>OZ010580.1:81081787-81271787 GCA_963932145.1 Acanthosepion lycidas | reverse complement strand
AACGAGGCTAAGTTGTACGGGTTCCTTATCAGTGCACAAATTTCTTCTTTCTTTTTTCTTTTTCGAACAAACATTGAAGCACACTGTGCATACTTCATTCATCTTCTGAGTGTGCGGCGTCATTCGAAAACATCCTTATCTGAACGCTACATTACGCAAAAGTGATTTTTTTTTTCTTTCAGTTGATATGAGTTCGAATTTTGGACGATTTTAAAAAGTTTAAAAAAAGAAGTTTCGAAATTTAGCTCTGATTTGGAATTTGTTTTAAAATTGTGTATATCATGTATTTGTATTTATTGTTTTAATGTCAGCATTAATATTAAAATTAACATTTCCGCTGGTGTAATGAAAGATAGAAACTTTAGCATTGCCATAGCTTTATGAAAACAAAATAAAACCAAGCTTTTGTTGGCTTATCTCTTATACTGAGGAAAGTTGAGGGAGTGAAAAGTTAACCTTGTAAAAATATTCAACTCGTCCATAAAGAAAGATGAAAGAAAAAGAAGAAAACAGATAAAATGCACACACACACACACACACACACACACACACACACACACACACACACACATATATATATATATATATATATATATATATATATATATATATATTTCAGATGTTGCTGAGATGATTTCTGCAAAAATAAAATGACCAGAGTTTCTTCTCGTGATAAATTTTCGTACGACAGAAAATAGACGAAACATAGGAAAATTACTTAATGACTTCTCTTATTACTTCGATTCAGACTTTATCTCGGACTGTTACTTAGGCTCTATACTTGATACGCACTATTTTATTCATAAATGACGCGTGGACGTTGGAGTAAATACAAGAATACGAGCAATTATTTAACAGGAAAAAAAGCTCGACTTTACTTTAAAGTACAATTAGAGTTAACTCCCCCTTAATTTCCTAAATGTTCACTAGGGTCCGCTCTCCCTACACTATAAATACTGGGCGATTTCTTACCTCGTTCTCTTTTTACTTTGCATTTCAGCGGACACATTAACTAAATGTGATTTCTCGCAGAGATCTGCGTTTTGCCTACTTGTGGGAAAACGCCATGAAACACACACACACACACACATACGTACGTACGAACATTCACCAAAATACAAACTCTTTACGTTCACACACAAACACAAATGTTAATGTCTATGTCCATTGTAAATTTTGTCGTTTAATACATATACTTGTTTGTATCTATATATCGGTCTTGTTGGCTTCCTTTACACTTCTTTATGGTGGATTCAATATCTGAGTCCGCCATGTTCTTGTAGTGGACCTTCTTCTAGCAGGAATACGCACACGTGTTTCTAATTTAACAACACGTAAACCCCGTGGTCCGCTACAGTACAAGAAGAGTATAGCATTTTTAATAACTTAATAACTAGATTAGTAAGTTGATACATGTTTTAAATTCTCAGTAATTCTTATCTTTTGGGGGTTGGTGAAAAAGGTTATCTCCCCCTACATAGAATAAAAAAAAAATAAAAAAAACGTGACCGCTGTCGAAGTCATGGACGCACACAGGGACCTGCGTAGAGGAAAGACGCTCACACAAGGATCTGGTACCTGCTCCTAAGTCAAAGGACCAACTTCAGACGAAGGGAATCACAGATCTGATCTGATGAAACGGATACTTTTTATCTGTGTCGACAACGTACCCATCTGGTAAGTCGCACTACACATTCATTGTAGGGGAGGACATATATCTGTATTAGCTTTTCTAATAATAATAATGATAATAATAAATGTTGTTATCGTTATAACTTACGTCTAAGACTTTTCTTTAACCTATAGACACTAACACTTTCTTACTTTTTTGATCATTTCACCCCAAGAAAACGATTGTGCCACGAAGATGCAAAAGAAATGTGAGAAAAAACAAAAATAAATAAAAAAAAAACACGAGAAAATGTTTTAAAAGAAGGAAATAACAGGCAAAGACCGAAGATGACGCTGGACACTAAATTTACATTTTTGAAGATCGTAGTTGACAGGGAAGGAAGTAGAAGGAGCGAGAAGTGCGAGAGTAGAAATCCTTAGAATATAAATTACAGTAGAAAGACGAGACATAACTACCAATCTAGTACCGCATTTAAATTAATGAAGTTGAGATAATAAGTAGGAAAGTTCATTAGAACAAATACCATGAAAACATTTATAGAAAATACACATGGGAAGCTGCATTACGGCAGTGGAAACGTAACTGAAGCTGAAATGCTTGGTCAGCACTACTGACATTGTAGATTCTTCTTTGAATACTGTCAAGACTTTCTAAATACATAAGAAAAACACCGGATCAGATGTGGCAGCAATATTCAATGCACGGACAAATGGTAGACTTATGGCAAACATATAAATATGCAAGATAAATTCAGGCAAGGAAAACTATAACAATACAGTTAACCAAAGTTCATAGCGGCAGACATAGCAATTGATTCAATATAATCAATCAACAACATGTCAGTGTAAAACGTGAGACCGAGAAGGTGTACTGAGTTTCTCTCCTGGAGGCTAGCATCAGCCATGCTGATAGTCGGTAAAAAAGATTCTATAAGACGATTAATGTAGAACAGTTTTGTTTTGGAGGCATTACAATTAACAAGCCGTTTCTTGCTTCAGTTAACAACAGACTGAAGTCCGTAAATTGTAAGTTAATTGAATTTTATTTTTAAGCAGGGATGTCGTATCTTATTAATAATTTTCTATAAAAATCAGTTTTTTTTTTCTGAAATTGATTAATAAAATATATTCTAATAATGTGTCCGCTATAATTTCAATCTAATTTGTTCATTTTTAACAAGTCTTAAGTTGTATAGATATTTTAGTTTTATATTCAGGAATGCTACAATACCATTACAAATATTAAAAATATTGCCTTTTCAGAATTAACGTTCAGTCTTTTATCCGTGAAATTTATACTTGTTTATTTGGCTAAATAAAGCAGAAATATGAAAATCTTTATAAATTTAACATGTTTCGCTATGTATTCAGCTTCATCCGACATTTTGAATGCGGAGTTATTTCGATTTTTAAATTCTATTTTAAATTCCTATTTTGTTTTGTTTTCCTTAGTTGTGTAGACATCATGTATTTATTTAAATGTGTATGTATATGTATGTATATATGTATTTTTTTAAAAATGTATGTTTGTTTTCATTGGATGTGTAGGTGTCACCTACACATCCAATGAAAACAAACATACATTTTTAAAAAATATATATACTCTCACTCTGGCCAGTAGGAAATGGTAGCAAACTACATGAAAACTGCCGTAGAAGAATGAAAAAAATCGATTATTTCCACTATCGATGGGAGTTGGAAAATGCAAAGTCGGTCTTGGCCTTCCCGCTAACTTGGAGCATGTGCATGTAAATTTTGGTTCAAATCCATCGAAAATTGCGACCGTGCATTCGTTACACACACACACACACACTCATTGCGCCTGTATTTATGCTTAATTCTTGAAATGTATGCATAATTTAAGTGTTTATTAAAAATTGGGTATATTAGTGTATTTTAATTGAATGATAAATATGAAGAATGTTACAACTGAATATGTAACACTGGGTTACACCATCTGCAAATGTTTGGATCTTACATTCTTTAAGCATAAGTTTTATTGTATTTTAATCATTTATTAATACTCCTTCTAATTATTTTCTGCGTTGTGTCCGATTGTATTAGGTTGGTGCAAAAATAATGACGTAACAATGTCGTTTTTTGACGTAAAAAATACGTCAAAAAACCGACATCATTACGTCATTATTTTTGCACCAACCTAATAATAGCAATTATGCTATTATTCGGTCTGCTATAAGTCGTTTCTGGGTTTTCATTTATAAAAGGCATCACAAACGGAACAATTATGAAGACAAGTGGTAGAACGAACGCGTGAATTTAAGCGTTGCCACTAGTTTGGTTACTAAGCCACAATGTCTTACTGTTGAGATATAACGGTAAGTTCTATTCTAATAGTTTCTTTTCTCACATTTCTCACCTCTGGAACTCTCTTTCGGTCTCTTGTTACCCTGTCACCTACAATCTTCAAAATTATAAATGCAACGTCAATCGCTATCTCATGTTTTCCTGAAACACGTTCTTTTATTATCCTTTCTCTTCACTAAAGGATTTTCATTCTCTCCCACTCCCAGTAACCTTTTTGCGTCTTACTTGGAGTGAAATGATAAAAGAATATGTTTATTTTTCTCATTGGACAGCGGGCACACCTCTATCTAATTTCGCACGCATTTCATGAGCCCAAACAAACACAGCATATGATTACATTTTATATGGCCTCCAGTCTACAAGTAGATCCTTTACAATGTCCATTAGTCGCGTGGTAGGATTAACCTAGTAACAAAAGTAGTTTCTATTTATTAAACAGTGTACATTACGTAGAAATGTGGCTTCTATTTCAAATACGAAATATCTCTATCTATAAAAGGCAGGATGTGTGTGTGTGTGTGGTGGGGGGTAACGAATGCATGGCCGCAATTTTCGACGGATTTGCACCAAAATTTACATGCACGGGAAGGCCAAGACCAACTATGCATTTCTCAACTCCCATCGATAGTGGAAATAATCGATTTTTCATGCTTCTACGGCAGTTTTCATGTAGTTTGCGGCCATTTTCTATTGGCCAGAGTAAGAGCCTATAGCTGGCTGCCACCAATAGGCAGGAAGATTCTACTGGCTAGCGTGAGAGCCAACAGCTGACTGACACGAATGTTAACTAGCATGCTAGCATGCAAAAAAAAAAAAAATCGATAGCTGCATTCGTCACAAGTGGGAAAAATTTAAATCTGCATGGCACTTTACTCCAATTGGCTCATTCGATTGCTTAAACTCAACGTTGATTCTGATTCCGCAGAACTGGGTTGGGTGTGAAAAAGTACTTGTTGTTAACATTCTTTTTTAATTCGGTTTTTTCCTTTTTTTTTAAAGCTGATCGTTTTGGGTTCATTTTGTTTAGTTCTTTTTTCGCAACAGATTTAATGTTTAGTATAGAGCTTAGAAAAATTCGCAGTGTGAGATAGGCAAGAAGTAAGGCATGTAGCAACATCAGCACGGCAAGGGCACTCCTTTAAAGGCAAGGAAGGGCAAAAATATTTTAAGTCAAGTGATAGCGATTGCTGTATGAGTCGTACGATTTTTGAATCAAGCACGGGCAACGCCGGGCCATGCTGCTAGTCCACTATAATAGCGTTTGATGTAATAAAAACGTCGGATTAAAAATAAATCTATTAATTCTTTAGAAATACCGTGGAACCTCGAATTGCGAACAAATCGGTTCACGAACAAACTTTCCAAAAAAAAAAAAAAAAAAAAAAAAAAACTCTCTCTGGTGACGAAAGAGAAGAAACCCCTGAAAGACCTGATTTGTTTTTTTTTCATGGAAGGGATTCTCCCCCCTTGCAAACAATAATTATATCTCCCTTTCCTCTTCCTCACCACCTTCCACTTACACCATCACCTACTCTTCCGTACAGGTAGAACTTTAAGTTTTCGTCTATATTTTATCAGTTTAGAATTGCGTTTGTCTTCTTATTTAATGTTGGATTTAAATAACAGGGAAAATATAAAAACCCACTTCACTAAATCTTGGAAGCGATGCTTAGATATTTCTGGAAATCCTCATGGGGCGATATTAACCAATTCCACACTCTACTCCAAAACTTACACCCAAAAACTAAATTCACCCAAGAATATAATTTTAACGAATTGTCACAAACCTACAGACACCCCCAAAATATGGAAAATAAAAATATTATATATTTAAAAACTCCACATTATAAACAAAAACGTTTGCGGCTTCTCTCTTCTCTTTAATATATATATATATATATATATATATATATATATATATATATATATATATATATATATATATGTGTGTGTGTGTGTGTGTGTGTGTGTGTGTGTGTTTGTGTGTGCGTGCACGCGTGTAAAATTTTGTTTCTCAGAAGTTTAGAAGCCTTTGTTTCTCCTTTAAATTATCGTTTATTTTACTTTTCGTTGGATCACTCTCCACGTTCTCTCTCTCTTTCTCTCTTACTTTACACACACACACGCACACACACACACACACACACACACACACACACACACACACACGCACGTACACACACACACACATGGATCGCGAATCATTTGTCAGTATATTTATTATCCCTTGTTGCTTTCTTGCATTTGACACGCACATATATCTGGATAATCTGAGAAAAAAATGTGCTCATGCCATGACAGAATGAAACCTTTTAAATTTTTTCGTATTATTTATTTTGGCTTCTAATAACTTTCTTCAAATATTTCATCGAGTTGATAGTAATATATTGCTGTCATTATTGCAAGACATGATATATAATTTGCATTTTCAGAAGAATCAGGGATTATCTAGATTCTGGAGTCAAGGAAATTAAGGCAGTAGGAATGAATGAAACATTTTAATGGTAAAGCGCGCTTAGATTAAATGCAGTTTCCAAGATTAAAAAGGGATTGCAGGTTTAATTTCTGTAAGGAGACACATTTATTTACTTTATTAAGACTTTCGACCTCTAGTCTGGTAGCCATTGATTTCGCTCTTTTAAAAAACCATAATCGTCAAATCAAACACTTGTGTCCACTAAATATGACGTTTATAGCAGTGCTTCCCAAACCTTTTTTCTCTGGGCTGAATTTTCGTAATAAAAATTTTCTTGAGCCTCACTGAATTTTGTGTTGAAAAGTACATTAAACAGAGAAAAAGTTAAAGGGAGATAACCGCGAATTCAAAGTCAGAACATTATCATTAATAACTCTCTCCTCCAATTTGTGGAGTCTAGTTATAATACTATATTCTTAAGCATTGACATTATGCAACAATATCACAATGATAAAATCAGTTACTAATTATTTATAACTATTTATACTGGGATTCATGCATGCAATTACAAGTAATTCATAATAATATTTTAAATTTTGAAATCGTATTTTTAGCATATGAAATTTTTGAAACTGTTTCTAAATCATTGATAGTTTTTCAATCATTCCACCTCAACTGCTATCTGCTTCCACTACACCTATGCGAACTACTGGTTTATAATAAAAATAAGTAATGTCAGAATTGCTTTTAAAAATCCGTTAATTGTATAAAAAATAGTTATTTTACCTTTCTGGTACAAAAATAAAGTCAGCAGATATAGACTTCGAAATGTTTCAACGAGAGATGAGTATTTATTAAGTAGGATAATTGCACCCTATTAAGTTGTAACGGCTTCTTATAGTCAAGCAATTCGGGGTTGAAAGGGATTTGCAAGGGTATTCTTCTCAAACATGTGTACCCACTAATTATCACCGGTTTCGTACCTCGCTCAACAGAGCTAAATCGAGGTAAATAGAGTAAATTATATAATAACAAAAAAAGAACAAAGGACGAAGTTTTTGGCGAGAAAAAATATCTAAATGGTAATTAGTTGGAGGTTTAATATAAAGTCCTTCTGTTTACAAAGAGAAGGCTTTAAAGATAGAATATAGATGGCCTCCAACACCCCCAGGTGGCAACCCGAGTATATATATATATATATATATATATATATATATATATATAGTAAAGGTAAAATAAATTCCGTGGGTGTATAATCCAAGTAGATCCTATTAATATAAAATATTAAAATTGATCCACAAAAAGAGAGCTAGATGTATTTCATTTGTTCAGAGCAATATGATGAGTAATCAACAACAAAAAAAAAAAAATAATAATATTTTTTCCTCATATAGAGAATAGGCTATTTCAGCAGACGATACAAATGGTCGTCTGCCATTTCAACCCCGATATGGAATGTAATTCCCGTCCGTAGAGCAAGTGGAAGCAGGAAGTAAAAACTGAGAGTTTTTAACTTTTACTTCCTGCTCTACGGACGGGAATTCCATTCCATATCGGGGTTGAAATGGCAGACGACCATTTGTATCGTCTGCTGAAATAGCCTATTCCCTACATGAGGAAAAAATAATTTTTTATTTTTCATATATATATATATATATATATATATATATATATATATATATATATATATATATATATATATATATATCTGTGTGTGTGTGTAAATCTGTAAAATGACAATATAAATAAAGATAAAAGGAAAATTTAGTCAACGCTAAGTCCCTAAGAGGACGAAACACGTCGAGTAAGATAAGTTTTCCTTTTGTCATTATTCATATATATATATATATATATATATATATATATATATATATATATATATATATATATAAAGCTGCTCACAGCTAATGGTAATAAAACAGTGCTCGATGTAAAATGACTAAGCTAAAATTTATACCAACAATAAATATACATTTTGCTCCTCACCCTTAAGCACAACTTCAAGTTTCAAGCACAAGAAATCGTCAGGTACGTATTGAAAACTGACCGTCGCAAAATTTTAATATTAATATATAAGATAGTGAATAAGTTCATTTATTTATTGGGAGAAAAAATATATAAAGAAAATTATTCACTCCTCCCTGGTTTTTTGAACAGGAATAGAGGTTTATCCCTTATTTCCTGTTTAGGACCGATTCTTTCTAAAATCTTTTTCATTTTCTTTCCAGTAGCCCCTTGCATCTTAGTGACATTATCGCATATATTTTGGGATGAATTAACTAAAACAAAAATCGACTCTTCGTATTATTTAGCACCTTCAAGTCACATTTGCCCGATATGATGGCGTTGTGTGAGGGTTAGCTGAATTAGGATGAATTACGCAAACACAGGTATTAATATATATATTTACCAAAATTACCCAACAATATCTTGAAATACTTAAGTGTAAATTTATTCAATAAAATCGCCATTTGCTTCAATCACGCCTTCCAGACGAATTCGGAATCTCCTGCAGTTGTTCTGGGTAGTCTCCTTGTTTAAGTTGGTGTGCGGATATATTTAGATTAAGAATATAGATAAACTAATATAATCTGTTGGTCTGTATATTTTATAATCATAAGACGAAATGGATATGAGATTAACCTTTGAACCCGGATCTCCCACCCCGGTCCCTGCTGTTCATGTGTTCTGTTTATGACTCTGGTCGGCATACTGACTGCCCGGGTATATGCCCTTTGACACAGCGGCTAGTATAACAACCGTTCGGGTTCAAAGGGCCCAAACTAATCCAACGCTTTGATGTCTCTTTATAGTCAGGCAGTCAGTTAAGCGCCAAACGTGATACACACTTGGGCGATCAATATCTTTTACGATTCATTACTGACTAGACAGAAGATTTTCCCGCGGTAGTTTGCCGTTTCTTTCTGTGGTAGCCTGGTTGCCAACCACGGCTATAGGATTCAGTCTTTGCTGTTCAACTCATAGCTGGGAGAGAGAAAAGATGGATTCATATCTTTCTCAAGGGTATTTGCGCGTAAGTGTATGTAACGAACCCGACTGGAATTCGAACTCCGATTTCTCCAGCTGAGCCGTTATCCATGACATTATCCATCCCATAATTTTGTTGATAAATTAAAAATAAATAAAATCGAAAATTCGTTTTTCTACTACTATTTTAAAACAAATACTAAATTTTACTGGAAACTCTAGCTAACCAATAAAAGTGACAACGTAGATCTGTTCAACTATTATTAATTCTTGCTTGTAAGTCTAATGTTTCTCACCAAATAAGATTCAGTGTCTAACTTGTAAAATTCATAATATCCATGGATGCGAATATTTACAGAGACAGCATCTCATTTATAATATACTGATGAATAGATAAATATTTATTATTCTCCTGAGTATTTGTTCAATGGAGTCGAACACTATCAGCTGAAGGCCCGAAATAGATAAAGAGACAAGTTAAAGAAGATAGATAGATAGATAGATAGATAGATAGATAGATAGATAGATAGATCCAGTCGTTGGCCATAATTACGTGGGAGCATACAAATTTGAGATTCGGGACTCCACCAGGAAACATTTCCGGATTGAGTATGACCATGCAATAAAAGCCAGACACAAATCAACTGCAGACAACGCAATAAGAGTTTAGTGAATAATTTTGGAAACCCATTGATGTTCAATGTTCGTTGATATCTCAACCAACTTGCCATAAAACGGTCTTGCACCGTGGATTGCAAGTTTAGTCTACAGTTCACAGTTTATAGTTGCAAAATGATCTATCTATCTATCTGTTAATCGATCAATCTATCTGTGTGTGTGCATGCGTGTGCGACAAAAATCACTTGTTACGTGAAATGTTTTTAAAAAAATCCATGAATGTTAATTTTGTCAGAAATAGTTACAAATAATAATAATAATAATAATAATAATAATAATAATAATAATAATAGTTGTTGGTGTTGTTGGCGGTAGTGGTGGTGGTGGTGGTGGTGGTGGTTTCGACGGTGTCACACACATACTGATACTAATTCACAGTTTAATCTTCTGTCCAATGAGCGAAAACTTCCCAGGCAATCTTGTAACAATCATTTGACTGTTCACCCAAGAATTATGGAGCTTAGTCTTATCCTGATTATATATTACGCGCATTCTCTTAATTTCAAAGACTTTTTGTTGATTGTTGCATTTGGTTATAAACGAGGCAGTGAAATAGTCGACAAGTGCGGGATAGGGATAGCGTTATGAACGCAGAGCAAACTAGATCCAATGTTGTAAAGCAAAGGAACAACTAATAACCAATTCCTGGTTTCCAGAACACCCAAGTCGGCTATGGACGTGAAAACGGCCAGGAAGAGACACAAAGAGCCAAATAAACTACTTAACAATCAATAAAAGATGTAGACATGCAGTTCTACTCTCGAAAACTTATAAAAAAATTAAATGTTTGAGTAACCACCTTCTAGTCACATGGAAACTCGAATTAACATTACGGACATCCAAAGCAACACCTAAACTACAATTCAAGATTCTCGGAAGAGTCAATTTGAAAAAGTCATGAAGAAATATAAACTTACAAGAGTCGGGAATTAAAAATGGAAGACCTTAAAAGAAGCTATAGTACCACGTCACCCCAAAAGAAAGAAAAAAAGATAAATGGATGATAGATGAAATAATCATGCTGATGAAAAGGTGACAGCAAATAAGGCCATGAAATGGCACAGAATATAGAATACTTAGCAGAAAACATACAATTGCAGGCAAGCGAAATGTCTCTGTGAGAAGTGAGCAGAAATAGAAAAACTACAGAACATAGATACAGTAGACATTAGTAAAATGATAAGAGAAGTAATCAGACAAAAGACACATACATCTTGACAGGGTATACGCATCTAGAACGGGAACACTCATAATAGAGAAGAAAAAGAAAATGCTACAAAGATGGAACAAGGGGGGAACCTACAATACATAAAAACACAGAAGGGCCTGAAATATTAAAGTTTGAGGTAAGATCGGCACTGGCGAAAATGTACAACAGCAAACAGTAAGACTAGATGAGAACAGGTTATAAAATGTGCCGGTATATATATATATATATATATATATATATATATATATATATATATATATATATATATATAGTTAGTTAGTTTATGAAAAACTAGGTAATCTGTATGGGTAGACCCAAGGAGGATAAAATCCAGAGAGCTCAATATAAATCCAGAGCAAATAATTTAAATAAAAACAGAGAACTTTAAGGTTCCATGTAATAAATTATTTCACCACAGCCCTTATATTATTACAATGTGTGATATTTATTAACAAAAGTGATAGAAACATAAGTAAAAAAGAATTTAAACGAAATCTGCTAGATTATATACCTAAAACATAGTTAGGGTATATATAGTAATAATCCTGACTTGATATAATTTGAGTGTTGTTAAAGTAATTAGCTCGTTGCTATATGTATTTGTAGGGTAGCAGGAATAAACGTGATGAATTGAAACGTACAACAATAATATAAACAATAAAAACTTGAGACACGTGTTTTTTGTGATGTGAATTACAGAATATTGGCATGGTGTTTGTAAAAATGTTCTCAGTGTCTCTTTTGTTTAAAAGTCTGTGCTTACTTGGTTTGGTTCCGAGAATTTCGTTTGTGAGGATGCGTTTGAAATCGTCTGTTTTCGATCTTCCGGAGTGCTAGCAGACGCGTGTTTCTGCTGACTACTACTACTTGTCTACCGGTCTAGAACTATAGAGTACACTACTCTACTCTATTCTATTAACCCTTTTGTGGCGGAAGGGTCGTTTTTATAATGATGAGGGTAGGATGATGAAATATCATTTTTTTCTATGATCACTGATGACAAGGTTATTTTTTACAATGATGAGATATCCTTAGCTTTTGCCATCACTGATGACAAGCTTATTTTTAGAATGATGAAATATCATTATCATTCTAGACCATAACACATATATAAAAACATTTAAATTTAAAATTTTCAGCGTCCACATTCCCTCGTGCGCATGTGTAAACATCAATTTAGTCCGACGCATCAACGTAAACATCAATTTCGTCCGATGAAACGCGTCAGGCGAAAACACTCTCCATTTCTCATACTTCTTTCCTCTAAAATGTTCTTGATATAAATAATAAAAATTATATATTGTTTTCCTATAGTTACTATCGGGTAATGCCAAATTTGAACACGAGCCGACCCGTATGAGTTCCATCAAACTCGTCACGTTTCTTTCTCGCCCACACAACGTAACATTATAACAACGAAGAAGCTGATAGATAAGTCAAGCAACAATTGAACCTAACAAAGTCTACCAAGTAATAATAAACATGCTGCTGCTGATGGTAAACATTTTCTGGCAAACTGCCCAAAATTCATGTCAGCGCACGTGGAAAAGTATTGCTACTTTTTTTTTTTTTTTTTTTTGTTTTTGTTTTTTTTGCCAGTTTTTAGTTTTGAATTATTTTTTTGCAACTTTGTGACTGGAATAATTCTCATTAAAATTTATAAATTATTTTGGATTCAAGCTTTTTCAGTGGTCATGTCTTTTCATCCCTTCACCCATAAATCAACCTATTCGTGAATTTGTAAAATAACTCATACTCTAAAAAACTGACATTCTCACCTGTTGAGCCACGGAATACTTGTTTACATAATATCGCTTCACGGTGCTAATGCACTCTTTTGCATTGAGTTCGATGCGAGCTGGCTTTTTCCATAATATTAATAATGTCAACCATTATTTACAACATACTAAATATACCAACAAATTCTTTTGGAAGCAACGAATCCTTGTATCACAGAAATATTTCAGCCAAATTTCGTTCCGCCAAAAACCAATTGGGGGAGGCCGAGAATATTGGGTTTCGTCTAGGGAATAATATTGAAAACCTTAGATTTTATTAAAGCTTGAACACCAATCGCTGGTATTGCTAAGAAATACGCAGCAACATACAACTCTGAGCAAGAACGGTGGCGCGTACGCGCACACATGTAAGCAAACACACACACACACACAAACATGTGTGTGTGTATACACACACACATATATACAAGGTGCGATGGGTAAATTGTCGCACTATTATATTTTTGATTTCGTGCATGCGCGTTGCTTGTTTCTTATTTTGTTGACTGCACAGAAGAGTCAGTTGGGTACCGTCAGTGAGAAAAATAGCGCCATGACACAATTCACTCCGCCAGAAATTTGGAAACGGCATGCTGTACCGGAAGATCCAATACGAACATTTCAAAGAGTTTTGGTGTCAATCTGACGACAGTGCAGAGGATTCGAAAAGAGTTGGATGATTTATGCAGTCAATATTATGGTGTTTAGAGTGATCACCAGTGATGGCGACTTTATGCATCTTCCCACAGAGCGTCAGACCCAACACGGAGGCCTATATAAACTGCCATGAGCAGGTAATCCTGCCAGGGTCAAAAGGATGGCAGGTAGAAGACCCTGTGTCTGGCAACAGGACTCTGCACCATGTCACACAAGCAGGAAAACCCAGTCATGGCTGCCCGACTATTTCTGCGACCACATCTCCCTTCCATTTGACCACCTAACTACCCAGACTGTAACCCCCCCTTGATTACTATGTCTGAGGTGCAGTTGAGCGGGAGACCAAAAAAAAAAACTTCTTATAACACCAAAGATGAACTGAAGGCAAGGATTATGGTAGCATTCACCAACTTAAACAAGGAAACTGCCCAGTAGAGTTGCAGGTGATTCTGAAGTCGTCTGGAGACCGTAGTTGAAGATAATGGTGAAATTATTGAATAAATTTACTCTGTAGTATTTTAATATATTTTTGTGTAATTTTGGAAAATATATCTGTTAAAATGAGAAGTTAGTTTTATTTTTGCGTAATTTAGACATTTTATCCATCGTATCTTGTATAAATACACACGCACGCACACACACATATATATAATATGGTGAAGAATAGTGTATATATGTATGTGATAGGTGCCTCTGTCACTGAGTTATTGCTAACAAGCTAAAATCATTAGGCCATCGATGGTGTCTTGAGTTCAAGCCTCACCGTGTGCCCCACTGCTGTGTCCTGGTGGTGTAAGGATAAGGTTAGTTTATATATCGAGAAGAAAGAACGTACGAACGAACGAACGAACGAAAGAAAGAAAGAAAGAAAGAAAGAAAGAAATAGCCTCGACGATCTAGGACCAATATGCATGGCATATCTGCAGGCATACGAAGTCACATCTATAAGAGTGAATTAGATAGAAAAGTGTGAGAATCATATCACGTGACAAATTGTATTGGCCCTGACATATCCACTGACGACTCATCCTCATTTCTTCAATAATGCTGCCGAGTCTTTGGATGTCTTCAACAAAACAACTTTACCGAAACGTTTCTCTTTTTCTTTCTCCTTTTCTATTTTTATAAATACACTTTCTGTTTCCCTTTCCTTTTCTACGTCTTTTTTTTTTTCTGCAACAAATTTGTTTCATTCTTTGTTGTAGGTTTTCATTCTTCCTCCTGTTGTTCATTCCAACTTAATTCTCTTATTGTTGTTGTTGTTGTTGTTGTTCTTCTTCTTCTTCTTCTTCTTCTTCTTCTTCTTCTTCTTCTTCTTCTTCTTCTTCTTCTTCTTCTTCTTGTATTCGATTTAGTAAGACGCCAACGACTAATTGCAGACGCTAGCGTAGACACCGGTCGTTTTTGATCGATAAAGAAAGATATTTCTTGATCGAAACACTGCATAAATTGTACGATATCAGGATACAACGAAAAGCAAATAGAACAGATTGAAGGAAAAGGAAAGGTGAATAAAAATGGCAAGGCCTCTTAAAAATCTTGACAAAGTATTGCGAATGCCTTGTCGTTAGAATATAGCTAATTTCGCTCTTCTCTTTTCATTATGATGTTACTGAGCATGCTATAGAAATGTACTCAACAACAAAGAAGACGAATAAACATTGTTACTACGACGATCACAAGTGCTGTTCATGCATTAGCTCCATCGTTACGTAAAGGCACAAAATATGTGAGTTTTATCTTCTCTGATAAAGCAAAATGTGTTCAGCAGTTGAAAACATACTGACCCGAGGGGAGAAGATACATGTCTCCATTACCCTCATTTGTAGGCCTGGAATGAAACGCTATAAATTAATACTTCCAACATCATTACTAGTGTCATTTACTCGCACAATGTCACGTGTGATTATAAAAACACGACCTATGATTGTTATTATGAAACTGATGTTTCTATTGAAAATATCACTTGGCAAAATTCTTCTTCAGGTATGTCTGAAGTGATATGATGCCATAATTGTCATAAAAACATAATATAATAAAGTTTTATTACACTAGCTAAAGATATTTATATATCCTTCGGTTATTCTAATTTTTTGACTAAATATTTTTTTGGCATTGTTTAACCTTCGACCTCGCAAAAAAACGATGTACCAAAAGGACGGTAATTCCCTTGACACTGCTATTACTGTATACACTTTTGATTCCCTCTGCAATGTTTATTTACAAGGACATATGTGAACAAAATACAATGAGATGTTTATTATTTCCCTTTTATAAAGATGTAATTACCATTTTATAAAAAAGGAAATTTCAAAAGATATGTTTTGCTTCAAATATATGTATATCAAAATATGTATACCTCTTATAATGCAATATTTATTATTTACCATTTTATAAATAACTAAGAAAACAAGGTTCTTTTTGTTATAAATCGTACCTATGAACACTAATTGGCATGTCTCTATCTTCATAAATACATTGGACACTATTGTAAGTGTGGGTAATATGCTGTCTAAGTAGTCCACCACTAGCAGTAGTTTAGCTACTTCACGCCGTTGGCGAGTATTGTATTTTGTTGACGTTATAAAGATTACCGTTTCCTTTCCAACCTCCATTTTGGTTATTCCTCAGTTAGTAACCCTTTCTAGGTTACAATAGTATTTATTCAATCTAATAAATAAATAGTGGTAACTCAATCTAATAGATAAATAGTGGTAACTCAAGAAAACGTATATATCCATTCTCATATGTTTACATTTTATTCAAATTCCAGGCGTTGCTTTATAGGAACAATGAATATTGCCGAGGGAGTCAAAAATATATACTGTAATAGCGGTGTTAAGTGAATAACTGTCCATTTAACGCATAAAGTTTAAACCTTGCCCATTTGAAAAAAAAAATCTATATAGTGGCTCGGTTTGAGAATCGGAGAGCCGAGTTCGAATTCCAGTGGAGTTCATTACATTCACTTACGTGCTAATACCCTTGGGAAAAGTATGAATCCATCTCTTTTCTCCCCATATATAGGTAAAGCGCAGGATAGACTGGATTCTATAGCCTTGGTTGGCGACTCGTCTCGGAGAAGGAAAACTCTAAATTCAAATAAGTGTGGACGCGGTTGGACTTAGTCAAGCTATTTTGCTACGGCAGTACATGTGATATCCTTATGACCCTAATGGATAATGTGACTCGTGATCGTGAAGTCCATGTCGAAAGCGACAAATATAGGGTAACCAGTGAAGTTTTAAATCGTTTTACTATTTATAGTCGGCTCGGACAGCAGTGCATTCAGACTATTTTGCTTAGTAACTCTTAGACAGACGAAATCACTCCTTTATTGCTTTTCGGTCCAATTTGTGAACAGAATATATTCCAGTATGTCTCGCTTAGTTCTTCGATTTTTTTTCTTGTCTGCTGTCTGTATTTGGTGACAATGAGATGTGTATTAGCTGTTCAAGTTTTCTGAAAAGATCAAATCCACGAAAGCGTTCTTAAAGTTGATGGAGAAAGTCGAACTGTCACATGATACTGTAGAAGTGAATGTGATTAGTAGATGCTAACTAACCAATTATCTCTTGGCTGACTGCAGTAGCGTCCACGAGATTCTTATTTCTATTTTTTGTTTATCTCTCTTTTTCTTATTGCTGTTACCATCTTTTAATAATGTTCACCCTGTACAAGGCTCAAGTGTCACTCGATGTAGAGGGTTACAAAGTAAGAGGTACAGTTTATGGTGATATGTGGGGAAGATAACGGTTAACTCTAGATTTGAACAGGTTAAGATCATAGTGACCGAAGAAGCATCTTCTTGGAAGTCGATTCCACAAAGCAGCGGTTCGATTGTATATGTTTGAAAGAGTTCGGAATACAATAGAAATAACAGAGACTATAAGATAAAACGACTGAAAGAGTCAGAGCACATGTTAAAAAAATTGCTCAGTAGACCTAGCATAGAGTTGAACACCATCTGGGAGTCTCAGTTTAAGACAGAAAGTACATTGAAAAATTCTACCAGCTGAGTACAGTCGTTAAGGTTAAGTCTCCAGATTACTGCACATCTGGATTATTCCTGTGATACATGGCCTGGTGGATTAAAACTTTTATTAAATCATATCTGGTTCTCTGGTAGTTCTAAGTTCAATCCCTGTTAATGCAGGAAATTGGTTCAGGGGTTGCAAAAGTAAATAGACTGGAGAGTGTTAACTGATGGGAGATATCCACGAAGCATGGTAAGTGGAATGAGAACTACTTACCATCGTAGATGAAGTAAAGTGTTAGGTTTAAAATTCCGAAGAAAGTTACCTAGTAAAACAGACATATAAAGAAAGAGTTTTAAGTATAACACCCAAGATGAGAGAACTAGCCCGAATATAAAAGCAAACTATCTATTCATTTATCCATAGTACAATACAATTGTCACTTAAATGATTATTGGGTGACGGCTTCAATGTAAAAACATTACAAATACCTGATAATATAGGGTATCTCTCCAAAATTGGCATCATTTTGTAGTTTAATAACAAAGCCAATTCTCGCCCAAATGATCTCAAATTTTAACAAAATATGTAAAAACTAAGTTGACTGTGCGGACCTATCTCAGAGAGAATCTACCAGCAAGATGAATCGGGCGTGCCAATTGTAACGACAATATGCTATTGAAATGGACACCATGTTCACCTGATTTGACACCTTGTGATTTTTTTATGGGGCTATGTGAAAGGACATGTCTATATCTCCACTCTTCGTACAAGCCTAGAGGAACTTAAGCAAAGTGTCACTGAGGCGCTGGAGAATATTACGCAAGCCATGCTACTGCGTGTTTGGCAGGAGCTGGACTACCTACTTGACGTGTTCGCATATTGAGCATTTGTCAATTAAATAACCTGTTCGAATATTGATAAATCTTTTATTGCTCAAAATGAAGCCTGTTTAATTTCGTTTACCTGGGACATGTAGGTACTAAAATATTCACATTTTAAATGAGGTCAATTTTTTGCACACTCTGTATTACAATGAGTATGACATATGGTGTCATTTTAGTGCAAATAACATTCCCTGAGTCATGCCATCTACTTAATAGAAATGGATCATTCCCCAAACTTATTTTTACCACGTTACAAAAATTACCGGATATTAAATAATGTCCCCCTATATCAGTTTTATTGACGAATTAGATGGAGCAAGATACGCTGTACCTTCTGCTGCATCATGAGCAGATTAGAATTAAGTGTGAAGTCCTCCCTCCCGGTGTCGCTGCGCCAAATGTGACGTCTGCCTGGCCGCGTCCGTCGTGCTATCCTGTCCAGTGACGATCAACTGACTTGGTATTGGTCGCGGCACCAAATGTGACGTTCTAACCTTTTGCTGATTCGGACGGGAATCTGGTTAGATTCGGTATCAGCCTTGTCGTTCCCAGCTCGCCTCCAACGTCTGGTTACCGAAGTAACTGTTTTGATTTCTAGTCTAACCTACCCACGTTGTGATTTGATCTTAGGTAGACGAAATCAATCAGTCGCCGGGCCGTAATGTAAGTCGAGTTCGAACAAGGGTAATACCACACAAGTATATGCAAAAGAACATAAAGTAATAACTCGAAAAGTTCAAATGTGTTTAAAAAAAAGGATAACAATATTTTATATCTGGTTTCTGAATACAGGACTGCGTCTTTCTACCAACCCGCTTATATGGATTCGTGACACTTTCTGTTTGTTAGGCGAGTCTTAACATCTTAATTTGTTCTTTTAAGAAACTGGTTTTGGTGTATCTTCAGGCGATATTCGTAAAACTTGTTTTGGTGGTGTGAGTCTAAGTCGTTCTTCAAAAATAAATTGTTCTTGGTTAGAAGTTCAGGTCGAGAATTGCGTGTAATCTATGTCAGCTTTCTGCAAGGCTATTAACTCTGTAACTGTCTGTGCCAATTGCCAACTCCAACTTAACTGCTGTCCACTCGTTGCGACTCTGCTTATATAGACGCCGACCAAAACCGGGGTGGGCTTGTCAGGGTTTGAGGTTCCTTGATAATTCTAAATCCACAATCCACTTCTTTGTTTTCAGTCAGGAAAATTTATTATTTTCCATTTTTGGAAGTCCTTCCAGATACTTCCTTTTTCATATGGGTATCTCACCCAATCCCTTCAGGAGGCGTCAACAGGTTTCCCCTCTCTCTTTCAGTAGCATCTCATACCGATCCCTTCAGGGGGCGTTAACAGTCCTCCCCTCCTTCTTCATAGTTTACCTTCGCCTAACGCTCACGTCAGCATTGAGCCAACGGGCGCCCAGCAGTGTGGGTGTGGCCAGACTAGTCTCGGTTTAAAAAAATCTTGCTCAAAGAAAAAAAAAAATATCTCCTTTTTTTCTTTTTCTTTTCTTTCTTTTCTTAATCGCAATTCTTATCCTAAATGTCACCTGGAATTCATCACCCGGGACCTTCGCCAAACAAGTGGGTGGTCAATTGGACGTATTGCACCTTGGTGCCACTTATTCGTTCTAATAAAATAATTTTGCTATCATAACCAGCTCCTGACAATAAACAGGTGCCTTTTCCAAACGACCTCTCCGTAGATAGCTAATGGTTTAGTCTTTTGTTTTTATAATTTGGGTGGTCCAATGGACATTTTCGTTTTTCGCGACCCAATTAATTTTTATCTCCCAGTTCTTCTCTTCTGTTTCGTAGGTCATTTGGCCAACCTGAAATTTTCACCATTCGGTGCGCCGTCATAAATTAAATTAAATCCGACACATCCGCGACCTTACTCTCCTCGCTAATGAGAATAAAAACCTTTAGCACTTTTCTTTGTTAGAAAAAAAAATAACATCGCTTAGTGTCCTTTTCGTGATGGCTTCTTATCACCTAAATTTAATTCTCGCCTTTTTCTTTCTTTTTTTCTTCTTCTTTCTTTCTAGCAACCTAAATAGTGTCACATAAGAATTATATGGGAAGTCACAACCCATTATCGTAAGAAAGAAAGCAAGTGACGTCACTGAATTGGCTCAAAGATCTGTTCCATGAAGTGACATTTATAGCATTGTGTGATTGTTCCACAATCAAGCTGAAATGACATGGGTGACTCATCTAATTGTTATCATGAATACTGAAAGCACATCCATTAAACAGACAGATAGAGTTCCGGATATTTTTGAGACTTTTTAGTGTCCAATAGTTTCACAACTCTCTTGAGCTGTCCAGTGTTCCTCCTAACAGGCTTCATCTAAAATTCATGATGTGCATCATATTTTTCTGAAATCTCTACCATATTAGGTTATTCAAAGGGACTTAGCTAGCTGTCAAATTACTTCCATGTTACCAAGGCATGTAACTTGGGTAGGTAAAAAAGGCGTGATTTACATAATTTCGCCCGACTTCAATTCCAATTGAGGTTTATCTTTGCTTGGGTATTAACAAGATATAAAGATGATTCTATGTCGGCTGTTCATAAGTTGGGTCCCCAAATAAACTTTTCTTATTGACACCTAACAAACACAAAGGCTATGTACACAGAATCATTGTCAAACGAAGGGACAACAAGGTTCCTTTTATTTTGTCTAACGTAATCTTTTTTAGTTGTATCTACGTTTGTACATGTAAATGTTTTTGCGTTCTTTGAGATAGATAATATTAAAATAGATATTTTCCTGTCTTGATATATTTGAAGTATTTTTCTATGTGCATTGTCGAGCATCACTGTTATAAATATACTAGCAGCATGGCGCGGCGTTGCCCGTGCTTGATTCAAAAATCGTACGACTCATACAACAATCGCTATCACTTGACTTAAAATATTTTTGCCCTTCCTTGCCTCGGAATTTTTTCTAAGCTCTATACTAAACATTAAATCTGTTACGAAAAAAGAACTAAACAAAATTAACACAAAACGATCAGCTTTAAAAAAAGGACTCGTAACTGGAAAAACCGAATGAAAAAAGAATGTTAACAACAAATACTTTTTCACACCCAACCCAGTTCTGCGGAATCAGAATCAACGTTGAGTTTAAGCAAGCGAATGAGCCAATTGGAGTAAAGTGCCATGCGGATTTAAATTTTTCCCACTTTTGACGAATGCAGCTATAGATTTTTTTTGCATGCTAGCATGCTAGTTAACATTCGTGTCAGTCAGCTGTTGGCTCTCATGCTGGTCAATAGAATCTTCCTGCCTATTCGTGGCAGCCAGCTATAGGCTCTTACTCTGGCCAATAGAAAATGGCCGCAAACTACACGAAAACTGCCGTAGAAGATGAAAAAATCGATTATTTCCACTATCGATGGGAGTTGGGAAATGCAAAGTCGGTCTTGGCCTTCCCGCTAACTTGGAGTATGTGCATGTAAATTTTGGTGCAAATCCGTCGAAAATTTCGACCGTGCATTCGTTACACACGCACACACTCACACACAGAGATCCTGCCTTTTATAGATAGAGATAACAATACTCTGCGAACTGAGCCTTAATTTTCAAATTTTTACTAATTCATAATCATTTATAGAATTAAATTTTTATGTCCCTCAGGTACATGACATAATATATACCAAGCTTTCTATTCAACCTTACAATATGTCTATTTCTAGATTTCTGTTTCATTTAAAGTGTCTTTGAAACATTTGTTGTGTTTGTTCCAACGCGAGCGTAAAAAATTCGTCAGGATTCATTTTTCCTTATTTTGTTTAAATCTGAATCGATTCAGGCAAAAAACTGACATTTTGGGAATTTTTACGGACTTACAACCGAGCGAGAAAAGAAAAATATTTGATTGAATCGATGTCATCTTACAAAATTTTACGCTTAATCATCTTTACCCTATAAATTATTTTTTCTAATGTCATGTCCCATCAGGACACAGAGATCTTAGCTTCTTCACAGAAACCACGACACCTACGAAGAAATCCAAAATGATGAAACCGAGAGAATCGTATAACCAATCTTATGAGTTATGTATAAAAATGTAAGACAAGAAAGGAAAAATGTTGGAAGACAAACGAGGCTTAACATTTCTGGGAGTACAGACCAAACGTGTAAATATTTCAATCGAGGGAGGGAGTAAAATTGCTGTTGTAATATGTTAAAACTGTCAAAAACTTTGAAATGATTGATGGATTTTTTGATTGGCTTTTACAGTTTATCAACTCTTTCCAGGTTATTTAAAACCAGAAAATATTTTTTTTAGATTGTAAGAATTTTTGGAGATAATAACTTACTGACACAAGTCCCTCTAATTAACCCATAGCTGGGAAGAGAAAACTTTCCCGATGGCATTTGCGCGTAAGTAAATACAAACGAACCTGACTGGAATTGAAACCGAGCTCTCTGATTTCTAATTCCGAGCCGTTATACATTACACCAGTCGCAAGTTTATAGAACCTAGTATTTCCAAGCGGTCATCCATTTAAGTACTGACCAGCCTCGACGTTGCTTAACCTCGGTAAGAACGGATGTTTCAACGCGATATGGCCGTAAGCCAATTTGGGATTGAAGTACATAGTATATACATAAAGTCTTTAACCCTGAAGATGACGATAAATTAATTCCGCCATTTTCTGTTTGTTTGATTAAACTTTCTACTACAAGTTCTTCATCGTGCGAATATCTTTACTTCCCTGATGACTTTTCTACTTATCCCAAAGCCAAATTCCCTTCAACATATGTAGCTCGTGCTAGAAAATATTAAATTCCTTCCCTATATCTCTGACATTCATTTCTTGTAGTTCTTTTGACGGGTGATACTTTTGACACAACAACGTAACATAAAACCAGGTATTTGTTAACTGTTATTAAAGTCTATCTGATATATTATGGCTTTTCAATATTAGTGAATTATGCAGTGACGTACCAGACTTAGAATTTTATGATCTGAAATCCTGGCTTACGGACAGCATTATTTTTTCGGGGGTTTCAGATCACTGCCAAATTACGATCAACTCTGAGCAGCCATTAATTCCTTATAATGTCACGAGAAAGGAAATTATTATCCATATTATAAGTATGTCTACTACTACTGTACTACTAGTGCTTAAGACTTCGATTACAAAGAACTGGTATAATTTTCGACATATGAATCTTCATAAAGATACAAACCATACCGTTCTCTCACTGTCAATTCTATTTCGGCTTGTTGCTGGCACAACATGAAAAACAAAACATCGATTGAGACTATAAATTATTTCTTACTACTGACTGTCCATATTGTTTTTTAAAATGACTCATACGAGAATCATTTCTATTTCGGAATCAAAATTAACTTTCTTCGGTGTTATTTTTCTGCTATTCTATTCTTGTGTCGCTTATCTATTTTTTCTTGCATTCTCGATTTCCATTTAGAAAAGAAACCCTTTTCTTACTCTTTTTTGTTAATCAGACTATATGGTGAGTATAATTTTTGCAATGAAGGTTTTTAACTTTGAATTTCCATGAGGAATATTCATAAAGAAATCAAAGAATCGATTCGTATTCTGCTTGATTGGTTGTTATTATAACGCGCTTCGTAGCGCTTATAATATAAGTAATGCTTCAGCAACTTGCCGTCACGCCTGTATTACTTAATTTGAAGACTGACTCCTTTTCTTACCATTGACCTGGAGTTCTTTATTTATAGTTATACACTAGTTCATATAGTCACCGGGGATGCACTAATTACTCCACAACATTTCCACCTTTTAAGATTAATACATTATATATATATATATATATATATATATATTTTATTAGTATTAGTATCTTCCCCTTCTCTTTTTGGAGAGTTCGCCAAAGTACTTGACTTTGTAGCGTTTCCGTCTCAGATCAACTTCCAGTTCTTCAGTACTCTTTCTTTTTCTGGAACTTGTCCTTGTAGGTTCCACGATTTGTGGTGCAGGGACATCAAAAACATCATATAGCATTTTTACCGGTTCTTCCAATGTTTCCGGTCTTTCATCAGCGAAACTTTTTTTCAGCTGATTATGGTGCCTTTTATGTTCAAATCTTTTCCTTCTTACCATGTAAACCAACTTCCCGATTCTTGCTGATACTATGCCGCCTTCTTTGCCATCTTTATATGCTCTAAAGAACACTTTATCGCCGACTTTGAAACTTTTGGTGTCGTTTTTGTTTTCCGTTCGTGTTTTTCAATTTGGTAATAACTTGTCGAACATCGATTTTACTTTTCTACCAAACATTAATTCCGCCAATGACGTGCCTGATGGTGCATTGGGATTAAGTGTTACAAAGTAAACTTTCAGAAAATTTCGAAGTGCTTTCTTATTTACTTTCACATGACTTGCTTTCTTCAACGCTCTTTTGAAAGTTCCCATAAACCGTTTCGCTTGTCCGTTCGACCTTGAATGATACGGCGGGGTCGTAATATGCTCAATGGAGAACATCTTACAAAAGTCTTCGAATTCTTTACTTGTGAAATGTGTTCCGCTATCAGAGGCTATGGTATATGGTTTGCCATATCTCGCAAACAGTTCATGCAAGAAATTCAGTGTCACTGAAGATGTTTGTTTTTTGCACTTATAAATTTACGGCCATTTAGTGAAATTATCAACTAGTAAAAAATAATGTGATCCATTCATAGGACCTGCAAAATCTATATGCAGTCTTGACCATGGTGTGTCTGTCTTTGGCCAAGGTTCTATCTTTGTGATAGGTAGTTTTGCTGCCAGAGCACAGCCTCTGCAGACTTTCACAGTTTTTCAATATTTTGGTCCATTCTGATCCAGTATACGAAACTTCTCGTCAGAGATTTAATTCTTGAAATACTAAGATGTCTGCTACGAAAATCCTTCAATATTCACTTCTGTCACACACTCGGTATTACAACCCTTTGCCCGAACATTACTACACCGTTGCATAGCAAGTAAGCATTTAAGTTTGGATTTTGTTCTTTGTTACTTTCTTTCAATTACTTTTTTATTTTCGCGGCAAAGATTTTATATTCCGCTTCTTTTTTTTTTTTTTTTTTTTATTTCTTCCAGGGTAACTGGTAATTCTCATACTACGTTGTACAAAATGTTTTTTTTTTAAGCTGTATGCGTAGTTATTCCTTTCTTTGAATATATATTGTTAATAGAGGCCTGTGGGTTGTTTGTAACCTAAAATTTCTTCCATGAATAAATTTATGAAATTTCTTCACAGCAAATGTAATTGCTAGAACCACTTTTTCTATCTGGCTGTATTTTTTTCTGCTGGTAGAAATGTGTGAGAAGCACGAATGAAGGCTTTCATTTTACCGCCATTGTATTTGTGTAAAACTACTGCTCCAGTACCATACTTACTAACATCTGACGCCACTACAATTTCTGCTTTTGGATCATAGTGTTCTAATGATAAATCGGACATAAATCTTTTTTTTTATTTCGCCAAACGCCTTTTGACAGCTATCATTCAAGTAGATCGTTCAGTGAACCCTCAAATTATGCATATTATGTACATATATTTGATAGAATTAGCCAATTCTACAAAAGCTTGTAATGTACTCACATTTGTTGGTGAGGGGCATATTTTTAATTGCACTTGCCCTCGGCGGAGCTGGTTGACGACCATTTTTATTAATAATTTGACCAAGGTATTTAAATTTCGGCAAAAACAATTCGTATTTTTCTTCACTGAGCTTGAATCCCTGCTCTCTTTGTTTTTCCAAAATTGTTTTCACATGCCCAACATGTCTTTAGATACACTTCTGATTAAAATGTCGTCCAGATATGCCACTGCTAATTCGCAATCCACAAGCATTGTATCCATAGCCTGTTGAAAAATAGCTGGTGCCACCTTTATACCAAAAAGAAGTCGGTTAAACTTATCTAATCCTCTTTATGGTCGTTAATTCTGAACATTCATTTTCTATCTGAACGCTTCAGAGAGATCCAGCTTTGAAATTATTCTTCCGTCGTTTAACTTCGAAAAATTTTTCTCTGGACTTGGTAATGAGTAGTGATGTTTTTCTAAACAACTCTTTAATCATGTCGAGAAATTCGCACAAACATGAATTTTTTTCTTTACATACACCGCTGGTGCAGCCCATTTTGAATGGTTAATTTTTTCTATTACACCAATTCTTAAGAGTCTGCATTGGTCTAATGCTGCGAATGGTACACTCAGTTTCGGCTTAAATACTGGAGTCGAACCTTTTTTACTCGAAAATCCGCCTTGATTGAATTTTGAACATCGGCCCAGTTCATTTGACGGAACATCTGGAAAACATTTTTTTTTAAATTCTTCCTTAAGATTTTCACTCTGACTTTTTAAATTGGTCGCTTGTCCACTTACGTTTTGCAATAAACGTTTATCGGCAAATTTCATAGTTCAAATCGTTCCATCCAGCCAGTACCGAATAAATCCGTAGCAATACATAGACTTTTTACAGGCTTATAATGGAATGAGACATTAAAAGTCATCTCTGAAAAAAGAAAAAACAAAAAAAAAGATTTCTCACTAGAAGGTGAAATCATCATTTGCCACACTTGTAACATTCTGCATTTTTAACTGGACAGTCATTTCCAACATGTAATTTACAACATCTGAAACAAGGATTTATTCTCTTTTTGTGCATTTGTTCTTTGCTTGTACCAATGCACATTTTTTTTAATTTCTTCAGCGTTGCTTTTGTTTGTTTGTTTGTTTGTTTGTTTGTTTGTGTTTTATGGCATATCAACCACCGTGGGTTATTTAATGCCAAATCCAGTTTATGAATTTTAAGTGCCTATTTTGTATCGAATAAAAAATGTATAGCTGGCAACATTATTGTTTAAAAAAAAAAACCGGATAGCTGGCAACATTACTTTTTTACAAAAAAACGTATAGCTGGCAACATTACCTTTTTACAAAAAAACATATAGCTGGCAACATTACTTTTTTACAAAAAAACGTATAGCTGGCAACATTACTTTTTTTTACAAAAAAACGTATAGCTGGCAACATTACTTCTTTACAAAAAACGTATAGCTGGCAACATTACTCCTTTACAAAAAAACGTATAGCTGACAACATTACTTTTTTACAAAAAAAAAAAACGTATAGCTGGCAACATTACTCTTTTACAAAAAAAAAACGTATAGCTGGCAACATTACTCTTTTACAAAAAAAAAACGTATAGCTGGCAACATTACTCTTTTACAAAAAAACGTATAGCTGGCAACATTACTTTTTTACAAAAAAAAAAAACGTATAGCTGGCAACATTACTTTTTTACAAAAAACGTATAGCTGGCAACATTACTTTTTTACAAAAAACGTATAGCTGGCAACACTACTTTTTTACAAAAAAACGTATAGCTGGCAACATTACTTTTTTACAAAAAAACGTATAGCTGGCAACATTACTCCTTTACAAAAAAACGTATAGCTGGCAACATTACCTTTTTACAAAAAAAACGTATAGCTGGCAACATTACTCCTTTACAAAAAACCGTATAGCTGGCAACATTACTCTTTTACAAAAAAAAAAACGTATAGCTGGCAACATTACTCTTTTACAAAAAAACGTATAGCTGGCAACATTACTTTTTACAAATAAAACGTATAGCTGGCAACACTACTTTTTTACAAAAAAAAACGTATAGCTGGCAACATTACTTTTTTACAAAAAAACGTATAGCTGGCAACATTACTTTTTTACAAAAAAACGCATAGCTGGCAACACTACTTTTTTACAAAAAAAAACGTATAGCTGGCAACATTACTCCTTTACAAAAAAAAAAACCGTATAGCTGGCAACATTATTGTTTCAAAAACTTAGAGCTGGCAACATTATTGTTTCAAAAACTTAGAGCTGGCAACATTATTTTTCTGAAAACATTATCTGAGACCTTGCTGTTGGATGCAGTTTATCGCCGTACCCAGCACGCGGATGTAGTTTATCATCATACCCAGGACGCGGTTGTAGTTTACCGTCATACCCAGGACGTGAGTAAGACTTGGAAAACTAGGAGTTCACTATTTGCTCATAGCTGGGACCCTAATAGGTGCTACCACCCCGGGTCAAGGTGGACCTGGGAACACCAGCAATTAAAAGGTGGTTCCATGCTCCTCAAAACCTCCTGATCAGAGGCCTTCCCGTTGGATGTAGTTTAACGTCATACCCAGGACGACTTCAGCGTTGCGTTTCAGACATAGAATTGTCTGGCAACTGTTCACTATTTCTATTACCGTTTTTTGAATTTTCGTTAAAATTTTCTCTCGTATTTCAGCAGCTTTTCATTATTGGCAGTAAAATATAGAGTTTATATCCTATGTAATCTCCCGTAGATTGATAAATATTTCAATATCCAATATACGTTTTAAAATGAGTAGGCGAGTTTAGGAGGATTAATTTGTAGGCATCTCTTATTTCTTTTGTGTTTTACTTTAATTAATTTAGGAGGATTGTGTTTCAATTTAATTAATTTAGGGGGATTAATTTGTAGGCGTCTCTTACTTGTTTTGTGTTTCGCTTATTGGCCGTAAATTATAGAAGTTTATATCCTATAGTGTAAATAATATTTTTTTATTGGTGTTACTGGGAGAATGTAACGGAATAAATCCATACTACATTCGCTTCTCGTGCGCTATTGTAAGGTTGAAGTTGGGCTTCCTTAGTGGCGTAGATCATTGAGATTTTCTATTGCTTTTTCAAACCCAAGTGAAAAGATTTTGAATTTTGAGTTTCAGTAGAAGAAAACCGTCTTTATTATTAGGTTGGTGCAAAAATAATGACGTAATAATGTCGTTTTTTGGCGTATTTTTTAACGTCAAAAAACGACATTATTACGTCATTATTTTTGCACCAACCTAATACCAATCCCATTTTGTCTGATTCCCGACTCAGCTAAGCTTAGCAAATAAAGTAAAATATTAGGTTGGTGCAAAAATAATGACGGTTTTTGACGTTAAAAAATACGTCAAAAACCGTCATTATTTTTGCACCAAGCTAATACAAATACAAGGGCGTTGGTAATTATTCCTAGTCACAAATAACATATTAAATAAATTCCGAATAATTGTGATTACAGTTAAAACTGCAATTTATTTACGATTTTACAGCAAAGGTTTTGTATGCAGAGATGTGTGCAAGTTGATTTTTGAGGATGTTTCGGTTCCTGGTAAACAGACTTATTTGAAATTTCGTAGAAAACAGAACTTGTCTGATACAGAGAAAGTGAACGCCTTTTATTAAATGTCATTACAATTATCATGAGTAAAAGAAGCACGCGGGATACAATAATACCATAGTAGAAAAGTAACAATGAAGAAAACTAATTTTGATCTAGAAAAAGTATCCTCAATTCCCATTAAGTGTAGTCTTTTTAAAATTAGATAACTCCGTAAGACCTGTTTGTTTAGAAACTCTTCTATAAACGATAAAATTCTGTTTCTCTGACTATACAGTTAAGAAAGTCCAGGTGAACTAAGTGGTCAGAGTTAGGGCTTAGATAAAGGAAATATTTTAAAATGCTGTTTTTTTTTTTAAATTAATGGTCGCTCAGTACAAGAGCCACTCAAGGTAGAGGGTTACTGTGTGGAGTTATATTAGCCTAGGAAAAGGCAAGCGTCGGGGAACTGAAGTAGATTTTAGAAAGGACCGGAAACTCACTACTAAACAAGAAGCAATGGATAAACGTCTACTCCTGTTCAAAAGACCGGGAAGCTATGTGAACCGGACGAAAGGCGAACCTATCTACTCCTATTGGTGGTGGGGGAGTGATGAGGGAGAGAAAAAAATCAAATTAAAGAAATAGTGAATAAAATTTCAAAGTTCAGGCGCAGGTGTTAGAAGGACAAAGCTGAAGCAGACTTTAGAAGGGACCACAAATAAATCAGACTTAATTTGAAAGATTGACCTAATATTAACTTGTTACTTTCATTTTCCATTTCATTTAGCCCTGTGTTATACTAATAAAAAAAAATGAGTAATGGCGAGAACACAGCTACTCCAGCCACGAAACATCTGTTATTTACTAAGTTTCGCATAGCACAGCGCAAAGGCAATTTACTAAGTTGAGCTTAAACTAGTTAGTACAAGACTATTGTAGAAAGGTAAGTAGAGCTAAATTAGTGAGATAAGTTAGCAAGCCCTCAGGCCATTGGAAATACTCCGAATATCGTCATGTAATTCAGTGTCGGATTAACCTAATAACAAATATTACGAACTCCGCATTTTCGAAGGTTCTGTATTAAATACTTACAAGATGTCTGGTGAAATCGTCATCTTTCACACTGGCAATGATATATATTTGCATGTCGGGACTGCTGCATCTTTAATTATTCATCATTTGAAGTAACATTATATCGAGGACGTTAAATCTACATAAATATTTTGTTAGAATTACCTGCTTTATTTTGTCTCCTTTTGTTTATCCCGTTAACAGATATTAAATGTCTGCCTGTTTTATAAGATCTATCACTTTCGCTAGTAAATAATTTATGATTTAATATCTATCAGTATTTTATTAAATTTTAGGACTCATTTATAACACATCTCACAAGCCACACATTAACTTAATCCAGTCCTGATATGTTTAAGTTTCTTTTTTTTTTTTTTTTTTTTTAGATGCTGTAACCTTTCTGGACGTTGACGATCATGCCTCTCCACAACATTCTGTCTCTTGCTGCACTACGCAACATTTGACTCTAAGTTTATTGGTTCGATATTTTTAATCTGTCTAAGGTGCTAGGCTTTTGACTAAAACTATATTATTGAAAAGGCATAGTAAATGAATTTTAGACTGGATTTTTTATTTCGAAAATAAAATTAAATTAATAAAGAAATAACCATTAAAATTGCTTATAAACATCTTTTGTGAAACTTGCATATATTGATTCTAATACTAATTTCATTAATGACAAAATGATTTATACGGGAATCTATAATCTTCCATAAAAAACTGAGTCATTATATTTGTCTAAATTTCTGAGATAAGGTATTGCAACTATTTACATTGTTCGGACTAATCATCTTTATTGTCATATTCACGACGTTTCGGTCGTTGTACACTCCGGCCTCCCTCAGGTGATATATGTTGGAATTTCGAACCTAATTTCTAAATTTTCGTTCATCTCTGCTGTGGTCAGGTATTGAACTCACTTTGGGTCAAGTCCCTGGATTACTTCGACCAACGCTTTTATCCAAGGGACCATGTGTCCCGAAGGACAATACCTGGCTACAGAAGAGGTGAACAAAACTTGGAGAGTTGAATTACTAAATGGAATTAACTGACAACTGAGACATCCAGAAAAGGCATGACACGTGGAACTAGAACAATCTACCCCAGTGGAGTAAATAAAGGGACCGGTTCGAAATTCCAGCGTATATCACCTGAAGAAAGCCGGAGCATACAACAGCTGAAACAGCATGAATATGACAATAAAGATGAGGTCAACAGTCCGAACAATGTAAATAGTGTAAGTGAGTTATTATACTTCGATTTATTCAAACTATTGTTTTCATCTTGTTTATTGTAGATGCTATTAAAAACTGAAGGATGTATTGATAGTGTAACGGATATCGGTGCAGAAAGTGGAACCAGCGACTTGAGTTCAAATTCCGGTCTAGTCAATTGCATTCACTTTCATGTTTGGGAAAGGAATGAATGCATCTAATACGTTTTCAGCTATAGGCTACTTGACAGGCTAGAACCTTGGATGGTAACCAGTCAATTAAATGGGAAACTCTGAATTTCAAATCGGGAAGAATTCAACGGAAACCAGTCCACTATATTTACAAAGAATGCATGACAATTTCACAAATAATAAAGGAAAGGAATATGTTGAGAGTCAAGATTTGAAAGGACATGGCATTTAAAAAAAATATAGACTGATATTCTATATCAGTCAAAATAATGAAAACCTGACGATAACAAGAGGGTCAGTCAGTTATGTGCCATGCGTGATTAGGCGTTCATGTATCTTTCGATACATGACTGACGAGGCAAATTTTTACCTGCAGTAGGTTGCTATTTCTTTCTGCAGTAGACCAGTTGCCATCCAAGTCTATAAAACCCGGTCTGTCCTGCCATTTACCCATAGCTGGTGCTGTAGGATTCATACCTCTGCCAAGGGTATTAGCATGTAAGTGAATGTAATGAATTTAACTGGAATTCGACTTGACCGAAACATTCTGTCCATAATAGCATCTATAATCATCAAGATGAGAATAAAAGTAGTTAATTCATTATAGCAAAAATGAATAAAATTACATTTATTGATAGCTTAGTGCAAAGGAAACAACAATTTCTGACCGATTTTTGAAGGACATGACCTGACGTATACACCAAAGCGATATCCTCTGACAAGATATTCATAAAAGCACAGGTTTTCTGCTTTCCATTCTTCCTACGGTTTACAAAGCATGGAAGAAGAAAAGAGAAGGCTGGGGAGTATTATGTTATATTGCTAACAACATCAATTATGTTGAACAGCCGTGTTGTTCAATGAGCATGCGTGTAGTTTACTGCATCAGTTTGATTTATCTCCCTTTATTATTATTTTATCAAACGACACAACCAGAAAAAAAAAAAAAAGATTGGTATCAAAACTGATTTTTCGCACTATATTGGAAAGCTGATTTTCGCTTAATTACAAACGACAAAAGACATTACTTTTTCCAAGTAAGTAAATGAAAAATAAAAAGAATATTCAAATAATAAATGAAAATAGGGATTTTTTCAATCGCAATCATTTTTATATTATATAAATAAAAGATAAAATTTTCATCTTTCTTTATTAATCTAACAGTTTGGAACATTATATCTTTGTTCAATATTAAAAAAAACGATTGACAAACGTAATAATAACGCTTATAATAAATACATTCTGAAATACATACATATATATATATATATATATATATATATATATATATATATATATATATATGATGAAAAGTTTTTTATCCATCACAAATTATTCTGCTTTGTATTGTCATCATGATAGAATTTTAGCCTTGAAACATCGGGAAAACACGGAAGCATTCGGCAAAGTTCGACATCTAATATATGCTACACGTTCGGAGATTGGACAACACCCGCCATCTCTATGTGTTGCCAAGTGATTATTAAAGCAAGGAAAAGGATTTCTTCTTTTATATCATAGAACTAATTAAATAATAACGCTATCCTTATTTTAATTGATATCTTTGAGTCTGAATAAAATATTATGATTCAGGGATGCAAATCTGAAGCAGCAAAGAAAACATTTCACCAGGTATGACCATTGGAAACATATTTTCTCCATTATCGGAATTGTCAATAGATTTATTCACTATTTTAATCCTAAGAATTATTTGCGAGATCAAAAGAGATATTTTAAAAATACTGTTTATTATAATTACTAACTGAAGTTCCGAGATTAAATATTTTTATTTCACGAATTATTCAGAATTTTCTTTTTTACTGCTTTGATCACTGCATTTTTGCGAACGCACTCTCTGGCCTTTTTCTTTGAATAGTATTGAATATTAATTTTGAATATGTCTTCATATGTGTCATTTAAATAACTGAGGAACAAAGGCTTATATTTTACGTTATATTAAGCAGATTTCAAGAAACATGACAATGTTTTACACTATCATAGTGTAACTTATCAAGAGCACTTCAACGCACTGTAATGGTTTCTAGATTTGTCTCGCTAGATCGAGTAGTGAGTTCGATCCTCAATGGGTGCTCCACATTTTCGGCCTTGTGCCACATCTAAGCTACGCTAAGAAAATAATTGAGGCACTTCGACGTGGTGTAACGGTTAGCAAACTTGTCTTGCTAGATCAATTACAAGTGATTACTGAGTTTGATCCTCACTGGCTGCCACATACCTTCGGCCCTACCCTACCTACGCTTAGAAAATCACCATATTGTAACTACAAACATTTGGCTAAACTGGACTTGCTACGATGAGTCAGAAGGCTCATCCTAGAAATCGTATCAGTCCTCGACAGCTCGTCGTACATCGTATATCAGTGGAAAATAAAAAGAAATTGATATAAATATATTAATGGAGAGTTTTAAGTATACGAGCACTGTTTTACTGTCGACAAAGATTATTGCAAGAACGCCGATGAGGCTTCATATGCCGAAGGCGCTTTACAGTGTTGTTTTTAAATGAATCCCTAATTGATATCTATGTTTCTATTTTTAATGGCAAGTAAAAATCTCGCGTATCCGAAAGTAAAAATGACCCCTTCCTCTTTTTCGTTTTTGAACAGGAGTAGAGGTTTATCTCTGGTTTCCTGTTTAGGAATGGTCTTCCAGTTACTTCTAAAATATACTTCAGCTTTATACTTCTAACCTCTCCGCCTGAACTCTGATATTTTATTTACTATTTATTTACTCATTTTACTTTTACCTCAATATTAGTAGATAGGTTTGCCCTCGCCCCGTTCAAACTCCTCCCAGTTCTTTTAAAGAGTCGTCCCTTGTTTCCTGTTTAGGATTGGATTTCTGGTTTCTTCTAAAGTCTGTGCATTCTCTTTCCCTCCCAGTAACCCCTTGCGTCTTAGTAGCATTATCGCCTTGTTTGGGATGAATTGATTTAAAAGTATGGTTCAGCTCCTCGTTTTTTGCTTTAGATTTTAGTTTTAAAATTCAATTTATAAGAGACAAATAGTCGAGTTGGTTAAAAAGTTGGTTAAAAAAAATCTCCGGTTACTTGGAAGTTGTGGTAGTGCTTAAAGTTTGCTTAATCTCGTTCAATGGAAGAAAATACACAAGCGACACAACGGCGGAAAAGACTTATGAGTATTAACTATACAGTGTAACCCAGATATAAGAGAAACCCGGATATAAGAGATATTTTCTATGGTCCCAAATCAGAGCCCTACGTACCTAAACAAAATAGACCAAACCCGGATATAAGAGAAACCCGGATATAAGAGACCTTATCTCCGGTCCCAACAACTCTCTTATATCCGGGTTATACTGTATAATAAAATATCCCCGAAGCATAGAGATCAAAATAAAAAACAAAACAGCCTACACTCGTGCATTGAATAACGAAATCGGTTTGAAATTACAAGAATGTTACCGAATAAAAAGGTTGGATGGCACAACAGGTAAAATATTGAGAATCACAAAAAAGGTAAGCATGCTGAATAGCAAAGTATATGAATAGTTTTTACGAAAATATGACACCGAAATCCGAAGGAGCATTGGAATAGTAAAAGATGCAAAGTATTTAAAAAAAAGGAGAATTTGGATCGAAAAAAAGAAAATAGTACTGAACTGTTACGTAATAACAGTCCTCCTATGTGGCAGTTTTAAGACTGGACAATCTCCTCACAGATGAAGGAGAGACTTGAAGCAACGTAAATGTGGTTCTGCAGAAGGACACTGAGAACATTATGGGCTGAATATACGAGTAACGAGGAAGTTTTAGGGTTAATAAACACATAAAGGACACTTATACTTAGTATCAGAAAGAGTTGAGATTTTGTTGTGGCCTTGTTAGGGGCCAGAAATAAAGACACAAAGAGAGGAATTGAGTTAAACAAATATATTAACAGAAGCAGTAATACAAACATACAAACGAGAGTATTAGAGTAAGAATGGTCCGATTTTCAGAGATGACTGCTGGAAACTTCACTCTGCAAAAGAGACTTCATCTCCGGTCCCGACAACTCTCTTATATCCGGGTTACACTGTATAATAAAATATCCCCGAAGCATAGAGATCAAAATTAAAAAAACAAACAGCCTACACTCGTGCATTGAATAACGAGTACCTGCTCCTATTTACAGCTGGTAGAGTCCATGCGTGCGTGGGTAAATTACCATAACACATTTCTAGGACACATGGTGAGGAAAGAAGAGTTACAAAATTTGATTCTCACAAGATATTGAAGAAGAGAGGGAAACAGAGAGTAAGCTACCTAACAAGCTTGTTTGAACATGGATTAGAAGGGATGGCGAAAAAACAAACTTTATTAAGAGCTACAAAGAAGAGGAAGGTGTGAAGAGGCATGATTGCCAACGCTCTGAAGAAAATTCAGAAAATCTAAACCTGTGAAACTTTTCTAGAAAACCTACTGTCCAAATTTCGACTGATATATTTTCTGTTATAAGGAAAAATCAGTTGGCAATGACAAATAAATGTCAAGGATACTTTTATATTATTTGATTTTTAATCGAAGTCTAAAGGTTAAGATGTTGATTTGACCGTCGGTTTCTCGACATCAGTTCGATGCCAAGTTTCGATTTTCACCGTTGACTGGTATATTTGACATTTGTTTCGGTACTTGACGTGAGAAATTATGTTAAAACGTATGCAAATGTAAATATGATGGACATGTTCGAAAGTACGTACACACGGGCTCTCATGTACTCGAAAGTGTCGAGTGTTCTTGCGTAGATTTTCTTTCCTCGGCATCGCCCTCCTCCTCCTCCATCACACTCACGCACACAAATATATATATATATATATATATATATATATATATATATATGAAGAAACATAGTCTTAAGGTGTGCTATATTTATGGGATAAAGTGCTCAATATCAGAGATAGAGCGTGTGTAAATATAAAAGTGAACATAGAAATCAACACTTAGAGGCGACAGTCTGTTTCATGTTATATGTAATCGTCAGGTCATATATATATATATATATATATATATATATATATAATGTGTGCCTGTGTAAAAATTCACATACAAATAAAAATATGTCTAAAAATTTAATATGAATATAGGCAAAAGGGAAAACTTTTCTTTGGCAATGCGATTCGTCATCAGAAGTAAAAAAAAAATATCGTTAAATAATTAGGAACGTTCTTAAATTTAACAATTTTTAAATCCTAACGGTATTTTTATTACTGTTTATAAATGCCAGTTGCAAATTAAATCCTTACATTTGCCTTGATAAATTCCACCAGAGGGCGAAACGTGTCTGTAACGAAAAGTGTTCCTTTTGTGTGGAATTTTTGTCTTACCAGATTTTGGATTATGCCAATTTGTGCCCTTCACAAATTTTTGAGTGATCTTTCAACCACCTGAGGAATATTCTTGAACGTTTTTCAAATTTAAAAGCCTTGATGAACCAATGACATCCTTTTTCTTGTATATAAACACGTGCAACAAAATAAAGTCTTTTAGAGGAGGAAAGGCGTCGGCTAAGAATAGTTTTTACGCATCATGTCTTTTTATTCACACACACACACACACACACATAGACATACACACACACACGCGCGTGCGCACTCATATATATATATAAAAAATTAAGTGAGTGCGTTTTTTACCAATATGGAAATTTACCTATTTAGTTCATGCTACGTTGACTGACTGATAAATTGCTACAACAACAAAAATTCTTAAATTGTCATATTAGTAAAAAAACGCACTCACTTATACACACACACACACACATATATATATATATATATATATATATATATATATATATATATATATATATATATATATCGTCATTCACAGATAGACTGTTTCGCTGTATAACAGCTCCTTAGTGTAGCTAGAAACCCGACCAATTTGGCATATATACACACACACACACACACGCGAAAGAGTTCTGAACGTTGGAATTATCCTCAAATTCTAATGTTCGGTAATTTGGGCAGATTTTGCTGCGTTATTATTAAGTATATTGAGTCACTTACCTTTTCATCGCCCAATTATATATATATATATATATATATATATATATATATATATATATATATATATATATATATGCGTGTGCGTGTGTGTGTCTGCGTGTGTGTGTGTTTAGTAATGGTGAGGTTAGCCGTTCCCTTATAAGGAAACATTTGTATATTCGGCAATCATTGAACGTACCTTTAGCATTACAGTTAATTAGAATTTATAAAACCTTTGTATTAAGACACTTTTTAAAAGAAAATACATAGTCCACTAACTGTTAAAGGTCTTTCTAGTATTGATGTTTGTTCCCTTACTAATCTTTTCTTTAAGATAGTGCGGAAATTTAACATCTTGATCATAGCATTATTCTCTGTTCGAATGATATGTGATATTCATTTTAATTGTGGTTACTGCTGAAAGTCTTCAAGTGATGTGGCTTTCTGTTATTTGGTAAGAATATTTGTTTTAAATTCTGTAACGCTAATCTACGAGACCCGAACCAGTACAGCCCTCTTCATCATGCACAAGGTTAATTCGCTTAGATCTGTTTTTAATGCTGTGATTAACACGTTTGGTCGACATGAACTGAACTGAGCATTTATAAAACGTATTGGAAACGTTTATTCACACACAAGCATCAGTGCCTAAAAATATGAGGTGCTGTGAATTTATACATTTACTTTTCTCCTTGAAATAATTAAACACTATTTATTTATTTATTATATTGTTTATTGGAATGGTCGGCAAAGTATCAGCCAATTTCTAATCGTTCCGAACTTTATAAAATGGTAAATAATAATGATTTTATTATAGATGGTTTACATATTTTTATAATTTACTAAATTTTTATAAATTTATGAATAAAAATTGTTTTCGTATTTATTTCTTTATAAATTGGTAAATGATAAATATTGTATTGCATTTAGTTTTAATTTTTAGAATTTTGTAAATATAAAATTATTTTTGTAAATAAAAAATCTAATAAATAGTGTTTAATATTTAATTTTTTTTTTTGTAAATTCTCAAGAACAGAAAATGTATAAATTCCTTTTTATTAGGTTTTATAACCATTCTAATTATCGTTTTCTAAAACAATAAACAATGCCGAGGAGTGGAGGTAGTTAAAATAATAGCGGTATCAAGAGAAAAAACGTCCCTTTGACCCACCGTTTTCTGAGAGCACGAAAATTAGACACTGCTAATTTTTCTTTATCTGCTTTAATAACCACGATGAAATAAAAAACTTAAATATGCCTTCGAAAACAGTCCAGTCCTCCTTGTCACCAACTAACTTAGTATTGAAATTATAATTGATTTCTTAGATATTCTAGCTGACAGCAACTGTAAATATGGAACGCTGCCATCTCTCAAGCCTTCCACTGATCGACCAATAGTTACCCCACGTTGTATTTCGATTCTCGATCTCGTCGTTGTGCACTGAAAACTGGGAAAGAGTCCGATGCATGCTCACAAGGTAACAGGATGAAGGACTAACGCTACGCCGAGAAATAATAACGCGAACCCATGTTATTATGCAGATGTTTTATCTAAGGCATCACCTGCTCACATAGTGGATAGTTAGGTGACACTGAACAATTTCTAATCGAACTCGTATATCAACTCTTCCCCTTACCAACACCTCACCTAACTACACATCCCGATGTGTGGCTGGCAATACGAACAGGTGGCATCGGAACCATGCAGAACTGACACTCCAATACTAAGCATGACTATTAATATAGACCAGCACCTGAAAATAATCAATGCCCGGCTTGTTGTCGCTTAGTTTCCAAAATACCCTCACCCACTTCTTTACTTCCCCGTTCCCCTTCGCTCAAAGTGGATGCCGTTTAAAATCCCGGACTTCAAAAGGAAGCGTTTACTGGCTATCAAACAGAAACGTGTGATCGAGATAAAACCATATCTTCCTTTTCTATGTGGGTGTCCATTGTATCACACATACATATCCCACAAACTTCGTATATAATAAGCACATATATTCAAACCACCTTAATTATAAAAGCGAATATCTGCGCAGGTAAGAAAACGTTGTTATTAAAATTTGATCAATAAAATGAAACGCATCCCCTCTTTCCATACACTACTCTACAAACAATTTAATGACATCAACCAAACACCCATAAAGAACGGATTAAAACGAGCACGAAAGAAACTCCACAGCAACAACATCTTACTTATAAAACGCAGATTGTGTGTGTGTGTGTGTGTCTGTACGTTTATATATTGGATCGGACTTCCTACATTTTTCAACCGATTTCAACAAAACTTCACAAAAATGCGTAAAATTACCATGCGGTGGTTCTGACAGCGCCAAAAATAGGAAAAACACAATTGTTTTTGCACGAAATCAATTTGAAAACACGATTAAGTGGCATCACGAGAATGAAAGGGGGACAAGTCATCTCGAGTTATACTTATTATAAAACCCAGGTTGTTTGTATGTATGTGTTCGTTTATATATGGGATCGGATTTCCTACATTCTTCAACCGATTTCAACAAAACTTCACTTTGGTGGGGGGGGGGGCAGGTAGTGTTTCTTATTGTCTTGCACACTTTTTCTTTATTTTTACATTCAGAATGCTTTTAAAATTCCATTTACAAGACAATTGTTTATAATAAAATTCTATTCAATCGGTAGACTCATAACGATTGAAAACAATGTTTTTGTTTGAGTTTGGGTTTGACCAATTCGTAAAAGAAAAAAGAAAAAAAAAGCTAATTAAGACATGCGTGTCCGTCAACCTTAAACAATAATCTTTGTCAATTTTATTTTTTAGTCTTTATGATGGTCGATACTTGATCTACCCCTTACTGTTACATCCCCGGGCAACGCCGGGCTCTACTGTTAGTAAGAAATAATATAATCAATAACTCAATAAACCTATTTTACTACAATGAAATGTGCCCAGGTTTTGCACACAATAGTTAGAAAGTTAATAATTTACGACAAAAAACCCAAAAATCATGTAATCGTGTAATTTAAACAACGACAAGCCTGAATAAAAAATATTGTATCGCATCAATCAACAAATTTTCACTTCCTCTGCTGCACAAGCATCAGTTTTGTATGTAAGGCGTACACAACCCTAATTCTGTTTCGCTGTTTAACCCCCACCTCGCAGATTACAGTGCAAACCGTACACCATCAATAGACACGTATCTCTTGACAGTGACATCTCTACTAAGATAAAGAAAATACTTGTAAGTAACACACATATATTGTATATAATTAAACGTAATACTCCAAATATTAAAAGACCCAACTAGATAATTTTAAAAACATCTAGAAACTAAACGAATTTTTAAAAAATGCTTTAAGTAAATTTGACAAGAAACATAATTACCTTGTAAAGAATCTCGCACGTCGTCATATAATCCTGACGTCATCTTGAAGTAAAGCGGTTACGTAGAATTCTACAGAAGCATTTGAATCTGGGGAAGGTGGCGTGTCTACAGAAACTCGGATCTGAAAAGAAATTGGGAGCATTCGATCAATAATATTCTGACAACATCAGTAACTATTGGCTCAGAATATATGCTCACTAAAACGTAAACAAGAAAAGTTAACTAAATCGGATTGGAAGCATACCTCACAGAAACCAATGACTCTCTCCTACAAATAGTAAAACACCAAATCCACTCCATCAACAAAGAAGTTGCACTCTTCAAGAAACAGCTTAATATTTTTGAAATCCTACCAACAAAAAACGAAGCGAATACCATCTACGCCAAACGAGTAAAACAGAAAACAAAACAACCAAATGAAATTGCAAAAAACTTGACAGAAAAGGCGTTACATGGCAAATACCTAAAAAGAATGAAAGAATCAGATGTGAACGAAAAGAAAACATATCAGTGGCTGAGGAGCACCGGGTTGAAAGCTGAGACAGAAGGTCTAATTATTGCAGCTCAGGACCAAAGCCTCGCAACCAGATCTTATCACTGTCACATAATCAAGGATGGAACTAACCCGAAATGCAGGATCTGCGGAAAATATGATGAAACAGTCGACCATATTATCTCAGGATGTCCGGAACGAGCAAAAAAAAAAAGTACTCACAGAAAAGGTAGCGACATATGTGCACTGGAAGATATGCAAGAAGCACAAAATCGAAACCACTGAGAGGTGGTATGAGTACCAACCAGACACAGTTACCCAAAATAATGATGTAACTATCCTCTGGGACATGCTAATTCAAACTGACAGGGAAATAAAAGCCAGCAGACCTGATATTATCATAAAAGACAAGAAATTCAGGAAGTGTATGCTTATTGATATATCAATACCATCTGAGAGAGAGACACCTCCATTAAAATTATCGAGAAATTGTCCAAATACAAGATCTGGAGATCGAGATTAAAAGGATGTGGGGAATGAAGATTGAGACTGTACCATTAATAACCGGAGTTCTGGGCCTCGTGAGAAAAGGAATGGACAATTTTACTGACAGTGTCCCAGGTAAAATCAACATAAAAGTTAGCCAGAAGATCGCCCTAGTAGGAACATACCAAAAGTGTTATCAATTAAATGACAATTCTCCTATAGGGCCTAAGGACCATAGTTTGGACCCGGCTCTACAATATACAAAGCAGGAAACATTAAATACACAACAATAATAATAATAATCATAATAAACTTAAACTACGATTATCCCTATGGCGATCCGAACACTGAATACTGAAAATGATGTAAGTAAAATTTCTGGAGACATCCGTATCTGAGAGCTACAAAATATTATTGCACATATCATCGCCTAGACACTCTCCATCTAAACGAAACGTCACAAAGATGCATAGATATGCCTCCTATTCATATACCCACCCCCGATTTTAGGCGCTTAAAATTACTCTCTGGCAAGATGGTACTACACACAATAATAATAATAATAATCCTCGTAAATATAATCGTACCATCAGATGAAAATATGTGTTAAAGTATGACAAAATAAGCAAATATAAGGATGTTGAGATTACTAACGTTTGTAGTAGTACACACGCACATTCTCTCTCTCTCTCTCACACACACACGCGCACCCCCCCATATATATATATATATATATATATATATATTGCTAAACGGTTAAAATAAGCCAGAAAACTTAACATATAAAATTAACTGATGGCTCATGCCAAGTTGACAAAGCCTGAATATAATAATAATAATAATAATAATAATAATAATAATAATAATAATAATGATAATAATAATAATGATGATGATAATAATAATAATAATAATGATAATAAATTAACAAATTGTTACTTAATTTTCCGCTATTCTATACGATATGGTAAAATCGCTTGTATTATAACGAATTGAACTCGACGTAGCGGAAACTTGACTAACAATTTATTATATAGATGTGTATGCGTAGAAGGTATGTGCATATGTGTATGCTTGTGTGTGTGTTATCGTACTTGAAATTCCCTGGTCCGATTAAAAACCCCTTCCAAAAGAGATCTAATGTTTAGTCATTTGGCGAAATTTGGGGGATGGTGACCCCCCCCCCTCCCCAAATTTTCACCAAATGACCGATAATGTAAAACATTATCGGTCATTTGGTGAAAAGTAAACTTTTTTTCTACGTGCGTCAACAGAGTTAAATTTAGAGCTAAAAATTCCATGTTATTTATACTGAAAATATAACCAATGCAATTTATTTAAATAGGCCGCCATTTTGTTGCTAAGAGTAAATTAATAATAATAATAATAATAATAATAATAATAATAATAATAATATGAAAACCACCCAGACTCGGTTATGGAGATAGGACCTGTTACAATTCTATGGGACTACACAATACACACTGACAGAACAATCAAAGCCAACCGCCCAGATATTGTTATTAAAGACCACAAACAAAAACGGTGCCTCCTTATTGATATGGCAGTCCCTGCTGACTGCAATGTATCTTTGAAGATATTCAAAAAGCTGTCAAAATACAAGGACCTTGAAATAGAAATCTCGAAAATGTGGCATATGGGAACATCAACAATCCCTGTTGTAGTTGGAGCCCTAGGACTGGTTGGAAAAGATTGCAGTAGACTAATTGAATGGATTCCTGGAAGTCCATGCCTCAAGGAGATACAAAAAAATGTTCTGACAAGTACAGCCCACACTTTAGGAAAGGATTTGTCTATATATTTTTCTTTTTTAGTGGAAAGTGTTATGATGCCATTTCTAACCTAAGGTCCCTGGGCGGGACCCGGAAAGAAATGTGTAAACGCCAGAAATCAAAAATAATAATAATAATAATAATAATAATAATAATAATAATATCATCATCTCCAGATTTTTGTTTTGGACACCTGAAGAAAATTAGTACGAATTTCCTTTGTTCGGTCATAACCTTCTTATCTATTTTTAATCTATTTTCATTAAGAATAAAATTGTTGATTTCCCGCGATTTTGACGACCCAACTTTATCAGTACTGTGCTTCTGCAAACGGTAGCTGAGGGAAGTTCTAAGCACACTTCGATCACAAAATATTTTTTCATTGACTGTTTCTCGACTTAATCAAAAAGTGTCTTTCTTCTAGTCGTTGACGAATTGACTTGCTACGTTTCCTGGGTAGACTGTAGACTGAAAAGTGGTTTTCTCTATAATTCATCTCGAACGAAAACGACAATGATTATTGCCCATTGAAAACGGAGAAACTATCTCCAAATCAGAACAGTACCTGAAAATGGTTATGTTCTATGTTTGGTGGGATATGAAGGGTGTCGTTTTCAATGAAATGCTAAACAAAATCGAAACAGTTAATGTGAAATATTATCATCAATTGGAAGCATTGCACAAAAATTTACCAAAAAAGTTCATTATTGATCTATTGCTCATAAACGATAATGCAAGATCACATATTCTACGGGTTACTTAGGAAAAGAGTATGACACTAAATATGAAAGTTTTGTCGTATCCTTCTTAATCTCCCGACTTTGCTCCATCTGACTATAATCTTTTCAAGCCACTGCAACATTTTTAGAGGAAGAACAGTTTCTTAATTGTGAAGAAGTTAAAACTGATTAAACGTTTCTTTGCATCGAACCCCGCAGAAGTTTATGCCAGGCGGAACAACAGTTTGCTAAATAGATGCGATAATATTTCCCCTTCATGATCGATAACATATTATCGATAATGAGGGAAATATTATATTGCCTAAATATATATCAATTAAGATCAAAGAAGAATTTTCAAATGTGCACGCGTTTATGTGCGTCAGAGAAGTAGTGAGTGCTAAATAATAATAACACTCTACACCCACTCTCTTCAAATTCGGAGGATTGATGAAAAAAAAAAAAATGGAAATTCGCCAGCATATGTGAAATTTTCTTTGGATGAATGAAAACCTTCCCTTCACAGAAACTGACATGTGAGCTGAAGCGAAGGAAAGGAATCCGCGAGCCTGTGTGAAATTGTTTTGAGACAAATTAAAACCTTGCCTTCATAGAAATTAGCCAATCAGAAAAGGAAAACAAAAGTAGCGAGCGTATGCTAATTTTGTTTTTTAATATAAAATGAGGAGGAAAATTAAATTAATCAGAGAAAAGTGTCTGAAGCCATGTGAAAATGTTCATTTCAGTTCTTCGTGACCAGTGTTGAAGCCAGTGTAAAATTATTCACCAATTATATTATCGATTTTTAACCAATCACGCAGCACTTGAAAGGATTTTGTCTCAGCAATTAAAGAAAGCTAAGTATTTCAAACTATCTCCGTTTACTTTTGAATGTGCCAACCATATACCACTTCAGTGAGTAACGAACTCTCTTACCTCTGTTGTAAACATTTTGAATATTATTTTGTGTGAGATCATTTAATCTGTTGTATGAACATGTCCTATTCAAGGCAATATTTTAAAACTATGGAATTTAAGAATTCTGTTTTATTTTCCTGGAACGACTTACTGCCACAACTTCAAGCGTGTAAATTCGTGAATAAATTTCTTATTTTGTTTTGTTAAAATTACCCGTGTTTTCCTCGTCATTATCATGCTTCATTTATCTTCTTGATGTGGGTAAATCACCTGTTCTTTTTAATCCCTATATCCCATGCCACTATAACGTAACGGAATACAAGGAAAGCTGGATTCATGTTTTCCCCAAAGACATCTATGTAAAAATGATAAAAGACATTTCAAACGGTATTGATAACCGTTCGGTCATCTTCCATCTTCCGTCTTCTCGTTGGAAATTCCTGAATAGATAGATAGATAGGGAGAGGGAAAGAGGGAGAGAGAGAGAGAGTACACGATCCAATTCTACCAAAATTATCTTTTTGAGCAGTGGCTGTTACAGTCATTATCAGCCCTGACAGGAAGGATTCTTTCTATTATGAAAACTAGATAAATCAGTTTGTCTTCATTTTTTAGATTATATATTAAATATTAAACACTGAGTGCGTGCAAATGTCACCAGGGCTCTTAAAATTATTTTTACTATTGACTGAATAGTCAGTTGAAAATCAGATTTTTGCTAGTAAAACACACTTCACATTATGGCACACCGAATCCTTTTTTTCATATCACATGAGTTCCAGCAGGAACACACACACACACACACACATATGTGTGTGTGTGTGCGTGTGTGTGTATGTGTGTGTTTTCCTGCTGGAACTCATATGATATGAAAAAAAGATCGGGTGTGCCATAATATGAAGTGTTTATATATATATATATATATATATATATATATATATATATATATATATATATATATACATATACATATATGTGTGTGTTTGTGTGTGTTTGCGTGTGTGTGTATCTTTGTGTGTGTAGGAGTAGATATGTTTGCCTAGTGTCCGGTTCACACTTCTCTCCGGTGTTTTGAACTGGTGTAGAGGTTTATCCTTGGTTTCGTGTTTAGAATTGGACTTCCGGATTCTTCTAAAGTCTTCTCTTCTCTTTCACACCCAGTAACTTACTTGCATCTTAGTGACATTATCTACTTGCTAGGGGTGAATTGATTAAAAAAAAAAAAGATTAAAATGAATCGATACTCCAATTCTAAAAGAGTTTTACCGTTTGCAGTCCTGCAATTTGATAGAACCGATTGATATTATATCTATATATCGATAGATAATATCTCTCTATATATTAAAAATGTTGATTAGTTTTCTAGAAACAATAAATTCCGCCATTCCAAATGCTAGAAATGATATTGAGTTATTTTCACTGGCGAATTTTCCAATGTCCATGTTTTATATTCCACAAAAGCAAATTGTTTTAAAACATTTATTTTATGGTGAGTTCCCTATTTTTTTTTTTTTTTTTATCCTTAGCGCTTGTTGATTCATTTCGGTTAGAAGGAGAAACCCCGTATATTCGTGCCATCAGTCGTCCAGTTCGGAAGGATATAACGACATCAATCATGTAAAATAACATTTATTTTACTGTTTACATTATTACGATACGTTGCACGGGTTTCTTTCAACAGATTCACATCCCTCTTTCTCTTTCTCTTTTCTTCTCCTGTTTTTCTCTCTCACCCCCTACCTCCCTCTCTGTCACTTCTTCTATTTTCCTCTCTCATTCTATACATAGATGTGTATTCACATATGCATATTACATACACTTTGAACGCACTGGGCACCTCGAGGCGGTGTAATGGTCAACAAGCTTGTCTCGCTAGAACAATTACGACTGAGTAGTGAATTTGATTCTCACTGGGCGCCCCCTACTTTCGGCATTGTGCCACATCTAAGCTACGCTTGGGAAATCACTACATATACTTTGAACGCATGTATTTATTTAGCTGTCTGCTAGCATATTGCAATATTATCTTTTGAATTTCATTTTGTCTTTCACCGAATTTACTTACCAATTGGCTTGGCTTAGCTTTGATGAAATAGAACGACATTCAATATTAAATTCGATATAACAACACATTTTCCTAGAAATTAACTTATTAATTATTATTCTCCGCTTGATACCCTTAGATATTTATAAGTCTATAGGGAAATCAGAATCCCCAAACTTTTTAGGCCATCGACTCCTTCATAAAATCCTTGATCCTTCATATCCATATTCACAGGCATGTACAAAAAATATCAATAAGAATGATTTTTTTTTAAATTTAAGGTCGAAATTCCTTTTCTCTTTTCTTTCATTATTGTTCCTCGCTTAGATTCATTTTGGCTTTACGTTTTGTTATATCTTTTTTAATTACTATTTCTCTTCCGATACTTGACGTGTTTTATCAAATAATAACAATAAGATTGATTTGTTTTTTACGGTTTATCAACCTGTTGCAGGTCATTTAAACGAGAAAATATTTTTAGATTGTAAGAATTTTTTTGAGATAATGATGATTTAATAACACATGTCCTACTAATTCATCCATAGCTGGGGGACAAGAGGTATATTCATATCTTTCCCAATAATATTTGCGTCTAATACTATAAATCCGACTGGAATTGGAACTCGGTTCTCAGATTTCAAATTCCGAGCTAATATTCATTACACCACCTACACATCCACACTTAGAGTACCTGGCATTCGCAAGTGGTTACTGACCAGACTCGATATTGCTTAACCTCCCTGATCTTACGAGAACCGGTATTTCAAGTTGATATGGCCGTAAGCAAAAAAAAAAAAAAAAAAAAAGGAAGGATCATTTTAAATAATACAGATAATAATAAACACATTAAAATAAATTAATGTACATTTTTTATTGAATTGGTTGATATCATTAATGAGAAGAGTATATTTGCTGAGCAATATCAAAGGCAATTCTACTCAGTTACTCATAGCATTTTTTATTAGTATTGCTTCCGTGCATAGCTGCAAATGTCATTTTCTGTAAGCATTTCTTCGAATATTACTTTATATTAAGATGAACAGTCATGCTGTATTCAAATATAAGAGACTAAAAAGACTTTGTACCGCGTTAGTTTGGTTTGTTTCTGGAGATTCCAACTCAGAGGCAGTAGCTAACTTCTTTGTGACACTAGCCTCGAGAAAAGGGATTTGGGGTTTTTACTCACACGTCAGCCATTTTGATTTCACATTAAAATGACTTTGTACCATATTTGTCCTCGCGAAGAGGCAAATAAGTATTAACTTTTTTCCCTAATACAAACGTAATTTATCAATGTTTATTGAGCTTAGTTAGATCCGACATGGGGCAGTGAGGACTGAACTCACTTGTACAGGTCTGCGAAACTAGCAATCTCCTTAGAAAGCATAGCTTACCATTAGGTCAAAATAATGGAATACTTATTGAGGTTCAAACTAATTACACTAACAATGATCTCGTACACTGTTACCTGAGTACCCAAAGAGGATCAAACGTGCGAGCAATGATCAGCGATTAGTGCTCTCCCTTCTAGTTCTAAGGATGCAGGTGATACAGGATTTGCTATTATCTGACAGAAGTGATTATACTCTAGATTGTTAACCATCGTTCTATGGAATTAGTTCATATGCGAATGTGTGGCAAATATTTTTTTTTATCTGGAGAAGAGGCTGTGGTTTTAAGAAGACTTCCAACATAACCTACCCGACGCAGGGTTCTTTTGCCTTGCCAACTTTTAATCTGCATTATTAACGGCAAATTTAATGCTAAAATATCATAATGAAATAGCAACATAGAATTTAATGACATATAAATATAATCACTTTTGTCAGATAATAGCAAATCCTGTATCACCTGCATCCGTAGAACTGGAAGGGAGAGCACTAATCACTGCTCGCACGTTTAATCCTCTTTGGGTACTCAGGTAACAGTGTACGAGATTAAACTACGTAAATTTTCACAAGGGCACTTACCTGGGTGCCTCCTCGTAGAGCAAGTTAATTTAAATACGATCCTCATTAGATGCCCCGAAAAATGTAGCCTTGTATCAAACCTTTTAGAAAAGTCCAAACTGATTGCTGTAGAGTAATGATTATTATTGCATAGCTTTTTTTTAAAAGCATTTCACCCCAAGCAAGGCGAGAGTACTACTAGCCCGCAAGGGATTACAGAGAGTGGGAGCAAGATTAAAGAGACGTGATAGAAGAAAGGATGAAGAGAAGGACGGTGAATTAGATCAAGGCATTTGCATTTGAGTAATTTAAGATTATAGCTATCAGGGAAGCAACGCTAGTGATATAGACTTCGAGTAGTTGCCATTCTATTGCTATCGCTATTTCTTCGAAAAAAAAGATGAACCATTCAGTTTTGATTGCAAAGAAAGTTACAAGAAAAGGTATATTAGAGACGCTGTTTGGTCTTAGTAAGAAAAAAAAAAAAAAGAATGCATAAAACTAAGAAAAAAAGAAAGAAAGAAAGAAAGGAAAGATAGAGGAGGTGATAACGCTCTCATGCGTTTAATGTCTACTTAATTAAAATGAAAAAAAAAGAAAACCTTGTCAATTTGGAATCTTTTCATTTGTATCAATTTGCTTCTTTAAATATTTTCCTGTATTCAGACTTATGATTGTTACTGCAATAATTTTTTAAAAGTTGGTAAGCTCAATTATTTAACTGTTGTAGCTTCCGGGATGAAATCCGGTCTCAAAATGAATGACAAACGCAGGAATGAAATATAGCAAATAAATGTATTGACGTAATAATAGAATTGGTAATACGGTTAGTAGATCTAGAAATGCGGTTAGTAGCAATAATAATATATATACAGTCTGGGAAATTCAGCATCGCAGTAGGACTTCCTTCTGAGTCTACGTGCTCGCAACTGTGACTCCTACAAAGCGGTTACCTCACTCTCTCACTGTATCACTGTATCAGTGTATCTCTCCGTCTCTGTTACTCCCGGGCATTCACCGGCAGCAGTACAAGTAAACACTGAGCGAGTCCACTTGTATGAAAAAGGGGTGGACCCCATAACATTAACAATGCAACAGGGTAATTTCCACGGGTATTTTATCGGCGTAGAACTCGCAATATATATTTATGAAGGACTTCATATTTAAAGAGTAGATAGATTTTAAGCCTCAACCTTATGTGACATTGGGTAGCTACTCGGGCGCACTTAAAATCCCTTTATGGTGTAGATAGAATTACATAAAAAGAATATTCACTGAGACAGTATAAATGTAACTGTATTTTTAGAGGAAGAACGTCATTATTTCAAGAAATGACGTATTAATTAATGAATTCGAGTTTATAGTTTTCAATGACTAATACACAATCATCCATTATTTGTTCTTGCTCTAGAAACCAAAGTGAACACATTAATTTAAAATTTATAGTAAATTCTTTCCCGCCTTAAGCTTAATTGTAATGTTAATCTTCTGTCATCCAATCTAAAATCCTTTTCTGCCGATTCTTCAAGTATCAATTCTGATACCCCCCCCCATTCATCTAAATTCAACAGCAGCGAAACAGGCTTTTCGTCTTCTTCGTTCCTGAATTTGGTCACGTGACCATCTGTTCGCTTAAACTTTATTTATTTTCATTCTTTTTCCTATACCTTCAAGTAGCCTATTTATTAACAATCTATCTTCATTTATCTTAACTTTCCTTCATTTTTAAGAGACAAACAAATTATCTGAATAAATGCATTTTCCGGAGTCGAAGACAATATTTTTTCCGCTTGAAATCAATTTTGAAAATTTACCTTGCGTTACATTAATTATATGTTTATTCGTTTTATTTTTTTTTAAATTTTCCATGTCATAATTGAAATATATCATTTGGGCCTGAGCGTCCTTGACACTGGGAAGTATAATACATAGGCGAATCAATAAGTTTGTGATTTCTAATAATGAAAGTTGCATTTATTTTGCACAATAAATATTTTTTCTTTAACACAATTTGCTTCCTTGTCATTTCATGCAATTCTTTGGTGAATATTAATTACATAGATCGAACATTATACAGTTAAAATATCTGATGCCAAACAAGTTAATAACAACGTGTCAAATTACGGTTTTATTGATCCATCAACATACTACTACAGTTCAAAAACACACTAAGTAAAATAGTAATTTGAAAGTAACTTCTAGTCATTTTTATTAGCGGACTTGTAAAGTTGACTTTTATATCATAAACCAACGACTGATCCATGTTTTAACAAAACTCATGTAATGATATGTCGTTCTAGCGTTTACCTCATCTACTAAGAGTTTTTATTGCCGTTCTTTCTTTCTTTTTTTTTTGTGAACTGACAGGAACCTCTTTTTCCCGTTGCATCAGCGTGATGTTTTCGATTATAGTAGACGCCTCTTTGTGTTTGCTCGTAATAATTTTAAACGTGTCCTCAAAGAGGCTAATTTTAACTTCTAACAAGTTTGATTCTCGTTACTAAAGGTAACTCTGTAATAGTGTGTGTTAAATTAAATAAGAGCGAGTAGTCTGTATCTCTTTTCAATCTAGGCGTTAACATCTGCTGATAAAGCAGAACGATTTGCTCGTAATTTCTCTTCCACTTATACTCAGCTGGAATATCTTTGCTTGGCTTTAGAGTTAGAACCGAGTCTCTATTATGTGATATTCATATAACACCATGGTTTCTGCTATCATCTTTATACTTGATCCCCCACGAAGCATGTGGACTTGATGGCATCTCTACAATAGCCCTTAAGAAATGTGCTCCTGAACTGTGTCATGTTCTCTCTAAATTCTACATTAAATGCCTTGCCGCTTCTTGCTTTTTGCTTGTTAGAAATACTCTTTCATAGTTCCAATCTTTAAGAACTCAGGCGAATCGTCTGATTCTTTTATCAGCCTATTAGATGTTTACTTCTTTTTAGCAAAGTTCTAGACGTACTAATTAACACTGAATTGGTGAATGATCTCACCTTTCAGGGTTTTATTTCAGATAAGGAATATGGCATTCACTTCTCTAGGTCAACTGCTGATGTATTAAATATGTATGATGTATGATCCTGACTCACCACAATTACCAGTCCTTTATAGACCTTAATAAATTTAATTTTTCTGTTATCTCTCCTTGTTCTGCTGACCATTTACGCAAGTCCGTTAGGTAGCTTTTTCGCTGTTTTAGCCCTGTTCCTCTTGCAATCATATGTCTTGTCAGTGTTAAATTTTCTAAGCCCTCTTTCCTCATTATGTAAATTTCAAACTGTCTCTTTCTGATGTTAAATATTAATACCCTTTTTGTTTCCATTTTCTCTAAAACTTCGTCATTACTTACATGTTCAGTCCATGGTGTCAACGGCCATCTAACTAGAGGTGTTGTCTCAAAAAATCACCGGAGAGAAGGCAACGAGAAACCACTCCACTATTAATCCCAAGAAAATTTATAACCCAGTCTACTAACTAGAATTGGTTAATCCAATTCATTGTAGTTGCTTATCATCTGCCATCCATTACTGTATATAAAGTCAATATACTTGTCTGTTGATGCTTGCCTATTTATGCAACTGGAGAGCTACTCTCCGCTCCAGTTTCTTTTTATGACTGAGCTTTTCTTTTCCATGTGATTAAGGTTTTTGTCTGACTCCTGCCCATTGATCTGTCTGGCTAAGTTGTATCTCTCCTGGTCATATATGCAGATTATGCGTATCCATGATGAAATCCTACCTGTACCTGTAACGTCGTTCACCCGTGGTGGGTTGAGCCGGCTCCAATATTGGAGTTTCATGGGAATTTGGAATTCACAAGCGGTCCCCAACCGCACATGAGATTTTGATTATAGTGGTGAAGGTTTCGTGCAGGACCATCCACACATGAAATCTTGTAATAATACCAATATATTATAAAACTTCATCTTTTCGTAGCCCAGTAATCATCGTCTTAGCGGTATAACCGTTAAAATTACGCCTGACAAAATCTTTAGTTTTTTTGTTGCTGTGTTCGAAATTTTTGTTTTGGGGAAAATTAAGTGGTTGGACGAATGAAAAATTTTTTTTCTTCAATGAAATTGTTAAACCGCCCCTCCCCCCCTCATTGCGTCAGCAGACAGCACAGACTGCAAGAAATCTAACGCACACATTCCTTTTGACGGTGACATCGAACTGGTACTCCCAGGTACTGTTCAAGTATTGCGCCTTGCTGCTTCTCTGGTTGACTGATAAATGAAGTTAGCTAGTCACTCTCTTGTACGTGTTTATGGTCAAAGCTGTATGATAACAGGTATACACGAATCACGGTATTCGATCGCGTGCTTTGCTTTTAATATACTAGTCTTGATGTTATACATTAATGCATATCTTCTGAGCTCAAGCCGCGCTGTTGAATACATTGTAATCTCAGTTCTTGCTTTATTCAGATCCAAGTGTTTGCATTTAAACTGAACAAACGTCTACTTTGTCGACAAAGAAATATCAGACTATACCAAATTTTCTTTTCAGTAGTGATTACCTTCTTAATGTGTATACCTGATCAAATCATGCATAAGACTATGTTATTTTCTATTTTATTATTCAGCAATTTCATCTACTTTATAAGAAATACTTTTATGAAAAACAGAACACTGGTTACAGTTGGTAACTAACGAGATATTATTTACGATTAAATTTTACTTCCGGTTTGATCGTCAAAACATTAAAAAAAAAGATTGAAATAAAATAAAAGCATGTAAGACAAACATCACGTGACATATTCAGACTTGACTTTCAGGCGCGCATTAGTTTAAAATCTTCAACTTCATTTTTTTTTCAAATTTTGTAGGTGTTGTTTATCTACCAAGGAAATTATCAGCAATTAATTAAAGCAAACAAACTAATGCCTATCTAATTAATCATTTTCAACTGAGAACTACTTGAGAGGAATCCTACCAACACACAGCACGAATAGAAAATGGTGACTTTTGCTTAATTAGAATTGTACTTAGAAAATAAAAACTGCAAATAATACACGCATCTCGACAAAAGGACGAAGATTGATTCTTGATTTTTTTTTATTTTTTATTTTATATATTTAAATAATAGTTTTTCTAATTAATTGTTCGTCTGTTAAATACGATTTTCTTTTATTTTAGTAGTCATTGGTTTTCTGCAGTCAACTGTTGGTCACTAATTTGATTTGATAGCTTGTTACGAATACAGTGAACTCCATTCTTACTGGGTTTCATATGCTAGACTAAGTTAAAATATTTACTAAAAATAACTACATGGACTCCTATTATTGAACGGTGGTGATTCTTTCATACTATTTCATATGTAGAGAGTTCGATACTCATTGTGCGACCTACTGTAGTACTTTTATGTCAAAATTAGCTACATATGGTATGCACTGTAAGTGACAGGGGCATTTTCCACTAGTGCCAGAGATCAGTGTTCGATTGCAGTTAAAAGTGAGGATTTTGAATGCTGTTTTTCAATACAGGCAGATTCTTTACATTTCGAAGACTGGCGTAACATAATCTTCTGTCGTTATTCACACACCACTCACCCAATTTTGCAAAGCTAAACTTAGCAAATATGGATGGTAAATCATCTATTCTAATAAAAGTGAGTTCATATCTCACATAGTTATTGTGACCTTGCACCAGGGTGATTTTAATATGAATAGCAATAACTTTTTAAAAGAAAAAAGGAAGCGTCTTCCCAATCGTACCGAACTTAACAACCTAAGCAAAACAGTAGAAAGTAGGTGAATATATATAGATGTTTCACTTGGTTCGGAATATTTTACATTTTAAGTTAATGCAACCTGTTTCATCTTGATTTAATTTTGATCGAAACGTACTATCTACAGGCTACAACTGGACAGATAAGAGATAAAGACAACTCTTTCGACTGTCTGGTAGTAAACACGAGTATGATCGTTTTACGTTGAAATAGGATAGACTAATTTGTATTGTGCCCTACTTTGACATTTGGGTAGAGATTCGTTCGGCGAATTGTCTATCGTCAGTTCTTTGCGACGCATTTTTCTAAGATCATCTCTCTATTTGCATGGACAAGTTATCAAAAGTTTTCAGAGTGATATCTGTTACACAAAGGCAACTTGACTTATACACACACAGGCACACAGAGTTATGACAAACACCATCAAAAAGAATAAAAAAAACACTGACCTTTATTATGTCTGTCAATGCTTTCACAATCAAATTGGTAATAATTAAAATATTCAAGATATGTGAGCAATATTTTTTTTAATCATTTCACCCAAGCAGGGCGGGAATGCCATTAAGCTGGGAATTACAGTGAGTGAAAGTGAGAGAAAAGACTGGGTATAGGGAGGATTGAGGAATGGACAAAAGATCAATGGGATTCAAAAAGATAGAAGATGGTGACTGATGTTACATTGAAATTTTTGAAGATTGTAGTTTTCAGTGAAACAGATAAACGGATGGGGGTTCCACGGGCGGGAAGTGCGAGAAAATAAATTTTTGAGTAGAAGTGACGGTTGCTCTTAGCTATTTCCACAGTAAACGGGTGGGATCTGGATGCTAATCTAATAACACGCTTAAATTCATGTAGACGAGGTACCAGGGGAAAAAAAAACTCGTCAGAGCAGTATCCATGGAAATATTTGTAGAAAAGACAGAGGGAAGTCACGTCGGTGGGAATGTGACTGAAGTTGCGATGCCAAGTCAGGATCGATTACATTACAGATCATTCTTTGGATTTTATCAAGAACCTTGATACGAATAGCAAGAGCACCAGACCAGATATGGCAGCAATATTCAATGCACGGACGAATGGTAGATTTGTAAATGTGCAAGATGGACTCAGACGAGAAAAATTTTCTGGCACAACGCAGTGACCCAATTTTCCTTGCATTAGATGCAGCTATTAATTTAATGTAGTCGCTCCACTTCAAGTGAGACGTGCGGCCAAGAAGGCGCATTGTGTTGATCTCCAGAAGCCTAGCGACAGCCATGCTGATGGTAGATAGAAAAGTTTCACCATGAAATGAGAGCAGTTTTGTTTTAGAGGCTTTCAAATTCTTATAAGCTATTTCTTGCCCCAATTAACTACTGATTGGAGGTCCTTTTCAAGGGCAGCAGCATATATCGTGTGACTTTCAGTTTATAATATTCATCTGTACTTTTATTAAAAATATCAGGGCTTACGGCACACATCATGCTGAAATACCGGTTACTGCATGATCTCCGAAGTTAAGCAACGTTTAAACCTGGTCAGATGGATAACCGCCCGCGAATACCCGATGCTGTAAACTTGCCTCCGAATTTTAATATGAGAGTCAAATTCCAGTTTCTTTGGTTCAGTTCAGTTCACTTCACTTATACGCAAATACTTTGGGGAAAGGTATGAATTCGCTTTTTCTCCACACCCCCAGCTAGGGTTTAATTAGTAAGACTTGTATGATTAAAAGATCATTATTTCAAAAAAAAAACAAATTCTAGCTTTAAATAACCTATAAGAGATTGATAAGCCATAGAAAATGAATTAGTCAATTAAAATATTGAAAACTTGTTTTGGAACATGAATATAAATTTTTATTTATAAATAAATTAAAAAGATAGTGTTGTGGATTCCGAGATGAAATTCGGTCCCTAATGAATGACAAACGCAAGAAATAAGGATAAGAAATTAAATGTATTTACACAATGATACAATGGGTAATACTGTTAGTAAAACCAGGAAGGCGGTTAGTCGTAATAAATATATATATACAGTCTCGAAGTAGGACTTCCTTATAGTCTACGTGCTTGTAACTGACTTCTACAAGCGGTTACCTCACACTATTACTCTATCTCTATCTCTATCTCTATCTCTATCTCTATCTCTATCTCTATCTCTATCTCTATTCGTATATTCTGACTGACTGTGGGTATTTAACGGCAGCAGTCCCAGTAACACTCTGGTCGAGTCCACTTATATGAAAAAGGGGAGGACCCCATAACAGATAGAAACCATAGAAAAATTTATTTTATGCACACGATAACCTCTAGCCATTTTTCCATCTACCGTTTCCCTTTAGGCCGTTGGCGATCATGGCTCTTCTCAATTTTTTTTTCCTCTGAAGCTCTTAATAAATTTTGTTTTTTTCTTATTTCTCCTAAACCCTGTCCTGCCATCCATTTACTCAAGCTCTCTAGGTTGGTTACACGTTGTTTTACCCTGTCCCTCTTGCTTTCAATATGTCATGTGAGTGTCATATTTCCCAAATCCTCTTTCCTCGCTATGTGCCATAGAAATTTCAGCTCTCTTCTTCTCTTAAGTATAAGTGTCCTTTTTGTTTCTATTTTCTCTCAAAATTCGACGTTGCTTACATGTTCAGTCAATGGTATTCTCAGCATTCTTTTATAGAACCCTGTTTCTGTTTCTTCAAGTCTCTTCTTCATCTGTAAGGAGATTGTCCAGTATTCACTGCCATATAGGAGGAATGATATCACGTAACATTTCAGTCTTCTTTTCTTTGTTTTTAACGAAATGTTCCCTTTTCTTAATACTTTGTTTAGCTTTTGAAAGACATCCTTCGCTAACCCAGTGCACCTCCAGACTTCAGTGTCATACATAGCGTGCTATGTTAAAACATTTTCTAGATATTTAAAGATTGTACTTGTTTGATTTTGGTCTCTCCAATGTGTAATTTGCATGTTGGGTTGTTCCTTTTGCTGACAACCATGCATTCTTGCAATTAATGTTTAATTCTTTCTTCTCGATTTCTCTCATTATATTCTGGAAGAGATGTTGTAGTTTTCTACATTAAAAATTATTTTACAAATTAATAAAGGATTTTTGACCTTCATCCGTGTATCATTTTGTTAATGTTTTTACTGTTTTGACTTTAACATGACTTCCAGCAGTTTTATATACATCATTGACGTGCCCGCACGTAAATGATGCATTTTCTTCATATTTTTTGTTATTATCACAACATTCCGGCCGTTGAGTCCTTCGACCTTCATCAGGGGCTTGCCGATCCTTTAGGATGTTGGCGATCATGGCTCTCCCCAATTTCCTTTCCTTAAGCTCTTAATAAATTTGGTCTTAACCCTTTATATAATCTACAACGGTAGATTGTCCTCGTTCCGCTGACCATGTCTAGGGATATCTCGTCTAGATCCTATTTAATACTACTCGCTTTTGACTCGTCCGGTTGTCACCAAATTCACGAACCAGCGTTTTAATCCACTAGGCTATCGCCCCGTGAGACAATCCTGAGTGGATAAATTGGACTTCTTAAACCTACTAAATAAAAACTAGACGAAATATCCTTAGACTTGATCAATGGAACGAGAACAATCTACCCATATAGATTAAATAAAGGATTAATTCTGAAATATCTTGAAGATTTTCCGGATCGACTATCACTTTATGAATGTCGGTGGACACAACAGTCGGAATGTTGGGATAGCAACAACAAAGATGAGAGCAATAGTCTACGTGTAAATAACGTAATGGTAATTCATCATCCCAGAAATTCATAGAAATTATAACCGTTTATTTTGTTTTCCAGAGGTCGTTGCTAGAATCTTGATTTCCTTTCTCATTTGCATATTTTCCCTTCTCATTTGGATAAAGCAGCGGCAGGGCTATTATAAAATTAAAGAAGTTTAAGTTTCAAGCTCACAAATTTTTGAAAGAGCCTTGAAGCAACTTTTCTTTTAAAGAGTGATGTTATTAAAATAGGACCAATAAAGTAATATAATAAAGTTAATGACTCATTAATATTGATCTTAGAATCTGTTGTAACGCACATTTCCTATATGCCTTAGAATGTCTGTAGAATTAGTCAAATTTTCTCGCGGACTTGTCGCATCCGGTCCCTGATTTGCATGAGCTCGCTGAGGTTGCCAGAATACATAGCCTACATTATGACAGTTGGATTCCAAATACTGTATTGGCTGACGGCTTTTGTTTTCTCTTTAATCATTTCACCCCAAGCATAATGACACAAGGGATTTGAAAGAAAATGAGAAGTCGTCAGTGAGGTGTTAGGACAATAAAAGAACAGATTTTAGGAAGACAGAAGATGGAGTTTGACATATTTACATTTTTGAAGATTGTAGGTGGCAGGGAATCAAGAAACGAGAAGAGATTTCCATAGGCGAGAAGTGCAAGAAAAAAAAGGTTACATCTAGCTATTTTAATAGTAAAACGATGAGAGCTGTTGCCATTCTAGCTTAAATGTATGCACCCGAGATACTAAGGAGGAAGACTCATTAGAACAGTCACCATGAATATATTTATAGTAAAGTCATAGGGTAGTCACGTCATGGCGGTGGGAAAGTGACTGAAATCAAGATGTCAGGTCAGGACCGATAAAATTGCAGACCCTTTTTGGTTATTGTCGAGAATTTCGAAGCATATAGCAGTAGCAACAGATCAGATGTTGCAACAATATCCAATGCACAAACGAATGGCAGATTTATAAATGTACAAGATTGATTCTGGTAAAAAAGATTATCTGGTACGACACAGTGAACCACCTTCCCTAGCAGCTGATCTAGTGTTGTAGCTACCTACGGACGATAATGGGTAGGTCTCCATTAACATAAATACAGTAGTAAATACTGCATGTTGGTCTGCAGTTGGAGATTCGTTTCCAGCTAGGATACCCCACATTAAATTCTGCCTTGTATTACATTTGACCTCGTGGGGCGATTGGTAGATATCCTGCAGTTGGAGATTTGTCTCCAGTTGTGCAAGTCAAACTCTCTGTCTCCGGATCCTCAAACGAGGCTATGTCGAAGGGCAGAGTCTAGTCTCAGGAAACAGCTACTCGACCACGTTTTATACGGGGTCTACGGGGAAATTTTGGCCGAGCATATGGGGTCGAATACCCTATATTAAATTCGGCCTTGTGCCACATCTGACCGCGTGGAGTGGTTGGCAGATATCCTGCAGTTGGAGATTCATCGTGGAATTCACTTGAATCACTTTTAACAGTTGACTCCTTCTTCTACGCGCCGCTGGCGAATCTTATATGTGTTGTTCTTGTCTTAAGTATTATCGTTCATTGCCACCCTTCGTTTGATCATTCTATTCAGTAACCTTCCCTAGGTTACAACACCTAGAAATTGATTACATATAATGGACAAGACGCATAGAAGACAAAAATAGATATCTATGATGACTAAATGTTAGTAGTTTCATTTTGGAGGTGTTCATATTTAGAAGTCATTTCTTACCTCATTTAACAATTGATTGGAGCTACTTTTTGAGCCCTTCTGAAGTTTTACTTTATCGAATCTGACGGACTTACTATTAAGATAGGAGTAAATAGTTTTACTGATCATATCGGGTAGGTCGCTAATGAAGATGAGATGTTAGGTCCAAGGACAGAGCCCTGAGGGATGTATGCATTAATGTGAAAGGATCTAGAACAGTGACCGTGTCAATATTATTCTAATTACACGATTTATTAAGAAAGATTGTCAAATATTCGGCCAGTGACACTATAGCCCTTTGTGTTTATTTTCGAGACTAGGGGTTCATATTTGGAGAGAAATTCAGTAATAACCGTTAATGCATCGGCAGTTGACCCAGAGAAGCAAAACAATATTGTCTATCTGCAAAAAGAACGTGCAAATTGAGATGCTTAACCAATCCTGTGTTGATTAGAGCCTCTCGTACTTTGCCAAAAAAGAAGTAAATGACTATTAGGACGATATTTCGAGGAATCAGAAGGTTCACCAGAATTACTAAAGAATGGAACTACAGATGAAGATTTCCAACAAATTATCAGTTATCTCCTGTTAATTCCCCTTTCCAAGTTCTCCACTGTCTTAGCCAAGTACTGAGCTCACAAATTTTTAGGTTCTGCCACTGGATCTAACCAACCCTTTTGTGCACTGTGCCATGTGTCCTTAGGTGATAACTGCCATCCATTAGACATGACACGTGTAAGTAGAACAGTCTAACCCAGCGAGTGAAATAAAGGGTTCAGTTCGACATTCCAACCACATGAAGAAGGCCGGAGCGTACATCGGTCGAAACGTTGTGATAAATATGGCAACAAAGATGAGGACAATAGTCCGAATAATGGAAATAGTGTCCTTATAAGTTTGCTCCGCAAGGAGAATATTTTTATGTCAATGGCATATCTTGAAAATATGCCGAGATCAGCAAATAACACTGTTATGAACTTATACGAAAACTATTATTTCTTATTAATTTCGCATATAAATAAAAATCAGTAATATAAAAGATTATCCTAATTTACCATTTCAAACATAGATAAGTTGAGTGCTTCTTGGCTTACGAGTAAAGCGATCAGTAACTTTGCTGTAAAAATATGGCTTCCAGCAAATCAGCAACTGACTACTGGATGTTATGCTATGCATACTGCCTAAATCGCTCCCAAATACTATTTCGTCTGGAAGTGTCATATAATTTAATTATGAAAAAAGATTTCTGAAAATTGAATTTTATGTATCGAAAGTACAGGTTTTCAGAGGCGACTGTCTGCTTACAAATTTCAAGTGTACATTATAATAGGTGTTCATTCACTGAATCTGTGCTACAACTGAAATAAATAATACGTTAAACCTAATAAATATACATTTGTACAGAATTATTTTATAGAGAAAGTAAAGTTTGTTTTGTTTTCTATTTCGAAATGTTTAGTTAGCCCGCAAGTCGTGCTTCAGTTTTAATAAAATAATTCCGTTTACTTGTGTAAAAAATATTTTGTTTATTCAGTTGAGTTTTTTGGTAGTGAGTAACTTCGATTATTTCTCATTTACTGGATTTCTAGTTGTAAAACTTTTTGCAGATTGTTCAACGTGGTGTTAGTACCAGTTAGAATCCCAGCTTTAGGTAAATAGTGAACCAACAAACAAAAACAAAACACTATGAAAGTATAAATATATTTTTATAGTAAAAATACCAGCAATACATTTTTATACGAAAAAAATGTCAACAATACATTTATTTTTATAGTTGAAGGCATACAATTACGTTCAAAATACATTTACTTGAAGCCATAAAATGATGTTCAAAATATTTAAATGGAGGTTGCCGCTAAACAAAATCAACCAATCAGAAAGTTCAACACAAGTCCCCAGGTGGGTCATGGAGATAGTAATGCTTTTATAACGGTCTGTCCAAGTCATTCTTATTCATGACGTCTTTTCTTCACCCCAGTATAAGCAATCGAGTTTTTATTAAACTTTGGTCCTGATTTTTTTCTACTAAATATTTACTTTCCACAATTTGGTTGCTTTTTCCTCTTTGTCTTTTGCATTTGGAGACATTTTGAAAAAATATATATATTTGATAAGAAATAAAATAAAATTGACTAAAAACATCTTTATGGCTGTATTCTTTTTTTATTAATCATTGCTCGGTAGTGTTAGGTTATCAGCGCAGAAAATAAAATCGGGGAGCCGAGTTCAAATCTGGGCCTAATCAGGTACATTCACGTAATCTTTTTCCCCCTACAATTATAGGTTACATAAGAATGTAGACTAGATTCTCTGACCTTGAGTAGAAACCTAGTCTAAGAGAAAAATACTCGAAACTCAAAACCGTGAGGAAAGCAACGGGAAACTACTCCGTTATCTTTCCTATGAAATCTCGGTAATTCCCAGATAATAAAGAAACGGAATATGTGGAAAGCCATGATCCCCGACGACTAAGACATTTAAAAACTCCCTGGTCACTTTTCCCTTCTATTCGACCTGTGAGTATTAGATTCTCCAAGACCTCCTTTCTCATTACGTGTCCCATAAATTCCAGCTGCCTCTTCCTGATGTTAAGTATAAGCTTCCTCCTTGTTTGCATTCTCTCCAAAACCTCATCGTTGCTCACACGCTCCGTCCATGATATCCTTAGCATCCTTCTCTAGAACCATGCCTCCGTTGCCTCGGGTTTCTTCTTCATCTTTGAGGAGACCGTCCAACATTCGCTGCCGTAAAGGAGGACAGATCTCACGTAGCAGCTCAGTACTATTTTCTTTGTTACCAAAAAATCTTGCTCTCTCGTAATACTCTCTGGCTTTTGGAATGCGTCTTTGGTCATCCCAACAGGTCTTCGGATCTCAGCGTCGCACTTAACGTCCTCTGTCAAAACACTTCCCAGATATTTAAATCTCCTCAACTTCTTGATTTTAGTGTCCCCCGATTTGTAAATCGCATTTCTGGCTCATCTTTTTACTGATGACTCTGCATTCTGTCTTCTTTTAGTTTATGCTTAGTCCCTTCTTCTCGCTCTCCGCTACCTTCTGTAGGGCGGGTGTAATTTCTTTTCTGAGTCTGCTATCATTACTGTGTCATCTGCGTATCTTATGTTGTTAAGATTGCGGCTGCCAATGACGAATCCTTGTAGGATTTCCAATTCTCTCAGAATTGCCCTGTTGTATAGGTTGAATAAATCCTGTGAGAGGATCCATCCTAGCCGTACGGCCCTTTCTATTTTTGTATATCTGCTGAACTCATTCTCTATGTGCATGCATGTTGTTTGCTGCCAGTATAGGTTCTTGATCATTCTAATATATTTCCCAAATATATCAAGGTTTCCAACAGATCTTTGTGGCGTATTTTGTCGAACGCCTTTGTGTAGTCTATAAAACATACGTACACGTTCTTCTGCTTTTGTATTGCTATTTTCTGGTAACAGCTGAGCATAGATATCGCGTTCCTTGATCCGGTGTCTAACGAACCCGCATTGTTCTTGTCCTATCTCTGGCCTCAAAATCTAGGGGACCTCTAGCCAAGATGTATAATCAATTTGACACTGTCATAGGCCTTTCTTATACATGCTGTCATAACGCATTGTAAACTCTAAATAGCCCTTGAGTAATTTTAAACTCCCATCATTATCCTCGACTTCATTCAAATTGTTTAATTTAAAACCCTTCCATTTTCATCTACTCATGAGAAGGGGGAATTTGGAGGGGCCTCAGAGGTGGAATAGCCTAAGGCATCTCTTCTAAATCCAGCCCTGCACATATACTGCCCAGAGATAGGGCACCTCGAGGCGGTGTAATGGTTAACAAGCTTGTCTCGCTAGAACAATTACGACTGAATAGTGAGTTCGATTCTCACTGGGTGCACCATACTTCCGGCATTGTGCAACATCTACGCGTAGCGTAGAAAATAAATATACTGCCCAGAAATACCTCCCACATAATGGTAAGACATGAGCTAGATGGCAACATCATTGCCAATATTATCTTACCATTATGTTGAAGGTATTTCTGGGAAATATATGTGACAGGTATTTCTCTAATACACTATATATACAGAGTGCAACGGGTAAATTGTTACCGTTTTATATTTTTAGTTTCGTGCATGCGCGTAGTTTGTTTTTGATTTTACTGATTGCACAATATAGTAGGGTCAGTTGGGTGCCGTCTGTGAGAAAAAGAACACCATGACGCATTTCACTCCGCTAGACATTTGGAAACGGTATGATGTACCGCTTGGCATTCACACTGGAAGCTCCAATACGAACATTTCAGAGTTTTTGGGGCGTCAATCTGAGGACAGTACAGATGATTCAGAAAGAGTTGGATGAGTCTAATCGGGATTACAAAGGTACAGCAGCTTGTAAAACTCACTCTGATCGTTCTGATAAGAAAATAACTCCCAAATTTGTTGGTTAGGGCCTCAGACTAAACATGAAGGCCTACATCAAGTGTCTTGAGGAGGTAGTGCCGCCCTGGGTCAAGAGGGTGGCTGCTGGATGACCCTATGTCTAGCAACAGGACTCTGCACAATGTCACACAAGCAGGAGAAAACAATCATGGCTGTCAGACAATTTCTGCAATCACATCACCCCTTACATCTGACCACCTACCACTGCAACTCTATTAATTTTTATGTGTGGGGTGCAGTTGATCGAGAGACTAACAAAACTCCTTTTAACACCAAAGATGGATTGAAGTCAAGGATTTTGGCAGCATCCACCAACTTAAACAAGAAGAAGATCCAGAAGAGCTGCAGGAGATTCCGAATTCGTCTGGAAAGTGTGGTTGAAGCCAATGGCGATTTTATTGAATAAATTTACCCTTTAGTATTTCAAGATATTGTTGTGTAATTTTGGTAAATAAATATGTCAATACCAGTGTTATTTTCAATTTTGCGTAATTTAGACGGTAATTTAATCTTCGCAACCTCTGTGTGTGTATATGTGTGTGTGTGTATATATATATATATATATATATATATATATATATGCATATAATTTTAAGGTATGCTATATTTATGGGTAAAAGCACTCGATATCAGAGATAGAATGTATGTAAATATAAATCTGTACACTGAGGTCAACAGCGATGAGAATCTATTTCGTGCTTGAATGCAATCTTTAGGCCATTAAAATTGTGTTCAAAACATGAAACAGGCTGTTGCCGCTCTCTCTCTCTCTCTCTCTCACACACACACACACATATATATATATATATATATATATATATATATATATATATATATATATATATCACTGCCATTAACAGACAAAAATTAGTTTTATTATTACCACTCATGATAATAAAAAGTAAAAATGAAAAACGGGCCTGCTAACTGGTTTCGTACCTCGCTCAACAGAGTTAAATCGACTTAAGCAGAGTAAATTATATAATAAAAAAACAATGGACAAAGTTGTTGGGAAGAAGACTATATATATATATATATATATATATATATATATAGTCTTCTCATTCTCTTTCATTCTAAGTAGCTCTTTGAGTCTTAGTGGCATTATCACCTTGTTTAGGTGATTTGATTAATATATATATATATACATATATATATATATATATATTAAGCATTTCACTCCAAGCAAGGCAGGAGTGCCACTAGCACGTAGAGGGTTACGGAAAGTGAAAGTGAAAGTGAGAGAAAAGAGTGGGTGTAGGAAAGTTGAGGAAAGGAAAAACATCAAGACAGCAAAAGATGGCGACTGACTTTGAATTTAAATGTTTGAAGGTTATAGTTATCAAGGAAGCAAGTGAGAGGAAGGGAGTTCCAATGTCGGGAAGTAGGAGGACATAAACTGTTGGAGTAGTAAGACGTGGCGGTTACATCTATTTCAACAGTAAGTGGGTGGGACCTGGATGCCAATCTATTAGCACGCTTAAATTCATGTAGGAAAAATAATCTCGTCAGAGCAGTTGCCATGATACTATTTGTAGAAAAGACAGAGAGAAGCCACATCATGTCTGTGATGGATTGTCTGGAGTCCAGAAACTAATTCAAAGCCGATTACATTTCAGATCCTTCTTTGGATGTTGTCGAGAACCCAGGGGCACCAGACCTGATATGGCAACAGTATTCAATGCAAGGAAGAATTCTAGATTTATAGATGTGAGAGATGGACTCTGATAATAAATACCTTCTTGCATGACACAGTGAAACAACTTTCCTTGCAGTAGATGCAGCTATTGATTCGATGTAGTTGTTCCACTTCAAGTTAGTTGAAAACGTGAGGCCAAGAAGGCGTAGTGTGACGCTCTCACGGAGATGAGCATCAACCATGCTGATGGGAGGGGGCAGTGACGTTTCTCTATGGTGGTTAAATGTGTGCAGTTTAATTTTAGAGACATTAAAATTTACAAGCCATTTCCTACCCAAGTCAATAACTGATTGTAGGTCCTTTTCGAGTGTTGAGTTGGAAGAGAATTTACGCACAAAGCACTCGGCCTTATCTGCTGTAGATATTAGGACTTCGAATTGATTGAATAGAAGAGGGATTGAGGATTTACTGTTGTTTCGCACATTCTTGCAGAGCCGCCAATAATCTCTAGAAACTAACTTGCGTGATGCTATACATTGTTTCATTCTATCAACATATAGTAACTTTACTTCGTTAAGGACATGCTTCCACTCACAGAGACAAAAAGACGTCTGTTGCAGTCAGACATATAACTCTGGTACAGTCGGCAGAAGGGATTTCTGTGGGCTGCGGCGGCCGAGCAATTGGACAGCAATCATTTTTTTTTAATTAAAATTTCATCAAAAACAGCTAACAAGTTACTGCGGTTAAGTCTTTTATTACATTTTCATATGTTCTTATAATTTTCTTCTTTCTGGAAATAAATTATGTAGAAATTTTCTGAATGTTCTGTATCTCCCAGCGCTTTCGGCTATATTTTTAGCCATTATCAAGGATGATTTTATTTTTACATTTAACTGAATGTATGGATATTTTATGTATGTATCTAGAATTATGAGAATCTTTTATTTTCCAAACACGGTCAGCAAATTGTGGCCGTGTTCATAGTCGATGCTATTGAATGTTGGCCTTTTCTTATTTTATTGATAATGCTTCCATTAATTTTAGCCTTTTCTTACATGCGAATGAAGTTATATTTCTGTTATCAACGCGTATGTTGCGTATGGAGTTTTGTAGCTCTCCGTGTGTATTTAAATGAGACCTAATTGAGCGATGCTCAGAGAGACGTAATGTGAGTCTTCTTGTAATGCATGTTGTAGTATATCCAATATAATTATTTATGAATTTTGTTTGATCAGGAACACAGTTCCTTAAGTGATGTGTGAATCAATCACTAATATTATTTTTCCATAAGAATTTTCTGAAAAATTGTTGGATTTATTAATGAAGATGAGATGAATTCTTTTTCTAAAAATATTAAGTAATAAAATTCTTTCGTTGTTTTGGAGACAGAATATTAAGTAAACGGAAGGGAGTTCCGCGGGTGGGAAGTGCGAGAAAAGAAACAATTGGAGTAGAATTTGTGGTTGCATTTAGCTATTTCAACAGTAAAAGTTTGGGACCTACATGCCAATCTAGTACCACGTTTAAATTCATGTAGTCGGAGTATCAGGGAAAAAGCTCGTCAGAGCCGTTGCCATGAAAATATTTGTAGATATAACATGCAACATCAGTGAGAACGTGTCCGAATTGAGATCCCTGGTCCTTCTTTGGATTTTGTCAAGTAACTCGAGGTGAATAACAGGAGCACCAGACCAAATATGGCAACAGTATTCAATGCACGGACGGATGGTAGATTTGTAAATGTGCAAGATGAACTCTGAGGAAAAACATTTTCTGGTACAACACCGTGAACCAACTTTCCTTGTAGTAAATGCAGTTACTGATTCGATGTAGTCAGCCCACTTCAAGTCAGTTAAAAACGTGAGGCCAAGATCCATCGTTAACATTATTAGTGCAATACAGATTTCAAAACAGACGAAGATAATATTCTTTATTCTTTTAATCCATTTATATAATCACCAGGATTAACGAGAGTGATTTACTGTCGCATTGTTGCTGAAATCGTTGTGTCTGTTTTAAAATGTTGTAAGTTCGATGCAAGCTCCCAAGACATCGTCAAGAAAAAGTGATTCAAAATCTGTTGTCAAGTGTTTACGTTTGGCATTTACCTTTGTATGGTTACTAAATATGATTTTCTCAAGATGAAGAGACACGGAAAGAAAAAAAGTTCCCAGACGTTTTCTTAATAGTTTTCAGAATTCAAGATAAACAACTTCGCTGTTATTTCTCCCCAAAATCGTTTTGCAAACAGACACAAGCAGAATATATATGTATGTCACGTGTATCTATGTGAATGCATATATGTCTACAAATATATATATGTATGTGTGTGTATATGTATGATTCCTGTATATATGATTCTACTACTGACCAATCTATCGGCATAAATATAAGAAAATTTAAACATTATATATATATATATATATATATAATAGCACATAGTGAGTGCTGAATGTAATAAAACATTATTCGCTGTAAAATAACAGTGCTAATATTTATACTAATAATAAATATACATTTTGTTCTTCACTCTATGGATGTAGCAATCGTCAGGTACTGGTTGCCACACGCATGAAACTCATAGTTGTAGCAAACGGTGACTATCAAAATTTATATATATATATGGCCTGACGATTGCATCTAGCATGAAACAGACTGTCGCCTCTAAGTGTTGACTTCTATGTTCACTTATATATATATATATATATGTGTGTGTGTGTGTGTGTGAGTGTGTGCGTGTGTGTGTATATCTTTATCGGATATGTGTGCGTGTGTGCTCTCTCTCTCTCACTCTCTCCATATATATATATATATATATATATATATATATATATATATAGGGTGTTCCAATAACTTGGACCGAATTTAAATGTGAGATTTAAGCGTTGAATGATTTTTTTCTTTTTTTTTCAGATTTGACGGATATTTGGGCGATATTATTTTTCACACATAATTGGCATAACTTAAATAATATGATCTAATAGAGAAATAAATAAATTTTCACAAATAACACTGATTTATTTAACGATGACTTTGATCCGTCTTAATGAAACACCCTTTATATATACAGCACAGACACGCGCATATGTCATATATTGTTATATTTGTTTATATATATATATACATATATATATATATATATATGTGTGTGTGTGTGTGTGTGCGTGCGCGTGCGCGCGTGTGTATTGAACCTAGAGACAGTGTGGACATAGGAATCAACCTTGTGACTGTCAGTTTCATGCCTCAATGAGATCATCAAACCAAATTTATATATATATATATATATATATATATATATATATATATATATATATATGTATATTGCTTTTCCCTCACCCACTTGTGCATGTTGCAAGTTATAGCTAGAAAAGTTGTGCATCTGGAGCTGTACAGCCGTGGTTACTGGCACCCGAGAAATGGTGCTCTCTATCTCCAAGGTAACATTTGTCCCTGCGTTTTCTTGGGCAACATTGTTGCTGGAAGAATGTGTTATTCCTAACCAATATCAGTGGCACCAATTAACAGATGATTAAAATAAGAAAATGAGGAATCCTTTGGTTGACCCTGATGCCATCCTCCCTATAAACACTTGTGCCATTTCACTTATCAGTCAAATTACTTTACAGCATACTCTACATACATGGGGTTTCATTTTTTCCGACTAATCACAGTGTTATTACTGACATCGCGTCATCAATTACAATTTCTCATCTAGAACAGCTAAAACCACCATTCGACCGTAGATAAATGGAACCAAGGGAATTAGCTGAAACTGAGATTTCCAAAAGCAAGGTACGTGGAGTCAGAACAATCTACCCCTGTGGACTAAATAAAGGGTTTGAAATTCCAACTCATACCACCTGAAGAAGGCTGGAGCGTACAACGGCTGAAATGTGGTAAATATGCCGACAACTATTCGAACAATGCAAATAGTGTAAATAATTACAATACCTCATCTAAGACATAGAGAGATTCTATTAGGTTGGTGCAAAAATAATGACGTAACAATGTCGTTTTTTGATGTTAAAAAATACGTCAAAAAACGACATTATTACGTCATTATTTTTGCACCAACCTAATATATAAGCTTATATAGACGTCTATATTTATATTTTTAAAATGATAGAGAACTAAAAACTGACTAAATTACTTCCCAGTGAATGTAGCAAAAAACAAGTCGAAATCGATGAAAGAAAATAATTTGCAAAACTCGCCAAGAAGCGTGGGTGTTAAATTATTAGGTTGGTGCAAAAATAATGACGTAATAATGTCGTTTTTTGACGTTACAAAATACGTCAAAAACGGCATTATTACGTCATTATGACGTAATAATGTCGTTTTTTGACGTTACAAAATACGTCAAAAACGGCATTATTACGTCATTATTTTTGCACCAACCTAATACTAAACCGAATTTGAATTCTTTCTATAATTTTTTATATTTTTTCATAAAAAACCCCTATTAACCTTCCTTTGTCCTTTTTCTTGATTAACCTTCATAAACAACCAGCCATACAAAAACAAGTGAACGCTGCGTTTTGGTCTATTCAGAGTTAAGATATAATCGAATTGTTTGCAATCGGATAGGAGCAAAAAATTTAATCAAATAAACGTGGAAATTGAGAAAGAAGAAATATCTCAATTAATCTATCTGGAAGTCAGAAGTTTTTATGGAACTTTATTTTTTTTACTACTTTTTTTAGATGTTTGGTGCAATACTTAGGTAATGATTTAAAAAAAAATATTAAAGAAGCGTTGATATTAATATTTTTGTGCCCCATATAAGTAGATAGTCAGTCTACTTTTTATAAAAAATGATAATAGATAATTCCTTTCTTTTATGACTAGCGTTGCTGTTGGAAAAATGGTGCCAACACTAGACAATATTTAAACCACATTGCGCGCTAAATCCCTCAATTTTATCTCTCATCGGCTCCATTGAAGTCAATCAAAGACTCTGTTGCCTGGCCTAATGACATCCACTGGAGGACAATCATTTGGAAATTCTTTTGCACCTTAGCAGACACACATAATTTTTATAGGAATAGACCAAGATGTGAACAACACATTGGAGATAATAAAATAAAACAAGTACAACAATTTGAATAACTGTGGAGTGTTCTAATAGATGGCAGAAAGGTGACATCGCAATCTGAATGTGCATTGAAATAGCGAAAGATGCCTTCCAAATCCTAAGCAAAGTATTTAGGAAATTTTCGTTAGAAACAAAGAAAATCGTGTTGAACTGTTATGTCATATCTGCACAGTTTCCTCACTAATGAAAATGCGATTTAAGACAACAAAAATGTGGTTCTACAGAAGGATACTGAGAATACCATGTAACGAACATGTGAGTAACTATGAAGTTTTAAGGAAAATTGAAACAAATGATACTTAAGGTCAGAAACAGACAGTTGAAATTTCTCGGATATATAATGTGGAAAGAGGGCTTGGAGAATTTGATGCTCACAGGAGATAGTGAACGCCAGAGAGAGAGAAAGGGAGAGAGAAATGGGGGTGTGGTCAGTGAGTAACCTAAAGTGCTTGTGTAAATGGATGGGAAAACAGGGAGTGGGAGAGATGGTGAAAATTTAACGCCCCTTACCGCTGCTTACACTCGGTAGTGTAATCACATTTAGTGGTCAGGTTCTCAGGGTCATGGGACGACGTTTTAACCATAGGGCTAACTCTGCGCTGGTCAGTGCTGACACTGGTCCAAGCTGGTTGTTAATCGCTAGCCGTTTCGAACCACACCAACTCTACCCACGTTGTGTTCTTGACCTCAGATCAGTGCAAGATCGGATGTCCTAGTAACTGTAGCGTTTGTTCAAATTGTGGTGGTTGCTATATTAAGGAAGAAATATATTCACAACGAAAAATAAAACGAAAGGTTCATTGAGTTAATCTTCAATTGATTTATATACTTCTTGGTAGAACAAAAATTAACCCTTCCTGCATCAATCTCTATAGTGACACTATGCCTGGCCTAATAATTTGGGTTCAAAGTTCTCCAGAATCAGGAAATCTAGTGGCAGGTGACGTGGATTCCAGAAATACTCGATGCAGCGATTCTCAGCTCAAGTCTTGGAGCTCTCAAGGCTATCTACTTATATGCCTTTCGGGCCAAAACTGGCGTGGTGCCGAAGGTTTTTGGGGATTGGTTGATTCTTCAATTTCCACATTAATTCTAATAAGGTTTGTTTGTTTCCTATATCTCCTTTTTTAATAAAATTTCCAAATTTGGAGAATTATCCATCTTCTCAAGAGTAATGACAGGGGTTGCTCCTCTCCTAAATCCAACCTGATTCAATTCACATCTCGCACCACCACTCCACACAGGTGGCTCTAAATTCTCCCTCTTCCTTCACAGCATTCAACCTCAGCCCACCTCTTTTGCTGACAGAAATGCCTTTGTGACAAATATAATTTTTAAATCGTGTGGGCGAAAGGACGTAAATCATTAATTTTCATTTTCCTGCTTCTTCAAGGTAGAGATAAAATTATCTCTCCCTCTCAGCAATTGCAGGATCTCTTTACATAACATCGACCCTAAAAAGGGTTCGTTACTTGTTTTCATTTCCGAATTCGTTTTCGTCAATGAAAATATATTTTTTGCCTAAATTCTCAAGGAAGGGATAAAATTGTTCTCCCTCACTGCCTGGATATCGGTCTAGCAAAAACACAAACCAAATCACCTGCTTATCACGACAGGGTCGATCTTCATAACTTCGACTCTCACAACCGGGTCGTTTTTTTATTTTCATTTCCCAATTCGTTTTCGTCAACTAAAATATGTTTTATTTATATATATTTTTATATATATATTTTTATTGATATATATTTTTATTTATATATTCTCAAGGAAGAGATAAAATCTGTTTTCGTCCACATGCCAGACTCTCGATAGATAAGAAAAATAAACTTTAGGAGAGAAGAAATACAGGCGGTTCCATTTTCACTAAGGAAAACTTCTCCCCACTCTCTGTCTGTCTGTCTGTCTGTCTGTCTCTCTATATCTATCTATCTATCTATCTATCTTCTAGCTTACATTCCATTTTGGGCTTAACCCTTTTCTGCTCAGTTAACCACCTAATAGTCTCAGTGCCACAGTGAAATGACAAATCATATTGAGAACCTAAAAGGACAGGAAGTTGTAGAGAGCCATGATCGTCCAAGTCCTGAAAGGACACTGAGCATAGAAGAACATATTTTACTCTGTTCCAAGAAAATACGTTTTCTTTCTATTACGGAAATTTATTGAAATGTATTTACTTTCAATGTCAATTTTTCAAGTAATCCGCTACAAAGATATTTTTTCTAATGTTTGATTTTGTTTTCACCAGTAATTTTCTATTGGGCACGTTAATTTTGCAGAAAACATTGCTTGGTTCTGAATTCTATAGCTATTAAGTTTAATAAGTATTATCACTGAATTTAAAATCTTCTTGTATTGTTTCATAGAATATTGACATTTTTGTAGTTGTAGTCATTTAGAGTCGGACCGCTACAATTTTTATTTATCAAGTGTTATTAGGTCGGTGCAAAAATAATATCGTTTTTTGACGTATTTTTTTTTAACGTCAAAAACGATATTATTTTTGCACCAACCTAATACATTGAATGTTCTTGGTTCAATAATAACAAAGAGTTGCGTTCAGATCTTCTTTTATATATCGTGTCCCTTCAGGACGTAGGCGATCATGGCCCTCCACATCTTCTTGTCCCTTGTAGCTCTTAATAAGTTTTGTCTTTTTGTTATTTCTCCCAAACCCTGTTCTGTCATCCATTAACTCAAGCCCATCAGTTGTTACACGCTGCTTTCCTCTAACCCTATTTCCTTCAATCAGTCCTGTGAGTATCAGATTTTCCAACTACTCCATCCTCATTACATTCCCAGATATTTCAACTGCCTCTTCCTGGTGTTAATTATAATCTTCCTTTTTGTTTCAATTTTCTCCAAAATCTTGTTATTGTTCACATATTCGGTCGATATCATCCTCAGCATCTACCTGTAGAACCAGATTTCTGTTTCTTCAAGTTTCTTCTTCGTCTTTGAGGAGATTGTCCACCATTTGCTGCCATATAGGAGGAGAGCTATCACGTAACAGTTCAGTACTCTTTGCTTTTCTTTGTTTTTAACGAAATTTTTCTGTCTCTTAATACTCTGCTTAGCTTTCGGAATGCATCTTTGGTCATCCCAATACGTTTTCGGATATCAGTGTCGCACTTTCCGTCCTCTGTTAGAATGCAAATTACAAATCGGGAGTTCAGATCTTTTTTTTCCTATAAATTTAAGTTTATCTTATTTAACCCTCAGCGCCTCACATCTTCCTTAACAGATAGCGGGAAGCGTAGGAACTATACCCGTAGTAATTTATTATATTTTTTTGAAAAAATGCTATGTTCCTTCAGACGAACACGGCTCTCCATAGATTCCTTTTATTTATTATCTGTGATTTGCCATGGATTCTTGGAAAATATAATAGAGTTGTTTCCCTTTGCTTTTTCCACAATTAGTCTTTCGTTTAGACTGGCTACAACCTAAGGTTAAAGAGCCTAGTCTACCGTGCTATTTAATCCATAGCTGGAGAGCGAAGAAATAAATTAATGAATCTATAAAGAGTCTATATTGCGAAGTGAAAGCAACAGAACAAAATAGAACTTGTACTCGGCTCGTCGATTCAAATTCCCTCAACAGTAACCGTTACACTACCAGCACGTTTTCTATTATTAGTTTTCATTTAATTGATATTCATCTATTACAGCCTACAAATCCTTTCCCACAGGCGAAACCTTGCAAGCCTCTCGTTACTCTATCGCTATTTCAATGGCAAATGTTCTAAAGAGCTACATTCCTTAATTACACCAGTTCAGACTTTCACAGCTAAGACTCGCCATGTCACAAACACTAGCCTGAACACTTTTCATTTCCTTCGTATTTTATTAGTAAGGAGATTTCTCTCGGTCAGCTTCTTCCCAAGAACTGTGACGTTGCAGAACAGATTCCCAAGAGGATGTATTTTGACTACTACAATCTTAACCTCTTCAAGTCTAAAGTTAACCGTTATATTCCCTACATCTCCTCCACTTCTTACCTTTGCCGCTAATACAATTGTAACGACATCATTCAATTACTCTCTACATGGAGTGACTATTGGGTCTTGTATTGGGTGAATTTTGTAAAGGAAACTAACTCATTATTTATGACTAGCAAAATTAAAATAAAATATTTTCCATAAATATATATTTTTACAATAATATTTATTTAAAAAAAATATAACATAAATATGTGATAACATCACTACAAAAATAGCCATTTTGTTTCAATACTTCTGGTGACTTGTCATGTGAAGATGTTGCAAGTAAAATAAATTTTTTTTTAAAGAGTTCAAAAACCAACCACTACTATCACTGGCGTGGGGCACCTCGGCGTGGTGTAATGGTTAGCAAGCTTGCCTCGCTAGAACAATTACGACTGAGTAGTGAGTTTGATGCTCACTGGGTGCTGCATACTTCCGGCCTTGGGCCACGTCTAAGCAGCGCTTAGAAAATCACTACTCTCACTGGAGTAAATAATTTTACGTAAGATGTAATGACCAATCAAGTTACATGTATATAAAGGAACCTAGATACAATTTATTAACGCTTTAAAAGTATTAAGTTTTAAGTATTAGATTTTATGGTAAATAAACAATTAATCTCCAATATTTTGTAATTAAAAAATAAAAGTTACGCATATTAAACTCTAATTATAAACATGCATCATGTTTAGAAACTAACAAAATTATTCAAAGAAAAAAATTAGAAAATATGTTTAACCTTTCATGTAGTGTTCTTAGAAATAGGTTAAATTTTTTTGTCCGAATCTGAGCGGTAGTAAGAGATGCAATATATAGCTATATAGTCAGTTACATTGACAGGGACATGATGATAGGTTTAGTAGACAAGAGAGAAAGGTTTATTTGTGACTAGACATACATACATCACGTCATAATAAATGTGATTGAATATATGAGAACGCAAATATACGAACGACAAACAGATTAAAATTACGTCATCATTGTTGTATAAGCTGGCCTTGTATTGGAATTTAGAATAGTCAATCCGGAAATAATTTTATAAGACTAATCAAGCATAGTAAAAAAAAAAAACAAGACCCTGAACGGTTAAAGGAAGGACTAATCACTGTTCTCGTAAGGGCAACGTGACCCTGGATATATAAGCGTCAAATTCAAGTCTCATCCCCCTTTTTTCCTTCCACCAAATTAAATAGGCAGAGCTATGAACCGCAACCTCAGTTGAAATTATTAAGACTTAACCTAGTCGAGAACTAAAAGGAATATCTCGTTCAACAAGGACTTTTGACAAGATAACTGTATACCTTTCATCTCATTGTCTGCAAACACTTTTTCTCTTATTTCTTTCATTCTATTTGTCTATTAAATCTATTTAAATAGTACAGGTAGTTACTGTTGTTCATGATGACGGTCGTCTTTGAGTATAGAATCCAGAGGTTAGCAGTGAATATTTCGAAGACAGTAGAGAAGCGTAGTTCAGATTAGCAGTGGATATCCCGATAAAGTAGCAGAGTGTAGTTCTTCCTTCTGTTCCTCTTCGCCTGACAAGCTGGCACTGGACATTCGGATAGAGTAAACAAAATGGCCGCCTTTATACACAACGGATTGTATATTCTATGTCTTCTGATTGGTTAACCTTCTATTGGTGGACTATAAAATGATTCAAGTCATTTAGATTGGCTCACTAGTACATAACATACACAAAAAACTGCAACAGTTACGTGTTCTCTCTTCAAAAACTGTCAACCAGTCCATTTGATTGATTTGTTTTAAGGTTCTTCAAACATTTTGCAGGTTATTTAAAGCCAGGGTGTTTTGAGATAATAATGATTTACTGATACACGTCCTACTAATTAACCCATAGCTGGGGGTGAGAAGAGTTGAATTCATACCTTTCTCGATGGTATTTGCGCGTAAGTGAATATAACGAACCCGATTGGAATTGGAACTCGGCTCACCGATTTACAATTCCAAGACGTTATACATTACACACAACCACCATATTCAAGCCTACAACATATGGTATATCCCCAACAGTCACTCATCTAGGTAGTGGCCAGGTTCGACACTGATTAACTTTAGTGATCGTGCGAAAACCGGTTTTTCAACGTGATATGACCATTTGAGCGTGTAAGGATATAGCACTTAGTCCCCATAAAGTTGACACTGTATCTTGACGTAATTATTATTTCAGATATTATTGAGTGTATGAACTTTGAAGAGAAGGAGCAAAATATTTGAATAAAGTACTTTTATTATTATTTATTGAATTATTCATTAAAATTTTCGTTGAAAATGGCAGGATTCAACTCTTCAAAATGAAAAAAAAAAAAAAATGAAACATGTCATAAATGACTTGAAGGCGGGAAAAATTTAAATGAAAATTTCGGCTCAAAGAAAAGAAAACCGTATCAACATTTGGTTAAAAGAAATCGTAACTGTAAAAGATAAAACAGACGAAACTTAAGACAATGCTGATCTCGACCTTAAAACAAGCGGTTATTAAGAAGATGAGTATGCCGAGATTGATTCATGGTTCTCCACAACTTTCAGTTTCGTTTAGCTCTTAGCAGTTTTTCTCCATTTGCATGTGTTCCCACCACATCTATTCACATAAACGGGTCAAGTAAGTGTCACGCCGCTTTCTCTTATCTCTCTAATATATTCCTTGTATGCTTGTTTTCCAAGCTCTTCTTTCGGATTAAATGTCCGAAGAATTTTAGCTATCTTTTTCTGATTCTGAGTATAAGTGTTCTTTTTGTTACCATATTCTTTAAGACTTCTTTGTTGCTTAATCGTTCTATCCTTGCAATTTTGAGTATCCTTCTGTAGAGCCACATTTTTACTACCTCTAGGTTTTTCATCATTCTTAGGGAAAATGTCCAACATTCACTGCCATATAAGAGGATGGATACCACATAGCAATCAATCCAACACTCTTTTTTTTCCCCCGTTTCTCTACATCTTGCTTAGCTTTAGGAATGTCTCCTTCGCGTGTTCGGATTACGGTGTCGCATTTTCAATTCTATGTTAAAAAGCTTGCCAAATATTTAAACCTCTACACCTGCCCGATGTTGATATCTTTAATTAGTAACTTGCATTTTGTTTTTCTTTTCTTTCTTTATGATGACCATACTTTTTTTTTGCATTCTTACAGTTGATGGTTAGTCCATTTTTTCTCACTTTCTCCTGTCACCCTGTCCAGTACGGATCTGAACTTAATACAGATAGACATTATGGAAGTATATCCTTTACGGCTAGACCAATCTATTTCCACTAGGGTTGATGCCTGCTATCTCCTTCCTTCACAAACTATTTAAGTTAATCATAGTAAATAATCCCAAACTATTGAACGAATTCAAACAAGATAATCATAGGTGGTCGAGATTGGGATTAAATTAATTTTACTACAATTCCATAGCAGGATTCTCAATTGCAATTCACGAAAGTCTTATTATGATTACACTATACATTTCAGAAAGTTCTATTCTCACAGGAAATGGTAAATTTTAGCTACGCTCATTTCAATCGTGACAAGTTTCCGATTTGTAGACATTATTCTTTTCCGATTCGTCTAATAATACTTTTTCAGTACAATTCACCACAAACAAAAATTAACAGTACATTTTTATAGTAAAAGGAACAACAATATATTTTTATTGCAAAAGAACACTCAATGCAACATAAAAAAATATAAAAACACTTTTTTATAGTAAAACTACCAAGAATATATTTTATCATCTATAAACGATATATCTAAAAAGACATACTTTTATTCTGAACGTATAAAATTATATCCAAAATATCTGTAGTTGAAAGCATAAAATTATATACAAAATATTTAGATTTCGGCATTAAATAACTCATAGAGGTTGATATGATGCTAAACAAAATCAGCCAACCAATGCAAAGCATAAAATGGCTGAATTTGAAAACTAAAAGCTGCATCAAGACTAAGAAGAAAATGTTGGATCAGAAAACTAAAAATAGGAGCCAAAAAACCGGAAGCAAATCAACTCTATGGAGATTTCAAGAAACAAACGAAAAGAATCGAATAAGAAATACTGTGAACAGAATTGCGAAGAGGAAACCTGAATAGAGAAACGGACTCGATATTACTCGCATCCTAGTGTATTAGAACTAGAAAGTAAATGTATTAGAAATAAGTAATAAGAAATAATATATCGAGCAAATTATTAGGTTGGTGCAAAAATAATGACGTAATAATGTCGTTTTTTGACGTTAAAAATACGTCAAAAAACGACATTATTACATCATTATTTTTGCACCAACCTAATAGTAACTAGGCGAAGACCATTATTCGTGTAAGCGACGTGTATCAGAAAGAATACAAAAGTAGATATGACTGAGGGATCCACTGGGAATTAAATGCCTGACCCCCGCCCAAACAAGTTTAGACAAGGGTGGTAGAAAGCGAAAGCGAAAAAAAAAAAAAAATAACCAAGAAGAAAGGACTGAACATCAACTGCAAAAAGACAGGGAGTTTAATCATGAGCAAGAGAAAAAAAAACAAAGATGCGAGTTAAGAATTGGAGATATAAACATGAAGCAGCTGCAGAAGTTCAAATATCTGGGAAGCGTTTTAACAGAGGATGGAAATATAGCGTATACAATCTTCCTATCGCCACTACAATTTTAGTGGTAGGAAGATTATATACGCTATTTTTCCAACTCGAGAAGGCCCAGTTGTGTGATTGAAAATTAGAATTTTTCGTAGGACTCGAACAACGACCACTTGCACTAATAAAAATACGTAATCATTCCGGTTTTAAAGCAGGTTGTATAGAACAAAGACAACGAGGCGAGACAGGAAGACTGTTGTGCCTGTCTTATAAATCAGCATTTGAAATCCTCTTTTCTAACGTTGACTACTAGCGCTGATATGCAACTATTTAATAAGGTAGGTTCACTAGGTATTTATTAAGCTTAACTTGGCCAAGGGCATAGCTACAAATATATAGCACCCATTGAGGATTAAACTTACTCGAATATCGGTAAAAGTTTGTTAACCATGGCCTTATGGCAGACACCCTCACGCTTAATAGTTTCGTTTTTAATATTAAAACAAAAACCAAAAAACACCAGCTTAGTTATTGTGCACAATTCCTGTAAACGATTTGCCTTTTATGAGATTAAAGAACAGAAAATTTGCTTTCAATGTTGTGAATTTTTAAAAATCATTTTGCCCCGAGCAAGGCAATAAAGCTACAAAGGTTACTAAGTGTTAGAGTGCATGTGAAAAAAAAAGAAAAGAAAAATAGAATTAAGAAGAGATAATAATATAATAATAAAAGCACAAGAATTAAGAAGAATTAAGAAGATAACGACTGACATTACATTTAAATTTTTGAATGTCAAAGTGTTATGGGACCTTACCCATAATAACATAATGGACTATTCCATACGTAATAAATACTGCGCCTCAAGAGGAAGCAGGGTGTTCCGTCTGAAGTCGGGCGACCGGCTGAGCGGCTGAGCGGTTGAACTCTCTGCCTTCAAGCAGGCAGGAACCTGAACGAGTCTACGCCGAAGGGCGGAGTCTCTTTCGGGGAGATAAACCGACCCTGAACCCGTGTATACGGGTTCAAAGGGCATATTTTTGGCCGAGCCCACGGGCTCGGAGATCCCACGGGCTCGGAGGTGACTAAATACCGTTCCGTCTGAAGTCTGGAGTGAAGTCCGTCAGGAGTCTGTCAGTCAGTCATAGCGAGCGAGTCAGTCAGTCGAGTCAGAGGCAGTCCGAAACAGAGTCGCGTTCAGACAATTACTACTAAACCTGATTGTTCGTACTAACACTTTCTACTTCTCTGTATATATTCCTTTTTTTATTATATCTGTGTTATTCCATATCCGTGTTCGAGTTCTTCTTTATTGGTTTTACCTTGGACTATTACCGTGGTACAAGGAACCGGACCATAACACAAAGTTAACTGGAAATCTAGAAATCGGAAGAGAGTTCCACATGCGTGAAGGGCGATAAAAAAAACAAAAAAAAAACTATTAGCATAGAACTTACGGTTACATCCAGCCATTTCAGCTGCAAAATAATGAAACCTTACCGCCAGTCTAGGTACCCTAAAGGAAAGTTCACCAGGACAATTACCATGAAAGTATTAATAGAAAAGGCATAAAGAAGCTACACTACGGCGGTGGGAATGTGACTATGATATGATTTTGACCTGAAGAATATTAGAATTCAGTTGAATAGAGGTAAATAACTTTTACTGTTTGTGATACAAACTTGATAGGCTTCGCACTAAAACAGGCCCCAGCTTAATATTTGAATACATCTGAATGTTGTTTTCGAAGCTTAATTTAGGTCGATACGGAGCCACAATAATGGAGAAGACGTGAAGGTCAAACTCGCTTAATTAACTGTGACCTGAGAAAACCCGCTCATTATCCATTTTTCTACAACAATCACTCCACCCATCCCTCTATAAGTTTACTTTTGCATGTGATCGTGGTGAGGTTCGAGCTCACTATGCAATCTATCTGCAAGATTATATTCGCTCTACGGAAGGTATACAAATCATATATATATATATATACTTAATATTCCTGACCGGTAGCACGACTCGGAGTTTCATGCACAACGCAATCTTCAGGTGCTGAGTAGAGACTGACCGTTACATAATTTAAATTTTAATAAAATTAACTCGTAAACTCAATGCTGGCACAGTCCATATATTATACGGGAAATACGGGGTTTTATTTAAAAAATATATATTGTATTTAAATTAGACGGGATATATATATATATATATATATATATATATATATATATATATATATATATATATATACACACAGATAAGAAGAGAGGGTAAAGATTTTTCGGTTCAATGATCAAATATTCAAGCATCAGAATGATATTGTAATCGTTTCATAGTCGAGTGGAGAATTTCCCACCATCAATAAACTGCATATATATCCTCAGTAATAGTAGGTGGGTTCGTCTAACATCCAGCTCGCACTCCTTCTCAGTTTTTGAACAGGAGTAGGGGTTTATTCCTGGCTTCCTGTTTAGAATTGGGTTTCCGGTTCATTCTACAGTCTTCTCATTCTCTTTCACTCTAAATACCCTTTGCGTCTTAGTGGCATTATCACCTTGATTAATATACATACATACAAATATATATATATATTTTCATGTTTAACGTTCTTTTTATAGATACAAGTATTTAAGTAAATGCTCTGTTTATAATAAACAGTATTAAATAACATTTACCGGCCTGAATGTCCGAGAAATTCTCATAGAAAATATTCGTCCTTTGACTATACGGAACCGCCATTTAGCCGGGCGTGCCTAACCGACTCGGCCACAAAGGATCGTTCGGTTGTCAAGGTTGAATTTACTGCTTATAAACTTCAATTTTCCATGAATCTCGTACATTCATAACTGTTCATGGCGTATCGAATGTAAACAAATGACGTCATACATTAAGAAATGGACATGTTTAACGTTCTTTTTATAGATAAACATAAAAATGTCTTTAATAAATAAATTGTCGGACTTTGTCCATTTCTTAATATATATATATATATCCAAGTATAGGATTGGTGTAGACGGAATAAAATTCCAATAACCAAAAACGCTATTCTTAAAAGAATGCTAAATACAGAGTAGACCAAAAATTATTTAAAAATTATAACATAAACATGTTATAACATCACTACAAAAATAGCCATTTTGTTTTAACACTTCTGGTGTCTTCTCAAGTAAATGTGTTGAATATATATATATATATATATATATATATATATATATATATATATATATATGTGTGTGTGTATGTGTGTGTTTGTGTGTGTGTGTGTGTGTGTGTGTGTGTGTGCAATCATGTCACCCTAAAAAAATGACTGGCCACACGTATCCGAGGACGCCCGTCTACTAGGGCGGCTAACTAATTCCTGTTCAACACCCACGGAGCCCACCTGTGATTTATACTGCAACTATGCTGAACGGACTTTAGTTGCAGTTTATCACAGTTTACGCATTATCTACAGTTTTGAGCGCAGTCTTAAACCTTCGGTCACGATGACTTGTAACTTCGTGCTCGCACAATAATTGACGTCTCCTAAATATTTCTGTCTACTTAATTTCACTCACAAGGAATGAATCAACTTGTAGTATGGTTTTCAGACACTTTTCAACAGTGCACCAGACTGATAAATTCAAGAAGTCCCCTTCCACCACGGTGAGATTCGAATCCGGGTCTAACCACTCGGCTACATACCCATTTCACCCTATCAAGGGGATGAAGCCACTAAGGTGCAATGGGTTACTGAGTGTGAAGAAATCTGAGCAAAACAATATTAATGAGAGAGAACAGGAATTAGGAAAACAGGAGATGACATGTGTATATATATGTATGCGTGTGTGGAGGGATCTTCCGCCGATTTTGACGTATGAGGACCTAACATTTCAATTTTAGAACTGAACCGCTAGATGATTTGATTACAGTCATGAATTATAATTGTAGAAAAGTCTGTCATTTATTATACCTGGTCGAAGAGACAAATTTGATACCCATGGCTCTCTGATATTGATTTATTAAGCGTACCTTAGATGTAACACAAGGACGAAAATATGGAGCAACCAGTGAGGATCGACCTCATTACAATCATAAGTAATATAGCTTGCTAACATTACACTACGCAGAAAGGCTCCCTTGGATCTCTGATAGATATCTAAAGCACATTGTGTATGTGTGTGTATGTGAGCTAAACTACTAAACCTGATTGTTCGTACTAACACTTTCTACTTCTCTGTATATATTCCTGTTTGTAATATATCTGTGTTATTCCATATCCGTGTTCGAGTTCTTCTTTATTGGTTCTACCTTGGACTATCACCGTGGTACAAGGAACCGGACCATAACAATGTACAAATTATTTCAATTGATATCACTATAATTATTATTTCAATCACGTTTCGGTTGACGTGGTTTTGCCGCTCTACCTCATGTGCATGTTGCGTATTGAGGATAGGATTTTTTCAAACTCGCCTCAACATGAAATTTTGTCACAAACATCAGTGAATTGTTTCTAAGCAATTATCGGCCGACTCGCTGGGGTTGCTTGATGCAAGTCATATCTGGGAAAGAATCAACAATATACGAATCTGAATTTTCTTGAAAAAAAAAAAAAGTAAAAAGAAGACAGTCTGAAAAGATCAATCTATTATAAAAGAAGAGGCGATTTTCAGCCTTTCACACAAACTCACTGCGTGTGACTTTGCAGGTAAATATGCAATGCATAAATGCGTTGTGTATAAATGACTTACACGTGCTTTCTTCATTTAATGTATATACAAACATGCGAGTTTGAAATACGACACTGAAATAATACATTTCCTTCCACCCAGTCTAGACAACCCTTACCCTGAACTGTGCAATAAAATCTAAAATTTGGAGATGAGAAAAAAAATTTAAACCTTATAAAATCATAAAATTATCAAATGATGACATTTTCTAATTCATGTAATATTTGAAATGGACAAATAATTTAAATTTGAAATTTGATCATTTTGCCTTCAGGGAAGCAACAGGTACTGAACTAGACAAATATACACTGTATACGATAGTATCCCATCTTGGCAATTTAGAAAAAATTAAATGCAATTTCTTTATCTCAGTCAGTTTATTTTTTTCTTCTTTTTAAATGATTATGGTTTTACGGATTACAGATGTAGGCATTTCACTTCAATCAAGCAAAACAGATACGTTCTTGATAAAATTATTAATAATTCGTTTTAATTCATGACAATTTGACTGTTTTTCTATTTTAATATCTTAATTAATCTTAATTCTTAAGTTAATGATTGAATAAGCTGATGGCGAGTTCTACGACAATAGAATACCTACAAAAATTCCTGTATCGCATTGTTAAAGATTAACGTTAACAAAATATTGCAATAACAATCATAAATATGAATGCTGATCATTATTTTAAGAAGTAAGGGGATACAAATGAAAAGATTTGAAATTGACAACTTTTTCCTTTTCCTTGAAACAACCGTTAAACCCATCTTTCTTTCTTTCTTTCATTCATTTTCTCACTGAGACGAAGTAGGGTCTTTTCTCCTCTTTTCACGCTATCAAAACGGAATATTTATGTGGTATTAACAGGTCGTAACGGTCGTGCGAACTAACGAAGGGAGAGATAAGCAAAATTATAATACGATTCTTGATGATAAGTGATATGGTACCTTACACAAAATAACAAAATGGACTATTCCATACGTAATAAATACTGCGGCTCAAGAGGAAGGAGAGAGTTCAGTCCGAAGTCGGGCGACACGCTGACCAGCTGATCGGCTGAACTCTCTGCCTTCGGGCGGGGAGGAACCCGAACGAGGCTACGCCGAAGGGCGGAGTCTCTTTCGGGGAGGTAAACCGACCCTGAACCCGTTTATACGGGTTCAATGGGCATATTTTTGGCCGAACCAACGGGCTCGGAGATCCCACGTTAAACCGGCTTTGTGCCACATGATGCCCTCGTGGGAGTGGGGGGGTGACTAAATACCGTTCAGTCTGAAGTGGGACGACCGGCTGACGGGCTGATCGGTTGAACTCTCTGCCTTCGGGCGGGGAGGAACCCGAAGGAGGCTACGCCGAAGGGCGGAGTCTCTTTCGGGGTGGTAGACCGACCCTGAACCCGTTTATACGGGTTCAATGGGCATATTTTTGCCCGAGCCCACGGGCTCGGAGATCCCACGGGCTCGGAGATCCCACGTTAAACCGGCCTTGTGCCACAGGATGCCCTCGTGGGGGGTGACTAAATACCGTTCCGTCTGAAGTCTGGAGTGAAGTCCGTCAGGAGTCTGTCAGTCAGTCAAAGCGAGCGAGTTAGTCAGTCGAGTCAGAGGCAGTCCGAAAAAGAGTCGCGTTCAGACAATTACTACTAAACCTCATTGTTCGTACTAACATTTTCTACTTCTCTGTATATATTCTTGTTTGTAATATATCTGTGTTATTCCATACCTGTGTTCGGGTTCTTTATTGGTTCTAGCCTGGACTATCACCGTGGTACAAGGAACCGGACCATAACAATAAGATTTTTAATAAGGTGAACAACAAACAACCTTTAGAAAAACCTAACTAGAAAACAATGAAATAAATACTGGAAAATTAAACGTCATGCCAGCGAGCAATAGAGGATAATCTCACCATTCAACACCTGACTAATGTAGTGAGTTCTATTTTCATCGATTTCTCCACATTAGTAGCTTTGTGTTGTGCCAATCGCAATCGTAAGTAACCAAAGAAAATAAATAAATAAAACAAAGAAAAATAAATAATTGCTAGTACCAAACAATTTTATTGTTATCTATCTATGGGCGCGTGGGCGAGTAGTTAGAATGTTCGCTTCCTGACTATGAAACCCGAGTACGAATCTCAACAAATTCGTCAGGAAGGTGACCTTCCTGTTATCGTTCTGAGGAAGCGATGCCAGTGCGTGGCACCATTTGAAAGTGTCTGAAGAAGCATACCACCGGTTAACCGAAGCTTTATTAGTGAATACGTGTAGACGCAACTGTTCGTAAGCCGTCGATCGTTCCGTTTGAATGAATTTACAAACCATCTCAGGATTATGCGCTCTCGTCCAGAAACCGTAACTGAACTCTGCCCAGTATAGTTGCAGTATAAATAACAGATGGACTGTGGGTATTGAACAAGTATCAATACTGAAACAAGCATCTGCAACAAGGTTTGTCTCGCCCCACTCTAGCAGACGAGTGTGCTCGAGAAGCCAGCAATTATTATCTATCTACCCCCCCATAAAAATAAAAAAACTTCTTGATTTTGGCTGTGCAACTTCGGATATCATTTGATCCGTTTCAGCTCCTCGTGATATAACATAATCGTAATGGAGAACTAAAATGCACAGCGTATATTAATTTTCTTTTAAAAGCCATGTTCCTTCAGGATGTATGGGATAATGGCTCTCCATATATTCCTTTACTTACTTAAATTCTATGACATTTTGAAAAAGTGGAGTGGTTTCCTGTTGTCTCCTTCTAAACTGACTGGGACAAATCTGTCTCTGTTATTTTACTTGTAGCTGAGAAATAAGAAATGGAGTCAAACTGATACCATTACAGTTATTGGTGCAAAAAATGGATTCGGCGTGCCGACTTCAATTTCCGTTCTATTGACTCTCACTAATCTCCTTTGGTAAGGCATGAATCCACATCTCCCAGTTATGGGTTTCATAGCAATATAGACTGGTCTCTGGTGGCAGCCATCCAAGAACGAGGACAACGCAGAATTCCAAAATCGTGGAGAAGGCAACGGAAAATAACTCTATTAATCTGTGGAGAGCCATGATCACTTTCTTTCTGAAGGGACATGATAATCAAAAAAATATCATAAAAGACAACGGTAAAAACCTGTACTAAATACACACACACATACACAATCCCCCCTCATATATATATATATATATATATATATATATATATATATATATATATATATCAAGTATGTGGTGCAGTTCAACTTACATTACATGAATCATTCATACAAAAAACAGATATAGAAGTTAATGATATAAATGGCAAGAATCCATCTTCGCAAGCAAATTTAATAAAGTACATTAACCCCGAACCTATAGATGAATGTTATGATCCCTGTTTATAAATTCCAGTTGCATAAAGTCTTTTTTTTTTTTACAAGCTTTCGTCTGTTCATACAGGCATCTTCAGGTATGGAAATAGATTTGTTTTTGTTTTTTACTTCTCGGTAATAACAGGACAACGAAAATATAGATGTAATCCGAAAAATGTTTTTAGAAATGTGCTACTGCCAACTGCAAGAAATTTTTTGGGAGCGTACGGTCGCAACGCTGAGGTTGAATTTAAATTTGAATTTAAATTTAAGATTGTGCGTTTTTGTACTAATATTGTAATAGGAGAATTCTTTTGTACTGATAGGCTTTTCAGTCAATGTGGCATGAACTAAATTGTTCAATAAATACAATTCAACCTCAGCGTTGCGACCGCACCCTCCAAAAAAAAAAAAAAAAAAAACAATTTCTTCAATTTGATATTAAAATTTGAATTAAACGTTCCTTGAATTTTCGATGTTAAATTTGTTTCTTTTCATGTATGAAGCATTTATTTATTAGACTGGGATTTTGTCCACTTTAGGGGGCTAAGAGACTAGGATTTTGTTCTGTTACCGTGTGTGTGTGTTTGGGTGTGAATTTTCTAATATTATAATATTTTCTGTTTTTCCTCTTGCGGTATGATTTGTATGAGCAGAGAATCAGATAAAAGGAAGGTAGACGGTCGCATAAAATATATCGATTGGCTTAAATCAAATGATCATGCATAACTGCCAAAATCCTGAACTAGTTTCAAGTTATCGATGATCAATCATTCATTTCTCTGTTCTCAGTCTTCAATAGCAGGCATTTTGGATGAAGCGCAATTTGTTCCCATATGAGCAATTTTATGGCTTTTTTCTGCCTCTTGTTCGATATTTCACTTCGTTAGATTTGTTCACTCAATAAACCTATTGAATGAAGCCCCCACATGTATATATATATATATATATATATATATATATATATATATATATATATATATATATATATATAAGCAAATAATTAGCCTATTAAATCAAGATAGAAATTTAAATAAAAGGGGGAAAAGACCAATTAAAAAATTATATAATCAGTGAATATTCAAACCAATCTAATTCGTAATTTCTTTCCTTCTTTATCCTGAATGATACTGACAACGATTCTTCTCCTCCATTTCCTCTTAACTGCTGTTGTTATTATTATTATTATTGTTGTTATCGATTTTTCCTTTTCTTTCCTTCCTGCGTATGTACATTGCTCTTTTATTGTAACTTCCAATGTCTAATCTACTAAACCACAGACCACATTCAGAGCTGTAGTATATTCAGCAACGCAGTTTGACCAAAGCGGGTAATGGCTGGCGTGATCAAAACATATCTCTCAGATTTAATGCAACGCTGCGATTGAAAGAAGACACGAGACCATTTCTTGAGGTATGGGCTTCATTAATGAAAAAGAATATTTGCCATTAACCTGATTCTGACTTTCTCGAATTGCAGTTGACAAATCAGCTTTGTAGAATGGAGTCTTGTCATGAGCCATTTGTTTTAAAGAAATTCCGTCATAATTTTTTAATCGGATTGAGATCCGGCTCCGCAGTATCCATGCCAGTGAGTTGATGTTCTTCCTTTGACATGATGCATTATCATTCTGAAAAATAACTTCATCATCAGCAAACCCATTTTCTATCATTGTAATGACAAAAGTATCCCATATTTTAATGTGCACCTGTGCATTGACTATTGAGGTAACGACTGCAAGCTCCTCTGGATAGGCAACCATATAATATAAATGAGTAGGCGAATTTACTTGCTTTCTTCAATTACGTTTATGTATTACATCGAAATGGCACCAGACAAAAGTTTCAGCATCATCGTAATAATCAATGCGGATTCGATATTCAACAGCAAATATCACTCACCTCCATTCATTCCCACGCCATTTTCCGTCCCTGTAGTCTACTGTAACCATGTTCTTTTCTGTTTAGGTGTTAGTGTTAGTCGGAATTTAGTTTTTATATATATATATCTAATTTCATTGAACCGATTTATTTCACTTCTCTCACAAGCATTGATTCATGCTTTCCTTTTATAACTGTTATGGGACCTTACCCATAATAACATAATGGACTATTCCATACGTAATAAATACTGCGCCTCAAGAGGAAGCAGAGAGTTCAGTCCGAAGTCTTTTTCTGAATTTTTTCTGACCAGTTGAATATTTGTAATCGTATTTTTTGTTTTCCAGTGTGACGAACTTGTTTGACCCACGAGGATTTGCTTCAAATACTTCACGAACTTTCTTGTTTAAATCAACGAACTTTATTCGGCCCACCAAGTCTTTTCTGTTAAGTTATTGCTTAAGTTTTTTTTTTTTCCATTTCTTTTGTTTGTTTTTAATTTTTTTTTTCTGGGCTTCGGCCCTCATATTTTATTTTTATTTTAGTCCGGTTTGACAAAGTCTTACCAGACGACTGCTTTTTTATTTTCTGTTTATTTCTTTTCAGTTTTCATTTTGAAAATATTTAGTACCGTTTAAGAAAAGAGAAAAAGAAAGCTTTGTTTTTATTTTATTTTTATTTTATACCCTCCTTCTTATTTACTTAATTAGCGACTTCGGTTGCCTTCTTTTTTTGGTTTAACTAGTTTGTATTTCCTTTGCATTTAATTTATTTTCTTTAGCGGTTTCGGCCGCAAACCTTTATTTTTTTTGGTTTGACTAGTTGCAAATCAGACTTTTTATTTCTTTTCTTTTTTCTATTTTAATTGATTTTTTTTTGACCAAAAGAAAAAGAGAGGAGTTTCTGTTATTGTTTTTTCTTTTTATTTTCGGCTGCCTTTGGGTGCCATTTTTATTTAAAAATAAAAAATAGGCTTACCTGTCTATTTATTTCTTTCAGTTGATCTAGTTTGTCTTTTACTTTATTTTACTTTTAGTTTTACCTGTTTATTTATTTTTAAAGTTTATTGTCTTTTGTATTTTTAATATCCTGTGTTATCCAGGCTTTCTTTTATTGCCTTCTCCCAACTCCTTTCCCCATTTTTTGGAAAAATTTTTGATAGAGACCCGCAGGTGGAAGTCTCCACACTTTTTCATCATGGCCGACGATGCCAGTCGGTCAAATGTTAAAAAAGACCTTTTCGGGGCGGCTGCTAAGGTCGACCTGCCGGATAAATCAAAATCCGTTAAGAAACGGGCAAATGCTGCCCCTAATTTAGATGACCGTGCTAGTAGAACAAAAAAAGGAGAGACCAGGCAGGTCTCAAGACAAAATGAAGACGTGCCGAAGGAGGCACAAGCTAAGACAACTGAGAAATTGCACTCTTGTTGGAAGTCCCCACCAAGTTGCATAGTGAACATGGCGGATTTCTTGGAAAAGGCAAAGAGTCATTCTCATCTGGTAAATAAAGATGGGCTCCGTGATAATGTCCAAGAGCTCAATGTCTTCTCAAAGAGAATGGTGTCGGTTTTCGTGGTGGACAAGCGAACTCGCAAAATTTGTCGCTCCACGAAAAACATAGTGATTAAATCACTTTTGTCCCTGGGGATAAAAGAGTCATCAAGGGTACTGGGTTCTTCATGTGTGACATTCAGCTGCCCACGCCAGAAGATTGCCTGGCAATGGCAAAAAAAGAGCTTATTACAAAAGACCTGATTTTAAGAACGGAGTATGAGGGTCGGCGAAGGACCAGGGTGGCCGTTTTTGAGGTTCCTCCTCAAATTTCGGGAGAGCCCCTGGCTGCATTTTTTATGCAGTTCGGCCAAATTTTAGGGGCTCTCTGCGATAATTTGAACGGGAGATGGACTTTTGATATAATGTTAGATCAGAAGGCCTTCAAGTCCGTCCCCAACTGTTTGGAGTTAGGCGACCGGAAAATGCCGGTCATTGTGACCGGTAGGAAACCTACTTGCTGGAGGTGTGGAGAGATTGGTCACCTTTCCTCCTCATGCCCAGGGAAGAGGGCCCCTGGAGTTCCGGTCGCAGGCGACCAAAATCCCCCTTTGGCCGAGAATGTTAAATCCGCGGCGCCTGTAGTGGGCCTAGCTGCGAGGCGGACCGGTGCGGAAAATCCCTCGGTTGGGTCCGTACCCACATTACCCCCTAAACCGACGCCTTCCACAAGTGTGGATAAGGAGAAGGATGAGGGGGGATGGCGCCTCGTAGTTAGGGGCAAAGGGAAGACCCAAACAGCGGGGCCTCAGTCCCATCATGACGCCAGGGACAATAACACCTACAGCCTCATTCCCTCTACCAACTCTGAGGGCGACGCCTCGGTGTCTTATACAAAAAACGCCACTGAAACTCAGAAATTAAATGAGCCAAGCTGGGAGAAAATATTAGACATAAAAAAACTAAAGGAAAAATTGGAGACCAAGCGGGGTAAAAATCAAAAATCGCTGCGGTCACCGGGTCCCCTATCCTTTGCCTCGTCTTCCCCTTCTTCATCTAAAAAAACCTTCACTATACCACCTCCGCCCAAATCTGTGTCAAACTCTCCCGTTAAATCTCTACATTCATCTAAACCCTCTCCGGTGAGGACGCCTTCTGGATGGACTCCCTCAACAACTCCCAATGTCACACCCATGTCAACACCCATTCATTCTCCACAAAAGAAAAGGGTCAGAAGCCCTGACTCACAAATAGTGACTGACAAAAGGAAAAAAAATCAAACCACCTTATCTCCCTGGGGAAGACGTCTGCCGCGTATCCCGGGACCAGGCTGAAAGGGTCTTCGGGCAGACAAGGAACCCGAAGGAATTGAAAGTTCAATGGAACTTCAAAAAAATAAATGGTGTAGATGTCGAAAAACATGAAAATTTCCCTTCTGCAGGAAGAATTTTGAAAGTAATTAGAACTGGCCCGGGTACGCGGGAGATTTGGGGCATGATAGAGGAGGCCCAGTCATCTCTAAAAATGCTGCCCTAAGCTGCCTACCTACTCGACCCAGAAATGAACGAAGCAGATCAAAAACTCAAAGGGAGGGTCCCCGTTTTCGTTCACCCATCCCTTTATAGGGCTCTCAAATTAACTTACCCTTCGGACATCGGCGGCTTGTCTCAAGATGATACTGTCGAAAGTGAGATGGCGTCCGGATCTATGGGACGAGCTGTCGGTGTCCTCACCCCAGCCATGTTCTATCCTGAAGGACAACCCTAATTCGATTTGACAATGCCACTCTGGTTAGCTAGTTTGAATGTCCGGGGCCTGAGGTCCGAGTCTCGCAGGGCGAGGCCCTCTCGTGACCTTCAGCGCCTCGGGGTGAATGTATGTTGTGTACAAGAGACCCGGTTTTCTTCTCATGATCGTGAGGACATACTGTCTAAGGGGTTCGTCCTTTATTCAGCATGTTTTGATGGTCGTTCGAGGGGTGTCTCTTGGCTAGTGAGCAGGTCTTTGAAGGCTGCATGTACCCTTGTCTTCGCGGATCCGGCGGGCAGACTTTGCGTGCTGAATGTTACCATAAAGGATAAGGTTCTGTCTCATTGGGGTTTATGCGCCCAATAACAATTCCGACCGGCCTGCTTTGTTTCGGCAGATCGCGCCGTTCTTGACGACATCTCGTCAAGTAGTTTTAGCGGGGGATTGGAATGCCGTCCTTGACCCCGATATAGATCGTATACGGCACAAACAAGGTACTAACAACCCGGACGTGAAACCATTTCGGGACTTCATCGATGGGTTTGATCTTGTCGATAAGTTCCGGAATGAACACCCTCGGGAGGTAGCATGGACTTGGACAACTAGTGGCAACTCGGCTCCTGGGACGCTTGCGAGCTACCTGGACCGAGTCTTAGTTAGGAGAGTCGATGTAGGGCTCTTAAGGTGTCCAAGTTTCCATTACATAGTTTATACGGATCATAGGCTTATCCGGGTCCTACACGATAAGATAAGCCTAAGGTTAGATTGGCTCGCTACTGGAAACTGAACTGTTCTCTTTTTAGTGATCAGGGTTTCCGGGACCAGATGTTACTAATGATACAAAGGGAATTGACGGGGGTGGTTGTGGGAAATGCCTGGTGGGACATTTTAAAATCTAATATTCGAACGTTTGCTGCCGATTTTAGTCGTCGACTCAATGTAGAAAATAAAGTTGATCGGGCTGTGAAATCCCGTGTTAGTGGGGATATAGCTTTAGCTAAGGCAGAGTTGTCCTCCTTGCTTATCAAGAAGGATCAGGCTCTGGTAGTTAGGGCTAGGTTAAAAAGAATGTCTTCTGAGGCGACGAATATGGCCGCTGAACTGCGTGCAGAGGAGAATCGGAACGCGTCTAGGCGACTTATAGCGTGCGTCACATTGCCGGATAAGCGGACCGTCACTACAAACGCGGGCATATGTGAGGTCTTTCGGGATTACTTTCAGGATCTTTTCACCAGGGAGCCCGGTCTGAGCTCTGCTCAGTTCGACGCCTATTTAGCTGACTTTCCCTGCCTCAAGACAGCTGAAGTGGCTAGGTGCGAGGGTCCCATTACAGAGTCGGAAATCTGGGAAGCGCTGAAGCAGGTTGGCCTGGATAAGTCTCCGGGACTAGATGGTCTGCCCTACGAAGTTTACTTGAGGTTGTCGCACGTTTTTGTCTTTGCTGAAACTGATTTTCAACCACTGGATGAAGCAGGGGTCTATACCTCAACGCTTCACCAGGGGTGTGATCAAGTTGCTGCGTAAGGACAAGAACGGTGGGGATGGGTTAGGGAACTTTCGCTCTTTAACCATGTTAAACACTGAGTTAAAGATTTTGGCGAAGATCTTAGCCAACCGTTTGCAGCTTGTCCTGTCTAGTCTGATTGGGCCTGAACATTGTGCTGTGAAGGGAAGGACTATTCAGGATAATCTTCATATGGTACGCTTGATCTTAGAACAAGTTGACAGTGAAGCCGCGCTGATTAATTTAGATCAGTCCAAGGTCTTCGATAGGGTTGACCATCGATTTCTGGAGGCTGTTCTTTCGGCGGTTTCGGAACCGACTTTCGCTATTGGATCCGACATTTGTATGCGACCCCCGGTGCGCTGGTGGAAGTGAATGGGGTAAGATCGAAGCCTATCGTATTGTCTCGCTCCATTCGTCAAGGTTGTCTGTTCTCGCCTTTGCTTTACGTTCTTGCGTTGGAACCATTCCTTCGCAAGTTAAAGGCGAATCCGGTCCTGCGCGGAATTTTCCTGCCTGGGGCTTCCAACTCAGCCAGGTATTCTGCCTATGCTGACGACGTCTCGGTTCCTGTGTCGAGCAGAGCCGCGATTGACGAAGTCAGCAAAGAGATCAGCGGGTATGAGATGGTGACAGGGGCCAAGATCAACCGCGATAAGTCTGTGGGCTTGCGTTTGGGTGCGTGGAAGGGAGTTTCTCTTCCCGGACCTTTCCTCTGGACGGATGGGCCGATCAAGATACTCGGCGTCTGGTTCGGTCCTGATCTCCAGTTGGAAATGAACTGGTCGGAGGTAAGAGGGAAGGCGGAGATCGCGGTTAATCTGTGGTCTCGGAGGAGACTTTCCTGAAGGGAAGGGCAGAAGTATGTGTTTCACACATCTCCTGTACCGACTCTCTGTGCTTCCACTCCCGTATGCCAGACTAATGTTATTAGTACGGACCTTGTTCTCTTTCTTGTGGAGAGACAAGGCCCCTATGGTATCTCGCGAGATCTGTTGCCTTCATCCCTCTGAGGGCGGTCTGGGTATGCCTAGCATTGAGATTCGTCAATATATGCTTCGCATCACCTTTCTAGACCGAATGTGACGCGGATTGGATGAGGTGGGCACCTTTTGGAAAGAAGACGTCCGAAAACATTTCCCATCCCTGAGAGGTGTGCACTCGTGCTAGGAGGAGGCCGGCCGTACACCTCGTGCCGAGTGCTCCTTCTACCGCGAATGTCGTCGTGCTTTGAAACTCCTCTTACGGACGTCGGATGGTCTCTCCGACGCCCAGGCGTTGTCTCGTAAGGCATTGTATCGATTGTTAGTTAGGGGGGCCGTTCAAGATGATCTGATTGGCGAGCTCGGTCTTACGAAGCAGGAGGCTCGCTCGATATGGCCATGGGCGCCTGGGTTGAAATGTCTCAATAATGATGAGGCATCACTCACCTGGCTGATGATTCGTTGGGCCCTCTGGGTCGGCAAGAGACTTTGTTCAGCAGGCTTGGAGAAATATCCAAACTGTCGTCGCTGTACTGGGGAAGTCGAGACCATTGGTCACGCCTTTTTTCGGTGCAAGACGGTAGTGCCGTTGTGCGGGTTTGTTGAAGGCCTCATGGTTCGCATGCTGCAGGGAAAGTTTTTAGTCCTGGGAACCAGTTCTGTTTGTAGCAATGTGGTGCCGCAATTGACGAAGGCTGAACACTATGTGTTCTGTTGCTTACTAGGGGTTATGAGAGTCGTGATTTGGACGACGCGTCAGAAGGAATTCTATGATCGCGAGAAGTTCACCTCTTCCCAACTGATCTTGTTCTTTAAGCATCAGCTTAAAGTCAAGATTAGAACAGAAAGGCGGCGGCTCCCTTCATCAGATTTTGGCAAAAGGTGGGTAAATCTTGCGCGAATGTGTAGAGTGAACGGGGCTGATCTAGAGTGGCACTTGGATGTAGGTTAGGCACAGGATTTTGTTCTAACAGGGTTGAACAGAGGCAACCCATCCCGATATTAGGCTGGTTTAGGTTTTTGATTTTGATCCTTTAGTTTTCCGTTTTCTGGTTAACTTAGCTAGGGTATGCATGCTCATTGGTCCCTTTTATTCTGTCCCTATTTTTTTGTTTTGTTTAATTCCCCATCCCTTCCCTCTTTAGGTGGTCAGTGATGTCAGTTCTCTGGTGGATGCGGGGCGCCTTTCGTTTCGTGTGTGTGATTTTTCGTATTTGTTGTTGTGTATGAATGTGTATGTACCTGTGTGAATGCTTGGAGGTATGTATGTTTTCCTGATTTTTTTCATAGTCCCGCATTGATTTCGTCCGGTTAACTGATGTTTCTGCCACAGTTATGGTTTGTGGGGAGGGGTTTTATTACTAACACAATTGTTTGTTTAGGTTCTTGTAAATATTTAAGTCATATTGTACATATTCATTTGGGGATTTTTTTAAAAATTGTTGTTTTATGCCCCTCCCTCCACGAACAATATCTGTACATAAGGGGACTAGTTAGGATTTCATAGAGAATTTGAGGTATTATGGTGGATGCAGTAAGAAAGGTAGGCGTGAATGTGTTGTTTTTGGTGATTGGGACATTGTTGGTATGTTTGGGTCCGTGTCTGGGACTAGCTAAGTTTAGATTTAAGACAGAAGAAGACCGTCCTTCCCCAACCCCCTTTTAGGCCTTGTGCCACATTTTCTACCATTTGTACAAATAAATATCGTTCAGTCCGAAGTCGGGCGACCGGCTGACCGGCTGATCGGTTAAACTCTCTGCCTTTGGGCGGGGAGGAACCCGAAGGAGGCTACGCCGAAGGGCGGAGTCTCTTTCGGGGAGATGAACCGACCCTGAACCCGTTTATACGGGTTCAAAGGGCATATTTTTGGCCGAGCCCACGGGTTCGGAGATCCCACGTTAAAAAGGCCTTGTGCCGCATAACGCCCTCGTGGGAGGGTGACTGAATATCGTTTATCCCGAAGTCGGGCGACCGGCTGATCGGTTGAACTCTCTGCCTTCGGGCGGGGAGGAACCCGAACGAGGCCACGCCGAAGGGCGTAGTCTCTTTCGGGGAGGTAAACCGAGTCAGAGGCAGTCCGAAATAGAGTCGCGTTCAGACAATTACTGCAAGACTACATTGTTCTCTCTACTAAACGTGATTGTTCGTACTAACACTTTCTACTTCTCTGTATATATTCCTGTTTGTAATATATCTGTGTTATTCCATATCCGTGTTCGAGTTCTTCTTTATTGGTTCTACCTTGGACTATCACCGTGGTACAAGGAACCGGACCATAACAATAACATTCCTATTTTCTTTATACCAGTACCAAATTTTAGACACAGCTGACTAGGAATTGCATTTTGATAAAGAAAGGGGTTTATAAAACTTTTTTCCTTATCGTTTCTCATTGTCTTAATTGACTGATCTCTTGTTGAAGCCATGTTTATTTTCAGTTAAGTTTCGCAGCCATGTTTAACTACAGACTAATTTGTATATTTGGATTTGGATTTGTATTTCTTTTAGAAAGACAAATTATAATCTAATTTCATAAATTAAGTGATTCCATAATGTTTTTCCTTTGCTTCTTCTGGAAAATATGTCATTTAGCGAAATAATTTGTTTGAAGTATGTACATTCCAGGAATCCAGTGTTGTATTCATATGCAAATCTCCCCCATATAGATAGCAGTTGATACAGCTGGAGGCTTAGCTAATCCTGACCTTTTGGTTAGGACTTGTATTCATTGAATATTAAATGGGCTTTCTCCCGAGGCAGTACCTCTCCCTCGAGAGGAGCTGGGTCTATTGTCCGGTGTCTGAGGCGTCTCCAAAAGGGAAAGTACAAAGGGAGCTTGGGAAATTTTGCACGGTATTGCCGTTAAACCCACTCTAAACCTCGACCTTGTTACATCCGGTTGCAACGTTGGCGCGTTGGTAAATACTACTAATCCTGTCCTTGAAAACTAAACTTCTAGAGAAATACTAGTGAGTACCTATAACTAATTATTTTACAACATCCAGTATTATCAGTTATTAAACAGAAAATGTTTCGTCAAATTGTCTTCTATATTGATAATATTGAAAGTATAGTGATAGATATAATTTTATCATTTTAGCTAGTGATTCTACACTGCTGTGAGTTGACAATTTACGATAAAGAAAGGTTGTTTTTTTGTTTAAATCCTTCATCATATTGTGTCTTTTCCATCACTACCACAATGACAAAAGCTTAATGTTTATTTCTTACTGTTGCACATTATAACAATAATTACTTTGACACAACCTCTAAATAAATTATATTACAAGCTCAAAAATAACAAGCCTAAAAATGTTATTTTAAATATATAAAAAATCTTAAATGAATGACTCCACGTCTATTTTATAGGACAAAATTATAAATTATAAATTTAATATTTAAATTCTGGTAAACAATTGTGATTCAAAGGGAAGTGCTTCTCACATTTAAACAGGTAGCTTCAAATCACACAAAAAGCGGTTTGCATTCAATAAATATTCAACGAACATTATTGAAAAGCAGTCTTTGCGGAAAGAACGTTTAATATCAGCTCAGCTGCTTGTCAATCTCTTCTTAATGGGAAACATTTAATTGCAAGTTGAAGTTATCATTTGTGATTTACATCTCTCTCTTTCTCTCTCTCTCTCTATATATATATATATATATATATATATATATGATAAAAATATATTTTTGAGGAATGCTATATTTATGGGGGAAAGTGCTGAATATCAGGGATAGAGCGGAAGTAAATATGAATATGAAGGTGGACACTGAGGACAACACCGAACGGAGAAAGTTATTTGATGCTTGAAGCAGACTGTCGCTGTTCGGCATTGACCTCAGTGTCCACACACACACACACACACACACACACACGCACACACACATGTATGTGTGTGTGTGTGGAGCAATTTTTTAGTTATGCGGTTTTTTAAGGCTTTCTGGTAAATATGATATGATACCCACCGACGCGCGAAAGCGAGGCACTCGAAAATTGCCAAAAAACACCAAAAAAGCAAAAAAAAACAAAAAAAAACCCCACAATATATAAAACTGTTTGATAATGCTTTATGAAAGCCAAGAGAGGTCAGAAGAACACTGGACAATTTATGTTTAAATAGAAAATGTATTGATAAATAAATAGCTAAAAAATATCTTAAACAACCAACTTGCTCTTCAAACAAACCAGCATATAATTTCTGTCTGAATTCTTGCGCCGAGGATCTACCATTATTTACATTATTTTCTTGCGGAATATTGTCCCCATTATCACAACATTTTGGTCGTTTAGCCCTTCGAGCTTCATCAGATAGAGTAATGGATAGTGACTAGGATTGAAGAATCGGAGAAGCGAGTTCGAATTCCAGCCTGATCCATTAAATTCCCTTACGTGCTAATACACTTGGGAAAGGCATGAATCCTCTTCTTCTCCCCCCCAGCTATGGGTAAATAGCAGGCCAGACTGGGTTCTATAGCCTTTGGTAGTAATTCTGAAGTCAAAATTGTATGTAACCCTGGCGTAGCACATATTATACAGCTAAAGAAAAGATCATTCGTATTGGCTCGACGATCCCGACAACGGTCGACCTGGATGGATGGATCCACAGTTTAATTCACTAGGCTAGTGGGTGAAAGCATTGGTTCGTAAATTTGGTGACATAGTAATTGTGAGTTCAGTCCCTGAAAGTGTGTACTTTGACTCCGCAGAGACAGAGCGAGCAATAACTGAACAGTATTCAGAACACGATACTAGACGATGTATCCCTAAACATGGGAACGAGAACAGTCTACTCCCGTAGATTAAATAAAGGGTTCAGTTCGAAAGGGCTATAGATTACCCGGATAGACACACACCTGATAAAGACTGGAAGGCACTACGGTCGAAACCTTGTGATAACAACAATAATAAATATGAGAAGAATAGTCCGTATGTAAATAAACATATAAATATATGTTTGCGTGTGAGTAAGAAAGAATGAGAGACAGACAGACAGACGCAAAGAATATATTGCTATTATTCGTTTAAATATGTTTTATTAAATAGAACTGTTTGTGAGTTTCTCCTGATTTCGTTTGATGAAACTTGTATTATGTTCCGAGTAATTTCCACTATCAAAGAAGGGGGAAAATCGAGAAATAGTCGGTCTAGCGTTTACGATGTTAACAGAGAAAATTTAAAAACTAGCGTGGGTCCTAATGCTATGGCCATTTCTTGAACGTAGCTTAGATGTGGCACAAATCCGAAAGTGTGTATTAGGTTGGTGCAAAAATAATGACGTTTTTTGACGTCAAAAAACGTCATTATTTTTGCACCAAACTAATAGCACCCAGTCATAATTCTTCAAGCGAGACAAGACTGCTAAACATTACACCACATCGAAGTACTATTATTGTGAAAAAGTTCAGTATCACATGGCAAAACTGACTTACCGCTCAGCGACATTTTAATTACATGCGCACGTAGACTGAAACAATTTTTTTATGGATAGTGAGCTGCTTTCTTTTTATGTAGAGGTTTTCCAAGCGTAGCCTCGAGGTGCCCAAAGGTTATTTTCTAAGCGTAGCTTAGATGTAGCACAATGCCGAAAGTATGGGGCATCATTGAGTATCAAACTCCCTTTTCAGTCGTAACTGATCTAGCGAGATAAGCTTGTTAACCATTACACCACGCCGGGATGCCCAATACCCAACAAGGCCGAAAGTAGGGGCACCCAGTAAGGATCGAACTCATTATTCAGTTATAGCAGATCTCGCGAGACAAGCTTGCTAATCATTACATCACGTCGAAATACAGATAGGTGTGGGGGGGGCACATGCTATGAATGTAAAAAAATTCAGTATCACATGGCAAAACATATAGCTCAGCGATATTTCAATGACATGCGCACGTATGCTGAAAGAAATTTCATGGATAGTAGGCTGCTTTCTTTTTATGTAAAGTATCTTCAAGATTTGTAAACATTATTTACAGTTGGATTGAGTTAATGTCACTATAACTATATAACATTTCATCGACGCGTCATATTTTGGTCGGCATGTAATGATGACCAAAATATGACGCGTCGGTGAAATGTTATATATTTATAGTGACATTCACGACACATTTTCTTCTCTTCACGGTCTCTAAATCTGGTCATCCGACTTGGATTGGATAACTCCGCAGAAATTAAAAAAAAAAATCATTTCTAAGACAAAGTCTGATTTGCTTCTGCTTCTTTCATATATCATGGTCTTTCCAAACGAGGGCGATCATTGGTTCTCTACAAATCAATGTTCTTTTGCCACTTTGCTATTGTTATTCTTCCATTCATCCATTCTAACTCTTTTCCTTTCAATATGTCATGTGAATGTTAAATTCTCCAAGCATTCTCTCCTTATGTGTCATAAAAATGTCATCTGTCTCTGATCGTTAGTAGTAATTTTCTTGTAATTCTTATGTTAAGAAATTCCTTTCAGTTTTCTATCCGAGTTTGCCATCAACACAGTGTAAACTGTATCGAATATTATCAAAGCCATGTCTGCCAATAATATAATATAATCCTGATATATCGTCCATTCCTCTTAGAATTGTTTCAGTTAAGTAAATCCGGCGAGAAGGCGCATCCTTGTCGTCTCTGTTAATATGCATGCTGTTTGTTCCCAGTAGAGGGTTACGTGTGACTCTTAATCTTTCTTGCGCTAAATCAAGTTTTTTTTCTAATATTTCAAGCTTTTTGTCTTATCTCGTCAGATGCCTTTGCGTATTCTATGAAACATAGATATAGATCAGCCATTCTCAACCTTTCCTCCATCATTGACCCCCTCAGCTTTATATATTTTTCCACTTTACCCCCCTACTCCCATACAAAAAATTCATAGCCATCATAAAGCATTGATGTACAATTTCGTGACTAAATGAATTAATAATTTTTTCATTCAAAATACTAAGGGTTTTTTTTTAGTCAAAATACTGTGTCTAAAAAAATACTAAGCGACACTCAAAATACTGATTTCTTATTTAGTACTAATCTACTAATTTTTTAGTATAAGTTAGTACTCTGTATAAAATTCAGTATTTTTATTAACATTTGTAGTCATTAATAAAAAAATTATTCATTTTATCCGCTGTATTAGTAGATCTACAAATTAATACTAATCATAATCATTCATTTAAAAAAAAAATTTTTTTTAGTATTTTTGTTTTTGGTAATTTAAAAAATTTTTGGAAAATACTAAAAAAATTTTTTTTTGAATCAATGATTATGATTAGTACTGACTAATTTGTGACTAAAAATTGTGCAAATTAGACATTAGTAAAAAATACCAAAACAGAAATAAAAAAATACTGGCAAATATTAAAAATTAGTAAAAATTCAGTATTCTGATGAAAAAATTAGTAATCCATCATTCATTTGTAGATCAATGTCATAAAGTGACAAAAAAACAAGAAGGTCAGAAAGAAGCTTTTTATTGTTTAGGACTTTAGGTTTTGTATAAAAATATTATTATACATTCGTATCAAAAAAAAAAAGAAGAAAATGAAACCTTTTCTAAATAGAAAATTATGAAGTTAATTTGTATTACAAAAAAATAATGAACAGAAACACGAGAAGTATTATCAGTGGGAACATTGCTGATTCATTGAGTCAATCAGTTTGTTTATGCGAGGAGCTGTTTCTGATAATGCTACTCTCATATCATCATCGGCTTTCAGGCGGGGTTTTTTTAAACTATCAGGTACTTCAATTATTTACCCCCGACTATATAATTTTTTACCCCCTAGGGGTAAATTTACCCCTGGTTGAGAACATCTGGTATAGATAGATCTAAATCTGATAATAAAATCACACCTTCCAGAATCTTAAACCTAGACAATCTTCTTACCTTATTACTTGTCTAGTTCAGCTACGAGCTCTGTTTGTGCGTATCCATATGATTAATCAGGGTGATTGTTCGACGCAGTTCGCATTCATTTGTCCTTAGCTTCTGTTGGGAACACTATGAAAATAGATCTAATGAGGGTTTTCTTGTATTTCGTCGCTGTCATATATTTTATTTATTATTTTGCTAACCTTGAAATCATCTAAGACTATCAGCATCACGGTTACCGTCGTATCTGGACTTGCTGCTTTTGTTTCTCTTCTTCTTGGTCAGTGTTGATCGTCCCGCAAATTTCAATATTTCCGATATTCCGAATATTCCCTGTATGTATCATAGGTTTTTCTCTTCTGTCTCTTGGAAGAGTTCTCCTATGTATTTGTTCTATCTATTTACTGCCTTGAGTTACTGAACTCTTTCAAAAGTTTATAATTTTTCTTAACTGCTACTGAATGTGTTTGTTTCCAGATAGAGTCGTCCTTGAGTTTAACGTATTGCCGATTAGGCGTTGTTTTGGCTTTCTTTAATTTTTGTAATTTTATTCTCAGTTTTCATATGACTGGGAGATTATTTCTCGTAGTCAACGCCTGGAGATATTTCAGAGTATAGTACGAAATTTGTAAATCGTTTGTTTATGGTTAGGTAGCTTGTTTGTTTTGTAAGATTCCTGGAATTTTTTATATCCGTGGTGTTCTTCAAATCAACTGTTAGTTTTTACTTGATCATTAGTTGTGTGACTTTGAAGTTCTTCCTTCTCAGTTTTTGTTATGGAATTCAAGTCCATATTTACCGATCATTTCATTATCGTATCTATTTCATTCTAACGCTGGTAGTTATAATATTATGATGACCATATTGGATTCTTTCCCTTTAAGCTTCTCCAGAACGTTATCTAATAACCGCTAGTATCCCAAAACATATTTTCTCTTGTCTTTATTGACGCCATTTTTCTTTTCGCCGGTATGTATGATTCTGTGATTGTTTGTTTCTAAAATCCCTATTGATTTTCTATCTTGTTTCACATGCGCCAGAAATGATAAAATTCAGCATTTCCGTTTCCTGTTTTCGATTGTCTAAACTTCCATTTCCCGATTATCATTTTCTCTTTCTTGCGAACTATCGCTGGATGACGGTCAGGCGACACCTGACTAGGCGAAAAGTCAGTTCCAAGGGTGCTGACCCACTTCACACCGTTGTCTGTTATATGTCTGATTTGTTCTTTACCCTGATTATTCGTATGAGGAGTAGTGATGTGATTTCTCGCTGCTGACCTTGTGTCACAACCTGACTCAGTTGGGGGGGGGGACAAGTAAATCTCCTTAATTGCCCCAGGTCTCCGCCCTTGTGCTGGTGGTATCAAGGCTACGACTAACTTGGACCGGCTCTGACCAGCTTGGATAAGCTATGACCAGCATAGACCAGCGACCCGAGTGAAAGCACTCGGGTCCCCATGTTAAAAACTGACCTTGTGTCACAACCTGACTCATTTGGGGGGGGGTCAAGTAAATCTCACTTACCAGTCACAGGGATTCGTTCCTGTGCTGGTGGTGTCACAGCTATGACTAGCTTGGACCGGCTGTGACCAGCTAAGACCAGCTCTGACTAGCTTAGACCAGCTCTGACCAGCGGCCCGAGTGAAGACGCTCGGGTTCCTACGTTAAAAACCGACCTTATGTCACAACCAGACTCAGTGGGGGGGGGGGGTGTCAAGTATTAGGTTGGTGCAAAAATAATGACGTAATAATGTCGTTTTTTGACGTATTTTTTAACGTCAAAAAACGACATTATTACGTCATTATTTTTGCACCAACCTAATAAATACAGTGTAAATCTCTCCCTCGAGGGGTTTGTAACACATTTATTTATCATCTCTCACTTACGTCTCTGTCCTTGGGCAAAGTGCGCTCATGGGCTACTCTGTCAAAGGACAGCGTGGCAACTGAGAAAACTATACTGAAGGTGCCCAGCCCAGCCCAGCCGCGCCCTCTCATCGCACTGAGGCTAGCGCAAGCGACGGTTGCAGGAGCTGTGGGCAATTTTTGTCCCTTGCCCGGGTGTACGCGTTCGGGTCCCTAAAAAAGACATTGTGTCACATCTCGTCTCTGTGGGGAGATAGAGTAAATACCATGTGTAAATTACTATAAAGTAGAACTGGGACTTTTTAATTTCAGAATTTGTGGGAGAATTAAGCTCCAATTCCGAATTTATTCATATAGATTCCATATTATAGGTTTTACTTAATTAGCTATTATGTTTCTCTAGCTCTTCAAATGTTGAATGTGTAACTAATTCTAATTTCTATTTTCCCATCTTTACACTATATTAATTTTATCTTATAAATTGTCCCCTATTCTGTCACCTATGAAATAAAAATAATTGTTTGTACGGAAAATAAGGATTTACGTACATCAAATCGTCTTTAAATTAAGTGGCAGTAAAGAATTATAGTTGAACTTTTAAACCGTATGCTTAAACATTAATTCAATACTTAAATGCAGTGATTAATTTTGAGTTCTTCTGTAGTTTATTGATGCCTATTACATCTTCTCCTCCATAGCTACTGAGATGATGGCCAAACGAAGAGTCTTCCGCAGGAGCAAGCTTAAATGCCACCCGATAGGGCGACTTTTAAGCTAGTTTATAATAAAACGTGCACTGCAATTTTGGATACAAAAGGAAAATAAGAGTTAATCCCCTTCAACAATGAAAGCGAAGATAATGGCTAGTATAATATATAATTTTAACTTCACATAATCTAGCAAACCTGAATCTGAACTCAACGAAAATCGTTCCCTGTAACTCACTTTTCTAGAGCTTTTGAATTAGCTATGAATCATTGAAATCGGACCAGTGGGAGCAAAAGAGTTGCTTGGACACGCACACATGCATAAACACACACATATACACTGTACTTTATATATAAGATAAGCTTTATTGTTACGTATCATTGCACATTCATACATGATATGATGTTAGCTGCTCGTAAGAAGTTTATTTCCAGATCAACTCTTGTGAATTAAGAAAATAAACCGAATATTTGTTTTTGCTCTGATACAGGCTGTATCGAAAACTTTTCTAAGTTCCATTGTTCTTTTTTACAATGAATATTTTCAAATCAGTTTTTTTTATATTCCACCCCAAGCAAGGCGATTATGCCATTAGGACATGGGGGGTTACAGAGAGGGAAATAGAAAAAGTAGATTTTAGTGAGGAGAAGTGAGGAGAGGCCAATAAAATTACAAGGTCCAGAAAGTCAGAAGATGGCAATCGACGTTGCATTTAAATTTTGGAAGATTGTAGGGAGCAGGGAAGCAAGACATTTGAAGGCAGTTCCACAGGTGAGAAATGAGAGAAAAGAATATTAGAATAGAAGAGAGGGTTTCATCTCGCTAGTTCAACAGTAAAACGGCGAGACCTACTTGCCAATCTAGTAGCAGACTTCATTTCACGCTGACGAGGCACTAATGAAGAAAGTTCATCAGAACACATGCTACGAAAATATTTGTAGAAGAGGGTGAGGGAAAACACGTCACATCGGTGAGAAAGTGATTGAAGTCGAGATGCCAGGTCAGGATCAATTATATTGCAGACCATTCTTTGAATTTTGTCAAGAATTTTGCAATATACAACAGGAGCAACAGACCAGATATGGTAGCAGTATTCAATGTACGGACGAATGGTAGATTTATAACCAATATCTACAAGGTTTTTTTCCCATTTTTTTTTTTGTACAACAGCTGAGCGCTCCAATGAGCACTGGTACTATATTTACCTTGCTTGACCTTCGTAGATTTTAAGGATTACATAATTTAAAGCATTTTAGTTGTCGATCTTTTCAGGTAGCACTTTTCAAAGGTCTTCTATCAGGTAGCATTTTTCAAAGGTGGTCTATCATGTAGCATTTTTCAAAGGTCTATCGTAGCATTTTTCAAAGGTCTTCTATCAGGTAGCACTTTTCAAAGGTCTATCAGGTAGCATTTTTCAAAAGTCTATCATGTATCATTTTTCAAAGGTCTTCTATCTGTAGCATTTTTCAAAAGTCTTCTATCATGTATAATTTTTCAAAGGTCTTCTATCAGGTAGCACTTTTCAAAGGTCTTCTATCAGGTAGCATTTTTCAAAGGTCTTCTATCATGTATCATTTTTCAAAGGTCTTCTATCAGGTAGCACTTTTCAAAGGTCTTCTATCAGGTAGCATTTTTCAAAAGTCTATCATGTATCATTTTTCAAAGGTCTTCTATCTGTAGCATTTTTCAAAGGTCTTCTAACAGGTAGCATTTTTCAAAGGTCTTCTATCAGGTAGCATTTTTCAAAAGTCTTCTATCATTTTTCAAAGGTCTTCTATCATGTAGCATTTTTCAAAGGTCTTCTATCATGCAGCATTTTTCAAAGGTCTTCTATCATGTAGCATTTTTCAAAGGTCTTCTATCGTAGGATTTTTCTCCTCTTTGTCTATCAGAAATATATTTGGTTTTTTGTACTCTAAAGTTGTCACTGTTAGTATCAGAATATAACACAGGATTTTCATTGTCCTATTCTCCAGCATTTTCTTCTCATTTTGAGCCTAGTCAGTAAGGGTGGCTGCTTGGGAATAACAATTGCTGCAAGCTTGAATGTTCTGATAGTGTAATGGATAACGTCTCCAAACTGGGAATCAGAGAGTCGAGTTCAAATCTCAGTAGGGTTCGTTATATTCACTTAGTCGCAAATACCCTTGGGAAAGGTATGAACCCGCCTCTTCTTCCCTCAGCTATGGGTGAATTAGTAGCACCTGTATCGTTAAATCATTATTATCTCTCCTCCCCCACCCCCACTAAAAAAAAGACAATTCTTACAATCTAGAAATATTTTCTGGTTTTAAATGACAAGCACAGGGTTAATAAGCCGTAGAAAACCAGTCAATCAATCAATTTCTTCTCCTTTGTGATTACGTGTTCATAATATTTGTTTCAGTGAAAGTTCACATCATTAGTAACTGATAGTTGCCGTTTGGAGAAAGAGTAAAAATGTCTCCTAATTACTGTGGCATTTTTATTTAACACTTTCAATAATGCCATCATCTGGAAAACTCTATATTGTATTCCTTTTTTCTGGGCTCTTAAGAACTGTCCCCCGCGCTCCAATAACAACTGGCACGACTGTCAAACTCCTGTTCTATATCTTTCTCAGTTATCTGCCAATGTACCAGATCGGTAAGTAAAAAATTATCGTACTTTCGCCATAACATGTCTTTAGGCTTGCCACACTGCCTTCTGCTCATGCGTGCTTATAGTCGGTACTATTGTTGTCACGTGATTGAAATCTGAGCTTCTTCATATCAGTTTCATTGCCGCTGTTACAGTGTAAACATAACCTTTCCGCTCGCAGTGTTTACCAAGGGGGAACAAAGAGCAGTGATCCAAATCTTCAGAGAGCCTGCTACCTCATCGATGATAATTCGCGGGTTCGCCATTACCATCCCTCCAGCTTGCTGAATCCTCTCGTTGACAGGCGTCCTTCTCCTTCATCGCGCGTCTCGCTTGTCGGGCCACTTTTAAACTTCTCGATCCACTGATACACACTTCTACCCAGTAGTGAATTAGCGCCGTATTGTGTTAAAAACCTCAGATTAATTTCAGCCCCTGACGCACTTTACGGTCAGAAAAATCGGATTATTACTAACAAAGCGGCCATGTTTACACTGTAACACCAGGAAGAAAACTGGCGCTACCAACCACAAACTTTGATCACTTGACCACAATAGTACCAACTATATGCACACATGAGCAGAAGACAGTATAACAAACCTAAATATATGTTATGGCGAAAGTGTGGATAATTTTTGACTTATCTTCGTATTTCTCTTTTCACTTTCTTTTACGGCTACTCTGTGGTTTGTCGGAAATACCTCTGTCTGGTAGGTTTTATTATTTGTAACATCCAAACGGAGAGATTTTGTAAACGCCGCTAGGGCTTAAGTGGCAGCAAGTCTTTCTAAATCTTTACAAATATACTCAGAAATCTTGCCGACTTCTTTTGTCTCAATTTTCTTTGGATCGATTCATTTCATTTCAAAAGAATCTTTAGAACTGTTGGTGAATTTGTTCCGAAAAGAAATATTCTCTTCAACGTATCTTTACATCATATTAATCCTCTTAATTCCCCTCAGGACGTAACATAGCACTAAATCAGAGTAAGATGTCTATCTCTTTGAGCTAGATTGCTCTTTCTCTACGCTAAACAGTTGTTGAGTTTTTTTTCCCAAGAGGTTTATATCTCAGAACAACCTACGCTATTCTGTCGTTTCTAATTCTAAAGACCTCACCGAGACATCTGAGTCCACCAGTCTTTGAGTTATATATATATATATATATATATATATATATATATATATATATATTAGGTTAGTGCAAAAATAATGACGTAATAATGTCGTTTTTTGATTATTACGTCATTATTTTTGCACCAACCTAATATATATATATGTATATATGTATATATATATAGTGATTTGTTGTTGATGATATTTGGTCAATAGATGTTTCAGGATCGTAAAAGACAGCATTTGTAGAAGACACCAATACAGTCCATGATATTCTCACCCCTCCAACATTCATAGCTCTACAGAGAATATGATATCCTATTATTTTCCCTCATACACAAAGAGAAAAACAATAAACATTTTCGTAATATTTACAGATTTTTTAAAAAATCATTTCACGCCAAACAAGGCATTAAAGCTATTGAGACGCAAGGTAAGAGAATATGAGAAGAAGAAAAGGAGAGAGAGAGAACAATAAAAGAACAGGAAGTAAGAAAACAGAAGATAGCGATTGACACTGCATTTAAATTTCTTTAGGTCAAAGTTGACTGGAAAGTAAGAGGACGGAAGAGAGTTCTACAAGCAAGAAGTGCGAGAGAAGAAACTCTTAGCATAGAACTTACGATTACAGAACCTATACGTCTCAACTAGCGTTTTATTTTGACTCTACACCGGTAGAAAATACGCAACTATCTCAGCCTCCTTTCCCATTCGTTGTTTCTCCGTAGTATTCATCAATACTCACCCCACAAACCGACACACACACCTATACTCCTCTCCACTCGCACACACGGAAAGGTGTTCAGATATAGCAAATCCATTTAATTTTCGTTTTAAACATAAGGCAAAAATATTTTTTTATGATTTCCGAAAGACGACGAAGTGACAGATGTACGATGAAGTAACCGATCTGTCCCGATAATAACGGACAGGTAGGGTTCACGCGCGTGTGCACACATACTGATTGGAAAGAGAGGGAGAAGCAAAAATAATCAGTATAATACGCAAAAAAAAAAAAAAAAAAACACCCAAAAAACAAACGTGGTAGGCTAAGTTGGAAAAAGTGAAAAAGAAGGGAAAAGACAATGATTCAAGAAAAAACGGCAGATTAAAAAAAAGGAAATAAAGCGACAAGAAGACAAGGAAAAGACGAGGAAAAGAAGACAAGGAAAAGAAGACAAGGAAAAGAAAACGAGGAAAAGAAGACAAGGAAAAGAAGACGAGGAAAAGAAGACGAGGAAAAGAAGACAAGGAAAAGACGAGGAAAAGAAGACAAAGAAAAGAAGACGAGGAAAAGAAGACGAGGAAAAGAAGACAAGGAAAAGAAGACAAGGAAAAGAAGTCGAGGAAAAGAAGGCAAGGAAAAGAAGACGAGGAAAAGAAGACGAGGAAAAGAAGACAAGGAAAACAAGACGAGGAAAAGAAAACGAGGAAAAGAAGACAAGGAAAAGAAGACGAGGAAAAGAAGACGAGGAAAAGAAGACAAGGAAAAGACGAGGAAAAGAAGACAAAGAAAAGAAGACGAGGAAAAGAAGACGAGGAAAAGAAGACAAGGAAAAGAAGACAAGGAAAATAAGACGAGGAAAAGAAGACGAGGAAAAGAAGACAAGGAAAAGAAGACAAGGAAAAGAAGATGAGGAAAAGAAGACGAGGAAAAGAAGATGAGGAAAAGAAGACGAGGAAAAGAAGACAAGGAAAAGAAGACGAGGAAAAGAAGACGAGGAAAAGAAGACAAGGAAAAGACGAGGAAAAGAAGACAAAGAAAAGAAGACGAGGAAAAGAAGACGAGGAAAAGAAGACAAGGAAAAGAAGACAAGGAAAATAAGACGAGGAAAAGAAGACGAGGAAAAGAAGACAAGGAAAAGAAGACAAGGAAAAGAAGATGAGGAAAAGAAGACGAGGAAAAGAAGACAAGAAAAACAAGACGAGGAAAAGAAGACGAGGAAAAGAAGACAAGGAAAAGAAGACAAGGAAAAGAAGTCGAGGAAAAGAAGACGAGGAAAAGAAGACAAGGGAAAGAGGTATAAACTGAATGGAAGTCCAAGTAAAAAGAAAAATCGAAACAAGCAGACGGGAATTTATGTCGATTTGAAGTTGAAATGAATGAAAACTACGTAGTGGCTAATTCATTTAGAAACGACAGCTTGAGAAAATGGAAATGAATCAGACGGTGACCATCAAAATAAAAATGAAATAAAACCAAGTGAAATTAAATAAAACAGCAAAATTTCATCGTCTCTTTTTAGCCGAATCGATTGAGGACGTTTGGTCGTAGATGCGAACTAATACCTCAAAAATGAAAACAAAAATGTAAAAATGTAATTAAAGAATTCTTTTTTAACGCATTAACTGGTGAACTGAGATATATTTAGATGTGAGCTAGAGCTGCTTTCATAACTGGTATGTGTTTATTTTTTATTTGGTGTGGGGGGGGGGGATAAACAAGTTTAAGAACGAAATCGTCCTTTCTTTTTTTTTGTACTAAACCCGAATGAAATTCAAATTGATTCATTTTAATTTTCAAGTAAACTGTAGATGTGTTAATTTAAATCAATTTCTTTGAAAACTCTTAAGTGAAACTAACTAGGAGCCTTGGCTCACTTCAGGATTTAAGCTAGTTTAACTAATTTAGATTAAGGATTTAAGCTAGTCTAACTAGTCAGAGAATAATCTATAGTTCGACATTGAATGAATATTATTCAGTTTTATATTAGGTTGGTGCAAAAATAATGTCGTTTTCTCACATATGTTAATATGTGAGAAAATGACATTATTTTTGCACCATCCTAATAAATTACTTGTCATTATTTATTTCATATTATTTCCATTCGGCCTAATGTCCTCATCTTTGTTGTTATTATCGCAACGTCCCAACTGCTGTGCCTGTGCGCTCTGTACCAAAACGTTATGATAATAATACCAAAAATGAGGACATTACATTTGAAATGCAAATAATACCAAGATCACGAGATCCATAACCCATTATGGTTGTAAGGGCACCACATGTACTTCAGTTACAGTGGTGTTAATTGGGCAAGATAGCCTGACAGAGCCCAACCCTCTCTAGACTGGTCTTGAATTCAGAGTTTTTCCTTCTCGTAGACTGGTTGCAACCCAAGGCTATAGAAAGTTAGAACTCAGTCAGTTATGTCATTTACTCATAGCTGGAGGGAGAAGAGATGGATTCAAACCTTTCCCTAGAGTATTAGCGCGTAAGTGAATGTAATGAACTCGACTGGAATTCGAACTCGGCTCTCCGATTCCTCAAACTAAGCCGCTATTTTTTACTCCACTGTACCTCAAATTAATGATAAGTTCTCATCACAGAAATTCATACAGAAATTATCAAATCGGTTCTTATTACTAATGTTTATATTCGAGGTTGGTCTATAAAAATACTTTAATTTGACCCGAAAAATGAATAATTTCAATATTTTCCGAATTGCGTGGATTTATTCAAGCAATCAAAAATTACGCAACTCTAATGAGGTGAGTATTTCAAAATGTATTTTTCATAGACACTTCCAGATTCCGTTTTAGCGAGAAATTGCAAAACTATAATCAATGTCGATGGATAAATGTTGTACTATTGGCAGGAATTAAACCAAGTCTGCAGCAAGAGCATAATTTTGAGTACCTAATGGAACTCACTCAATTGTTCCCAAGAAAAAGCTATTTAAAAATGACATCAACACAATAAAAACGACTCGCAGCTTTTTCTCTCTCTCGGCGTCTACGATTGATCACCTCAATTCAACGGTGGAAGAAATTGAAAATCAATCATTCTCGCTTTTAGTCAGCCACAGAATTCTGGTACATTATTCTTGTCCAATGAATATTCACGGGTTAAAGAGAATGTCACTGTCATTCTGCACAATATAAAATCTTCTAGGGTTCCTTCTAATTTCAGAACAGCAGTCAGATTAGCGAAGGTCAGTGATGTTCGTCTGACTCATCAACTAAAAGAAAGACACATTAAAGATCGATTTTGTCTTCTTTATGATAAGAGTTCAATGAAATTTGATTGATTTAGTCTCGCTGGCAGCTAATCTAAAGCGGCTGAGGGCATCAATGATTGGTCAACTGAACTCAGTGTTTGATTCTTTCTTATGGATATCAAGACTCAAGTGAGTCGGAACAAGGATCAAGCAAGAGATCAAATATTTTATAAGAAGAAAATGAAAATGAACGAATAAAATTGATAATCATTTAGCAATTATGACTCCGCTCGAATCTTATAAGACTATTCATTCAATATTATTCTTACAGATTTGAAGACTTTTTAGCAGCGTTTTACAAATTTATTCACATCTAGTTAATTGATCAGTAGTTTAAATTGTTGTTTTGTGAATGTTATATCAATCGTTCAATTCCTTATCGTGACAAGTGAAATTTGGTAAAAAGAGAATTATTATTTAGGGTGCAAATAACTTTTCCATATTCCCTAAAAGTAAAACGGTGTCAGGCAATAGAAAATATTAGGATTCAGTATTATGTAGATATTTATAAGGCTTAGTTTAATCTAGCACAGAGCTACAATGGTGGGATCTATTTTATGATACGAACAATAATACTCACTTGCTAAATGATGTTCTATGGCAGACGACATCATATTCAGAAAAATCGACTGACCGAAGTCATGTGACATTTTCCAGGAATCCAATGATTTATTGCTACTTTCCGATTTTGGTTGAGTTTATTTTGAATTTGGACAAAGCAACTTTGACATATGGTTATATATTTAGAAGGGAAGTTAAGGATGAATTTTATCAATCGACTTGAATACTAGTACTTTTTTAATTTTAATTTTGAGCAGTTGAATTTCTTTATGGCGGTTAGTTTTACGTACCACATTATAATTATTCTTTATTTCAAATGCATGAGATTTCACTAGACACAAGAAAATCTCATATCACCATCTTTGCTCGTAAAATATTATTTTGTGGACGGATTGTATTTTGTTAGGCTAATACTATTTAGTAAAAGAAAAGAGGGTTTAAACTTTTGGCAACACATAACATACGTATTGTCTTTGGTGCCCAATACAATGATGGTCGCAATATTCAGGAATGGAACTTTTTTTCTCTATCTGCAATAAACGATGGGGGTCTTAATAAAAAGGAAATCGAAAAATCATTTAAAAGATCAAAAAGTTCGAAATTAATAAACGGAGTCGTCTTAATACCGATTTCCTAACCTTCGATTTGGCACAAGGTCAGTAAGGTTCGAACTCGTTATTCAGTCGTAATTGATCTAGCGAGACAAGTTTGTTAACCATTACACTACGACAAAGTGCTCCGTATCGGTTTAAAAAGTCCCTTAAAAATAAACGTCCTTACACGCCTATTTGACACCAAGAGTAATGAGTTGTCCATTTTCCTTGGGTCTTAACATATCGAATTTTGCCGAGTGCTTCCGATTTTACTCGATCTTTCTCGAGCAAAAATATCCTGTAAGTAAAAATATTGAATGTATTAGGTTGGTGCAAAAATAATGACGTAATAATATCGTTTTTGACGTTAAAAAATACGTCAAAAACGACATTATTACGTAATTCTTTTCGTACCAACCTAATAATAACTGATCGTTAGACGTTACTATAGTCTGATAAAATCTTATTCTAATACTGTCGGAAAAAGCGGTGAGTGGAGAACCAGTGATTATCAGAAAATAAAATGACATGCCCCATATCTACATGCAAGGGGAAATTTCCACTGGAATAATTGATTTGTTTGCAGGAAGAGGTGACTCAGGAAATGGGTCATGGTCGGAGAATATTTGATTTAAATAATACAAACGTATACTCATTAAATTTTCTTTTTGATATTGTGCTCGAGGAGTTATTTTTTATTTTATATTACTCATAAGGCTAAATGTAATATCAGTAAAGTATGATGGATGCAAGTGTTCAGTTAAAATTAACCCCAATAAAAATTTAACCTCCTTAGCTGGCCAGGTGACAGATACAGCCAATCAGAATCTTCCAGTCAGCAGCAACATTTTTTTTTTCTTAAGAATTGAAGGAAGGTGGTGGTCAGAGGTCTGACCATACTTAAAGAAAGGAAGTTTCGAGACTGGTAGTGAACATGCAACGGGTCGTAAGTCGCATCTTTGTATGTTAACCTGAAAATGGAATTGCATTTTCTTGTTTTGTACAGCATGTTTCGCAAAGGGAATAAATACGCATTATTCCCATTTTCACTAGTAATGCCTCATAACATTATCTTATCACTATTTTAATAGGGGCTGTATATACGAGGCTGACGCTCCCATTAAATATATATGATAAATACTTTATACACATCACCATCAATGAGTACCAAATACAATAATACAATATGGGGTTGATAATGATCATGTCCATTTATGCTCTCGAGTGTTGAGGACCAATGACGAAAAGTTCAAAAAATCTATCTTTTATGTAACATATCCTTTAGGATGTGGGCTATGGCCACGTCACGTTGAAGCACCGGTTCCCGTACGATTGCCTAAGTTAAGCAACGTCGAGCCTACAGGGGTAACCGCTTGGGGATACCATTTGGTGAAAACTTGGATGTGTGGATAGTGGAATGGATAATGACTCGGAATTGTTGATGGGAGAGCCGAGTTCCAATTCCAGTTGGGTTCGTTATATTCACTTACGCGCAAATACCTTTGAAAAGGTATGAATCCATTTATTCTCCCCCAGCTATGGGTTACTTAGTAAGCCATGTATGACTAAAACCATTATTATCTTCCCAAAAATATGAATAAAATTGCGTAAAAAATATTTAGATTTCGACATTAAATAATCTGTAGAGATTGATATGCTGCTAAACAAAACCAACCAACCTGATCATAGCTCTCCTCTCCACAACTTCCTATTCTTTGTAACTATACTGTTTATCTCTTTATTATCTCAGTTCATACCCTGCCATCCATTTGCACAAGCTCTTTAGATAGGTTACGCATTGTTTCCACCTGTTCCTATTGTCTTCGATATATTCTGTGAGTGTCAAGTTCTCCAAGCCATTATTAGTGAATTTTTTTTGGTGGGAGCCTACACAAGGAAGAGCTGGCAAAAGACGACAAAGTAAAGACCTATATCAAACAGATTTGTGACGACATAAACTGCGATCCCTCTGACCTGCCGAGTATAATGAATAATAGAAGCTGAATGATGGCAGAGAGGCATGGCAATCTGTGCAAACGGTGCGACCGACTACAAAGGAATTATTATCAAACGTGTTGAAAAATAAAGCATTAATTGGTTGTAACATTTTCGTTATGAGAACATGTATTCAGTTTTGTATGCATCTCTTGCACTTTTTTCTTTTCTTTTCTCTCTCTCTCACTCTCCCTTTTCTCCCCCCTCTCTCTCTCTCTCTGTCTCTTTCTCTGTCTGTCTCTCTCTCTCTCTCTGAAGATGCACTAGCTGTCTTGTTCGGAAGGTACTTAATTAATGTATGATCAAAGTCGAACCGTGTCTGTCGAACGAAACTTGAAGAAGCGCTTATTTCTATATTGGATGGATAGTAGGAAATAATGAAAAGTTTCATGAGTAGTGTACACACGATTTACTATAAAAACATCATAAATATTAAAACCAGATTTTATGACAGTTTCACTAGTCATAAAATCTTGTTTTCTTTTCTTATCGGCTCTCATACTTCTTTTACTTTTATGACGCCTTCTCACGTCCACATCTTTGAAATAATTCAGTGTTTATCTAATAACGCAGTATTATAACACTTTTTTTTTAGGCAAGGTAAAAGTGCCACTAGCAAGTAAAGAGGTTACAGAGGATTGAGAATAAGAGTAAAGAGGCGTGTTTGAAGAAAGGATACAGAGAAGAACGTGGAACCAGATCAATGTATCAGATGATGCCGAATGATATTACACTTGAATATTTGAAGATTATAGTTATCAGGGAAGCAAGCAAGAAGAAGGGAGTTCCACATACGGGAAGTGTGAGAGAAGAAGCTGTTTGCATTTAACTGTTTCGACAGTGAAAGGGTGGAACCGAGATGCCAGCCTAGTAGCTCGCTTAATTTCATGCAGTCTCGGAACAAACGAAAGTAGCTCGTCGGAACAGTTGCCGTGAAAATACTTGTAGAAGAGACAGAAGGAAGCCACGGCACATCTGTGAGAAAGCAGATGTAGACGAGATGCCAGATCAAGACCTATCTCATTGCATATTCGTCTCTGGATTTTGTCGAGGACCTCGAGATTTACAGTGGGGGGTGCACAAGACGATATATAACTGCAATACTCCATGCAAAGACGGATGGTTGATTGATAGATTTGAAGGATGGACTCAGGCGAGAAAAACTTTCTGTCACGACACAGAGAACCAGCTTTCCTTTCGATAGATGAAGCTATTGATTCAACGTATTTGTTCTACCTCACGTCAGCAGACAGCGTGAGACCAAGAAGGCGTAACGAGGCGCTCACGAAGAGTTGGGAATCAACCATTCTGATGGGAGTATTCACTGTGGTAGGTAAAGGAGAGTAGTTTCGTTTTGTAGGCATTAAAGTTAACAAGCTATTTCCTGCTCCAGTCAACCACAGATTGGAGTTCCTTTTCGAGATCAGCGACCAGGTTAGTTTTGTCAACGATACCAGATTTACTATTGAGGCAGACGTAAATAGTAGTGCCGTCCGCGTAGATGCCTACTTGGGAACTGATTACATCAGGGAGGTTGTTAATGAAGATCAGGGACACTGTAGGGCCTAAGATAGAGCCTTGGGGAACAACAGCTTTCGTGATAAAGGAACTAGCGGAGAACCCGTTTAGGACGACCTTCATTTCACGGTTTAACAGGAATTAATAATTAGTCGTCCTATAATACCGTATCCCTGCCGCTTACGAAGAAAGCCAGCATACCAAACTCTATCAAACGCTTTAGAGATATTTAGAGCCACGGCTCGAGCTTTCCGTTATTGGGAAGTGCTTGGTATACAAATTCAGTTATGGCCGTGAGCACGTCAGCGATAGATCGGGCAAAGCGGAAACCATATTGCTTGTCAGAGAGCAGATTATGTGAAGCGAAGTGCTTAACCACTTTGGCATTGATTAAAGCCTCGAAGATTTTACCGAAGAGTAGTAGGAAACTGATAGGACAGTAGTTAGATGGATCATAAGGGTCCCCAGAGTTTTTAAAGACAGACACAACAGATGAGGACTTCCAACAGGCTGGAAAACAAGTGTCGGTAAGGCAGTAGTTGTAAATTTTGGAGAGGACAGGAACCAATTCAGGAGACCATTTCTTCAGGACAATGGCCGGTTTTCCATCCCCATTCGCCGTATGGGAGTCTAATTTAGAGATGATGTCTAATAACACCGTTGGGGTTATGTGCATCTAATTCAGTAGAGCCTCAGTTCTAGGGGGAAAATCAGGTGTGGGTACACTCGATGAGTCTAGCGTTGAATTGGATGAGAATTTACGAGCAAAGCATTCAGCCTTATCAGCCGAGGAAGTCAGGACCTAAAATTGATTGAATAAAGCTGGTATTGTGGGTTTGCTGTCATTCAGCAGGCTCTTACAGATCTTTTGAACCAAAATTGCGAGACGCAATACGTTGTTTCATTCTTTCGACAAAGAGTAACTTTGCTTCATTGAGGACACGTTTGCACTCATTACGGGCAATGACAAAGAGACGTCTGTTGCAATCAGATATGTCACTTCTGTACAGACGGGAGTATTGATTACTGTGGGCAAAAGAAGCTGAGCAAGCAGCTGAGAAGCAAGGGGAAGAGCGCGATTTCATTTCATACTTTCTTGCAGAGATGAAAGCCTCGATTCTAGCTTTTACCCAGGATAAGACCTCAGATGCACATATTTGGACGGGGAGTTAAAAACAGCATTCCAGGGGACATCGCGAAGGAAATCATGGAACGGGTCCCAGTCTGCTCGTTGATAACAAAGATGTTATGCTTGTAGGAGGTTCTTGACTAGGGGAGGAGTAGAAGGAGATGTTAACAGACACGACGGCATGGTCAGAGTTGCCAAGAGGGCAGAGTGGCATGGTACGACAAGACTCGGGAATGGAGGTAAACTAGAGATCAAGAAGGGAAGCCTTACCATCATGAAAACGCGTAGGAAAGTCAACCACTTGTGTGAGAGATTGAGTCATTGAAAAGTTAAGTGTTTGTATGCCAGCAAGGTCAGTTACACAGTGTTTAAGCCATTTGACATGGTGGGCGTTATAGTCACTAAACACAAACATGTTTGCAGACGGAGGTAGAGAGATAGCCCTGTCTATATTATCGGAAATACTATCGAGTACACCACAGTCTTAGGAGGATGGAGAGCGATAGAGAACGAAGAGATAGCTTATAGAATTGAGGAGAGATAGATACATGTATGAATGGTCTGGAGATTCAAGAGAGAGATCCCTAGCCATTCAAAAGTTCCTATATAATATTGATATAACTGGATGATGAATAATTTAGAATATCACAACAAAAAGTCTTTCTTTAGTGTGAAGGAAATATTTAATAGTGTATGACGATAACAGTAACAATAAGAAGGAAATAATAAATTAACAGATGAAAAGAGACCATTTTTAAAAGAGACCATTTTAAAAATGGCAGAAAATTCGCATTACATTTATAGATATTAGTAGGCTTCTATGCCGACCTCTGCAAACGAAGGCTGGGAACGTTTTGGTTGAAGAGAAATCTAAAATAAATTGTAAACAATTAAAAACGAGACAAGAAATTGTAAGTTGAAGTCAAAAAATACTTAATACTTAATAAAATACTTAATAAAGAAAAAAAGGTAATCTGATTGTTTTCGTTGACGGGAAATAGTGTTTGCAATTGGCTGGTGTGCAGATCAGATAATTCTAATTGCTACTATTATGGTTTACCTTTTATTGGAACTGAAATAACGCAATGCAACGAAGGTTAAACGCAGTTGTCAGCTGGACGAGATGATATGTTGAAAAATCCAAATCTATCAATGAATCCAGTATTGACATTACTCATGACGCACCGGGGCAGATGTTTGCCATACCTATATATATATATATATATATATATATATATATATATATATATATATATATATATGTATATGTTATAATGCTTATATGACGTAAATCATACACACACACATGCATACACACACACACACACACATATATATATATATATATGTGTGTGTGCGTGTGTGTATGTATGTATGTGTGTGTATGTGTTGTTATTATTAATTAAACGTTATTTTTTTAGTGAATATGCGTATTTGAGTAACAAAAATGGGAATAATAAAAATCGATCAATTCTTTAAATACATACATACATATACATACATATATATATATATATATATATATATATATATATATATATATATATATGTGTGTGTGTGTGTGTGTGTGTGTGTGTGTGTGTGTGTGTGAAAATTCGGATATAAATAAAATATATCTGTAAAATGACTATTAATTAGCACAATAAGTGCATTAGTTGCTATTGTATTCTTGAATTAAACAGCTCTTACATGTAGCAATAATTATAACATTGGCTTTGATAATACAAGCGCAAACTATAATTATTATGCTAAAAAATAATGATGAAGATTATTGTGATATTATCGATAATCTGCACCAGATTATGAAGACACCCAATCAGAACGGTTTATCGATCTGTTTTAAACTGGCCTAAGCAATCAGACTAACATCCGAACAATATTTCGCCATAACCTTGCCGATCTGACTTTGACATTCGTGTTACGAGAATGTCTGTAGAGATGCAAGGTCTACAGACACTCACGTAGCATCAGTGCCTCCCCTTAGACCGAGACGCACTAATGTTAACAATATGCCGAACATTGTATGCGTGAAACTCATCGCAACTATTAGTTACAAGCACCAAATTAACATTAGTGTGAAGTTCTGTCTTAGTGATAAACGAGCAAATAAAGTTGGTTGGATTGTAAAATATTGTACAAGCATCGTCAACAGCAAAATAACGATCAACACTATCAATAGATACTACAAGTCTATACTATTGTATATTATAGTGTGGTATCGCGAATGGGAAATTTAAAAATGTATTCAACACTTTCAACTCGCAAAGATGACTAGTTTTTTTTACGATTGAAAGAAAAACATGAAATCATGGCGCCTTTTCTCTCTTGCTAGATATTCGCTCTCAACTTTTTACGTATTTACTGATATATTCGGTTGGTGCAAAAATAATGACGTAATAATGTCGTTTTTTGACATATTTTTTAACGTCAAAAACGACATTATTACGTCATTATTTTTGCACCAACCTAATAAAAAATAGTTTTCCATTCTATGCATCTTCTGTCACTTTACTGATGATTATACTCAAGGTTGCTGCTGTTAACAGAAGTTGTTAGAATCGACATTTGTGTAGTGCCGTTGAAGTTGCCAATATTTATGGGGGTTACTGACAATGATTGTAATATTGATTGTGTTGTGGATTCCGTGAATGGAATCCTGCACAAATAAATAAACAACACCAGTAATTGAGATAGAAAAAGAAGTGTATTAAACGTAAGAATACAGACTTGAAGTGAAGATTAGTAGTCCAGGAATGCGGGTTAGTAGAAAGTATATGTACAAGTCTCTGTAAGTAAAGCCGTAATTATCTCTCTCTCTGGACTCTTGTATACCTCTGAGAACACCCTGTGTCTGTCTCCATATCTCTCAACCTATCTCCACGTATCTCCACGAATCTCAACAGCAGGTATTCTCTCTGTCAGTACAAGTATACTTTGGACGAGTCCATCTTATGTAAAAAGGGGAGAGCCCCACAACAGATTGTAACATCTATTGAGTAGGAGTCGAGTCCAGTAAGTTGTGTGCAGTAAGATCAGTAGGTTGTAAATTTTAGGTTGAGAAAATTCTCCATATTATTCAGTTGTCAGGATTCTTGAATAATTACAGCTCAGTAAGGGTTACATTGTCCTGAAAAACAGGACAGGATCAGGTTTGAGAGAGAGCCAGGACGAAACGTAACCGGTGTTTATTAGGTACCGGAAGAAAGAAAGGGAGCAAAGAGGTTAGGGAGAAAAGGGACGTACCAGGGAGCGAGAATCACGTTTCTTAACGCCGTTTAGAGCGCATACACTGAACTGTAATGCAAAAGGCGTATACATTAAAAAATAAAGCAACATTCCCCTTTTGCAAGTAGAGACGACGGTCTCACGTACAGTCCTTGATCAATGTGACATAGTCCTTCAGATACGTTGGCTGTCGTATCCCTCGTCCAGCACGTGTGTGAATCCCAACGGGAGATTCGCATTTTTCTGGTTCAGTTGAATTCGTGCCTTTGCTCGCAAAAGCTGAGGCTGATGAAGAAACTGCTAGAGGTGCAGAGGCTCTTTATGTTTTTGCCATGTCATGTGGCTAACATAGTGTGTTTGTAGTGGTTGTTGGTGGCTGACTATTTCTTGCATGTTCTAATGGTTCAGAAGATTTGCGTAGATAGCGTCTGTTTCGCTGATAGGTTCCATTCGCTGTTTGGATTTCGTATGAACGTTCGTCCAATTGGTGATTTAGAACGCCTTTCTTCCACACTCGATCAACTTTCTTGTACAGACGCATTCGTACAACATTCGGCGATTTAGTAGGCGCTGAAAAGGGCTGCTTTCCATTCCTTGGGTTGAGGTGTTTCTGACATCAAATTACGCGCGTGTTTCTGTGGAATTACATTGTTGGTAGTTTAGTACCAACACACAACTTGATAATGCAAGTGAAGACTACAATTTTCTCCCTCAACAAGTTTCTTTGAACTGTTACACCAGAATTTCAGCCTACAACACCTTCTTATCAATTGTCCTGGGTAAGACATTAAACTACATCCGCGTCCTGGGTAAGACGTTAAACTACGTCCAGCAGCAAGGCCTCTGATCAGGAGGTTTTGAGGAGTGTGGAACCACCTCTTAATTACTGGTATTCCCAGGTCCACCCTGACACAGGGTGGTAGCACCTGTTAGGGTCACAGCTATGGGAAAATAGTTAACTATTACTAGCAATACAATTTTGAAAGAAATATATTAACAGAAACAGATTTTTGACAAAACAAAATATAACCAACAATAAAATTTTTTTGTCAGCATTAAATAACCCATTGAGGTTGATATGCCATAAAACAAAATAGACCAAACCAATCTAAACCAAAAAATACATACTCTATTCATACGAATGTATTCTAAAAATGTTGTCGGCATTAAATAACCCATTGAGGTTGATATACCGTTAAAGAAAATAAACCAATAAACCAAAATCTTCTTATCAAAGAACATTCTTTCCATTGAAACTTACTATTATTTCATGAACTGAAATCTTTTTATGTGAGTCCAGATAAAAATATTTTCTCTTTAAGAATTCCAACTTAAATGTAAATAACTGCTGCTATTAATTACAACTCTTACTATTAGGTTGGTGCAAAAATAATGTCGGTTTTTGACGTTAAAAAATACGTCAAAAACGACATTATTTTTGCACCAACCTAATATATAAAAATCATACACTTGATTGTTTTGTATGTCATACAGTAAAATGAAGATTTTTTTCTGTTGTTTCTCTTGTATGCTTTTCTTTGCAGACACATTTGTAAAGTAAAAAAAAAAATGTACGGATTGAACTGGGGCCGTTCAAACCGCTACAGTAGCTCTACAGTCTACTTGGAACTTCACCTTCCTTTTTTGGAGTATCATATCTGCATAGATAATCTTATCTGGCTGCTCTGTCTCCGAGTTTACACATAACACATATTCACATTCAGTGTCACTGGAAGAATTTGAAAAAAACAAGGTTAATTTTATATACTTAGCCATAGCCTGTTTTTCCTATAGAATGCTTCCTCGCACATTTCAATGCAAAATGGTTTCTACTGTTTCTAAATTTACATGCTTTGGCCCCACGTAGGACATGTTTCTTTCCGTTTTTCGTGTGTCTTGCAACAGAAATTACAGTCTATTTATCCCTGGTTACGGTATTTCTGTTTGTAGCTTTGTTTTGTAGCTTTGTTTATTTCGTGTACCAATTGCTTTCAACTGATAAGTCGTAGCTTCACAACTTCGGCATTGTTTGAGATTTAGTGTTGAAAGTTGTAACATTCTTTTACGTGCCTGGTTGCCTCTTACCACCTGACACTCTGCTGTGACATAGCAAAGAATCGGTATACATTCAAAAATTGAAAGACTTTGCAAGGTTACAAAATATAGATATGAATCAATGTTCTTACTTTGTTCCTGGTCTGTGAAGACATATCGTTCATATGTCTCGTTGGTTTGCCCGATAGAATGTTGATCAAACTTGTCTATTACCGTGTCAAAGTCATCTTTATTTTCGTTGAAGCGAATTGAAAACCATGGTAAACTATCAACGCGTCTGGTCCGATAACGTTAAGAAATAGTTCCGTTTGGTATTCCCTATTTTGTTCGCACAGTTTGGTCACGATGCTGTAATTATTCCACGTCTCTTTCCAGAGCTACCATTCTTCTGAAGCATTAGTCCAACTTGCCCGGTGGCGAAATGTTTGATTGGAATTCTTCCACCATATTCAAGCACGTTGTCACTTTTTTTCGCTGTGTTATCGTCACTACAAATGCTGGACGCCACTGAAACAGCTGACGTAAGTCATGGAAAACAGGACAGACTCAGGGTTGAGAGAGAGAGAGAGAGAGAGAGAGAGAGAGAGAGAGAGAGAGAGAGAGAGAGAGGACACGAAATGGTTATTTTCTAAGCGTAGCTTAGATGTGGCACAAGGCCGAAAGTATGGAGCACCTAGTAAGGATCGAACTCACTTTTACAGTCATAACAGATGTAGCGAGACAAGCTTGTTAACCATTATACCACGACGAGGTGCCCAAAGCCGACACGAAATGTGACCGGCGTTTATCAAACATCGGAAGAAAGAGAGCGTGAAAAGGAATTAGGGAGAAACGAGGCGCGTATCAGGGAGCGGATAACCATGTTCCTTAACGACGATATAGGGTGCCTGCATTAAACTGTAAATGCAAAGCGGGGTATACATTAAACAATAATGTGACAATAATGTACCCCTTAGGTGTTTGTGATGTCAAGCTAAATTGAGGATAAAGTACTTAACAATACTGAGGTAGTAAAGAAATAAAGATTTAAAAAACAAAGGAGTGACAATAACGTATGAAAGGAACCTCAACAGAATGCAGAAAGTGGTAGTGGATGCGCACTGCTGATGATTCCCAAATATAGGACGAATCGGCCGTCCAATGCTTTCTGCATTCTATTGAGGTTTCTTTCAGACGCGAATTATTAATTAATTATAATTATCAAATCGTCCTAATAATTTCTATCATTTGTATATCATTGCTTGAACCGGCTTCTAATGCTCAAGTTTGAGCGTCTTGGTGATAGTAGTAGTGGCTCCTGGGGGGCACAGTCCTATGGTTATAGAGAAACTCAGTTGAGTTCCACCACGGAATATTTTGAGCGAGAGGCGCCATATTCAGTCTCATTTGCAATCTCTCCGTCACCGAGCCCCATTGGAACAGTTGCTATAATGTCTGCTTGACACTCTACCTGTCAGGGTTTCAATTCTCGGTACTGGATGCGCACTGCTGATGAGTTCCAAATATAGGACAAAACGGCCGTCCAGTGCTTTCTGTTGAGGTTTCAGACGCGATTTATTAATTATCAAATTTTCCTAATAATTTATATATATATATATTGGTTTCTTGTTTATTGTTTTCCTGCCAACTACGATCTTCAAAGATTTTTTTTATGTAACGTCATCTGTCACATTTAATCCTAGTCTTTTATTGACCGCTCTTTCTTTCTCCCCAATAACATTTTCTCGGTATATTTCACACCCACTAACCCTTTGTGTTTAAGTTTCTTTATCACCTTGCTTGAGGGAGGGGGCGAAAAGATTAAAATTAACACTTCTTCTGTGTCATTACTTTTTCTTTTTATGGTTCTTGCATAGGTCGAACATTATACAGTGCAGCTACAAAAGCCTTTGAAAATTATACTTGAAAAAAGATTACTGAATGAATTAGTGTAGTACATGATTCGGTCCGTATCGAATTTAATGTCAATAAGGAACATTTCTTCTAAGAGGTGTTGATATGTGGTGACCCTTATATATATTGGCTTCCCATTGCATTTGGTGTCACATCAGAACATCAAAAGAATCAGGGGCCTCAGAATGTAGACCTAGAAGGTAGCCTGATAGCCACCAGGTACTAATCGAGTCTGAAAGGATGTCAGTGGCTGTACGGACAAATAAACAGGAATTCGACCCAGCTGAGCTTAGTATGTGCCCCCGCGGGACAAAAAGATATGGAGTTATATAGGCGCTCCACTTGTGATGAAAAAGCTAGAGATTCTTTTACCTTTCGAAAAAAAAGTCCCTCAAACGACACACCCTCACGCCGATATTAATTCGAAGATAAGTAGTGAATAGGCAATAATTTTACGAATGAAAGATCTAGTCTCGCATTCTCGTTAGTCGTTACAACAATAACGCTTCCTAAACACACCCGAGGAATGTTGACAGCATATCGATTGAAACAGTTTGATATAAACAGTAAATACGAGAAATGAATTTGTATAACTCATGAAATTAAGGATAATGAGTCACCTCAGAATTTCAAACACTATTTAATGATTACTCTCATCAGTTAGAACATTAAAAGCAGTTAAACAGAAGTAAATCCTTGGGTAATCCTTCAAATAAGCGACATAAAATAATCTATCAACGCCCTGCTCCACTTAAACGGCGTAAAATAAACTCTTATATCTTTAAAAAAATGTTTTCAGTGTAAATATCACTGTGGTCAATCGCGCCCTGAACATTGAGTATTCCGCGGTATAAATGTGCTTCTTATTTCTGGTGCCAGATCTACGAGCAGAGATTGAAATAGTCGATCGTGCGTTATATTCAGCTTGGAAGCCATATTGTTTCAGGTTGACTGGGCTGCTTATACTGGGATCGAGGAAATCAACCGCGGCGTATATTCTCATGACGTCGTTATTCATCAGCAGTATTTTGTGGATGCCGGGGTACAATAACAGTGCTGCGTTTTCAGCATTTATTTGCTGCGTAGTCAACCATTACTCGTTGTAATAATGTTTAATTGTAATAAACGTATATACCTTGGTTATATTTATTTTATGAAGTTCAAGAAATAGTAGTTTATTTTATGCCACTTAAGTCAAGGATTACCAAACCTTGTAGTAGGTGTGTTCCAAAGGTTTTGTCCCTTATTATGATCTCCCCGACCCAGTGTTTCCAAAGTATTGTTTTATTTAATTGCCTTATGAAATATTTCTCGCAGGTGTTCTTTTCAAAATATTTAAATTGTTCAGTCTTCTTGAATAGTTTTTTTTTTCTGGTTTACCTTTCAGAAGCAATAAAACAAGATTGAGATAATTGACGATGATCGGTAAAAAGCGGAATCAGAAACTGAAATCTCACGCATCTCTGGAAATCTGTAATTGCTCACAAAATATCGTCCATGAACATTGCCATTTGCATGCAACTGCTATAAACGTTGGACTTTGAGGGTCATCAAGAGATAAAATCTATTAATGGCGAACTGCCATCAAGACAACATTTGGAGATAACCTTTATTGGAAAACAAAAAGAAATAAAAAGAAGCCACATTGGATCTAAAGAGTAACTATTGATTGGTTCTAATACGCTAACGATTAATAACTCATTATCTCTATCTATAAAACGCAGGATGTGTGTGTGTGTGTGTAACGAATGCACGGCCACAATTTTTGACAGATTTGCACCGAAATTTACATGCACCTGCTCCAAGTTAGCGGGAAGGCCAAGACCGACTTGCATTTCCCAACTCCCATCAATAGTGGAAATAATTGATATTTTCATGCTTCTACGGCAGTTTTCATGTAGTTTGCGGCCATTTTCTACTGGCCAGAGTGAGAGCCTATAGCTGGCTGCCACGAATAGGCAGGAAGATTCTATTGGCCAGCGTGAGAGCCAACAGCTGACTGACACGAATGTTAACTAGCATGCAAAAAAAATCGATAGCTGCATTCGTCACAAGTGGGAAAAATTTAAATCTGCATGGCACTTTACTCCAATTGGCTCATTTGCTTGCTTAGTCAACGTTGATTCTGATTCCGCAGAACTGGGTTGGGTGTGAAAAAGTATTTGTTGTTAACATTCATTTTTCATTCGGTTTTTCCAGTTACGAGTCCTTTTTTAAAGCTGATCGTTTTGTGTTCATTTTGTTTAGTTCTTTTTTCGTAACAGATTTATTGTTTAGTATAGAGCTTAGAAAAAATTCGCAGTATGAGATAGGCAAGAAGTAAGGCATGTAGCAACATCAGCGCGGCAAAGGGCACTCCTTTAAAGGCAAGGAAGGACAAAAATATTTTAAGTCAAGTGATAGCGATTGCTGTATGAGTCGTATGATTTTTTAATCAAGCACGGGCAACGCCGGGCAACGCCGGGCAACGCCGGGCAACGCCGGGCCATGCTGCTAATTTGATTATAAACCGAATACTCAAAGCTCACGGTGCCATTAGCCACGGCGATATTTACGATGAAAAAATATTTAAAGATTAAGTAAAGAATAAAACCCTTTAAAAACTCTTTGTACAAAAGTCAGGTGGAAAGGTTTAATAATTAAAGACTGCGGTGCAGTGAACAGATAAAAGACAAATAAAAAGTAAAAATTAAAAAAAAATGGATTACAATTGAATAAGTGTAGGACAGAAAAGAAAATAACATAGCCGGTAGATAAATTTAGAAAAGATATTATTTTTTATTGTCAAATTCTTTTCCTGCAGTAATTAAAATGTTAGGTTCAGAATTTTTGGAGCACCCTTAGTTTCGCCCAACACCGTAATTTGCTACAAAACATAAACATCAACCTGAAAATTCGAGTCATGTTCTTAAATAGCCTCGCTAGATCGATGGATATCATCTATGGTACCAAAGCCGCTCAGAAATATGTAAACTGTCACCGCTTTCTAATATCAATGGTTAAAAAAATTCTTTGAGTTAATGAATCCTGTGGGTCTTGGCAATGATCATCCTTCTTTAAACATTATGGGTGATACAGATTCACAAACAAAGAACTGTAGTAAATAGCTGAAATCAAATCACTTGAGGACTACCAACTGCAGCAACAAATAAAACGGATAGCACATGTAACTCAAATTACCATTATTACCTTACCATTTGTATATTAGTTTTTATTGGTTGATTTGTTTTTATGGCTTATTCACTTTTGTTTTTCGGTTTAATTTCGTTTCGAGGTTATTTAAAGCCAGAAAATATTCTTGGATTGTAAGAATTTCTGAGCTAATAATAATTTATTGATACATGTTCTAATGTTTGACCCATAGCTGGAGGACTAGAGGTATATTCATACCTTTTTTCAAAGTTATTTGCGTGTAATTTAATATACTGGACCCAAATGGAATTGGAACTCGGTTCTCCGATTTTCAATTGTCAGGCATTATCCATTGCACCAGCCACACACCCAAGCTTACAGCACTTGTAATTCCCAAGCGGTGATCCATCTAGGTACTAACCAGACTCGACGTTGCTTAACTTCGGTAATCGGACAACAACCAGTGTTTCAACCTGATGTGGTCGTAAGCCGTTTGTATGAGAGTAACACTGGGGAAAAAAAACTTTAATGGAGGAATAATAAAAGAAAAAACGTTAATGGCATCGGCTGTGGTTATCATTGTCTTCGATTTACAGATTCAGTGGTGCCACGTTGCCATTACACTTGCGTTTATTCAAAGACTTTAACGCCACCAACAATAATATTAAGTTGGTGCAAAAATAATGTCGTTTTCTCACATAGTAACATATGTGAGAAAACGACATTATTTTTGCACCAACCTAATAGAATCACCACTATTATAGAGGACCGTGTCGGCGATGAGTATGTACGTTTTTTCCAGGACGTGCCCCAACTCTGACTCACTAGAGAAATACATAGCACCGAGCACCCTGACGACAACACAAGCACATTTCGTCGAATCACGCATCTCAACCATACTTCTGACACATTTTCTTTTCAGTTCACAAGGACAATATTCAAAACTTTCATGAACCTTTTTCTTACATATTAAAAGTTTTCGTTTCTTACAACATTTAATCTGGCGGGAGGGTATCGTTCGGAGTTATCTCCTCCTCAGCTCCTTAACCCTTTCACCAGGGGTCTCTCTCTTCCCTGGCTATAAATACTCGCTGACCCTTCGCCTCTTCCTCTTTTTCCCTCAGGCCTTTGGGCCGCCACCTTGAGGTATATCTCTTTTTTCTCAGCCTTACCACCTCGCAGATGTGAACGCTCACAGATACAGCGTTTCCCAAATGCAATAAAGATAATCAAGTTGAGTTTTGTCGTAACCTTTGGAACTCCCAACTTTTCACTGAAAAATTAAAACTGGATATGTTTACCTCGACCGCCATCGTTCAAGTGATAGAAACTGGCTTAATTTTAGGCTGGCTCCTCTCAACCACTGCCAAGTCTAAAGAAAAAAATTATAAAAATATTTTTCTGATCGATCCGAAAAGATCCACGAAGCTGTAACGAACGGTTCGATTTCGAATCACTCCAACACAATATAAACTGCCATCAATTCGAATCCACATCTGAAATCTTTAATCATTTTATGAAGCGCTTGAGAAAAAAAAACATAAATAAATCGTACTTTTCACTTTAATAACGATTTCTGTTGTTGTATATTCTCTCATCCCTTTTCACTTAGCCTCAGTTATGGTACCTTGGACGACACACTAGGAAAAAACTTTTTCATAGTAATTGGTACTGTAGAGTCAGCAACAGTTTTGACAAGTGGGGCACGCAAAAAACGTAACGTAACTTCCCTACGTCTTTCCTTTAAATACTTTCATGGTAATTATTTTGTTAAGCTCTCGTCTTTGGTAGCTCGAGTTTAAACGTAGTACTTGTCTTATCATTCTATAGTTACAGATAGATCTAACCTTATGTTCTGTGCTAATAGTTTCATCTCTCGCACTTTTCGCTTGTGGGATTCTCTTCCAGCATCTTGCTTTCAAGTCAACTTTGATCTTGAAAAATTTAAATGCAATGTCAATCGTTATTTTTCATGTTCTTAAATCCTGTCTTATTGTTCGCTCTCCTAAATAATTTTCTTCACATATTCTTTCACACTTTTTCATCCCTTGCATCTAAGTAGATTTATTGCTTTGTTTGGAGCGAAATGTTTTTTTTTTTTTAAAAAGATATTTAGTGTATTGAATTTAAAGAGCAGCCTGCAAATAAGCAAGCTATCTGCAAAAGGCCGTTTTCTTGGAAACTGCTCACACCCTACAGAAAGTTTTCATGGACACTAACAATTGGGCTTCTTATTGAGACTTGGTTGCATTGTAATAACTACTAAAGAAGCCATGAGAAATCATAATCTGAATCGTTTCTCTAGGCCACATTTGCAAAAGATTAGTACAACTTTAAATCCAGGAAAAGACAGAGATAATGCAAACCGCGAGAAGGACGAAGATAATGAGAAATATATCGGAAACCTAATAAAATCAAATGTTGTTTAGCCTCAAACACAAACCAATGGAAACAAAAATCTACTGACAATGATCGCAACAGTAAGTAAAAGTTGTTATAACAACCAAACAGCAAGTGTGAACTTAATAATAACATTAATAAGCAAAAGAAAAACAATAACGGCATCAGCTACAATTATGAATTTTATAATTATGATAATATAAAAATAACACAGATGTGTGGACTTCTAATAAAGGCATTATCAAACAATGATATAATATTTATATCAACCTGAAGATGTATTTGTGGGGCTGTGTGCCCCACAAATACATATACAAATACCACAAATCTCGTGGTCTCGATTTTGTATATTCAAAATCAGTGTTATTGAATCTTTTTCCGTACTGTCGTAGTATGGAAACACGTCACATGACAAGGAAGAAAAATAATGGTCAAATTGAATCGCTATGTTTTCGAGATTAGAATTCCTTAGCCCCCAGAGCTTCTGAAAATAACCGTAAGTGGACAACCGAAAAATTACAGTCGACGCACTCGATTCAATTGGATCTCATTTCAACTACCGGCGACTTCAAAGGAACTGTCTCCAATCGTCTACCCACTTTCACCAACAAAATTACACCCAAAGCCACAGCTGAAAGCTCAACGGACTCCTTTGTCTGTCTGTCTGTATATATATATATATATATATATATATATATATATATATATATATATATATATGCGTGTGTATGCATGTTTGTGTATGTGCGCGTGTGTAAATGTCCTTTTTCTTTTTCGCGCACATATAATTTTTTTTATTTAAACTCAAACATTTGAAAAGAACATTTATTAGGTTGGTGCAAAAATAATGAGGTAATAATGTCGTTTTTTGACGTTAAAAATACGTCAAAAAACGACATTATTACGTCATTATTTTTGCACCAACCTAATATCTCACGCAAAATTTGATCAACCAAGTTTTATATACAACTTAATTTTCTTTTTCTTTTTTTATCTCAAGTTCTATTTAATCCCTACATATCGTTATTGTTATGTTAATCTATGTAAGTGTTGAATTATTTTCTTTTGAAATGGTATATTTTGACCAAATTTTGTTAGCGGACACAGTTTTAATATAAACGGACCATTTGTTAAGTTTTCAAGTGCGAAAATCTTCTTAGTGATTTCAATGGGCTCTACAATACTCGTAAAGTCAACTTCTTGTACTCTGACTACGATTGAGAATTGACAAGTTTTCAAGAGAAGAAAGTAAACTATAGTGATAGCGATTAGCAGGGTTTTACAGTTGTATATGAAAGCAGAATAATGAGTACCTACACACCCGTGGGCGCTCGATTTAATGGTTTCTCTTCTCTTCATTGACAAGGCCGAAAAAATAAGTACACTGACTCCAACCATTGATATGATATAATCGTGAAAACCTTAGAAACTCGACTTTAATTTTCCATTAAATTCTTAGAACATATTTTTCTGCGAACATACACGTTAGAAATAAAAGAGCAGAAAAATGAAAATATTCGGTTTGGAATTCCCAGAATGTTACAAAAAACGATGAAAACAGATGAAGAAGATGAAGGCCACAAGGTACGACGTTTTAAACGTTGGGACAATAACAGCCATAATGATGTCACTAGTCTGAATATGACATGACATGTCTTCCCACTGTCTTTTCTACAAATATATTCATGGCAATTGTTTTGATGAGCTTTTTTTCTTAGTGCCTTGACTGCATAAATTTAAGTGTGCTACTAGATTGGCAACTAGATCTCACCGTTTCACTGTTAAACTAGCTACATGCAACTGTCAGTTTTATTCTAATAAATTTTTTAGCAATTCTCACCTGTTGAATTCCTTTCCTATTTCTGGCTTTTCTGTCAACTATAATCTTCAAAAATTCAAATGCAACGTCAATCGCCATCTGTCTTCCTGAAGCCTGTTCTTTTGTTTTCCTTTCATTACTCCTCCCCACTAAAGTCTTCTCATTCTCTTTTATTCCCTATAACTCCCTCCATCTTAGTGGCATTATCGCCTTGCTTGGGGTCAAATGATTAAACAAGAGAATAAACGCAGTTAATAGAATATCTATGAACTCTAAAAATGGTGATATTTGTAGAATTATTTTCAGATGATGATTCTTGCATCAACTCTGTATTTTTTTTCTCTTTTAGTGTTATATTTGTTTCCATTTGCTGCATTTTAGCATTTAATATCATTTGATTTACACTTGCACTTACAGTCAACATACTGCATAAAAAGAAGTTAAAATCAGTAGTCAATTGAAACAGTGAAAAGATTCATGGACCTTTGGCAAATTGCCATATTTTTATAAAATAAATCCTCATTTGATCCGTTTTCTAGCAGTGAATGATTATAAGCTTGGAGACTACTTAACTAAAAATCTTGTTTTCACCGTCTGCTGCCCACAATCAAACATGGTATATTTTTTCGGTTATAAGGGAAGCAAGCATTTTTTTTTTGCTCGAGATGGTCAAAGTGTGTAGAAAATATCAATTCAGAAAAAAAAAATGCCCATTTTGTATTCACTGACAGTTTTTTTTAATATCATGTCCTTTCAGGGCATATGCCACCATGGCCCTCCACAGATTCCTTATTTGTGTCTTGGAAAAATATTGGAATGATTTCCCTTTACCACGCTCTTTGTGTTAATTTAGAGTTTTTCTTCCCTTAAAATGGTTACCACGCTACTATTTAACCCATAGCCAGGAGATAAGAGACGATCTCAAGGGCATTAGTGCAATGCAAAGTGAACAAAACTGGTTAGGCCGGAATTCGAACTTGGCTCATTGGTTTCACTTTCATTAGCGATAATCTTTACGCTACCTAACATTTCACTTGAAAAGGGCATTTATGCCAATTTTCATAGTCTACTGATATAAATCCTACTGAATAGGTATCGTCTATTTTGAATCGTGAAATAAGGAAAACGTCTAGAAAACCTACAACAAATTTGCCTCGTGTAGCCAACTGGATATCCCAAAAGAAATGATAAAATTGATGCATGAAAAAGCAACTGCGTTAACATGCAAAACGTATTTATATTGGCAAATGTTGGAATGTTAAGTTCAGCAAGAAACGTTTTTAAAAAAATTCAGATCTTTGGTTATTTGGTCAGGTTTGGGGAAGTCGCCTGAACCGAGGATTTTTAATCAACCCCGCACACCACGTATATTATCTGGTTAGAACGGTTTGCATTGAAACGCTCATCGGAGTCAGAAATTTGATAAATCAATTGACCTTATCATCAGATCCCATATTTATCCTCTTTCTGAGAGAACGAACACTAATTCTAACTTACATATTTCAAATTCTAAACACGCTAGTGTTTCGTTAGAAATATCACGTTTTAAATTTAGAATCAGTTCTTTTTTTTTCTTCATATAATTTCGTCATAATTGCAAATTTCGACGTATTGTATAATTCGTTATATAGAAACATCAATTATTTATCGGTCGATATTTATGTTACTTAATACATTATAGATTCAATAATGTTGCACAATGTTAATTTTATTTAATTTGTTTATGTCTAAAAAAAACGACGAAATAAAGGAAATATATTAAAAGTGGAATAATACAGAATGAAAATGTTCCTTTTCAAATTATCAGCATTGTCACGCGTTAAACAAATAACACATTTGAATTTTGAGATTCGAGTTTTAAAAAATTGAAATTAAAATAAGTGAAGTGAATAAATTAATTAATTAACTATCTTTAGACTAAGTTTAATTAATTTCTGTGCACATGTGTGTGTGTGTGTAAAATGAATATCAGCCAGTTAAGTGGTATAACTGATACACCCTTGGATGCTATAAGTGATACACCCTCTTTCGATTCATCACTGACGAGGTATAGGATTTTCCCGTAGTAGTTGGCCTTTCTGTGGTAATCTGGTTACCGACTATAGGACCCAGTGTGGCATCTTATCCAACCCATAGCTTGTGTGGAGAGAAGAGCTGGATTTATACCTTTCCCAAGGGTATTTGAGCGTAAATGAATGTAACGACCCTCGTCTGGAATTCAAACTCGGCTCTCCGATTTCTCATTCCCAGCTGACATCGAAAATGAATACACTTACAGATAATCAATACATATGAAAACATAAAAAATAAAATATAAAATTAAATCATTGAGATAAGTCCAATGTTTTTATAAAGAATTTGTTAATAATCTTAATTCCCCCAGGTATTAATTTCCGTTGGTATTAACAAAAAAAAAAAAAAAAAAAAAAAATATATAAAAGTTATAGGTTTTTAAATTCTCATAATCCAAAGTATAATAATTACAAATGGAAGATGTAACATTTCAAAATTTGGGCGTTGATACGTACTTAACATAGAATGAATTTGATTTTGGGGATCAGCGGGTAACATTTCGAAATTTAAGCATGTCACATTTCAAAATTGATTTATATTTGAATTTACGATTAGAGTAAAAAAATAGAAAAATAAAAATAAATGAATAATATATATATATATATATATATATATATATATATATATATATATATATATATATATATATAGGTTGGTGCAAAAATAATGACGTAATAATGTCGTTTTTTGCCGTTACGTCAAAAAACGACATTATTACGTCATTATTTTTGCACCAACCTAATATATATATATATATATATATATATATATATATATATATATATATATATATATATCATAATTATTTTCTTTTTAAAAATATGATTCCATTGCGCTACAGAAAATTATAATGTTTCAAAACTGAAACTAATTTATACATTTAATTATGAAAATTAAATTTAAAATCCATAGCCCCGTTCCATTGTCTAGCGATGTTAGGAATAAACTTTTTAAGAAAGTTACTTAATTTATAAGCGCAGACAATATTGATATTATGAGTTGTTAAGGTTAAGGAAAATCTATTTCAATTTAGGGGTGGTTGGGTTTTAATTTCCCTAGTCAGCTTGTGTATCTAATATATGTTACTTAAAGTCAGGTTAATTTTAGGTGGGTAGGGTGCATGTTAAACAAACGTATACTTCCGTTATCCAATGAGTTGTTTGGGTTTTCAATGATAAACAAATTTTAATAAGAAAAGCCTGAGGTTGTATGTCATTAAATGACCCACGTCCACAAAGGACATACATGAAAAATTATACACTATTAAGTTTCTGAAAAAAATTACTAAACCAAAGAAATGAAATAGCTATTTTTGTAGGCAATGTCAAATATCTTCCTTAAGTAATAATTGTTTTTGAAAAAATAAAATAATAAAGAATAGAGATGAAATATACATTTTTGTATTTGATCTTTAATTCGTAATTAAATTCTAATATATTTATTTGTAAAAATACCGTATAGTCTTTAGTTATTAGAAGTTCGAATGGTGCTTTAAATCTATAAGAATAAAATTTAATTACTAAAATTTAAATATTAAAAATATTTCTTGCACATAGTTAAATGATGCTAAAATTTGTTTATCATTGTAAACCCAGACGACTCATTGAATAAGGGAAGTATACGTTTGTTAGCCGGCACCCCGCCCCACCTAAACTTAACCTGGCTTTGTAAGTAACATATATTGGATACATAAGCTGACTAGGTAAATTAAAACCCAGCCACCCCTAAATTAAAATAGATTTTCCTTAACTTTAACAACTCATAATATCAATACTGTCTGCGCTAATAAATTAAGTAAATTTATTTGAAAGTTTATTGATTCCTACCATCGCTTGACAATGGAACGAGACTATAAATTTTAAGTTTAATTTTTATAATTAAATTTATAAATTTAGTGTTATAGTGGAACACACCTATTCTATTGTTAATAGACTCTTCCACCTATAATAAGTAGGAGTAGTAGGAGTCGCTCAGTGGTTCGGTCAGTCAGTCGACTGGCTGATCGGTTGAACTCTCTTGCCTTTGGGCGCGGAAGAACCCGAAGGAATCTACGCCGAAGGGCGGACTCTCTTTCAGGGAGGTAAACCGGCTCTGAACCCGTTTATACGGATTCAATGGGCATATTTTTGGCCGAGCCGACGGGCTCGGAGATCCCACGGGCTCGGAGATCCCACGTTAAAAAGGCCTTATGCCACATGACGCCCTCGTGGGGGGGACTGAATAGCTTCGGTTAGTCAGTCGACTGGCTGATCGGTTGAACTCTCTGCCTTCGGGCGAGGAGGAACCCGAACGAGGCTACGCCGAAGGGCGGATTCTCTTTCGGGGAGGTAAACCGTCCCTGAACCCGTTTATACGGGTTCAAAGGGCATATTTTTGGCCGAGTCCACGGGCTCAGAGATCCCACGGGCTCAGAGATCCCACGTTAAAAAGGCCTTGTGCCACATGACGCCCTCGTTTGGTGACTGAATATCTTCGGTCAGTCAGTCGATGCCGGGAGACCGTTAGTCGGATACTAAAGTATCAGCGACCACAACTAGATTACTCTGCGTTATACCTATTATATCAAGTTCCTAACGTTTTGTACGTCGAACCTATTTTATACAAGCCTCCACTGTGAAACCACTCCTCAACATTTAGTTTCAGTTTTGAAACATGGAAAATTTCTATATCACAATGGAATCATATTTTTAAAAAGAAAATAGTTATAATATCTTGGTCTACTGTTTGTATCGAGCACTGTTTTTTTTTTAATAAAACTAACTGCTAAGAACAGCGGATTATGAATCTTACTGTTCTTTCTTATTATTTTATATATATATATATATATATATATATATATATATATATATATATATATATATAATAAGAAAGAACAGTAAGATTCATATATATATATATAAATATATATATATATATATATATATATATATATAATTAGGCAGCATATATTTTATATATAAAGAAATAATTATACATAGAATCAATCAGCAATATTAATGCGATTAATGGCGAAATCACTTCGCAAGTAGAAACATGATGTATTACGTCAGGCTGTAATTTTTTCCTTTAAAGTTAAAACTTGAAGACGAAATAATTGCTTGTAGACCGAAATATGTTTTTTTAAAGGGTGTGCTATTTATTGACGGTTGTACAATCTCGGAACGCAAGTACTTTCTACAAACAATTATGAACGACGATGAAGGAATGATTCTTCGAAAGTACTTGCTTAACTTAAAAAAATATACACTGGAAACATCTGACAACAGTTTTACAAATGAGGATCACATCATTCAATGGATTAACAGTATTTTAATGCATGCATTATGTTTCTTCTAGCGAGGTGATTTCGCCATTAATCGCATTAATATTGCTGATGTATGTATGATTATTTCTTTATATATATATATATATATATATATATATATATATATATATATATATATATATAATTAAATAATTTTTAAATTAAATTAAAAACAAAATGAAAATAATATAAAATAAATAAATAAAATAACCAGCACATTTATTAACTCTAAATTATTTTTTATTACAATAAATATTATTTAATAATTTTCAATATGCTGTAAATATAGTCATAATCAATTTAATGAATATAAAAATACGTGAATAAAGACAAAAGGAAAACATATTTCGCCGACGCGTTTCGTCCTCTGATATCTATGTAGGAAAAAATTAACTGGTTCTCTAAATTTAAACATTGTGACGTTTCTGTCGTGTTGCTAAGAATTACAAACTGGAAAGTTAGAATTAGCATTCGTTCATTCAGAAAAGGTATAGATATGGGATTTGATAATTAGTCCAATAAATTTATCAAACATTTGACCCTGATGAACGTTTCAAAGCGAAACTCTCGTGGCGGCTACCAAGATAAGTGCCTTGTACCTTTCTTAATTTATTGACTATTATAGTTTTAGTTATCTATTGAAATACCATATATGTATGTTTTATTATATGTACATCATATATATATGTGTGTGTGTGTGTGTGTGTGTGTGTATGTGTTCTAAAATTAGTCCAGCGCAAGCCAAAATGGAGGTAAATGTACACCACAATATTCAAAGTAATTGGGGATGACCTTCAAAATCAGCATTCGAAATGTAGGCTTTTACCGGGACTCCGACAAAAAAAACATCGTTTTATGTACAAAAAATGCAACAATTTAAGATAACGTATTTCTGTCTTCACACTCACACACGTATTTATTTACCAAAAAGTCTCCTTTGCAAACGTACTTAACCTTTTCCATATATCGAATATATTGAATAGTATACAATGAAATTTCAGATCCTCATCGTCTCATAATTGTGTTAGGTTACGAACTTATTAATCCACTCTCGCAGGTATTGAGGATTCAAACAGTACCAATGCCAATTTATAAGGGCGCTAATGAATAGAGAAGACCGAAGAACAGATTGGCCGAAATATTAATATCAAAACGAAAAAGATGCGTAGCCTAGTTGAAATAATTCCTGAAATAGAAACATTATTTTATCTCAAGAGTTCAGATAGGAAAGTTTGTATACGCATTAACCAAAATTTTTTTTGTTGAATCAAAAGTGCTGATGCTCGATTAGTAAAATAAATTGTCAGTCTGCGCAGTTTGTGCAAAAGTAGGCTCCAGGATTAATGTTCCCGAAAGCCAATGAAAAAGAAAGAAAAAAGAACAGCATTTTAAATTTAAATTTCAAATCTTTAACCAAAAGCACGAACGCGGTAAACAACGACGTCACGTGGAGTGTTACATGTTTTAGAATCAGCATTCAATCTGCTTAAATCTGAACTTGTTCGCCTCGAACATTGAATAAAATACGGGAAACTAAATTCATCTCCACTAGTCTCAATTCCGTTGTTACCATGAAGCTATGCTGCTCTGAGCCCCGCAAGCTTTGTTAACTTCAGAGCATCAGCTTTCCTAAGCTGTACCACGCATAAACAATGAGTAGTTTTCCTTCATGATAAAATCATCTACGAACTGACTTCAGAACTTAAATACAGACTTTAACCTGTTTCCATTCCAAGTCCTAAACATTTTCTTTCGTACTGAACATACTGAAACATAACAATTGATTGACACATTAATTTTTCATGCACGATGCTCTGAAATGATCATTTCACCTCAAGCAAGACGATAATGCCGCTAAGACGCAAAGAGTTACTGGGAGTGGAAGAAAATTAGAATAAATTAGTGAGGAGATATAAAAGAAAAGGGTTCAGGAATATAGAAACGTGGCCGGTTATAAAGCCGCAGGAAAAAAAACGTCACAGTTTTGGCTAGGTAAAACGTCACAATTTTGGCTAGGAAAAAATCACAACTTGGTTTTGCCAGTGACACGTTTGGCTTACATGAACATATTGTAGCAGATTTTGAACTACGCTTATTGCTGTTAATAATTTCCTAGTTGCCAGTTTAGTAGTAAGACTTAAATTCATGTATTCGAGGTATCATTAGAATAACTAGCGTGAAAATAGTTACGGGAAAAAAAATTTGTTTATAGTTACTTTGTTCAAACATTTTTTCAATAAATCAATTTCGTTTTTTGCCTTGAAAAAGTTCATATTGGATGAAACGCGTCGTCTGTTACGGAAAAGACAAACGCCACATCACAGCAGTGGGAAACTGACTGAAGCCGAGACGACAAACATTACAGACCCTTCTTTCAAATTTGTTGAGAATCTCAAGATATACAGCCAGAGTGCACATATTACTAAAATACAACTTTGCATTTTGCTATCTTAAATATAAACCTTTTCCCTCTTACTTCTACATTTCATTATTGAATTTTTATTTCATTAAATATTCACTTCTACTGTTGCTATTGTTGTATAGCCTCCTAGTGCTGGTCATCGGCGCCAATTTACTTATATGTTGTATAGCCCCTTGGTGGGGTGGTCTTGGGTGATGGGGTCAATTCGTTAATAAAATTGCCTTCTTTTCTATCAGCCAGTGACCGCTAATTGTTTTGAATCCAGATATATAAGAACTTCAACACAGGGAATTTTAACTTAACTATTTATTAATCATGTCGACGTGTACATTTCTAACTATCCAGTGAAGTCGCTCTCTCACTCTATTGGGGAGCAGTTCCAGACACGAAACAAAACACGTCTACATTGCATGACGGTTCAGAAACAACTCACTGAAAAACCTTTCCCTGTCTATCGTTGTCATGCCCGTTCAGCCAATGAAAATCGACTTTCTTTATTTTGTCCTGCATCTGATCCTAAGGTCAACCTCAGAACATCAGAGCAGCGATACACTTCCCCCTAAAAATAATAGTCTGCTAAGCTATTATTTAAGACTATCTGAATATTTGCATTATTCTTTTACTTTGTATCACCTAACTTTACAATACATCAGGTCAAATAAAGACAGAAATTAATGTTGAATAAGAAATCAACTCATCAAACGACACACATTCTCGCATTCTTGATAAAATAGATAACTTCTCGACTACTTTAACCAGTATCATTTATTTTGTATGTTTTGGATAGAACAGTTCTGTGAGTGACTCGAAAACACAAGAGCACACACCGAGTAACAAGAAATCTGCATTTTATTTAGTTTAAAAAACATGTGAAAACTAGCAAGTATATTGGCTGAAAGGTAATGATCTAAACAATAATGATGAAGATACTTATTAGGATAATTGATGGAATAATGTAGACAGCATTCATAATCAGTTCGTCGTGGCTGGATATCTGTCAGGTACTTGCTTAATTTTACCATTTGTCGCAACCTCTGCCTCGTTTTCGCATGTCGAAGTTGCCGACCAAGCAGCGACCACAATAAGAGTCGAGGTTTAAATACAAGTGCACATACATTGCCACATTGGTAGACATTTTTATTGATTTATAAATGCATAAAGCATAGGCAACTGGGTTAATACTAAAGTCGCGTTCATTTGACTTGTCTACCCTCAAACATTTTCTTGTCTTCCTTCTTTATTTAATAGGAGAGCCTAACCGATAGAAAATTTCCAAGTCTCCAATTATGTATCTCTTTAACTGCCTTTGGTCATCGGTCATGACGATCACATCCTTAGAGAGACATTTTGCCCTGGAAAAATGAGATCATAATGAGATCATTCAAGTACAAAATGGTCGTCTGCATCTCTAAGACACAAGCAAAATTCAAACAACTGTTGGCCAAAAGAGGAATCGGATAATTTTTTAAGTAATTTTAAGGAGTTCTCAGTTTCAACGATCCGAAAATCTTTCAAATCAAAACAGGAAGTAGATGAAAAGCTTACAATCGTTGTCCGAAGGCATTGTGGTATTTTCCACGTATTATTTGGATGAATATCCTCGTCTTCTTTAATCACAGTGTATCAAGTAACGTGTTCTTCAGACTTACTCGGGTTTATTTTGTAGCACTAACTTTCACCGGTCTAACATGCAAATTACAAATTGGGAATATTAAAAAAAATAGTACAGCAATTAAAATATTTGCGATATCACATTCTTAGAGAGACATTTTACCCTGGAAAAAATGAGAACATAATGCTATAACATTCAAGTACAAAATGGTCGTCTGCGTCTGTCGAGGACGGAAAGTGCGACACTGAAATTGGAAGGCGCATTGGGATAGTGTAATCTAAGCAAAGTATTAAGACACAAGAAAGTTTCGTTTAGAAAAAAAAATAGAGACCTGAACTGTTATGTAATATCAACTCACCCTATATGGCAGTGAATGCTGGACAAATTCCTCAGAGATGGAGAAGTGACTTGAAACAACAGAAACTTGATTCTACAGAAGGACGCTAAGAAGACCATAGATCGAGCATGTGAGCAACAAGGAAGTTTTAGAGGCAAAGGAAACAAAGGGAACACTTTTACTTAGAAACAGAAAGACAGATGAAATTTCTAAGGCACATAATGAGGAAAGAGGGTCAGGAAAATTTGATACTTACAGGACAGATTGAAGGCAAGTGGAAAACAACGCATAATCTACCTAGTGAGCTTAAATAAATTGATTTAGCTGTTTGGAGAGCTAATACAAAGACAAAATTTATTAAGAGTTACAATGTACAAGGAATTGTGGAGAGCCTTATGGTCAACGTCCTGGAGAAACTTTCGATACTTATCTGTCAACAGTGGTGTTTTCAGCAGTGAAAAGTACTAGCGAAACAAGGACTACCGAAGTGAATATGGGCAACATAACATATCAGTATAAATGCAATAAAATAACATAGTGTTGTCAGTATAAATAATTCGTGAAATAATAGAGACAAGCATATGTCGAAAATTCAAAAAGGCCCTGAAAATAACAATCGATGATCATTATTTTTCTTTTTTTATTTCTATTTTATTTTTTTTAATGCCATGTCCATTCAGGACGTTGGCGATCACGATTCTTCACAGATTTTTCATCATTATTTTTTTCATTTATTCCTTATTGTCTTTTTGATTATTGCCATGAATACTTGGGAAAGATAGTGGAGTAGTTTCCCGTTGCTTTCTCCAGGGTTAGGAATTCTAAGTTTTCCGTCTCTTAGACTTGTTACCACCCAAAGCATGAAAGTCTAGTCAACCTGCTATTTAACCCATAGATAATGGGAGAAGAGATGGATCTATGCATTTCTCAATGTAAGCGCAACAGAGTAGGCCGAAATTTGAACCCGGCACACCGATTACACTTTCCGAGTCGATATCCGTTACGGGAGTCAACTGAAATGTTCATAAGTTTAGCCAGGATACTTTCATGGAATGTGTGCCCAAATGAGGTTTATTTTGCGGTCCACACAATTCTTTTGTCGGAGGTTCAGTGCTTGGATCCCATTGGTGAAGAAGCTTTCAATTTGTTGGTTAAAATACGGATCATAGCAAATATGACGTCATCATCATTGCGATACTGGTTTCCAACCAAATATTTTTTCATGTTGGGGAACAGATGATAGTCAGATGGGAGCAAATCAGAAGAATAGAGAGGGTGATTAACCAGTTCAAAGCCATAGTCACGCACAGCAGCCATTGAAACAAACGACTTGCTTGTTGGGACATTATTCTGATGAAACGCGACACCTTTCGTCAGTTTTCCTTGACGTTTGGTCTTGAACGACCTTCCTAACTGCATCAATAAGTTGGCATAGGACTCTCCATTGATGGTGTGGCCCCTTTCAATAAAGACAATGCCTTCTGCATCCGAAAAAAACGAGGCCATCAACTTCCCCGCAGATGGAATGACGTTCACCTTCTTTGGAGCAGATGAAGAGTGTTGTTTCTACTGCATGGATTATCTCTTTGTCTCTGACTCAGAGTGATGAACCCAACACTCATCCTAGCTTCAGAAACGTTCAAGGAAATCATCTGGATCAGCCTCAAACAATGTCAAAAGTGATGTGATCAGACTGGTGCGTTTTTGATCAGATGTCAGAAAGTGTGCCCCCCACCAAGCAAAAACCTTCGCCATGCCGAGTTCATTACGCAGAATATTTTCAACTTTCTCACGGGATATATGGTAAAATAGCATTGGCTAGTTGATTTATAGTTGTCATCGATCATCATGTGATAAATGCGATCACTGTTTTACTCGGTGGTGGCAATTACTGGATCTTGAGTTATATTCAAGACTCTCCTTTCCCATCCAAAATTCAGCTGCCCACTTTAGCACTGTTGATAAAGGTGTAGCGTCGTCCCCAATTGTAACAATCATGTCAGCACGAATTTACCTGGAAAGAAATAATGCAGTTATTAATATGAAGAGTCGGAATTAATGCATGCAATAGTTCACAGTTCTAGCATCACTCCTTCAGAGTCAGCCTATGAAGTTTTCAGCAGGCGTGCGGATAGCGTACGAGACACTATCTGCACGTCCGCTTATTTACATTAAGGAACTTGTGTAAATGAAGGATAACTTTATCTGTTTTGATCTCTTTGTATGTTTCAGCCTTAAATATCCAATGTTCATTTTCAAGGGAGGTACTTCGCTCAGAAGATTACCGCTACACACCTTTATGAAATTTACAATTTAAGCATTGAAGAAAACTACCATACTCATGCGATCTATCTATCTATCTATCTAAACGATTTTTGAACATTTAAACCTTTATAAGATTAATTGAAATAATGCACTTTCCAAGAATGTTAGTGAGTACTACAGTTCATTTAGTCCTGTTTGGTTTATTTTGTAATACGGCATATCAACCTCAATGAGTTATTTAAGCAATTTTAGGATACATATTCTATTTATACGAACCGTATAAATAGAATATGTATTCTTTGTAAAAAATCAATTTGTGATTCAGGTTTTATTGACGTATTTTTGTAAGGAAGGTTTTTGTCGAGAGTATTACTGGTAATATTTTTTTCAAAAATGTATTGCTGGTATTTTTACTATAAAAAATCTATTTTTTATACTTTGATAGTGTTTTGTCCCCAGTTTGGGGGTTCACTATTTGCATGTAGCTGGGACCCTAACAAGTGCTACCACCCCGGATCAGTGCAAACCTGGGAACAACAGCAATAAAGAAGTGGTTCCACGCTTCTCAAAACCTTCCGATCAGAGGCCTTGCTGTCGGATGTATATCGTCACACCCAGTCCTAGACCTTCCTTTGTAAAATGCACAATTCGTTTTCTTTTATGTGTGTCTTCAGAATGTGCGCCATCATGGCTCTCCACGGTTTCTTGTCCTTTGTATCTCTAAATGATGCTTGTCCCCTTACCATCACTTCTAGTCTCCGTTCTGCCATCACGAACTCGTTAGGTAGATTACTGTTGTAACTCGTGTTTTCGAGATGACAGAGAGAAACGAATAAATAAAACCAACTCGTAGGTAATTAATGAAATAGAAGATTTACTACAGGGAGGTACACTTAGCAATTGACCGAATGCTAACTCTGTATTTACCCGAGCTCCCAACAGAGCCGTATGTTGAACAAGGCCGGTTTAATATGTGACTTTCCGAGCCCGTAGGCCCGGGCAAAAATTCCCCGTAGAACCCGTAATAACGGGATCGGGCTTGTCTACCTCCCCAGAGGAGACTCTGTCTTTTCTCAACTCCGCTTAAGTCTCCTTAATCGGACGATTCAATTCATTTATGTCCTATATTCGGACGATTCCATTCATTTATATGATATATGATATATGTCCTATATGACAGTTACTCACTGTTTCTTTTGATCCTCTTGCCGTCAATATGTACTGTGAGCGTTAAATTCTCCAAACCCCTTTTTCTCATTATTTATTCCACTCATTTCAACTGTCCCTTCTGATTGTAAGTATAACTCTTCTTTTCGTTCGCGTTTTCTTTAAAACTTCCTCCTTGCTCACACGAATTTAATACTATAAAATAATATTAAATATAACATAATACGGATGAATAACATTGTAATAACTTTCCGAGAACAATTATAAGTTCACTACCTTGAATATTATTACACCCTTTAATCGTGAGATAAGAATACTTGGCCACAGTTGATTGTGAATGACATTTACTTGTTGAGCATAAATCTATGGATGATGTTGGATTTTATAAAAAAAAAGATGATATTTTTCTGCTACTTTTTATTTACAATATATTGTTGAAATGGTAAGGAGACGAACTGTATCAAATGTTTGGCATCTGATCGTCATCATTCAGGGGAAAAAACTGCGGTGAATTATCAAAATAAAATCAAATAAAATGCCACCTGCGTGTTTTTCCAAGTGCTTCGTTTTGTGCTTCTTTAAGATCGCTTCTTGAAAATCACAGATGACAGCTCTCAGGCTTCCCGTTTCAGCAGACTTGAAGAAGGGAACTGGAAATCTGCCTGATAAAATTAGATTATCTCTGGAATTAAACAGAAAAAGAAAACAGTGAGATAAAGAAGGATAAAGGAATTTCGATGTCTTTGCACTGAGCTATGGTTTTAAGTTCGTAGAAGAAAATAAAGTTGAAATTGCCTTCTTTATTCATTCATTTATATACACTATATCTCGTATATATACACCTACAAGGGCACCTCGAAGCGGTGTAATGGTTAGCAAGCTTGTCTCGCTAGAACAATTACAACTGAGTAGTGAGTTTCATCCTCACTGGGTGCCCCATACTGTCGGTCTTGTGCCACATCTAAGCTACGCTCGGAAAATCACTATATACATCTACAATGGCGGTTGAAAAGGTCTGGATACAATCAAGAATTTCTTCTACACTTACCCTAAAATTTTAATATTTGGTCAGTTTTGGGGCTGAGACTTTTTCATCACCACAAATATATATGTATATATATATGTGTGTGTGTGTGTTTAAGCAGCTTATCTTTATTCAACATGTTTCATTGAATAATATAGACATATTATGTCTATTTATTTAAAAAAAATAATCCTTTTTAGTTCTCTAACCAGTTACTTGATGTTAAGATGAAATTCACCAAGGAAGGCTCCGTAGTTTTTTCATACCCAAGTACTTTCGATCTCCTCTGAGATCATCCTCAGGTATGAATTACAAAGACAAGCTACAACAAGAAATAGAGCGTATGTAAATATAAAAGTAGACATGGAAGTTAACATCCAGAGGCGGCATGCTAAACGCAATCGTCAGGCCATATGAGTTGTGTTTTTGCTCGACTATTTATACTTATATACAGGTCAGTGATTCATTGTGGGTAATCTACTTAATTATTCTAACGGTTATTTTGGTGGGCCATAATGGTTATGTTTTGAATTATTCTAGGGACAATTGAGTGGGAATAATTGTATACCGTTTTCTTGACTATTTATGGTGTTTGTTGATTTTTATTATTATTGATTATTTTATTGATGGTTGTTATTATTACTTTTACTTGTGTTTATGCGTACGTTCGTGGTTTGTTAATTTGTATATTATTTACTTAGGTTATTTACTTATTTATTGGCTTAAATTAATTTATTTTACTTATTTTTGTTTATTTATTTTACTTTAATTTTTATTTATTTATTTTTGTCTATTCTTATTAGTTTTTAGTTTTTGATTTTTAAGTAACGAAGTAAAAATGTATTTCTTGTCTGCATTTTGAGATGATTTCTGATCGTTTATTTAGTAGTTTGTGTTGGTCAGAGAAGGAAATTATAGCTATTTTTTCCTTCAGGCAGAGTTTACTGTTTTTAGATTTATTGTTGTATGCTGATGCTGTTTTCTTTATTGTTGTACGGCTCTCCCCTTTTTACATAAGATGGACTCGTCCAAAGTATACTTATACTGACAGAGAGAATACCTGCTGTTGAGATACGTTGAGATACGTGGAGATAGGTTGAGAGATACGGAGACCGAGACGGTGTTCTCAGATAATTATACAAGAGTCCAGAGAGAGAGAGAGAGATGATTACGGCTTTACTTACAGAGACTTGTACATATACTTTCTACTAACCCGCATTCCTGGACTACTAATTTTCACTTCAAGTCTGTATTCTTACGTTTAATACACTTCTTTTTCTATCTCAATTACTGGCGTTGTTTATTTATTTGTGCAGGATTCCATTTACGGAATCCACAACACTTATTTTCCATGATATTTTTGGCGTGATTTGGTTTTTATTTTTATTCTCACAAATATATTTAAAAAGCATTGTGCTGTTCGCTTATTTACTATTTGTAAATCAATTTTTTGTGTGTATAGTTTCTTTGTTTTCAGCGTTACGGTGCAGAACCTTGCGAGCTCATAGGTATATTTTTGTTACACGAGCAAAGTAAAATAATCCATAAAAATGAGACAGGTGTCTGCAGGGACGACGGTTTCACAATCTAAAGAAATTGTCTCATAATCTTAAGAAACTTTAATAAACAAACAGTATTACAAGCGTGTTTAAAGTGTTGTCCCAACGTAGATATTTCTTATGCTCGTAGATGCGGGCTTTGAGATTTCGATATGTCTCGCCAATGTAAGTAGCTCTACATTGCGAGCACATTATTTGATGAATCTTGGCATCTGAAGTGGTGTTGGATCTACTTTTCTTGCTAATTATATCTCCAATTGACTTGGAGGTGGTGGTAATGTCTCTAGTGTTAGTGACAGCTAATTTATTTTCAAATTTTGTAGATAAAGTGTTAGAGGTTAGGATTATGAATTTTGTTTTATTGACGTTAGAAGTTCTATCAGCCTTGTCTACATTTTTGGATTTGTATACGGATATAAGCGAGATCTACATTGGAACAACTCTTTAAACTCGCTCAGGAACATAAACTGGCCATAGCTTTGATTTGACAAATTAAAAAAGAACATAATTCATTACGTCGAACGTTGCCGACTACCCAATAACCGTTAGGATAATTGTTGGTTCCAGTGACATGGAGATGATTGCAAAAACACCCTTCCCTAAATTTATAGACAAACCATACAGATGCAAGCTGGGATTTTTCCCGAGCTAATAAGAGAGTCCACTCCATGGTCTCATCCATTGCTGTACATTGTTGCCTCGAAATCAGATGCGATCGATTCTGTTTCACTTTTCTATATTAACGCCATTCCTAGCGTGTGAAATTTACTGTTGCTTTGCCTACTTTTGTTATGCATATATTGTTTGCTTGCTTAATATTTTTGCTTTGTTCTTTTCTTTATCTTTCGTTATTCTTTATTGGAAAGTTTTTCAATTCTGTTTATTGGGCATTTCTGTCAATTGCATTTAACCATGGCCAAGTACTTTACAACAATACATTAGACTCTGCTAAACATGATGCACTACTGACCAGGTTATATAAATAGCCGACCTAACACACGACACACATGACCTGAAGACTGCGTCCTACCATGAAGCAGACTGTCGACTCTCGGTATTGACCTTAGTGTCCACTTTTATATTTTAGACACACACAGACACACACACACACACACATATATATATATATATATATATAAAAATATATATATATATATAATATATATATATATATATATATATATATATATATATATATATATATATATATATATATATATATATAATAATTTTCTTTCAGATATGTATATCTGGTAATATTTTTTTTAAAGAGGTATCGTTGGTAATTTTTTCTGTAAAAAAATGTATAGCTGATATTTTTTTTTTTTACAAAAATGTTTTGCTGGTATTAAAACCTATTTTTATACGTTTTGACTCCGGCTTGGGGGGGGGGGTTAACTATTTGCCCATAGCTGGGACCCTAACAGGTGCTACCACCCAGGGTCGGTGGACCTGGGAAAACCAGCAATTAAGAACAGGATCAGAGGTTTATCCTTGTTTCCGATTTGGTGTTGGCTTTCAAGTTCCTTCTATAGTCTACTTCAACTCTATACTTCTAACGTATCCGCCTAAAATTTTATTTACTATTTATTATTTTCCTCAATATAAATTTCGTAGTTTATCGTCTGGTTCACACTTCTCTCTGGTATTTTGAACAGGAGTAGAGGTTTATCTCTTGTTTTCCGTTTGCATTTCTGGTTCCTTCTAAAGTCATTTTCGCTCTCTTTCACTCCCAGTAAACCCTTGCGTCTTTGTGGCGTCATCGCCTTATTTGGGGTGAATTGATAAAAAAATTATATACATATGAAAAAATAAAAGGTTTCATTTTGTATGCAATTGCATCAAAAGTATTTCTATAATATCTGCGTAATCCTTTTGAGATTCTGTGTAATTTACCTCAGTCCATTGCGATACATCATCGTAATTCTTTCAACTTGAACCTGACGCACGAATCTACCATTTCCTGCAGTTTCTTTTTATCCTTAGCAAATCTTCTCGGAGTTCTTTGAAGAAACTCTACAAAAGAACAATAAAGAATGTTCTTCAATGTCCCAATGCGCGCTTACGTGCTGAGTGAAACTGTCTAATCCACAAAACAAGGACGTCACGCGATAAGCAAAAATGCTTTGACACTAATGGTTCGTATACGTTCTCTATCGCAGGATTAACTTGCTATAGCAAATGCTCTGTGAAACATATACTCTTCAAATTTGAGCCCATCATCGGATAACGTTTCAATAAATCAAGTCCTAAGTTTATGAATATCATGGAACTAATAATTTGATGTTGTGTATCAAAGCTGTTCAACAGCTATTATTAAACACTAGAATAATGATTCATAAAGTTACGACAAAATCTGCGGCGCTATAGGGATTGATGTGGATGGATTTTTTTTTTTTTTTGCTGGAACTGAAAACTAAACAGAAGCCTACATTTGTCTTTTTGGCTTTAATCTATGAACATGTCATTGAGCTGAACTGTATTATTTGTTTAAAAATCTTATTATCATTAATATTCAAAATAAATCAGAGAAAGTTACCTTCATTTTAGCTTCTTTTTAGCATTAGCTTCTAAAACTTTTATATAAGTTTTATATATGAAAAAGTCTTATATATGAAAGAGTTCTATCGGTCGCATTCCAGAAAATAAGTACAAGCGAAAAGAAAATAAATTAATAAAAATAAAATTTAAAAAGTAAATAATAATAAAATGGTGTATTGAGACATAAAACGAAAATGGTTTACAGTAGAATTATAGGAAATAGACCCTATTTACAGCAGAATTATAGGAAATAGACCCTATTTACAGCAGAATTATAGGAAATAGACCCTATTTACAGCAGAATTATAGGAAATAGACCCTATTTACAACACAATTATGATACTCACATACATACCACATTAAAACACGCTCAAACATTATTTTCTACCCTATAACAGACAATATGCCAAAAAGATCCCACAAGACACCATACACCGTTGAAATCAAAGTGTCTGTTGATTAGAACTTAACATCACTGAGTGAAATATTTGACCAATCAGAGATAACTAAAGCCCTATTTTTCTTGAGCTTGCTTTCCGTAAAGAAATCTTATAAAAATCCACAGATTTCGACTTTCAAGAGCAGAGATATGACTTTCTCCAAGCTGGTCAAACGCAAGCGAACAGGTGGCTACATAGCTTAAAGCCCGTACTGAAAGAAACATGCGTCAGTAATTTCAAATTATCTTCGAATCATCTCCAACAATATCAACCTCTCGGACGGTCAGTGAATCTTTGCTGACGATCAAACTGTTTTGTAAAACATACTTTTTTTCTGAGGACCCAAAAAATTTTAACTTATATAAAAACTATTTTTACGCTTTTTAACACTTTTGAAATCTTTATACATATGTTTGTGAATAAAAATAAAAACATGTTTTCTTTATTTCTTTTTTTTTCTTTTTTTTTTCTTTTTCGTTCGGATTTGTAATATAAAAAACCGGGATGACGGAATTTCCTACAGGATAATATATGAGGTGGTCATCAGATTGCGTTTCTTTATTATCTAGGAATTACTATGAGTGTACTTCTCAAAAGATAATCGACTGGCTCTGCGTTGCTTTCTGCACGCTTTTGAATTCAGAGTTGTCCTTCTCGTAGACTAGTTACCATCCAAGGCTAGAGAGTACAGTCTACCTGGCTATCTCACTCATAGCTGAAAGAAGAAGAAATGGATTTATGCTTTTCTCAAGGGAATATGTACGAAAGTGAACGCAACAGACTAAGCGAGGATTTGAACACAGCTCGCCGATGCCACTTTCCACGCCGATGACCGTTATACTACCAACCTCTCCGGTAGGCTAATATTGGTAGCAAAAATCAAATTGTAGGTGATTTTTAATATTTCTCGGTTTATCTTCTTCCTCTCTTGCAAATTGTTTTATTTAACGACAATAACATACACGCACACATGCACGCACACCCACATGCATTATTAACCATGATCATTATGATCATTATGATCATTCCTGAAACTGGGAGCAAAGACAGGAATGTTCTTATCATTCTTTTCTTTTTATGTGCTGTGTCCTTTCAGGGCGTAGGCGATCATGGCTCTCTACTTCACCCTATCCCTTGTAGCTCTCAATAAGTTCCGTGCCTCTTCCAACTCCCCAAGACCATGTTCTGTCATCCACTTGCTTAAGCCCGCCAGGTATATGATGCATTACTTTCTCTTGTCTCTTTTTACTCCTCTGTTGGACCTGTGAGCATCAGATTCTCCAGGCCCTCCTTTCTCATTACGCGTCCCAGAAATTTCATCTGCCTCTTCCTTATGTTAAGTATAAGCTTCTTCCTTGTTTGCATCCTCTACAAGACTTCATCGTTGCTCACACGCTTGCTCCATGATATCGTTAACATCCTCCTGAAGAACCACATCTCCGCTGCCTTGAATCTCTTCTTCATCTTTGAGGAGACCGTCCAGCATTCGCTGCCGTATTGGAGGACAGATGTCACGTAGCAGCTCAGTACTCTTTGTTTCGCAGTACTCTACCCAGCTATTGGAATGCATCCTTGGCCATCCCAATCCGTCTTCGGATTCCAGCGTCTCACCCACCGTCCTCTGTCAAAACACTTCCCAGATGTTTAAACTTTCGCACGAGTTTGATTTCAGTGTCCCCGACCAACAAACCACATTCCGGGCTCATTCTTTTTAGTCCATAGAAAAAGAAATAAGTGGTTGAACTTTATTGTTTTACGAAGAGGCGAGTGAGTGAATGAGTGAGTGATTGAGAGTAGTTCATAGGCCAGGCGCTGTTTTCTGGGAGTGGCGTTCCTCTTCCCCTCTGTGGAAATAGCCCGAGAAAGGGCTACTCTTTTAAATTTTGTTTTTCGTATGCTTTTTGATTTTTCTTTTTTATCACATGACCATCATTCTGAAAAATGGCAGCTGTCGCTAACGATGATTTCACCGCATGCGCGTCTGACCAAACAGGGTGTGGCACCTGCTTCACACTCATACGCGCGCACTGTGGTTGCGTTTTCAGTTTTAAATGCCATGGAGAGGCACAGATGCTTTCTTCGATTATATTCAACGACGTACCTAGCGTTTGTGTCGCCCAGAGAAGCCGCAGAATTTGTGACCTTGTAAACAACATTCTGAAGCTGGTTCACAATGTGCGGCATAAAGGCTACTACACAAGCTCTCTAGATATGGAATCACCGGAAGAATATTCTCAGGTATCAAGCCCGTTCTAACGAGTAGCCCCTCCTGAAGGTCGTTGTTCATGGGCGGTTCTCCGATGTCCAAGTGACAACATAGGCACTCCCTCAAGGCTCGCTTCTCAGTCCAATACTCTTTCTATATATCAATGATCAGCCGAAGAGTATACTCTGATTATTTATGAATATCTATGCTGATGATACAATGCTATATGAGTGCATATATATATATATATATATATATATATATATATATATATAGATAGATAGATAGATATATAGATAGATAGATAGATAGATAGATAGATAGATAGATATAGTAATGCCTTGAAATATGAGCGTACCGACATACAGGGTCTTTTGAGATACGAGCCGGAGCTCGGCCGATTTTTGCCTTGAGATACGAGCTGAATATGGGAGATATGAGCAAGTTTCAGTTAAGCATCCGCTCGTTGGTGCAGCGAGCAGCAAGCTACGAGAGTATTTTCACTCGCAGTACACGTGTTCTACTCGCCTCTGCAACGATCTTTGTTGTGTTGTTTCTTTTTTGCTGTTATTTTCCTTAATTCTTTAGTGACACCATAGATCTGAAGAATGTAAATGGAAAAAAGCAGTGGTGAAAAGCCGAAACGTATGATTTCTCTTGAAGTAAAGTGGTAAATTATATTTAAAAAAAAAAACAAAAAAAACATTATGAAAACGTACGAGAAATGGATTTGGCGATACAGTATGAACGTTCTACATCGACGCTCTACATTCTACATCTACGTTCTACATCGACGCTCTACATTCTACATCTACGTTCTACATCGACATTCTACATCTACGTTCTGCATCGACACTCTACATTCTACATCTACGTTCTGCATCGACACTCTACATTCTACATCTACGTTCTGCATCGACACTCTACATTCTACATCTACGTTCTACATCGACGCTCTACATTCTACATCTACGTTCTACATCGACACTCTACATTCTACATCTACGTTCTGCATCGACGCTCTACATTCTACATCTACGTTCTACATCGACGCTCTACATTCTACATCTACGTTCTACATCGACGCTCTACATTCTACATCTACGTTCTACATCGACACTCTACATTCTACATCTACGTTCTACATCGACGCTCTACATTCTACATCTACGTTCTACATCGACGCTCTACATTCTACATTTACGTTCTGCATCGACGCTCTACATTCTACATCTACGTTCTACATCGACGCTCTACATTCTACATCTACGTTCTACATCGACGCTCTACATTCTACATCTACGTTCTACATCGACGCTCTACATTCTACATCTACGTTCTGCATCGACGCTCTACATTCTACATCTACGTTCTACATCGACGCTCTACATTCTACATCTACGTTCTACATCGACGCTCTACATTCTACATCTACGTTCTACATCGACACTCTACATTCTACATCTACGTTCTACATCGACGCTCTACATTCTACATCTACGTTCTACATCGACGCTCTACATTCTACATTTACGTTCTGCATCGACGCTCTACATTCTACATCTACGTTCTACATCGACGCTCTACATTCTACATCTACGTTCTACATCGACGCTCTACATTCTACATCTACGTTCTACATCGACGCTCTACATTCTACATCTACGTTCTGCATCGACGCTCTACATTCTACATCTACGTTCTACATCGACGCTCTACATTCTACATCTACGTTCTACATCGACGCTCTACATTCTACATCTACGTTCTACATCGACACTCTACATTCTACATCTACGTTCTACATCGACGCTCTACATTCTACATCTACGTTCTACATCGACGCTCTACATTCTACATCTACGTTCTACATCGACGATAAATAAAAATTATAATTTAAAAAAAAAAAAGTTACAGTAATGGCTAAAATATAAATGTTTAAAAAAATATTAAATTAAGTGATAAAGTTAATCTTCGCTATTGTAAACTGGTCTAGCCGTTGCTAGGCTAGATTAGCGGTTGCTAGGCTATATGTTGTTGTCCCTCTTTATCTCTCTCTCCTCCGACAGTTGACCTATGACTTTTCTGAACTTCATGGCTTCTTTCTTTGCAATTTGCTTTTTTTTTTCTCTCTCTTTTATTTTATGGTTTGTAAACTACATTTCTTGTTTATTCACGTATTTGTGTTTGTAAGAAACCCACAAATACAAAAATAGTGGTGAGTTTTAGGAAAATGAGGGTGATTTTTAGGGGGGGTGGAACGGATCGGAAATATTCCCATTAATTTCAGTGGGGAAAACTGATTTGAGATACGAGCACGGTCATGAAACGAATTAAACTCGTTGCCAATTCAAGAAAGAAATTCGGATTACTAACACAAAAACAGAAAATGTCTCATATCGAGAATATTTAACATTGAAAAACATAAGGAAAAAATTAATTATTTTTAATAATATGTGGAAATCTCCGCTTTTACCTGAAGACGGTCGCGAGACCAGAAACCCGTGTAGTAAAATTATGGAAAACAAAGCATAATATTTTTTTTCTAAATAAATCCACATTATTTCTTATATATATATATATATATATATATATATATATATTGCCCTCGTTTTATTAGTATAAACAGCAGGTATATATTAAAAACTCATGAAAACAAAAAACGGAATCATTCGATTGTAACGATGAAGAAAACCTAAATAGTGTTTTCATACAAAGCAAACGTCCCATGATTGCGTGTTCGTTAGGTAGAAAAATTCATAAAACAAAGAGATAATTTGAGGCAACGTAGATGCAGTCCTACAGGAGGATGCTGAGAATATCATAGCAGGCTAATTTCTACTTTGTTTTCTTTTATGTACCGAGTCCCTTCATTACGTAGACGATAATGACTCTTCACAACTTCCTATTCTTCGTAGCTCTAGGCAATATTTGTTCCCTTACTATTCCTTTCCAGCTCCTGTTCTGCCACCCATTTACACAAGCTCGACGTTTTCCTTTGTTTCTCCTGCCTTCAATATGGTCTTTGAGTATCGAATTCTCCAAAACCACTTTCCTCATTATGTATCTCAGAAATTTCAACTATTTCTTTCTGATTCTAAGTATGAGTAATCTTTTTTATTCCATTTTTGTTGAAATTTCTACATTTCTCACATGTTCCAGCTATGATATTCACAGCATCCTTCTATAGAACTACATCTCTGTTGCCTCAAATCTCTTTGGAAACTGTCTCGTATTTACTGCTTTATAGGAGGATTGATATTATATGGCATTTCAGTACTCTTCTTTGTTTTTAGCGATATTTTCCTGTTAATATATTTTTTGTTGTGTCGGGTGGGGAATTATTTGCTATTCCAATTCGCCTTCGGATTTTATTGATATTTTCCATTGTCAAGTTATAACGCTTCCTAAATAAACGTTAAATCTCTCTACTTGATTTATTTCAAGGTCTTCAATTTGTATCTCGAGCTCCCCCTTTTTTACTAACGACCATACAATGTTTTCTTAGGATTGGTAGTTAGTTTTTTCTTCCCGCTTTCTTTTACTACCTTATTTAGTAGCCCCCACAGTTTTCTGTTTGTTTGCAGTGCCAGTACTTGTTTTATTTGTGTCAACAAAAAAAAATACTCGGGTGAAAGTTCTAAAAAATATTTTAACTTGTTTGTTCTAAGATGTTGCATAGAAGGCTTAGACAATGCAGAAATAATAAAACAAGGTTTAAGTCGGCTAAAGAACGAATTATAAAGGATTATTATATAAATAAAAAAGCAATGATATCCTAGTTTGTGGAGATGCCAAATTTTACGTCTTACTCTAAACACGATTAGTTGTAAAGAAATTACCCCTTTACTTGAAATCATGGAATAAGGGATCAAATGAGCAAAAACTCCTTTTTGGTTTTATTTATTAATTATTTATTCCTTGTATGGCGAAAAAATAGTGTTTTGTGTATGTGCGTTAATTTTTTAATTAATACTAATCAGACACTGTGTAAATAATATTTAAAAAACATGAGGTATATACAGGTTGGACAAAGGTCTTGTCACCATTATGTAATAATAATTTTCTTTTTCAACGCTCTGTGGGGTATTATTATCAAGGAGAGAGTTTCATATGGACGATATCAGAATTGAATAGTAATTCCCATCATTGAAGGACACCGTTCTGAAAGCCTTTGCAACATTCAACAAAGCACAGCTTCGTAAAATATCACACAGGACATAGCGCCGCATCATTTTGTGTCACGAAAATGATGCTATTCATACAGACCTTCTAGATGTGTGACAGCGTCAGTGAAAGTGAATAAAGTGAATCCCGTACATCTGTTTTGTATTGTTGTATTACTTTTTTGGCAATGGGTGACAAGACTTTCGGACAACCCTGTAGATTCCCTTCGCCAGCTAATTAATAATAAAAGATAAGAGCATAAAGAACAATTGTAATTATTTTAGAGAGCATGACGCGGAAGATTAGTTCTTCGTATGAATAAACATGGTTTATGCTTAATACTATGACGCTTCACAAATACATTTTTGACTCTCAAGAGATTATAAACTATACTATATAGTCATCGACTACTTAATTTTTTAAGCTTAAAAATATATTTCTAAAAGTTGACTTTCACAAATTTCCACACAGTAATTTCAAATCAGGGAACTGTAAAAGCCTTTTCTCGAAAGTTTTTTTTCCCCGTTTCTATTAGGTTGGTGCAAAAATAATGACGTAATAATGTCGTTTTTTGACGTATTTTTTAACGTCAAAAAACGACATTATTACGTCATTATTTTTGCACCAACCTAATATTATCCTTTTCTGAATTTTACCAGTAATGAATGAGATTTGCCTTTATTGTTAGAAGAATAGACATTTTATTGCATTATTCGAATTGTTCGCACTCAGGTTAAAAAAGAAACGCTTAAACAAGTCTCGACGTGAAAGCGAATACCAACAGAACTCTCCTGTATCTGAAGTCGTTGACAAATCGGGAAACAAAAAAAGATTAATTTTCGAGAGTAAGTCAAACTTAGCTTACTTATTGTGACTGACCTGACGACCGAGGAGGAACTGCTTTTAAAATGGCTTTCAACATTGCTTTGTAGAAGGTGAGTTTCTAGTTGATCTTTGTCGTTTGAATTAACTATTTTTATTGAATTTTAGTGGGGGAAAATGTCACGTGTTCATGACTTAATTTGGCGCTATTATACTTTAGCACCTTTAAGTTGCTTACTTCCATAAACATCGTGAGCAACTAAGTGGGTGAAATCTTTGCACAGACAGAAAATAATATATGATTGATGAACGCTTTGCACATTTTATGGAATCAAAGGCTCAAAATTTTATTATTTTTTGGCTTCAATTCGCCACATATTTATATCCTGTTTAATATTATTGGTTCTTGAATTTCTTAAAATCCTAATCGAAAACATTTCTTTCTAGATGTTCAATTTAAAAGGTTGCAGTATTGTTATTTTATTACATCCGTCTCGTTCCCCAACTATTATAATTTTATGCTCTTTAAGTGGTCAACTGGCCAATGACGGTGAAGCAAGGACGGAAATGATCATGCGCATTAGGTAAATAAGGAATATAAGTATAATAATGTACGAATTTATCACAATTCAAATTTTAATGCACGGTAAGTAGCCACTGTCAAAACTCGTTTTAAATAGTTTCTTTGAATTTAAAGTCTGAAAGATAATAGCTTAAGCTAAATCCGTATTAAAAGAAAAATAAATCTTCAGAATTTAAGTTTAAGAATATATTTTTATACGCTTAGTAAATTTAGAACGAATAATTTTATTTTTAAAAAAATGAATTTAAAATGTTAATGCTTTTCTTTTTTGATTATTTTAACTGTTTGATAATTTATTTACATAAAGTATATGATGAGTTGAAAATTGATCTTTCATTCCTTTCGCTTAGGTCACCAATTGATATTCGCGACTGAATTAAACGCATTGACAACGCAAGAAATTGTTGAAAAACAAATATTTAATAATTTTTTTTTCACATTCTTATTTTTCATCTTAGTGCAAAGAAAGGATTATTTGAACGCCATTGTTTGAGCTTTTGTACTTTAATGTAGAGATTTGATTGATTAATATCCGAAAATAGTTTATTTTTCAGGGAAACGAAAGTTATGATTATTCATTTGATAAAAATTAGTGTTTTCCTTTCATTCCAACATGATTCTCTATATGTAAGTTATAAGGCCTGATATAGTCTGGTTACGGTTTGATACCTGCTTAATTTGATTAACTAAACAATATAATTGATCGATTTGTATTTTACGGCTTATCAACCTTTTGCATTTATTTAAAGTTTATTTAAAGCCAGAAAATATTTTTAGATTGTAAAAATTTTTTTGAGATAATGATTTACTGATACAAGTTTTGTTAATTAACCCATAGCTGGGTGATGAGGTGGACTCTTACCTTTCCCAAGGGTATTTGCAATATAAGTGAATATATATGATGTTGCTTAACTTAGTTGATTGTATGAGAACCATTGTTTCAGTATGATGTTACCGTAACCCAACTAAACAACAAGTTCTATTCTTGTAAGTTCATACGAACATGTTGCAGGTTACCATGATGTTTAGGTAAAAATAAGTCACCACTTTGTAGTGGAAATCAACACTTTTGATATGCAAATGTATATTGTATAGTGAATATTTATAGGCTCCTGGAACATTTGTCCTGCAAACCTTATTGGCTGACTCATGTGAGCCCGGATAAAATTAATGGACACAAAACATGGAATTTAAAACAAACAGCAATTATATGCATTAACAAAAGTAATGGCATGTGTCCACAAACGAAATGAAAGGATAAGACATTGAAACTAGCTATGAGAATGTGCGTGTTGTGTGTACGGTAAACGTGTGTGATAGACGTATGTGCAACTGTGAGAGAGTTCAGAAGTCAACAGTTGTAGGTGATAGTTGCACCTAGCACGGGTCAAGTTCTGTAGAGTCCTTCTGTCTGTGTGTATCACTTTCTTTATTCAGGTTTTCGACCACATATGCAAATTAGTGATAGTTTTAAAAGCACTAGAACCATACATGCACTAAATTGCAAATGGCAGCTCTGACTGGGCAGGAGTGACATAGTGGCCTCTTAGTTACAGGTAAGTTTAAATTCCTTGGTCCTTTTTCACCACACAAGAAAGTGAATATGCTCCGGCAGGTGTTCTTTATCTACGTTTGACTACGTCTGAAATCAAGAGTTAAAAAGAGAGGGGAAAGAAATGTTTGTTTCTTTTTATAGACCTAACTAGCAGCATGGCCCGGCGTTGCCCGTGCTTGATTCAAAAATCGTACGACTCATACAGCAATCGCTATCACTTAAAATATTTTTGCCCTTCCTTGCCTTTAAAGGAGTGACCTTTGCCGTGCTGATGTTGCTACATGCCTTACTTCTTGCCTCACACTCCGAATTTTTTCTAAGATCTATACTAAACATTAAATCTGTTACGAAAAAAGAACTAAACAAAATGAACACAAAACGATCAGCTTTAAAAAAGGACTTGTAACTGGAAAAACCGAATGAAAAAAGAATGTTAACAAATACTTTTTCACACCCAACTCAGTTCTGTGGAATCAGAATCAACGTTGAGTTTAAGCAAGCGAATGAGCCAATTGGAGTAAAGTGCCATGCAGATTTAAATTTTTCCCACTTGTGACGAATGCAGCTATCGAGTTTTTTTGCATGCTAGCATGCTATTTAACATTCGTGTCAGTCAGCTGTTGGCTCTCACGCTGGCCAATAGAATCTTCCTGTCTATTTGTGGCAGCCAGCTATTGGCTCTCACTCTGGCCAGTAGAAAATGGCCGCAAACTACATGAAAACTGCCGTAGAAGCATGAAAAAACTCGATTATTTTGACTATCGATGGGAGTTGGGAAATTCAAAGTTGGTCTTGGCCTTTCTGCTAACTTGGAGCATGTAAATTTTGGTGCAAATTCGTCTAAAATTGCGGCCGTGCATTCGTTACACACACACACACACACACACACACACACACACACACTACCTTTTATAGATAGAGATGAGCAACCTTTAATAGTATGATCATGGCTCTCATCTTCTTATCTGTCATAGCTCTGAGAAATGTTTTTCCTCTCACCATTTCTCCCATCTACACAAGCTTGTTAGTTAGGTTACTTGCTGTTTCCCTCTGACCTTTACCTTCAGTATGTTCTGTGTCAAATTATCCAAGTCATCTTTCATAATTATGTTTCCCAGTAATTTCAACTGACTTTTTCTGATTCTAAACCTACATACCTATGTTATCAATGATCATAATAACTCTATTATATTTTCCATATAATATGTGCTTTTCCAGGGCTACATATGGTTTGCTATTCAAGATTGATTGCCAAACATGGCTAGAGAGTCTGTGTCCTACTCTGCTATTAAACCCTACTCCTATTTGTGGGAGAAGAAAAGGGTTCATTCTTTTCCCAAGGATATTTGTATGAAAGTAAATGTAACTTAGAATTCAAATTTGCCGTGCCAATTTCTTTTTCCAAGTCACTGTCTTCCAAGCGGTGTTAGTGCCACATTTTTTAAAAGATTACACAACAATTTCTGATCTAATATTATCCCATGCTTGCTTCACCCATTTGCAACTTGCTCCTTAATGTTTAAATCTAATCTAATAGGAGTTGCCAGGTTGCTAATTTTGGCTGACTATTGCGAATTTTAAACCTACATATGGCATATAAGATGCAGGTGAATTTTCAAAGATATTTTTAGTAAAAAAAAAAAAAAAGAAGTCTGCCTTATATGCCGTCAAATATGGTAGTTTTAATTTGTGCAATATTTCTGGGTTTAAAATGCTCAGTATCAGGGATAGAGCATATATAAATATAAAAGTGGCCATTGAAGTCAACACCCAGAGGTGACAGTCTGATTCATGCTAAACACAATTGTCGTTTATATATATTATATATATGCTGGTAGTGTAAATGGTTAATGGCTTGAAATGAAAAATTGATTAACTATGAATTCTAGTTGAGTTCATTACATTCAGTTTTATGCAAATATCACTGGAAATTTTATGAATCCATCTCTCCTTCCCTCCTCATTATGGGTTGAATAGCAGTGCAGAATAGATTTCCAAGAGAAACTAGAAGCAGCAGAAATGTTGTTCTACAGAAGGATGTTAAGAAAACCATAGACTGAACATGTGAACAACAACAACAACGTTTTAAAGAGAATGGAAACAAAAAGGATACTTTTACTTAACATCAGGAAGAGACAGTTGAAATTCTAAGGCATATAATGAGGAAAGTTGACTTGGAAAATTTGATACTCATAGATGGAAGGCAAGAGGGACAGAGGAAAACAATGCATAACCTACCTAGAAGACTTGAGTAAATGGAATGGTAGTGCAAGGTTTAGGTGGGATAACAAAAAACAAAATTTGAGAGCTACAAAAGACAGGAAACTTTTGAGAGCCATGATCACCTATGGTTAAAAGGGATGCTACGGCCCATAGAAGGAAGAGCTGTGGTTGGCAACTCATATAGGAAAAGACCAATTCTGAATTCAAAACCATATATATACTTCCCTGCCGTGCGCCGACGGCTTAGTGGTAGAATCTCCGGCTGATACCAATTCAGTCGGGTTTCGATCCGAGCTAGAGGCAACCGGATGTCTAGCCACACTGATGAGCTGTGAAACAGCGAAACAGTCTGTCTGTGGATGACGTTATATTGGCTCCTGAAATAAATATTAATTTCGGTTGAGCTCTCTAGGGAGTAGGTTTGGGTTTGTAAACAGTGACTATTATAGCTTATATATAGCGAGACTCTTCACATAGCGAATCGAGTCACTGTCAGTCACTGGGCATGTTTATAAATAAATAAATACGCTAAAAATCCACCTACTTCCCTGCCGTGCGCCGACGGCTTAGTGGTAGAATCTCCGGCTGATACCAATTCAGTCGGGTTTCGATCCGAGCTAGAGGCAACCGGATGTCTAGCCACACTGATGAACTGTGAAACAGCGAAACAGTCTGTCTGTGGATGATGGTATATATATATATATATATATATATATATGTGTGTGTGTGTATGTATCCCTTTACAGCCATTGAAATATTTTTGGTGCTTACAATTAACTGCAGCCCACTATGATCTCAACTGAAGTCAACTTTTATAGTACTGCACACATATATAAGGATGCATCAACAAGTCTGTCACCTGGCATAGTTATTATTTAAATTTTGATTTTTAAATTTTCACTGTATATAATGTTCATTTGGATCACTAAGTATCCTTCCACTTCGAGTGGCCATTTGAAAAGCACACAGTCTATGTTTTGACAAAACATCATTCCCACTTCAAGCAATCCTGAGGGAGAACTGTTTTTGTATTAAAAAAACAAACAAACAAAAAAACAATGAATATATTGTCCTCTCATATAAAAGCATAAATCTTTTAAATGCATTATCACCAAATTTGTTTTGACATTTCCAAGCCTTCCTGTCAAGTCTAATTCAATCTTTCATCGAACATGCCATGCTTCATGCTTTAAAAGTTTGTTTTATTTGTAACCAGCAAACACACAGATTATGAATAATTGTTTGGAATGAGTTGTTAGCCATGCATTATCTCCCCTTAATTTTGGCAATTGACCATTCTCCCTCTAACAAAATCAATCTAGTACAGGAGGATGTTAAAGTGATCCATACATTCTAAGTGATTAATGGAGAACTGTTGGCTTAAGTACATTGACAAAGATGGTGACAATATTGCAAAGAATAAATATAAAATGCAATTTTCATAGTTAGGCTGCATATTTATTGATTTGCCCCTATATAAAACTATAAAGATTGTTACTGAGGACAGGGTTTCAGCTTAAACTTCCTTCCTTGACAAACATAGGGATTTAATGGGGGTAGGAGATTCTGATGCACCCCAGAGCAATCTTTGTTACCCTCCTTCTCCCAGTGGGTTTTTTAGTCCCCATCTCAGGTCAGTATGATGTTTCTTACTCAAGGAGTAGTTCTGTTGCCTTGGTTTTTAGGTAGACAAGACTTGTATATTCTGGGTACCATGCCTATATCTTCTTTCTTGAATTATTTGTACCTTCATTAAAGGTGCTGGAGGTTAACGTTTTCTTGGTTTTGGCATTATCCACCTGATAGTCTGCAATCTGAACCATTGAGCAACTTCAAAAGAGGCTATCCTATCAGGTGTATAATATAGGTCTATTGCTCTGTGGAACCGACTCCCAAGAAGATGCATCCTCAATCACTAAAAATTCAATGGAAAAATGAATTTATTTATTTTTTATTCTTTATTATTATTATTATTATTTTATTTATTGGTTCCATTTTATTTTCCTACACGGGATTCTGTAACTGGTTGGTCCTTGTAGCCTAATCAATAAGGAAGTTGCTGTGGAAAGAATGGTTTCTCAGGAGTTCAAATTTATCTATTTCTTATCCACATTGGTTATTAAGACCTATTGAATGTCAGTCTGAGAGTTTTGATGAGAAGCAATGGAAATAAGATGAAAGAAATAACTCAAAAATTAATAATAATTAACATTCAATTTTTCTGTGAAGATTGTAGTTTCAGTGCTCTGGTATTATGTTATTCCAATTAAGATCCATTTTGATTACTTACTGCTACCCTAACTTATTAATAAATAGATATGAACAGAGATTAGGATGGATATAAATAGAGATATAGATAGATAAATAATAGACTAATAGATATTTTGATAATTGATTCTGATAATTGCAAAATTATTTTGTATAATTCTGTAGAATTATTCTTGGATTATTTATTGTATTTTAGTCTTGGAATCTTAATGATTCTGTTTGCAATTTTATGACAAAATGATCATACCAGACATAGTACAATAATCTGTTGCTTGTAAAGTTGTGTTGGGTCACATTTTTCAGTTAAATTGCTTTCTGTTTAAGATTTTTAAAAAATGACAAGAACAACCCAAATTTTATTTTCTATTGGCACTTTGTTGCAAAAAGATTGTGGCACTGGAATCTATTTAGGAATCAGTTGTGAAACTCTTTTGAAGAGGATATCAAATATAAGTTGAATGAATATGTTGTATATACCGTAATATAGATTGAGTTTTTATGATCATTTTTCTATGCAAAAAATAGGGAATTGCACTACACACATGTAATTTTTTTGAAGAGGTTAAAAAATCATGCATATTCAATGCTTTTGCTTTTGTTAGAGGAAGAATGGTCAATTGCCAAAACTAAGGGGAGATAATGCATGGCTAACAACTCATTCCAAACACTATATACAGGTAAAAATTTTTCTGGAGGACTTAAAATTCATGCAAAATAATTCAGAGGTTGCAATATACATGAAGTCAGCTTATACATGAGTATATATGGTAAGACATTTTGTCCATTTATTTTAGTTAATAGAGTTCAAAAGCATCTCCAAGTCCTTGTTGGAGAAGAATTATTTTCTGCTATCCAACCTCTCTTTCACAGGTGGGATATGGCAGGTCTTTTAAAGCTCTATCACTACTTCCATAAAAAGTACTTGGATTAACTACATTTTTTGGTTCCACTAGTTCTAACCTTCATGACTAGGACCCACCATGCAACTTGCATAGTAGCAAACCACCCACATTTCCTCAGTATTCCATCAGCAATAAGTAAGTTCCATTCTAACAGCTTCTTCTGCAACAGACTTCCAAGAGGATGTTTCTCCCGATCACTACAATCTTAACCTGTTCAAGTTCAGAGTTAACCATTATCTTCCCCTCCTATACCTATTAACTGCCTCTACCTTGAGTGGCCCCTAGGACTTGTACAAGGTGAACATTACTGTAAAAAAAAAAAAATTGAAAGTTACAGTACTGTTGTAATAGTTTGTTGGGGGAATGGTTGGAGTTCCATACCATATGTAAGTAGTGATTTTCCAAGCGTAGCTTAGATGTGGCACAAAGCCGAAAGTATGGGGTACCCAGTGAGGATTGAACTCGCTACTCATTCATAATTGTGCTAGCAAGACAAGCTTGCTAACCATTACACTGCCTTGGGGTGCCCGATTTCATATGTAAGTATACATACAAAGACATATGGCTGGTAACAAATTAAGAATATACCATCTTTTATATTGGCTAGGACAATGGTGGCAAAATAGTGCTAAAGTATTTCAAAGAAAATGTTTTTGTGCATTTTTTGTATAATCAATTTTTCTCTTTTTTTTTTTTTTAATTTTTTTCAATTTTATTTAATGTCTAATGGAAATAAATGACAAATTATTAATTTCATTGAATCTTCATGAAAAATTATCAAATGACTAAATGCTAAAATGAATGTTTCTTGCATGCACATTATTTTATATTTTTGATAACTGCTGTTGACCATGAATCCATCCCCAAAAATGTGACCCTCTAAAATAAATGTTTGCCCAACCCTATGTTAGCAGGAAGTGATGAAATATGTTGGTTTAACATTATTGTCATAAAATCTACCAGCTTTCTTATTCAACATGTGGCAGTCACATCTTATTTATATTACTTTTTCCAGCTATTCTCTCAATCTTAGCCTCTCTTAAAAGATGAGTTGTCATAATTTTATCATAATTAAAAATCTTATATTCAAGAGACAATTGATAAATTATGTTGTGCTATTCAAGCTGATGCAGTTTTTATTTTAATTTTTATGATGAATCTTCCATTTTATGTAACTTTAATTTTCTCAACTTGTTGGGTAACTGATCCATTTAATTCTGTTGAGTCAGCAGATTATGTCTGTTTTCTATGACGAAAATACCCATTAACTGTGGGAATGAAAGGAACCTGCTTCATCCAACAAGCCAGGCAGAATAAACTACAAAGGGGGCTTTTGAATAAACAGGATTTTTAGTTTGGAGATGTTTTGTAAGTTTTATTTGATTTGTAATTTTAAACGCAAGTTTTGATGACTTGCTTTGAAGGTCTCTCATGTTTTTGTTTTGTTTTATTTTTTATGCTGATATATACATATATTTTTTTTTTTTTAAGTAAATGCCAAATTGCACCTGCAAGATAATGAATGTGGATATTGTCGGAAAACTGCAAGCTTCACATTGCAAAGATGGAGCCTTTTCTAGTTTCTGTGTCAGACAACCAAACAGAGTTGCCTTGAATTCCAATGGACCACACATTGTGTAAGTCAGCTTTTGCTATTAAGAAAGAAAGAAAAATGAAAATCTTTTAAATGTAGCCATCTCTTCTACTCCAATAGCTTCATACCTCACACCTTCCCTATTACTGTTTCCCTGAGAGCTATGATCTCCAACTATTCAAACGTAATGTCAATGGGCATCTCCAGTCACCTGGATCTATCCAATATCCTTCTTCTCATCCTTTCTTCTATCACTCCTATCTGCTCTCACTCCAAATCTTCTGCAACCCCCCCTGCATCCTAGTGGCTTCCCGCCTTGCTCAGGGCGTAATGCTTAAAAAAAAAGGAAAAAAAAAGCATATTTAATAATAACCAGTATTTTTCAATGATCAATGATTCCCTTTATTTTTTTTTATTTTTTATTAAAGGTATCCGAGCACCAGGCTCAAGAACCACTCAAGGTAGTGGGCTACTGAATGAGTTGTGTGATATTAATGTAAGGGAGGAAATAGTTGATAATTATGAGGATATACCAGATAGATAACAATTGATCGTTTAGAGGTTGGTAGTTTTTGGGGACGCATCCATACAAGAGTCTGTTTCACAAAGTAGTACTTACTGGAAAGATTTGGGGAATTAAACATCCTTCTTACTGAAGGGATACATAGGGAATTGGGGAGATTCAACCCTTTGGATAAAAAAAATACACAGTGTGACCCCCTGTAATTGGTGATATGTGTATAGTGTAACAGATATCTGCACAGAAATTGGAATTGTTGAGCTGGGTTCAAATTTTTGCATGCGTCTGTTGCATTCACTTTCACATTATTGAATTTGGCCTTGTGCTATATTAAACAAGTAAATATCAATATAACTCTTTTACATGGAATGATTATCAGGCTAATCTTGCAGAGTAGTGAGTTTGATGCTTACTGGGTGCCTCACATTTATTGCCTTTTAGAAATTTATGTTTAGCAAATATTTGTTCTGCCTCATGTATTTTTCATGACTTCAACAATTTTTTTTTTTTTTTTTTTTTGTGAACAGATAAAAGCTAATAATTGAAATACTGATATTCTATGCAGGCAACTTCACCCTACTTGAAAAACTAGTCTAACAGAAACTAAATACTCATATTTCTCCTTATTTAGTCTTGTGCCATACTTAGTTAAGTATAATAAATATTTGTCAGATACCATCTTGATCTTTACTGTCAGCTAGTCAATCTGTTTTTATTCCTTATTTGTATTGTCTTTGCTTTTTTTTTTTTTTTTAACCCCATGCCATTTTGTTGATTTCTAGTATTAATAATGACAGTACTTTAAATATCTTGAAATATTTCATGACAGATCATATATCTTAGGTCTCAGAAAATCCCTCTGGGTAGTATTAAAAACATTTCATTGATCATGAAAAATGGTCAGTCAGATCACAAAATGTAATAACAAAAACATGATATTCTATCTCATGGCCAGGAATAGAAAAAGACAACATCTGTAGTTGATAACTTGCATTATTTATTCAGACATAAGATGGCAAGAGAAAAAGTGGTCAAAATTGTTTGACTACCTTCCACAATGTGCATTGACCCCCATTTCAGGCATCTTAATATGCCAAGCCTTAAAAATCAGGGCCAGATGAATGTTTTTAAACATTGATGTTTCTATCCTCTCTCATAATTGATCATTGGAGCCAACTGGTTGCTTTATATACATTTTCATGATCAAAGCAATATAATCCTGATATGTACTTAAGTCATGCAACTAGATTACATGCTTTTCCTTCACTTGAACACATGCCCCAACTTTTATTCTACCAGGCTATAAATAAGTTATACTCTGACACACTACACTAAGTGATACTTTCTTGCTATTCCCAAAATTTAAAAAAATTAATTCTTCTTAATAATGACAACATGTATATCAACATTTGTAAGAAATCTGAACAAAATATTAGGTTGGTGAAAAAAATAATGTGGTTTTCTCGCATAAAGCTGAACGTCAAAAACGACATTATTTTTTGCACCAACCTAATAGTATTTCTAGACAAGTCTTGAAGTCTGTGGAGCAATCTATAGCAAGTAACAAATCATTATTAATATCTTGATCCTGATCCTCACTAAGTGCTCTGCATTTGTGACCTTGTGCTGGCCTAAATTATGGAAGCTTATTATGATATGTAGCAATGTTGATACCATTTTGGCAATTATTTTATTAATTTTTTTTATTAATTTGTTTAGTAAGATTTACCAATGCAGTAATTTTAATATCAATGTTTACACTTCAGTTTTCAGAAGCTGTATGCAGAATCTGCAAGTGATGCTGATCTGTTTTACGGTTCCATTTCTCCACTGATTGATCTTTGTGTTGCTGGCTTCAATGTATGCCTTTTGATTATGGGAACAAAGAACTCTCAGAAGTCCTTCTTGATTGGAGGATCCAGGTCTTCTACAGGAATTGTAGCTTACCTATTCAGATCCTTGTTTAATCGTCTAAACAAAGGTAAGTTTTGTATCTGGAATTAGAAGACTGGAGCAGATGACATAAGACTTAAGGTTTTATTGAATAGTCTTTGATATTCAAAAGCATTTATTGTTTTCTTTGCTTAGCAGGGAGAGAATTAGAAAACACTCCCATGTACAATAGGGTGTCTTATATATTATACAGGTACTAAAAAGGCTATCTGTGTAGTTTCTATTTCTGGAAATGAGTTGAGATGAACAATATGTTAGCTCTCATTCTTGACCCCAATCATTTAATACGAAGGCTATAGAGCGAGCAGAGAGAGACCAACAAAATTCCTTGTAGCACCAAAGATGAATTGAAGGCGAGGATTATGGCAGCATTCAACAACTTAAACAAGGTGAATGTCCAAATGAATTACTAGAGATTCCAAATTTGTCTGGAGGCCGTGGTTGAAGCCAATGGCAATTTGATTGAATAAATTTACTCTTTAGTATTTTAAGATATTTTTGTGTAATTTTGATAAATATGTCTATTAAAATGAGATATCAGTGTTATTTTCATTTTTGTGTAATTTAGACGGCAATTTATCCATCGCACCTTATATATGTATATGTTGCACAGAGTTTTTTTAGTACATGCTTCCAGAATGTGGGAGTTTTAATTTTTTTTCAGATAGGGAATTATTATTGTGCATTAATATATTTGGACTAGTGTTTTCATCTTGGTTATTACAGTGGCCATATTTTGATTATTATACCTCTGTCCTTAAGGTGACCCCGAGAATTTTAAAACTAGCCCCTTTATGGGAGTAGATTGATCTCATTGTACTTTCTAGAGGATATCTCCTATCATTTGTCTTTGGGATGTCACTTTTGCTTTTTCTATTTAGTATATAACTTTCCCTGCCTCATCATAAAAATTGAACTTCTTATGTAACTGGATACACTAGGCCAATGCATGTATTTATTGCAGTATCTTCAATTTTTATATATATATATAATGGCTTGCATCTCCTTTTGATTTACCATTAAGGCATACCAGTAACAAAAACTTAGTCAATAAATGCATTGCTTCAGTTTTTCTAGTTGCCTAGTGGTCAGAAAACTTCAGAGATACTTGTAAAATTTTCCTAGCAAAGATTGAGTTACCTACATAATATATATATATATTTTTTTTTTTTTTTTTTTTTTTTTTTTTTATAGGAAATGCTTCTTTGCCCTATGTTTCTAAGTCAGAATCAATGGTAAAGTCAGGTCAAGAACCAGAAGTCACTATCCAAATGTGGGAGGTTAGCTATGAAACAATTCGAGACTTGTTGGCAGCAACTCAAAATAAAAAAAATGATAGTTATCGGCAGTTGGTTGAAACACCAATATCTGGAGCACATGTTGAGGTAAGTCACCAGAGGACAAAAAGACTATCTTCCACTATTTTTAATAGTTTTTTTTTTTGTGTGTGTATGTATATATATATATATATATATATATATCTTACATTTACTTTAACTTTACACAGGTGATGTATTTTGAAAGTAATTTTAAAATTACTAAAAGAATATACAAATTTTCAAACATACAATGTATACAAATAAAATGAAGTGTCTTTCTATTTGTCTGCTTTAGACTCAGAAATGGATTTCAATCAAACTTGCCATGTAAATAGGCTATGTCAAAGAGAGTGTCATAGGCTATATAAAGCTGATCTAGATCAACACTGAAGTTCATGAAAAGTAAAAAAATAAGACCAAAATAGTCATTTCTAATTAAAGTTTATTTCCATGCAAAAATACAGTCATAAGGGAGGTAAATCAACTTTTGGTTGTAAATTAATGTGTAATTACTTCCTTTAGTCATTTTAATAATCTATACCAATAAAATGAAGTGTCTGCTTGTCTGTCATTTTATTTAGACAAAATTAGTTCTTGAGTAACACAGGGTATTACTGATAGTTTAGACTATAAACAAAAATAAGAGTAGTAAAAAAATATTCCTTTTGTACAAGATGGAAGAAGAGATGCTATGTTCTTGTTCAGAATTCAGTCCAAATGAACAATAGAAATGTAGAAAGACCGTTACCTTCATTTCATAGATTGCACAAAGGCATTCAATAAAGAGCAACCTAAGCTTTTTGAAATATTAGCAAAACTTGATCTACAGGGAAAGGATATATATATAATTGGTAATCTGCCTTGTGAAGAAAACAGAACTACTAAGCTGACAACAGAGTGCATGGTGGTGAGCCAAAGGTCAGCTGAAGTGCAGTGTAATAACAAGCAAAGGAAAGTGTAACATTGAAACTTAAAGACAATGTGTAAATAGGAAATGATACTTTTCTAAAACTGAGTAAGATATTAAATGACTGAAAAATAGCATTAGAAACAATGAAAAGAGTGTTAGACTGCAATGTGATGTCTACTATCCTATATAGCAGTGAAAGTTGGATAGTTTCATTACAAATTTTAAAAAGTGTCTTGAGGCAACAAAGATCTGGTTCTACTGTCAATTTTTTAGAATACCATGGACAGTATGCATTATATTTTTAGTTAATTTTGCCAAACCATATTTTTGGAGGGGTTCGAATAAAAATTGGCTTATTTGTAAGAACATCTTTAAATTAGTCATGATAATAAGGAACATTGTTGCCAACAGGAATTGATAGATTTGGCCATATAACTAATATGTCATGGCCCGTAACCTATTATTAGTGTGTGACTGTAGGTACTGCAGCTGTAGCAGTAGTGATGCATCTTGGGAAAGATAGGTTGGTTTTGAATCCAGTTTTCTTTCTCCTACTCTGGCTGCTACCTCAATGTAAGAAAGCTCAATTTGCTATTTAACCCATTGCTGGGGGAAGATGAATTCATTCTTTCTTTCAAGGAAAAAGTGATTGAAATGGAACTGAGCAAGAATTGAACTCTGCATGCCAATAACCATTACCTTATCTATGCTTCCTATGATGACATAGTTATTCATAGTTGGGATAAGAATGATCTTGAACAGAAAATCAAAATCCTCTACTAAGTGTTCCAAGAAATAATAATTCTCTTCCCTCCACTTTCTATTACACCAAACCTTGTGCTTTTGTTTAATTATTTTTGAAAATAATAATGTAGTGTTCTTTAGTTTCTTTAAAAAAATTAAAAAAGTGTTAGGTGTTCATTTTATAAAAAACACCTGAGGATACTGTAAGGTTGAAACCAAGGTAGCAGATTTAACTGACCTCCTGATTTTTAAAGTTAAAAGCTCTACATGTTATTTTTACTTTTGTTTTTCCACATGTGTATTGAGTACTTTTTAATACTACTGTTTCTTGGTCTGATCCAATAACCATAAACCTTTTTAACCTGATTTTTAAAGTTTATATATATATATATATATATATATATATATATATATATATATATGTATATAATCTCAGAATATCTCCAATCCTGAAAGAATTACTACTTTCCCAAGCCAAGAAACATGACTAAAATGCTAAAATTTAAAAAAAAACAAGAATGGTTAAATCCATAGCCTCGTGTCATTCAAAATATATAACATGTAAATTAATCGCAAACTAAAATAATTTAAATACTAATTTGTATTTTTTTAAAAAATATCACTCCTTTTTATTTATTAGACATTGAATTATATCACTTCATGTCCTCCATAACTTGTCTGACTTTTCAGTTAACCTGATCAATATTTATGAGCATTCCTAAAAAGATTTTTGTAAAACCAATAACACTTGTTACAAAATAAAATCCTTGCATTTGCCTTGATAAAGTCTATCAGGATGAAACACCAGCTAAGTTTTCCTTTTGCCTTGATTCATATATAGATAGATAACCATAGACATTTATATGGTTGTTTATAGTTGCATGGGAATTAACATATAACATATAAATACATGAATAAAGAAAAGAAAATGTAGCTGACGCATCTCATTCCCTGATGGACTTTATCAAAGCAAATATAAAAGATTTTATTTTGCAACAAGTATTTATAAACAGAAGTAAAAATGTTGTTAGTTTTTCAGAATTTCAAATTTAAGAATGCTCCCAAATATACTTCAGGCTAACTGAAAGTCAAGGCAAATTATGGAGGATAAAATGTGATGTAATATCTAATGGACAAATTGTTGATGCTGAATTTTTATATATATATATATATATATATATATATATATATATATATAATTATTTATTTTTAAAGAAAAAAAAATTTATAACATAAATATGTTATAAAATCACTACAAAAATAGCCGTTTTGTTTCAACACCTTCGGTGTCTTATCAAGTGATGACGTTGAATGTAAAATGTTGGTTATTGGAATTCATTCCATATACACCAATCATATACTTGTATATATATATATATATATATATATATATATATATATATAATTATTGTTTATATTATTTTAGGATTTAACTATATACATATATATATATATATATTTGTTTGGATTGATGTGAGTTTGTGACCCTGGGTTTCACGCTTTTGCGATCGTCAGGCAAACTGATTAATTTTTTTTTTAAATTTTTGGGTTTATGTAGATTGTGTGTATTGGTGTTATTATGGAAGTGGTGGGGGAAACATTGTGGTGGTGTCATCGTACTAACGCAAACATCGATGTACGTATACACACACTTTTCACACACACACATATATATATATATATATATATATATATATATATATATATTTACATCTTTAGAGAAATTTTGTTTTTAATCATTTTCCTCTCAAGGAAGGAGATAAAGCCACTAAATGCAAGAAGTTACTGTGAGTGAAAAAAAAAGAAAACATTAGTCAGGACAATCAAAACAATTGATTCAAAAAGACAGAAGATGGCAAATGATGTTACACTTCAAATGTGGTTTTACAGAAGGATGCTGTGACTACCATGGACTTGAATATGTGAGAAATACCCAAGTTTTATGGAAAATAGAAACAAAAAGGATAGACACAGAGAATCGGGAAGAGACATTTGTAATTTCCAGAGCACATAATGAAGAAAGGGGGCTTACAAAATTTGATACTCACAGGACATATTGAAGGCAAGAGGCACAGAGGAGAGCTACCTAACAAACTTGTGTAAATGGTTGACATAGCAAGGATTAGGAGAGATAACAAAAAATTATTAAGAACTACAAAGAACAAGAAATTGTGGAGAGCCACGATCACCCATGTCCCTATACAGATTGACTAAGATTATTATTCTCATTTTGGTTGTTATAGTCAAGTCAGAACATTTTATTTCTTCTAACCACTGGATGGTGAATTTGGGCATATTGAGTTTGTTCACCAATATTTGTATAAATGAGGTTCTATTTGTACTGTGAGAAAAACTGAATGAGGCACCTTTCTTGGAGAATGTACTGGCAATTTGATAAATAACCTGATGGAATATTGACATTATGTGTAAATAACAACATATTTCTAATTGGATTTTGTCATATATCAGCAGGAAGAAAACTTGGCTGTAAGTTTGCCATTATCACGAGTTATCTCGCACACAGATATATTGAAAGTGATGTCTGAGGATCCATGGTACTTTAAAAGGTCTCTGGTGAAATAAACTATTACAATGGAACCTTAAAGTGGTCTGTTTTTCTTTGAATTATTAGCTCTGAATTAACATTGAGCTCTCAGGATTTCATCCTCTTTGGAAGCCACTAGGGCGCAAGGGGTTACAGAAGATTTGGAGCAAGAACAGATAGGAGTGATAGAGGAGAGGATGAGGAGAAGGATAGTGCACAGATCAAGGCAACTGGAGATGTCAATTGACATTACATTTGAATACTTGGAGATTATACCTGTCGGAGAAAATGGAATAGAGAAGGGAGTTCCACAGGCGAGAGGTGTGAGATATGAAGCTATTGGAGTAGAAGAGACGGCTACATTTAATAGTTTAAACAGTGAAAGGGTGAGAGCGGGATGCCAGCCTCATAGGGCGCTTGAATTCAAGAAGTCTGGGAACAAGCGAAAGCAGCTCCTCTGAGCAATTACCATGAAAGTATTTGTAAAAAACACAGAGAGGCGACGGTGTGTCTGTGAGAGAGTGACTGTAGACAAGATTCCAGATCAGAGCCAATTATATTGCATATCCACCTCTGGATCTTACCAAGATTTCTGTTACTTTATATATATATTGTGTATGTATGTATGTAGACTACTTCAAGAAATGGATTTAAGGATGGCAACATTAAAATTAGCTGAGGCATATCGATGAGACCTTTATACTCTGACCTTATCAGGAAGATGTGCAAATACTGCTGGAGCATGATTAAGATCTTCGATCTTCAATAGAGTTCACAATGAAAGAGGAAGATAAACTGGCCTTCTTAGATGTGATCATAACTCATTCCAAATATGTGTTTAGAAGCCTGTACTTCATAAGCCAACATTCACTGGAACTGGATTCCCACCAACCATACAGCACAAAAAATGCTCATAATTGATAACCTGTCTGCATCCTAGGAAGAGATTATTGACAGGAACACTCTTCAGAGTAACCTCTATTTAATAAGCATGACATCCATATTCACAAGTAGGAATACAAGGGTTAAGAACAATTGTTAGAAGACTGTTAGAGCCTGTCTAACTTAGGTGGGTCAGAAAAGCTCCAGATCACTACTCTTTTTATCAAGCTTCTTTCAAAAAAAGAACATGAAAAAAAATTGTATATTCCATTCTGTGGAATTGTAGTAGGGAATCCAAAAGTAAGGGCAGTTATATATGTTAATATTTCTGAGATGACGTATTGTAACTATTTACACTATTTACATCATTCAGGCTGTTATCCTCATCTTTATTGCCATATTCATGACATTTCGACTGTTGCACACTCAAGCTTTCTTCAGGATCTGTCTATATTTCTGAGATGACGTATTGTAACTTTTTACATTATTTACATCATTCAGGCTGTTATCCTCATCTTTACTGCCATATTCATGACATTTCAACTGTTGCACACACTAGCCTTCTTCAGGATCTGTCTATATTTCTGAGATGACGTATTGTAACTATTTACACTATTTACATCATTCAGACTGTTGTCCTCATTTTTATTGCCATGTTCACGCCAAGTTTTGGGCATTGTATGCTCAGGTGATATACATTGGAATTTTGAACTGACCCCTTTATTTAGTCCACATTGGTAGATTGTTCTAATTCCATGTGCAATGCCTGTTTTTTTTTTTTTTTTTTTTTTGGTGGGGGGATATCTCAGTTTCCATTCATTTCCTTTAGTAACTCAACTCTCCATGTTTTACTTTCCTCTGTTGTGGCCATATTTGAACTCACAAGTCTTCTGGTCAATTCAAGAGTTGTGAGTTCAATACCTAGCCACAGCACAGGGAATTAAAAGCTTGGAGAGTTGGTTTACTAAAACTTTTCTTTCTCTCTTTCCTAAGGGATTAATGTATTTTATTTATAGTGATTTTACTAAGTATAGCTTAGATGTGGCACACGGCCAAAAGATGGTGCATATAGTGTGGACTGAACTTATTACTCAGTAGTAGTAATTGATCTAGCAAGCTTGCTTGGTAACCATTAACCATGTCAAAGTACCAATTGGATTGTATTTATAATCAAATTTTATTTCTTATTGCTTTAAACATATTTAGTGTATACACATGTTTCAGTTGACATAACTACTTTTTAGACAGTGTAAATTTACATCTACTGGCTTGTGCATTTGAGAGTCTTAAAGAAAATGAGCTTTCCAGCACACCAGTAGACACTTTAAGATATGTATAAAGTGTGAATATGTATTTGTATAATATTTATGTTGCATTGAACAAGCAAGTTAAATACATTAATATATGATGCAAGCCATTTTTAAAATTAAATCTGTATTCTTCAAAGAGTTATTTGATACCATTTTTGTTATTCAAAAGAATTTCCTGTCATTTTCAGTTTTTTTTTTTTATTTGCTACATGTGTGCTTAACATGGCATATTTATCTTTGTTTGATCATCTGTAAAATCTGTTGAATGTTTTATTCAGTTTGATAAAATCAATTCTGAGTTTGTTTTTGGTGTATGAAAATCAAGCAAATATCTTTGTTGCTGCTTTTATGAATTTTCTTTAGAATTATCATAGTTTAATTCACTTGTTCTTTACAAAGTTTTTAAAGAAAATATGAACATATGAATATGATATCATTTATAATTTAAAATAGATACACATATACATACAATGTGTCTCCCTAAAATACATCCATACTTTATTGATAGAAGTTGTGGTTTCATAAAAAAAAAAATAAACATTCCACTATAATTTCAAAAGAAAATCATTGAATATTTATTTAAAAGACGCTTTGTTTTAAGAGTTCAAAAGGTTTAGAATAAAAGAGCATTACAAAGTTATAAGCTGATTAGCTTTGTGCATATTTTTCAATAAAATTGCATAATTACAATCTATGCATTAAAGTTTGTAACATTTATATTATGAAATTACTTAAATTTCATGTAATAACCATAGCTGCATTAACAGTATATTTTTTTGAAGCAGAATTTGTGTGCATGAAAATATTTTAAAATTTAATCTCAACCACTGCTAATTTAATTTTCAACTAGCCTTTTTATCTTTCTGTTACTTTTCACTGCAGCAATTCCCTGTTAGTCAAAAACCATCTTTAAACCACAAGAATTGCCCAGGGATGTAACAGTAAGAGATAGATCAAGTATTGACCATCATAAAGACTGAAAAATAAAATTGACAAAGATTATTGTTTAAGGTTGACGGACACGCATGTCTTAATTATTTTTTTTTTTTTTTTTTTATGAATTGGTCAAACTCAAACAAAAATTCAATTGTTATGAGTCTGCCGATTAAATAGAATTTTATTATAAACAATTGTCTTGTAAATGGAATTTTTAAAGCATTCTGAATGTAAAAATAAAGAAAAAAAAGTGTGCAAGACAATAAGAAACACTACCTGCCAAAAAAAAAAAGTGAAGTTTTGTAGAAATCGGTTGAAAAATGTAGGAAATCCAATCCCATATATAAACGAACACACACACACACACACACACACACACACAAACAAACAACCTGGGTTTTATAATAAGTATAACTTGATATGAGTTGTCCCCCTTTCATCCTCGTGATGACTCTTAATCGTGTTTTCAAATTGATTTTGTGCAAAAACAATTGTGTTTTTCCAATTTTTGACACTGTCAGAACCACCGCAAGGTAATTTTACATAGTCCTGTGAAGTTTTGTTGAAATCGGTTGAAAAATGTAGGAAACCTGATCCAATATATAAACGTACAGACACATACACACACACACAACCTGGGTTTTATAATAAGTATGATATATATATATATATATATATATATATATATATATATATATATACATATATATATATATATATATTTCATTGAATAATATAGACATAGTGTGTCACTTTATTTTATACTGATCCTTTCCATTTGTCAAATCAGTTTCTTGATGTTAAGATGAAATTCATCAAGGAAGGTGCCATAGTTTTTGTTAAACCAAGTACTTTTGATCTTTTCCAAGATTAGCTTCAGGAGTAAATTTCAAAGACAAACATATTGTAACTGCAATGAATTTACTCCAGAAGGTGATCTTGAAAAAGATTGAAAGTACTTTGTTTAACAAAAACTATGGCAACTTCCTTGAGGAACACACACACACACACACACACACTCCTTAATCTATATAATTTGTTACAAAATTTAACATCTTATCTTTTCAGAACTGTGCTACATTGAATATTCAGAATACAACTGATGCAATGACCAAGTTCCATCTTGGATGGTCAATGAGAGACACTAACCAGTCAGTATGGAATGACACGTCAGCTTTTATTCAAATCCAAATCCATCTGGTATTTACCAGTATCAATTATTCACAACCACTTTCCCTTAATTGTAAACTGCCAACTTAGATCATGTCAGTTGTAGTGACATTATTCCAGGCTATCTCTGTCAATGTGCATGACAGTGTTTTAAACTTTGGAGTCTTAGGAATATGCACCCGGATTCTGTGAGAAGTTGCAGCAGTTTGAAGGCATCTTTCAGAGAATCTGAGCCATAGCATATTTCTCAAAGATCACCGAGAAGCAGAAAATATTTTGATCCTAATTAAGTTCCTCTCAAATATGACACTATGCTAAATTTAGTGAATACTTTTGTCTCTCAAATAAATGTGGAAGAGAAGTAGGCTTATTAAAATTTTGGAAAGTAAGAGAGCCCCTTCCCCAACTTTATTTGAACCCTCTTTCATTTATTAAAATTCCTTAATGGAAAACAATGCTTGTCAGGAAAAATGGATGTTTATTGATCTTGATTGTGCAATCAATTTTCAACCATTTTTTTTTTTTTTTTTTTTTTTTTTTTTTTAAATTATTTTTATATCCTAAAAAAAAGTAACACCGTTTGTTTGTCTCTATTTCTCATTTATCAAACTTTTGGGAATTGAAAGACTCTCCTCTTTCTTGATTACCCCACTGTTTGTATGAGAGGCAAGAGTATCCACCTACAGCATCTGCTAAAAAGAGGCTCTTTGCAATTTAATTTGATGCATTATCACTATGTTCTTGGGTAGAGAATCACAGAAATTAAATATTGTTGGGTAAATGAAGTCCTATACAAAAAAAACATCTTTAGTTTCATTTTCATCCTTGAGATTTCGCTCTCATGATATGTTGTATTATGCAGGAAAATGTAAAAGGATAAAAATAGCCGCAAAAACAAAGACTGATTAAGAAAGTGGTGTAGCTAATTTTGTTAAGATTTCCCTGTTTATTTACATTCTTCAATCATTGAAAAATATCAAAATCTAAACAAAAAATAATTTCTTGGTTATTAACCAAATATGAGTGATTTTATTTCAATATATACAATCTTGATTAATAACTTTTTTTTTTTTTTTTTTTTTTTTTTCAACAAATTTCTGCCTGTACAAGGCTCAAGAGCCACTCAAGGTAGAGTGTTACAGAGTATGAGGCAGAGTTTATGGGGATATACGGGCAAGACAATAGTTAACCCTAGACTTGAACAGACTAAGATTGTAGTGGTCATGGAAGCATCCTTTTGAGAGTCAATTCCACAAAGCAGTGGTTCCTAGAAAGAAGCTGCTTGAGTGAAACTTACATTTAACCAATGGAATATGAAGGGTGTGGGGGTAGTTTGCTATAATGTGTGCAACATGGCCGGCTTTAACTGTGAAGATTAAAACTAGTCGAACTAAAGAATGTAGTTCATCTGAACGCTTTCCATGGAAATAACAATAGAGCAGCATGAGGTTTGTAACATTTGTATCCTGAAACAGTTATTAGCTGTATTTGGATCTAAAATTTTCACTGTATAATATTCAATGGATAATTGAGTGACAAGACGGTAAAAACTTATACAGCAGGCTTGTACAATTAAAAAATGTGAAGTGCCACATTGCTCGCAGAAAATTAGCCATGGATCACAAGAGTAAATGTACAAATTCAGTAATAGATCCAAAAGGAGCCATGGCTTCATGAAGAACAATGATTCTGCATGGTCTTTTGGCAAGCATTGAATGTTTCTTTATTTTATTTTTGGATAAGAAAGGTTTAGATTTAGTTTTGATATTTTGTCACATACTCATTGTTATGCGATATTTTTAAAGATATTCCCACATTTAATCTCATCTGTAACAGAGCAGGCATAGGAAAAGATGACTGCTTTTTTCAGTCTTGTGTGTGTTGTGTGTATCCACCTCATACGATGATGACTAACATCGAAATAGGGAGTTAGATTTTCTCAACCTGTCCCCTTACACACACATTCTTCAGAGGATAAGGAATGATGGGTCTCTGTGTACCCTACCCACACATTTCCTTCATTTACATGGAAGTTTCAAAAGGATTGCTTCCTACTGCAAACTTGAATTGGATTCAAATCTTATCTGGATGTCAGGTCAAGATCAATAACAGTACAGACCCTTCTTTGGATTTTGTTGAGAATCTCAAGATATATAGCTAGAGCATCAAACAAGATATTTCAGCAATATTGAATAGAATTTTCAGTGTGAGTGAGATAGACAAACACACACTCACATAGAGCAAGGTGGTGAGGGGCAAAAATTTATTTATTTATTTACTTTTTCTACAGAAAGGGAAAGGGTTCAATTAGATAGGTGGTGAAATACTGGCTGAATAAAGTCAGGCGTTCACAAAACTGATCAGAAATTTATTCTGATAAACACGAAGTATTCATTATTTTGAAAATACATCACAGGCTCTATTTTGTGCAGCCCTGTCCTACAGTATGCCTTTTACCCTTCAAAAAGACTTCTTCCAGCTAATAATGGTTTTATTGATGAAATCTTATATATGTGCTGTGAACAAAATAAAACGACCACCAATTATAATTTTGCATCAAGACATGCTTCATATAAAAGATTGCATCAATAAAAGCATTAGAAACCTGAACAGTGATGAAACTCATAATGTAGTCATTCAATTACCTACTAATATTCTGATATATATAGAATTGTATATCTTATTTTCTATAATATTCCATCTATGTAATTAGAAATGTTTCCTTGACAATGTAGGTTATGTTAAAAATATTTTATCTGCTTATAAAATGCTTGTTTTACAAGATAACCTTTGATAACCACCCATCAAAACTCACACGGATGACCTCACTATACAGCTTAAGTCTTCAATATTTTGCCTTCTTTTACATTAGCACAGAGGAAACTTTATTTTTAATGTTTCACATCATGGTAAATGCATAATTAGTTCCATAACCCATGAGGGTCATGAGAACACAACTGTCGCAGCAATGGTGTGTTTAAGGCAAGATAACCTGATGGAGTTCATCCCTTCATCCTGGCTAATTTCAAATTCAGTTTTCTTTCTTTCTCCTAGACTGGTAGCCACCTCAAGACAAGAGTGCATAGTTTACCCATTTATTTGACCGATACCTAGAAGATGGTACATTCATAGCTTTTTCAATAGAATTAGTACAAAATAAACAAAACAGAAATTGAACTTGGCTTGTCTACTTCACTATCTGTGCTTCCATAATTTAAAAGATTATGACTGAACAAATAGTCAAATGTATAACAAAAAGATTTCTTTACAATTTAAAAAGGCAGCAGTGGCACCTTGTTGCAGTGTAGGGATTAGCAAAACCATATTATTCTCTTGAGTTTGATTCTCACTGAGTTCCCAATACTTAGGGCTTTGTGCAAGACTGAGTTAAACTTATTAATTTTTTGGCTTGTTATTATTTAATCCTATTTTAATTCTCAATTCTGTGATTGCTAAACAAAATAGGCATAAATTGAAAATAAAGACTCTGCTTCCAATGGGATTTGAATGCCGTAAAGATCATCTGAGCTTTGTTGTAAAAAAAAAAAATAAATAAATAAATAAACAAGAATAAAATTGAAAAAAATTGGCAGAAAATTAATAAATCACAATGCTTCCTATAAGAAATTTGAATAACTAGGTTTCATAAATACTGTGGCTAACATCACCAAAATGAAACAGTACATCTACAACTTATATATCAAAAGGTTGGCTCCAAAATGCTTTTAAACACAGATGCTAAAATCTCAAAATATAACTTAGAAAAATGAAGGGTCATGTGATTTTGTTGACCGAAACAAGACTCGGACTTTTCACCGATGCCAACATAAAATTCAGTTCCCTTTTCCCACATAAATACAAGCATTATTTTGCCAGTTAGCAATCACAGCTTTTACTGTCATTGTACCATTTTTTTGCATCAGAGAAAATGCTACTAACACTATTTAGCTAATGTTATGAAATCTTTTATATGATAAAATTATTTTCCTTAATATATATTTCTGTATATTTTCATAATTTCAACATAATCTTTGTGCAAATGGCATTATCTTATTTCCTTCAAACAAATGTGTTGTATTACTAATGCACTTTGCTTCAACATGACAGTTCATCTGAACTTATTGTTGAGAAACAAGAGAGAGAAATTAATAACATTTTCAAATCTTTTTTAATGCAGTTTGACTGCAACAAAGTTTCCACAGCAACCAATCTAACCTCACATTATATGACTAGCAATTATGTCTATAACAAGGTTCTTCAGTAAGTTGTTAGGGGATCAATGATTTTATTTGAGGGAGGAGAATCATTTGTAATTGTTAGAAAGTTCATCAGCCCCTTTTAACACCTACAGGTTATAAAAAAGGAATATTTTAAATGCAGGTCATTAGGTGCATGCAAAAGTCTGTGATACTTTTCTTTCTTTCTTTCCTTTTTTTTTTTTTTTTTTTTTTTTGGCAAACTACAGACAGAATACGTAGAAAATAGTTTTTCATATAAGATCATTGGAAACATTTACATGCATCTAATAGATATGTAGCCTCTCTATCCTATAATATAAAACACTGTAAGCCTATGGATCTTTGTAAAGACCATCCTTTTTTGAACTGATGCTATGTAATCACAAAAAAATAACTGTACCAAATAACAGAAACCATATCACTTGGAGACTTTCAACAGCAGCAACAACTAAAATAAATAACACATCTAACTCAAAGAGAAAATAAGAACATAATCAAGTTGACATTCCATGCTATTCAAATAAGAGATTAGAAAGGACTTCCCCCTTCTTTTGCATTTCTTGCTCTTTTGATTTTCTTTCCAGTCAACTTTGATTTTTCAAAAATTTAAATTGTTTTCTTTTATATTCTTAATTCCTGTTCTTTTATTGTTCTTGCTCCTTTGTAATGTTCTTTTTCCTCATATTCCCTAACACTTAGTAACCCCCTTGTGTCTTAGTGGCTTTATTGCCTTGCTTGTGGTGAAAGTATTTAAAAAAAAAAAAAAAAAAAAAAAAAAAGAAAGCCACAGAAAGTCTAGCCTTCAAAGCAGTGACTATGTGTAAATACTTTGGGCTTAAGTAACTGTTATGGTCCAGGTTAGGACCAAGGAAGAACAACATGAACCCAAGAGTAGAAATAACGAAGGTATATTACACGAAATAATAATACAAGATGTGGAAGGTGTTAGTATGACTGTCAGTCTGGTTTGGAGTGAACTACTATCGGCTCGAAAGAGAAAACGACATTATTTTTGCACCAACCTAATAGAATTAAATCTCTGCTTTCCAATTACTAATTCTGAGTCATTATCCAATATACCACTCACACATCCATGATTACAGCATCTGATATTTCCAAGCAGTCACCCATCTAGTTACTGACCAAACTCAATATTGCTTATCTTCAGTGATCATACAGGAACTGGTATTTTGACATTATGTGGTTGTAAGCCCGAGTATATTGATGGCAAAGTTGATACATAAAGTATCATTGTTTCATCTGCCTGTGGAATATGACGAATTACTCCACTTGTTTGTCAAAGAACTTCTACTAAAAACTACTAAATGGTGTTACTAAAACAGTATAAAAGAGCAAAAATGTCTCATTCTCTTCTTTCTCTTTTACTTGCAGGACGTCTTTTTTTTTGCACTTGGTGAGGAGACCTTTTGGTCCCCAGCAAAATGTCACATTGAATATAACATAGAATGCCCTAAGCTTACTTAACTAGATACATGCATGTCTTATAATTTTACTGAACAAAGAGATAAAAAATTCTTCTTGAATGTAATTCTCTTACAATCTTTCATAGGAAATTCACGCATACGTATTATAAGAACAGCTTTATGTACACATCTTCATTCTACCCTTTTGTGTTTTTACTATTTAGTTTACACAAGCTATAATATGTCATCATTAAGTGCAAGTACTTGTTTGTATATTCAAGGTCATTATCGTGTTTGAGGAAATGCTTCATAGATTCTGGAGAGAAAAATTGTTTAGCATGACACAGTGAACCAACTTTCTCCACAGCAGACCTAGTAATGGATTTAATATAGCCCACCCACTTCATATCAACTGAGAATTTAAGCCCAAGAAAATGCTATGAGTCACTCTCCTGGTGGTTAGCATATGCCATGCTGATGGAAGACAGAAAGTGGTCTATCAGATGATTATGTATTTTGTGTTTACTTTCGTATAATTTGACTTATTTTCCAGGTAATTTTTTTTTCAGTGATGTCATTCCATCAATTGTAAGAAAACAGAATCTATAGTCATTACCAAGAGGAACAGCTGAAGATGCAAGCTACAAATGGGAGATGTCAAATTCAAGTAAATACAGAAATTTAACTATATGGATTAAAGTGTTTTAACAGATGATGGAAAATGTGACGGAGAAATCTGAACATGCATTGGAACAGTAAAAGATGCCTTCCAGAAATTAAACAAAATATTAAGAAACAGGAAAATTTAACTGGAAACCGATAAGTGTTCAGCTGTTAGGTAATATCAGTACTCATTTATGGCAGTGAATACTGAACAATTTCCTTATGTGAAAAGGAGATGCAGCTACATGGACGTGCTTCTACAGAAGAATGGTGAGAATACCATGGATGGAACATGTCATTGACAAAGTTTTTAGAAAAACAGGAACAAAATTATTACAGTTAGAACGACAGTTGAAATTTCTATGGCACGCATTGAAAAAAAGGGGCTTGGAGAATCTGGTACTCACAAGAAATATTGAAGGTATGAAAGTCAGATAGAAAACAGTGAGCAACCTACCTAACAAGATTGAGTGAATGGATAAATAAAGAGGATAAATATTACTTAGAGCAATAGAGAATAGGAAACTGTGGAGAGCCATGATTGGCCATATTTGGAAAACACATGACATATAAAAGCAAAGTATCTAATAAATTTTTTGTTTTTTTTAATTTTTTTTTAATGAGGTTGTACAAATGAAAGTAAAATTAATTTCAGCATTATTTGTTCCAATTGCAGAGAGAATGACTGCAAAAACCTTCCCCTCTCCAAATTTATAGACAAATCCTACAGATGCATGCTGGGACTTCTTCTGAACTAATAAAATAGACCACTTCTCGGTCTCATCCACCATATTTTTGTTCTTTCATGTCTTGAAGTCAGAACACTACAATGATGACTTAACTGTATCTCTTTTGCATGTGAACACCATTTTTACATTGTGAACTTTTTGCTTTATTAGTGTTGCTTTGCCTTGTTTTGTCTTGCATATATATATATATATATATATATATATATATATGTCCCGGGTATGACGGTAAACTACATCCGTATCCTGGGTATGGCGATAAACTACATCCAACAGTAAGGCCTCAGATAATGTTTTCAGAAAAATAATGTTGCCAGCATTATTTTTCCAAAAAAACAATGTTGCCAGCTATGCGTTTTTTGGTAAAAACAATGTTGCCAGCTATGCGTTTTTTGGTAAAAACAATGTTGCCAGCTATGCGTTTTTTGGTAAAAACAATGTTGCCAGCTATGCGTTTTTTGGTAAAAACAATGTTGCCAGCTATACGTTTTTGAAAAAATAATGTTGCCAGCTATATGTTTAATAGTACTGTATAT
>OZ010580.1:81077676-81081587 GCA_963932145.1 Acanthosepion lycidas | reverse complement strand
GTTTAGCTGTAAGGCACTAAAAAAAAGTTTCACTTCTCTACTCTATCTTCTACCAAAAAAGCTTGCTAGTCACCATTCTAGGATAGTCTTTCAGCAAGGAAAAATATTCATACACACATAAACACACACACACACAGAAATAGTAAGAATAATAGCTAAAGCTATAAAATAACTTAAAAGTTTAAAATATAAAATAAAGTGAGGACTCAGTGCCAATGTTGATAGATCTAAATATATTATAATAATACTATTAATACAATAATGCCAAAATCCAATACTCAGACTTTCATGTAATAAAAATCATCATAATATATCTATAAAAGGCAGGGTGTGTGTGTGTGTGTGTAACGAATATACGGCTGCAATTTTTGACGGATTTGCACCAAAATTTACATGCACATGCTCCAAGTTAGCGGGAAGGCCAAGACCAACTTTGCATTTCCCAACTCCCATCGATAGTCAAAATAATCGAGTTTTTTCATGCTTCTACGGCAGTTTTTATGTAGTTTGTGGCCATTTTCTACTGGCCAGAGTGAGAGCCTATAGCTGGCTGCCATGAATAGGCAGAAAGATTCTATTGGCCAGCGTGAGAGTCAACAGCTGACTGACATGAATGCTAACTAGCATGATAATATGCAAAAAAATCGATAGCTACATTCATCACAAGTGGGAAGAATTTAAATCTGCATGGCACTTTACTCCAATTAGCTCATTCGCTTGCTTAAACTCAACATTGATTCTGATTCCGCAGAACTGGGTTGGGCATGAAAAAGTATTTGTTGTTAACATTCTTTTTTCATTCGGTTTTTCCAGTTACGAGTCCTTTTTTAAAGCTGATCATTTTGTGTTCATTTTGTTTAGTTCTTTTTTTCGTAACAGATTTAATGTTTAGTATAGAGCTTCGAAAAAATTTGCAGTCTGAGATAGGCAAGAAGTAAAGCATGTAGCAACATCAGCATGACAAAGGGCACTCCTTTAAAGGCAAGGAAGGGCAAAAATATTTTAAGTCATGTGATAGCGATTGCTGTATGAGTCGTACGATTTTTGAATCAAGCACGGGCAACGCTGGGCCATGCTGCTAGTTAATTATATAATATAATCTGCCTAATGATTTTTATTACATGAAATCTGAGTAACAGATTTTAGTATTATTCTATTAATATTATACATATTAATCATAATCTTCCAATGTTAGCCTGACAGGCAGTTGTCATTAGATAATGAAAAAACATACCTAAAGATAGGCTTTGGTAGTGCCTTGTTTGGTCAAAATTCAGTCTAGTTGCGCTCTCACTATATGCAGGCCTGAGTGATGATGTATGGAAGCCATGTGCTCCACAAACCACATGCCACCACCTCCTTGGACGTAATGACAAGGCCTAAAGAAACACAGGGCATTACATTTGTGGCTGGCTTGACTGCAGGAGTTGCCAGAAGTTTGTTAGTCTTGATAGCCAACTTCTTTCAGGGATCCATTCCAGATTATCTGTCTGGATTTACTTCCATATTTTTTTCTGTGTCTGAATATGGCAGTGGAGTTTTAAAAATCAGAGTTTTCCGGTACCTAAAAAAAGGTCTTGAGATCTCTCAAGTATTTTTGAGTTTTTTTTAAACTGTTTTTTTTTTTATTATTATTGGTCTATTAGCAGTTATACCTTGAGCATTTATTCTTGATGATGTTCTTTTGTTTTCTGAGGAGCTTTTTGCTATGCATATACATTTATATATGCATGCTTATTGTCTTCCATTGAACATTAATTTAATATTAACAGTACAACTTCTGAAATTCTGAAATAAAAATGTCATTTCATTTTGGATATAGCATCATATAGGTACAGAAAAACATTGATTATTAACTAAGCCTCAGCTACCAAATGATAAATGTTTATTTTTACTGTTTTGTGAAATCTTCACACATCTTCAGTTAGTATAGAAAGCAGTCTGTAAAATTTGAGCTGAAAAATATTTTGCATAAAATAAAGAATCCCATTCAATTTTTTTTTTTTTTTTTTTTTTTTTTTTTAACATCATCAGTTGCAGCAAATTTAAAAGGAGGACAGCAGAAAAAAGATAAAGACACAAGTACAATTTATAAAGTTGAGAAAAGTAGTGAAAAAGGTTTTTAACCTAGGCCATATGATGCAATAATACATAGAAGAAATAATAAATATGTTGATGAGAAAATGTCTTCTTTTTTTTTTTTTTTTTTTTTTGTCAATCTGAGTAGATAGCAGTTGTTGTCAGAGAATATGCTGTTTGACGTTTCAGCCATTTTTTCATAATTTATTTCATCACTCCTTTCACTGTCTGCATGAAGGTTGTTGAAATAAAAAGTTGCCTGTTGACAATGCTACCATTGTTCCAAGCTTCTCTGTTGATATTACCTGTGAATTGTTAAGATGTAGAATCTTTTTCCACTCTTTTCTTTCCTTCTTGCCAATTTTTTCCCTTTTTGCTTCATCTATAAGACTCTTTCTAATTACATGTAAATATGCATGGCCAGACTTGCAAAGACAATTCTGGTTCCAGGAATTATTTTAAGAAAACATTTTTCTTTATCAGTGTCCACATGCCACATCTTCTTGCCTGTTTTGTTTGCCATACTTTAAAAATACATTGTTGATTAACATGCAGATATAGATTAATATAAAACAAACATTATATATATATATATATATATATATATATATATATGAAATTGCACTACAAACGTATGTGTATTTGTTTTATATATACATATCTATATATATATATATATATATATATATACATACATATAAATGCACACACCTGTATGTATGTGAGAGTGTTATCCCAAACAAACACAGAAGAAAATTTCCCCCCTCCACCACACACAAATAATTAAACACAAATATGTATAAATAGATCCACTTAAAAAAAATAAACCAGTTTGTATGATGATTGCAAAAGCATGAAAATCAGGATTACAAACTACTATCCATACAACTGAATATATATATATATATGTATATATGTGTGTGTGTATTTAGGTAGCAATCCTTCTTTCATGCACATTTCATTAAAAATGACAGACAAGGAGCTTTTATTTAGTTTTTTATACAATTTAAATAGGGCAAATATTATTTACAAATTTAAATGCCCATTAAGGAATTGTATTCCTGATCAATCAAAATTCGTAAATAATTATATAGGCCACACTACAACATGTTTGACACACAGACTCACTCTATACCTTTTTGACAATAGCTCAATTAGATCTCATTTAAATATTTATGGAGACCTACTGGACACTATTCGTAAAATACTTGTTGACAACACAAATATAATAGCATCATCTACATGCAAAAAAAGGCTAAAAATAATGGAAGCCTTATTAATAAAAACAAATAAACCAACACTTAATAATATTAATGTTGAACATTGACATAATATCTTGACTGTGTTTTGAAAAATGAAAACATTTTATAAAACATACATACAACTATTTCTTATTTTAACAGTTAAAATATAATCCTTGAAAATGGGTAAATGTATAGCCGAAAGTGCTCAGATAAAAAGAACATCCGGACAGTTTTTCTATAATTTATCATCCAAAAAGAAAAAAAATTATTAGATCACATGAAAAATTATATAAAAAACTAAATAAAAGCACCTTGTCTGTCGTTTTCAATGGAATGTGCATATATATATATATATATATATATATATATATATATATATTATGTACAATACTGATTTGGAAAAGAGGATTAAACTGAACTTTTTAACCCTCTATTGCATATACGTATGTATGTATATGTGTGTGCGTGTGTGTACATCTATATAATATTTACGAATGTCAGTGGGTCACACTTTTTCTACTTTACTCCTAGAGGCTGTAGCCCAACATATCATGCCATTTTGGATTCAGACCAACTCTGTGAGCAAAT
>OZ010580.1:81065176-81075176 GCA_963932145.1 Acanthosepion lycidas | reverse complement strand
GTCTTTATGAAAATTTTTTGAATATTTTGTTTGTTTTTTTTCATATTTATTTTGAAAGTCTTAAAAGAAAATTTCTGATTTTTATTAAAAATTGGACAATTAGATACAGAAATTTAAATTTATTAAGAAATATCAAAATGTATGTATGCATTTACTATGAAAAGATTAAATAAAATCTTCAGGTTGCAATACTAATAATTACATGTTTAGAAAATTTCAAAAAACAGAAAATATATACCTATATTTGAATTAAAAAAATATGCAAATTAGAAATTAATAATGAATTAGATTAAAATTTGAGGTAAAAATTACATCATTTCCTATAAGTTATTATATTTGATTAATATATTTTTGATTAGTGCATATCTTTTATTGTACACATTAGCCACACTAATTGATGTGTACCCGTATATATATATATATATATATATATATATATACATACACACACACACACTTGTCTATATTATTTTTACATTGTACAGTAGGCATAAAATCTGTTTAATTACAGTGTTAATTTGTGTTATATATATATAATTCTAATATACACTGTTAGATTATACTTAAGTTAATATTATCACAATAAAACAATATTGGTAAAACAGTCATGATATGTTTATATGAGCAATATATCAAATGAGTTTCAGCTTTAGATATCCTTATTGAAATATTGGTAATATGTTTGTGCTGTTTCAGAATTTATGCCAAGAATTTAAGTGCTGTTTAAATTTTAATTTATGAACAAATCTAGAAGATATTAGCTACAGAAACATGTATTTTATTAACACAATATATATATATTTGAATAAATTATTTTATATGGTAATATGGATTCTTTAACATTCATAAATAAACTCAAGGTAAGCACAATAAATCATCTAAAATGTTAGCCTAAAACAAAATTTGAGAAAAAACTGTTTTCTCATTTCAAATAATTCACCAGTGTCCTATATATATAGTCATATAAATTAAAAATAAATGCATTATGTCATTCCATATAGGAATAACATATGGCCTGATGATTGCTTAACACATTGTTTTTTTTAGGTACTGACTGGGAGTTATCTCATGCATTTTCTTATATATTTTCATTTGCGGTTGCCAACAATGAATTTACTTGTTGTAATACTTTTAATGTGAAAACAATGTTAAGACTTCAGTTGAAGCTAAAAATCAAGTCATAAAAATTTTTATTGCCTAAGTTGACTATCTGAATTGTCGTTTAAAGTCAGATTTCATAATTGACCTCTAGCATGTTAAGACATGAAACTGCAGTGTTGATTTCTATATCCATTTCTACAAATGATCTATCCCAAATACTAAGCATTATTCTCTCAAAGTAAACTCTAAACAGTATAATATATATATATATATATTTGTGTATATTTAGGCAGCATTTTTTCATTGATGCATGTTTCATGAAATAACATAGACAAGTGTTGTCTATTTATTTTATGTAAATTCTTTTCATATCGTCTGATAAGCTTAATAACATTATCATTAAACGAAGAAAGAAAATCACAATATTGATATATATATATATTTTTTTAATCCTATCTAAGCTTTTGGCTTACATAAGCCATTATCAAAGATGACAATTATTGTACAATATATTGAGCAATACACGGACAAGAAAGTGATGATAGTCTGTTTCTATATACATAAAACAGTTGAAACCTAACCTAAACAAAATAAACTATGAAATCTCCACAAATATTCTTAAATGTCTATAATTGGTAACAGAAGCAATTTGTTTATACCAATGGCTTCCCATACTTAATACTTCTCGTTTTCACTCTTGCGTGGTCATGTGTGACGTCATGAGCTGTGGTTCAATTTTCGCTTCCAGTGTCTTATATGCATGAGTTTGTTGTTGCTTGGAAATCTTCCATGTAAACAGAAACAGACTATCATCACTGTGTTGTCCGTGTATTGCTTAAGCATTTTTTTGAAGCAAGTAGTAAAAGCTAAGCAAAGTATTAAGAAACATGAAAATATTGTTAGAAACAAAGCAAAGAATAATTAACTGTTATATAATATCAGTCCTCCTATATTGACAATGACTGCTGGACTTTCTTCTCACAGATGAAGACTTGAAGCAACAGAAATGTGCTTCTACAGAAGGATGCTGAGAATACCATGGACTGACATGGAAGCAATGACAAAGTTCTAGAGACAATGGAAACAAAAAGGACACTTCTAATTAGCATCAGGAAGAGGCAGTTGAAATTTCTAGGGAACATAATGAGGAAAGTGGGCTTAAAAAATTTGATACTCACAGGATAGATTGAAAGCAAGAGAGACAAAGGAAAACCTACCTAACCAACTCAAGTAAATGGATGACGGAGCAAAGTTTGGAAGAGATAGCCAAAAGATAAATTTATTAAGCACTACAAGGGACAGGAAACTGTGGAGAGTTGTGATTGCTAACATCCTGAAGGGATATGGTACAGAGAAAAGGAAGTCTTTGTATGCAAAATGTTCAATATCTAATAAAGAAAGCATTAAAAGTAAACAAAAGATAAGTTTGAGCATTTTATTTTATTTGTTCATAAAAAATGTTTGTTATATAAGTGCTGTATGTCTGTCTGTGGATTTACTTAGAGAAATTGGTTTGTACTGATGTGTGCTTTGATATTCTCGGCATATGAAAGTATTAGAGCAGATGATTATTTCTTTCCAGAAGCTCAAAACTGTCTTTGATGCTGAAAGAAGAACTTGGTGGTAACTACCGTACTTGTGCTGTTTTATCTTTGGATGGAACCATCAAAGCTGATCTTTTCAAAGAGATACAGATCTTCACCCAAAATCTTTCACAAGTTGTCAATTTTCCTGTCATTAATGATGTCTGGATTCAGGTAAAGTTTTATCACTTTATTAAATTTATTTATTCTGTTACTACAAAACAAACATCCTTTCTTTTTGTTTCCGGTTTTATTAAATTTTATTTAATCTTTACAATAAATAGTAAACACATAATTATTTTTCAGTAGAATAATGCTATAAAACCGTTTCTCAACTTTTTTTTTTTTTTTTTTGGCATAGTTCCCAATTCTTCAGAATTTCATTAGTCATGGGTGTGATGATAAACTACATCTGGCAGCAAAGCCTCTGATCAGGAGATTGGAGGTTTTGAGAAGTGTGGAACCATCTCTTAATTGCTGTTGTTCCCAATTCCACTCTAACCCAGGGTGGTAGTACCTGTTAGGGTCCAAGCTATAGGCAAATAGTCCCCCCCAACCAAACAAAAACAAAAAAATGCTATGAAAATATAAAATTACATTTTTATGGTAAAGTTACCAAAAATACATTTTATGTGTAGTTGAAGGTGTTATGTTTCAGAATGATATTTCATCATTCTAAAAATAACACTGTCATCAGTGATGATAGAAAAGAAGGAATTTCATCATTCTAACACTCGTGATTATAAAAACAACCTTTCCATTATGTGTAGAGACAAGTAGTCAGTAGAAACACACATTTGCCAGCACTCCAGAAGATCAAAAACAGATAATGTTAAATGCCCTCCTCACAAATGAAATTCTCAGAACCAAACCATGTCCAACACCATCCTCACAAATGAAATTCTCAGAACCAAACCATGTCAAGCACCATCCTCACAAATGAAATTTTTGGAACCAAACCAAAGAAGCAATGACTTTTAAACAAAAGACACACAGAACATTTCCAATATTCTGTAATTCACACTACAAAAAAAAAAAAATACAAATTCTTGCTATTTATGTCAACACGTGCCTCAAGTTTTTATTGTTTATATTATTGTTGTATGTTTTAATTCATTTCATTTTCAACATAAAAAGAGAAAAAAAAAGATTCCTTCTACACTAGAAATACATATATCAATGGGATAATTACTTTAATAACACTCAAATAATATCAGGTCAGGATTATTACGATATATACCCTAACTTACCTACCCTGTAACAAAGGCATACAGTTGTATAAAATTATGTTCAAAATATTTAGATTCAGCATTAAATAACCCATAAAGGTTGATATGCCACTAAACAATACATCAATCAGCTCGAAAGGACTCTTTCATGACATTAATCCATATAATATCCTACAATTTCTTAAAGAAATCAATCTGTATTCCAAAATATAATATCAACATAACACACATATATCACCGCCTCTAGCAATTATGTCCACAAAAACATGTATATGCACAAAAGCTGAGTATCATCTACCATGTATTCAACTGTGAAAGCAGAATAACATATATCATAAAACACACATATATTACTGCCTCTAGTAATTATGTCCACAGAAACATGTATATGCACAAAAGCTGAGTATCATCTACCAATTATAAAAGCAGAATAACATATAGCATATTTTTATTACTTCAAAGCTCCTAAGAAAATTAAATTTCAGCATTAAATGACCAATAAAGAGTTGATATGCCGTTAAACAAATCAATCAATCAGAATTTCATTCTCCACTTCTATGATTAACTGACTACAAAATGTCCATTGTAGTATTGTAATATATACAAAGATCAAAATTCTCAAAGCTTGAATCTGCCAGTCTTTATTCCCAATATTTTCCGAATACCTTAAAATTTCTTGCAGAGAAGGAATTATCCCTGAGTATTACAAATTAAAACTAAAATCTCTTATAATGTCTGATTTCTGTCTGAGGCAAATTAAGTTGGTTTGTGAAGAGTTTCTGTTTAGCAAAATCATGCTTTTTTTCAATATGGATCAGTGCCAAAAGTGGATGCACATGTTGTGTAACAAATATAAGCATAGAAAATAGAATTGGTCAGCAGAGTTCAAGTTCTACTGCAGTCTTTTGCATTCACTTTGCCTGATTGCCCTTAGAAAATGCAAAGATTTACTTTTTCTCTCTCCCAGCTATGGACTAAATAGCAGGGTAGTTGGGTTTATAGCCTGGGGTAGTGGCCAGTATAGGAAAAGGACAGTTCTGAATTCAAAAACCATAGAAGAGACAACTAGAAACCACACCACTATCTTTCCTCAGAAATTTATAGTAATTACAGATAATACTGAAAATCAAACAAAGTGTGGTATTTATACATTGGTATAAGGTTGTCAATGCAAAAAGAAACAATGTTTTCGATGTGGAGGAAAATAGAAAATAAGACAAAATGTAAAAAAGAAGTGAGTAATTATATTAAAATTACTAATATGGATAAATCTCTGATAAGAAAATTTGTGAAGGTAAAAATCTAGAACAAAAACGTCAGTGTGCAACTTCGATGGTGAACAAATTGATGAGCTTGATAGACCTGAAAAAATGGGTGTTTTATCAAAGGTGGAATATAGCAATTGGGCTTTGCCAACCGTTTATATAAAGAAAAAGTCGAAAGAGATACATATCTGTGTGGATTTTTCCACAACTTAAATGATACCCTCAAAAGTTGTCAATACCCATTTCCGGGGCCAGAAGGGGCTTTTGTGCAGCTTAGTGGGGGTCAGATATTTTCCAAAATCGACCTAAGTAATGTGTATCTTCAGATTCCAGTAGACAACAAATGTTCAAGATTACTGACCATAAATACACATTGTGGGATGTACAAATTTAATTGTTTGCCTTTCGGTATAAAGGTCACTCCAGCAAATTTTTTTTTTTTTTTAGCAAGTAATGGACACAATACTGAGTGGACTGAACTTTGCAGTTGTGTACCTTGACAATATTTTACTGAAAATTGAAAACCCTGAAGAACACAGAAATATTTTTAGAAGAATTCAGGATGATGGATTTAAACTGAAGGATGAAAAGTGTGAATTCTTTAAGGACAAAATTAAATATTTAGGTCAGATAATTGTCAGGAAGGGCAGGAGACCAGATCCAGCACATGCCAGTGCTATAAAGGACATGCCTGCTCCTGTAAATGTCAGTACCCTACAAACTTTCCTGGGGTTAGCAAGTTTGTATTTACTTGACCCCCACCACCTGGTCAGGTTGTGACACAAGGTTGGTTTAATGTGGAGAGCCTGAGTGCATACACCTAGGCAAGGAACAAAAATTGCCTGAGCCCCTGCAACTATCAGTTGCATTGGCCTCGGTGCCAGCACCGATCCCGCTCTCTAGTGCAATGAGAAGGTGTGGCCTTGGACAACTGTACCCCAGAGATTGGCACCTCTCAGTATAATTTTCCTCAGTTGCGATGAGGGATGATAAATAATGTGTTACAAACTACTTGAGAGTAATTTACACACCTATGGTTAGAAAGTTACTATAATGTATTTATGCTAAATATACATTGTTTGCAAGCTCTGTTGAATGAGGTTTTGAACGACGGAATGTCAGGAAGTATTTGAGAAAATTAAAAAAATATTGTCAGATTTGTTCTTGACACACTATGATCCAAAAAAAGAAATAGTTGTTGCAAGTAATGCTAGTGCATATGGGATAGGAGCCTGCATTATGCATAAACTAGAAGATGGATCAATTAAACCAATTGCACACATGTCCAGAACACTTCTTCCAGCTGAGAAAAAATTCTCCATAATTGAAAAGGAAAGTTTAAGAATTGTCTTTGCTCTGAAAAGTTTCATAGATTCATTCACAGGAGAAGGTTTACTCTACAAACAGATCACAAACTGCTAATAGCTATTTATGGGTTCAAATAAAGATTACCAACTCACATGGCTAATAGGTTACAACGATGGGGAACCATTTTACTAAATTATGACTTTAAAATGAAATTCTTACCATTATGTAAATTAAGTCCTGCAGACAGGTTATCCAGACTTACTCTAAGGAATAATGAACCTTTAGAAGACATGGTCATTGCTTCTCTACAGTTGGAAGTAGAGATAAAAAACATACTATCCAATATTGTGTGGGAATTACCTGTGATGTTGGAAAATATAAAAAGTAAAGCATTGAAGGAAAAATTTATTACTGAAATGATTAAAAAGCTTAAAGACAGGACTAAAGCAGATTCAGGAGTATACCCATGTACAAAGAAAGAGTAGTGGTGCCCCCGGCACTATAAAAGAGAATCCTGAAAGAATTTTATGCAGGATGTCCTAGTATATCCAGAATGAAAAGCTTGATGAGAAGTTACGTAGGCCGGTGAAGTCATGCAATTGCTGTGCTTTGGTGGCTGAAGCACCAACAATTATGTTCAGTCCATGGCCAGAAATTGACTGCCCATGGTCACATCTGCATATTGACTTTGCTGGTCTACTTAATGGGATGTATTATCGAATTGTCATAGACAGTTTTTCAAAATGGCCAAAGATATTCAGATGTAACAAACGAACCATGCAAGTAGTAATTCAGTTTCTACATGAACTGTTCATGAGGTTCAGAGTACCAGATTTGATTGTGACAGATAACGGCACTGAATTTACATCAAAAGAATTTAAGGAATTTTGTAAAATGTTTGTGGTAGGGCACATAACAATTGCCCCTGACCATCCTAGAAGTAACAGCCAGGCAGAGCGTTTTGTGGATACCTTTAAATTTTTACAGGTGTATAGGCTTACACCAAATGGAAATGAGTCTTCAGCCATGACTCTGGCAGAAATTATGTTTGCATAAAAAATACAATCATTTTTTGACACAATAAGAAAAAATGATGCTGTGGTACAAAAACCTGAAAAGAATTTTATAAAATCGGTCAAAAAGTTTTTTACCATCTGTACCAGTCAAATAAAACATGTTGGGAACTTGGAACTGTCATCTGAAGAATTGGCAGGATGGCGTATCTAGTAAAAGGTTCTGAAATGGTGCACAAGAGGCACTATAATCAAATTAAAAGTAGGTATTCAGCTGAAGAGAACACTACTCCAGATGAGTTTGAACCTATGAAGGTTCTTTTTGATATTTTCGATGTACCGATCCCTCAGAGAAGCTCCAGAGATAGAAGTCCGAAAAAGATGGAGTAAAAGAAAGAGAAGGGATACAGAAAGGATTGAAGTCAACCCAAAAAGAAAAAATATTGACTCTGTACAGAGTAAATCCAAAAAAGGGGGAGAGTGTTGTAGCATATCTATGGATGATAATGGATATGTCCCCATTCACATAAATACAGTCGAAAATACTGTATGCTGGTCTGCAGTTGGAGATTCATTGTGGAATTCACTTGACTCACTTCTAGCAGTTGACTACTACTTCTGCATGCCACTGGTGAATTTTATACATGTTGTTTTTGTCCTAAGTATTATCATTCTTTACCAACTTTCATTTGATTATTCCATTCAGTAACCTTCCCTAGGTTACAACAATGCTTTATATGGTGGGAATTTCTGATTCACTCAATTTTAGGTGAATGAAATTCTTGCAAAGAGAAAATGTATTTTCTCCTCTCCGTACTTATTGTAATAATCTCATTGTAATTATAATCAATATTTCCTTTACTGAATTCATAAAGATTGATTTTATCCTTTTCCAATTTCAGGAATTGCTAACTCAGCACCGTGCTCAAATTATTGACCTCAAACGGCAACTAGACTTTTTCTTGGGACAAAGAAACCCAAGTGTGGCCATTGTGGGTTCAAACCATTTTTCACAACGAAAACTGCAGCAAAAAAATGTAATATTTAATACACTCTCATTATTGAAAAAAAGTTATTAATTTATTTTTCAGAAGCATTTTTTGTTGTTGTTATAAAACAGTGTTTCTCAACCATTTTAAGTAATAGCTCACCTAGGAACAAATGAAAATATTGCAGCACACTTAGCCAAATCTTTAAAGGGTATACATTTAAATGTTATGAAATAAAACCATAAATTTAAAAGAAATACACACACAAATACAAACTTAATTTATTTATATGTTTCTATTCAACTATTTGTTGAAACTTTGACAATATTAATTCATAATAACTTTGTAAAAATTTTGAATTAAACAAAGAATGTTGAATAAAATTATATGAAAATGGTTAATGTTCATTTATTCAAACAAAGGAAAATTTTTAAAAGTTAAATTAAAAAAATAAAAATACTTTTTAAAAAATGTGTATTAAAACAAAGTATTTAGAATAACATAATTGAAGAATAGTGAAAAGAATTATTTTAAAGAAAGTTCAGTAGTTATTCCTTTTTTTTTCAAATAGCAATGCTGCACCATTACTAATTCCAGACACACACACATATATATATATATATATATATATATATATATATATATATATATATATATCATGTGCTACAGCACGGTGGTTGAGAATCACTGTTATAAAAGAATCCATGTTTTATCTGTCAAAATATTATCTATCTAAGTATGTATATATCATCTACAGAGATGCCAGGCCATTTTTCTTATTTAGATTATACTTTGAAATGATCTTTTGTTGATATTTATTGACACTTATTGACTTAAGTTTCGTGTGGCTCAGCATTTTAAAAAAGACATTTCAGTGAAGAATCTGATGACTAGGATTATGTGGTGGTTTACATTTTATCCATTATTTAACAAGACCCCTGGATATTGTCTTCATTAATAGAATTGATTGATTTAATTTTGATATGCCTTTAAGTTTATATTTTATTTTAGTTTTGATGGTGGAAGATATAAATTATAGTTTAACACTTTTTTAATAACCTTTCTCATGGTCCATAATTGGCAAGCACAATGAAAAAAATCTCCTTCACAAGATAATTTTTGTCCCTAGAAAGAATTTCTTAAGACTAATAATGTTTTTATCAGTAGTCTGTGTTTTGACAGACCACACTTTTTCCCCAAAAATCTACTATGGAAAAGTCCAATGTCATATGTCTGTGTTATAACAACATCATTAATAATGACAATAATTGTAAGAACTAGCTCACTAGGGAATGCTGGGATTAAAACAAATCTAGCTGAGAGTTTAAATAAAGACGTCGTTTAGTTTACCACGTGTCAAGTCATATTTGTGCTGCTTTAACTTTTCAGTGGCCAGTCTCATATAATATATCATCCCACTCCTGACACTATGTTCCACTGGATTTAGGGTAGAAAGATATGAAACTAGACGCTGAAAAGTCGAAGCAAGACAAATATAACATGACACATGGT
>OZ010580.1:81052676-81057676 GCA_963932145.1 Acanthosepion lycidas | reverse complement strand
GTGTTTATACATAGAAAAAAAATTGCTGAAGCCTTGCTTACACACACACACACACACACACACACACAGAGTGATATGACTGTAGTAGTTAACATTATTTTCATGGGCCAGGTTGTGAGGTTGATGATATTTATTGGGTTCTCTATACTTTGTAGCCATATGCCAAACTAAACTAAATCTAGTAAATTCCTCTCTCTCTCTCTCTCTCATATATATATATATATATATATGAAACAAATATATAATTTTATGTATAATAAAAAAAATAATAGTTAAAAATTTTCAGCATCTCCTCTCCCTCATGTGCATGTGTAATCACTTCAATGATGAAGTCCTAAAGGATGAAATGCATCACCTGAAAAAAAAATTACATTTTGTCATAGTTTTTTCCCCATATCGGGATATATTTATATATCCCTATATATGGAGAAAATATATATATATATATAACGTGATCCACAGACAGACTGTTTCGCTGTTTCACAGCTCATCAGTGTGGCTAGACATCCGGTTGCCTCTAGCTCGGATCGAAACCCGACTGAATTGGTATCAGCTGGAGATTCTACCACTAAGCCGTCGGCGCACGGCAGGGAAGCAGGTGGATTTTTAGCGTATTTATTTTTAGAAACACGCCCAGTGACTGACAGTGACTCGATTCGCTATGCGAAGAGTCTCACTATATATAAGCTATAATAGTCACTGTTTACAAACCCAAACCTACTCCCTAGAGAGCTCAACCGAAATTAATATTTATTTCAGGAGCCAATATAACGTCATCCACAGACAGACTGTTTCGCTGTTTCACAGCTCATCAGTGTGGCTAGACATCTGGTTGCCTCTAGCTCGGATCGAAACCCGACTGAATTGGTATCAGCCGGAGATTCTACCACTAAGCCGTCGGCGCACATATATAGACAAAGTTAAAAACTATTTTCAGTCAACGCGTTTTGTCCTCTGAGGAACTTTAAGGCAAATGTAGGATTTATTAATTAAAAAAAAAAATTTGAATATTACTTACTTTTGTCGTACCAGACTTTGAATTATGGCACTTTGTGTCTTCCATATGTTTTGACTGAGTTTTCAACCACCTGATGAATATTCATGAATGTTTTCAAATTTAAAAGCCTTGATAACCCAGTGACGTCCTTGTGCAACCAAATAAATCCTATATATGCTTCGATAAAGTCCCTCAGAGGTCAAAATGTCTCGACTAAGAATAGTTTTTCCTCTTGTCTTTTTATTGATTTTGTTCATTTACAGATACATTCTATCGAAAAATAATTTACACACACACACACACACACACACACATATATATATATATATGTATATATATATTTTGAATTTTCATTTTTCGTTTCATCTTTTGGAAGTGATGTCTGAGGATCCAGGGTACTTTAAAAGGTCTCTGGTGAAATAAACTATTGCAATGGAGCCTTAAAGTGGTTTGTTTTTCTTTAAATTATTAGCTCTGAATTTACATTGATCTCTCAGGATTTCATCCTCCTTCGGACTACCCATATGGATTACCAAGTCTTTTGTAACTTGTGTGTGTATATATATATATATATATGTGTGTGTGTGTGCGTGTGTAAAAATGGCTGGCTACTCATTTCCAAGCACTTCTGTCTCTTAGGATGACTAACCAGTCCTGGTTGCAAAAGCCTGCTCAAGTACATCTTTATTTGTTCAACACCCACAGACAACATGGTTTATGCTGCAACTATGCTGAGCAGTTATTAGTTAAATCTTCTGTGAGAGTGTATCATCTGACATGATCAACAGTTTGAACAATACCAGTACACTCAAATCCTCTGTCATGATGACTTGTGACTTCATGCTAACAAAACCATCAATGGCTTTCAAACAGTTCTGTCTTCTCAGTTTCTCTCACAAAGCTTGGGTCAATCCCTCATGATATGGTTTACAGGTACTTTATGAAGTTTTTGCATAATGGATTTACCTCCTCAGGCTGATAACATCAAGAACTCACTTTACATCCAAATTGATTATGCTGAGATTTGAACCTGGGTCTCATGATCAGAAAGTAGATGTTCTAACCACTCAGTCACATGCCACACAGATACACATGGGGTGGGGTACTGAAATATTCTCAATATGACCCCACTTCACATGAAAAAATTCATAAATTGGTTGGGTCAAAAACTTTTCAACATCCCATCATATACACACACTGATGGAAAATAAAACTGCAACAGCCAGAAAGACTTTGCTGATTTTGAAATGGGTACAGTACAGGTGCATGGCCAAGTGGTTGGAGAGTTAGAATTCTGAACCCAGCTTCAAATCTCAGTATATTTTCAAGGTTACTTTGATAAAATTGGCTTGAAGAGATTATACCAGTGTGTAGCACCATTAGAAAGTAACTGAAAACCATACAACAGGATGACCCAAACCATGGGTGCATAATTAGGTGTTCAGAAGTTGTTGATGGTTGTGCTAGTCATTGTGACCAAAGGTTTGAGTGTACTGGTCTTGTTCAACTACTGATCATGCCAGATAATGCACTTTCTCCCAGTAAGTGTAACTACAGGTCTGCTCAGAATAGTTGCACTATAAATTACAGGTTGGCTCTGTTGGTGTTGAAGAAATACTAATGTGCCAAAACAGGTGTCTGCAACCTTAACAGCCAGACATACTCAGAAACAAGCAGGCAGCATTGTATTATTATATAGTATGCTCATGTGTAATAGATATTTTGATAAAATTTGCAAAATCTTTGGTCTTCTTGTGATATAGTAACACTCATGACAGTACTCCATCTGTGACTGAGCTTTAGATTGTAATACTTATCATTAAAACAGGAGTAAATAGTTGTGTCATCAGCATAGTTACTGTGTTAAGAAGGAGATTCAGTTCTAAGTGGAAAATCAGGCAAAGATACTCCAGATGATTCAAGAGTAGAAGTGGAAGAGAATTTACAAGAAAAGCATTCTGCTTTATCAGCACAAGCTATTAATACCTCAGATTGAGTTAAGGGAAGAAGAATAGAAGTCTTACTCTTAATTAATAGATTATTACAGAGCCACCAATAGTCACAAAACCAAACTTTTTAGAGGCTATATGTTGCCTAGTTCTGTTGGCAAAGACTTAGTTACTTTGAGGATACATTTATCTATACCAAGATTAATTTTCCATGTGAATATTAGTTTTTTGTGATATTATTCAGTTCTTGTTATTTCAGCAACAGAACATTTTATTATTAATATGATATTTTATGCAAATGATACTATGTTGATAAATGACTCAGAAAAGCAACTATAAGAACTCCTACAAAAGGCAGTGAAAGAAAGTGAGAAGAAAATTGTAAGAAGACTGAATTCATGGTTGTTAGCAAAAGGAACATCCCAACATGCAACTTAAGAATTGGTGATACCATAATGAAACAAATACAACAATTTAAATAGTGTTTTAATAGAGGACAGAAAGAACAACACTGAAGGGGTCTTGTGATAATGAAAGTTGCTTTCCAAAATCTAAACCATTTATTAAGAAACTATTAACAGTACTGAACTGTTACATAATATCATTCCTCTTGTATAACAGTGAATACTGGACAATCTCTTCAAAGATGAAGAAGAGACTTGAAGCAGCAGAAATGTGGTTTTACAGAAGAATGCTGAGAATACAAGTTCAAATTATATGAAATAAGACTTCTCTTCACTTGTTCATTAATTATTATGCAAGCACAATTAATGACCCAAGATAAGAATAATGTTAAATTGTGAATATATGATACAGAAAAATTGGAAGATAAAAATGGCAAGATCAAATGCTTGTAAAAAATAAATTTAAGATAAAAAGGTTGAAAGTAATTTGCAAAAACACGGCTATGGGTAATCTACATTTAATTAGCCAAAATTAACCACAACTCTTATTTGATAATTGGATTCTGATCACCATTTTTTTCTATGTTCAGTATCAGTAGAATTACCAAATTCAGATTAGTCCAGTACAGATTCATATGAATAGAAAATGGGATAGAAATAATATCTTGTACCAAGTGAAGAGTGTCTGCTTGACTTTAAAATCAGCATTTAAAATTGTAGCTTTTCCCTTTTGTTGAACAGGTCATTATTATATAACAGAAACAACTTACATTAAATAAAATATCTTTCACTACAGAAATGTGCATAAAAATATTTGATGTGTACAAAATAATAAGAATATGTATAACTATTTGATACATACTTTTATACTGTTTACACTATTTACATTGTTTGAACTATTGTCCTCATCTTTGTTGTCATATTCATGATGTTTTGACTGTTGTATGCTCCGGCCTTCTTCAGGTGATTGGAATTTTGAACTGAACCCTTTATTTCATCCACCCGGGTAGATTGTCCTCAAGGACACATAGCCCAATGGATAAAAGTGTTGGTGACTTGACCCAAAGGATTGTGAGTTCAATACATGGCTACTGCTGTGGTGAATAAAAACTAGGAGTGTTTAGTTAAAGGAAGATAACTGGGACATCATGAAGAAGCATGGCACGTGCAGCTAGAACAATCTACATCAGTTCAAAATTCCAATCAGCTGAAAAAGGCTGTTGTGTACAATGGCTGAAATGTCATGAATATGCCAACAAAGATGAGAACAACAGTCCAAACAATGTAAATAGTGTAAATAGTTACAATACCTCATCTCAGAAAAATAGATAGATGCTTTGAACAGATTCATATTCCAACACTGTCAAAATGCTAGGAAGTTACAACAAAACCTTAACAATATCCACTTCTTAGATAATTACTGGGATGGCAAAAAATACATAACAAAACATGGCAAAAATGAACTTTGAACAGTTATTCTCCAATCTTAATCCTAATGTATAACATTTTATTCAAATATTAGCAATAAAAAATTAAACAAACGGACCTTGTCAGCTGAATTAAGCAAAACATGTTTGTATATATGAGAGAATGGAGAAACTCATATGGGGATAATGTTGAGCGAATTAGTCTAACTCACCATTACTACTG
>OZ010580.1:81010176-81050176 GCA_963932145.1 Acanthosepion lycidas | reverse complement strand
CCCATGGCCATGTTTTTGCAAATTACATTTAACCTTTTTAGCTTAAATTTATTTTGGCATGGAATTGATCTTGCCATTTTTATCTTCCAATTTTTCTGTATCATATATTCACAATTTAACATTATTCTTATCTTGAGTCATTAATTGTGCTTGCATAATAATTAATGAACAAGTGAAAAGAAGTCAGGCAGTCATCTTATTTCATACAATTTGAACTTGTATCTTTATTTGTTTTATGGTTTTTATCACATTCGTTTTTTTACCTTCAAATGAAATTGTGCCCTGTTGGTTGTGGTCAAGTATATACTAACTGCATCCACATGCAAAGAGGTAAGCTCCTCTCAAAAATAGGACAGTAATGATCTCTAACCGTCTTGCTTCAATTACATCATTATGTTGCATGGTGAAGTCCCAGAGCAGCTTTACATTATCATTTTTTATGACTGCAAGTGGATTATATTTATACCACTTTTCTGCTCTCTCCAGTTTGTATGCACCGCATAGCATCCAGTGTACAATATTATTGTTATTAGGTTGGTGCAAAAATAATGACGTAATAATGTTGTTTTTTGACGTTACAAAATATGTCAAAAAACGACATTATTACGTCATTATTTTTGCACCAACCTAATATTATCATCATCATTATTATTATTATTATTTACCAAACATAGATTCATAGAAAGTGAATTAAGAGGAATAGGAATATTGTGTCAATAGTTTAAGTATAAGGACTTTTATAGATTTTAAAAATCAAGATTGTGGGCTTGAATGTTATCTCCTCTCACAGGTAGGGAGTGTAGAACTTTCTCAGCCATCAAGTAGGCACATAGAAACTATTTCTGGATTGGTCAATCATTCTCAAAGATTCTCAGTTTTTCCTGTTGTGATTTCCTTGATGCAGAATTTAATGAAACAAAATAATAACTCTGAATTTATAACTGCAGGATTATTCTTTAAACTAGAAAGGTAAGTTAAAAATTATACACACTTTCATCATAACAAATCTTTAGACAAGAGTACAGATAATTTTTGACTTTCCCTCATATGTGAAGAGAGAGAAAATGATGGGACTAATTTATTTTTCTTACTAATCTGAATGTTTTTGGTTTTATTGTTCTATTTTTACTAAAGCTGTTTTTTGATGATATATTGAGAAACTCTTGGCTCCTTCAGTCAATTTCATCACAGAATATTACATATTCAATCCAAAGATATAATTTAAAATCTGATAAATGTATTTCATAGTTGTTGATAGGCAGTTTAATTTGTGTTTGATGGCGTCAGTAAAACAAAGAAAAAAAAAATGGTGTTTGAGAGAATTAAAATGTCTTCTTTTTTTTTTTCAGTTGTCTGAATCTTTAATTGACTATCAAATCCGACTCAAAGAACTTGAGAAATCAGCCATTACCAAAGAGGGTGAACTTACTGAAAAGGTAGATTAATATTTTGTCTTTGTTTTTTTCTATTCTCTTTTTTGCATTCTTTGTTTTTCTAGAAATACCTGTGAAAATTTTATGGTTTTTCTATTTGAATTTTCTAATGAATCTGAATTTTTCTGTTAATGATTGTATAAGCTCACAGCAATACAACAATAAAATATCCACATAAATTCCCCCCTCACTCATTAAATATTTGAGCCTAATAACTTTAATATAGTAATAACAATCATAAATATTGATGCTGGCCATTATTTTAAGAAGTAAGGGGGTACAAATGAAAAGATTTCAAATTGATAACTTTTTTCATTTCACTGAAACAGGTGTTAAACACTTTTATCATTTCTTTTTTACTGAAACCAAGTAGCACCTCAGGATAATTTTTCCATCTTTCCATGTTATCAAAAGGGAATAGTCCATTATATATGGGGTATTTGCAGGGTGTAGTGGTCGTGCTAGGGGAAGGAGAAGCAGAATTATCATAAGATTAATTTTGAATTATATTTCATTTAAATATCCATTCTTTTCATTTTTTCCTAACATTTTCCTTTTCTATTCTGAATTCATTCTTTTGATGCTTATAACATGAAATGATAAAAAAAAAACAATCTTAAAAAGACAGTTTTATTTCTGTATTACTATGATCTCAACCCCTGTTTATTGACATTTGGCCACAGGCTGTTTGCACTTCTCATAGAATCATTGTATTCTGGAGATTTGCACGTCCTTTTAATGTGTTACGTAAACTTAACATATTTTCACTGTTTAAGTATTGAATTAAACGATTATCACTGTTCTTTCATGCAATTGTTTATATGTCATTACATATGTAATGCTTTTAAATCAAAATAAATTCTACTTTAAATATTTCATTAAATAATCAATAGTAGTGGTAAACATTTCGCATTCATTGATTCAGCAGCCAATGCTACTTTCAGTTGAAATTTATAAAATCTCTCTGTTACAACTATTTTTCTGTAAAGTCCAGTAACTGTTATTGCTCTTTCCAGTACCAATGGGGGCTTCCTTCTTAACCTTTTTTTTGAAGTAGTGTGGAATGTCAACATCTTGATCATATCATTATTTCTTTTTGAGTTACATGTGCTAGTTGTTGCTGCCGTTGGTAGTCCTCAAATGATGTGATTTCTGTTATTTGATACAGTCCACTGGGATTCCTTAACACCTATCCTCAAAGTTTAAAGAAGAATGGCCCTCACTATGACTTACAGGTTTTGTTAACCATTGATCTGAAGAAATGGTTCTATACAGCTGACTGTTTAGCTATTTTGGAACAGGTTTGTCAACTTGCAAGACCACTCTCTCTCCGTCTCCTTTAGGATAAAATTAAATAATTTTTATAATATTTCTGATGATCAATTGACATCATGAAGCAGTAATACCAAAGAGCTTATGAAGACTGAGATTTTGTAGGCAATTTTAAATATCCATTTACTTTTGATTCTTATAATCAATAAATCCATAATTTTATGATGGAAAACCATTTTACACTATCTATTTTTTGAGATAATCCCCCTCATTTTCAATATGTTTAACTAAACGTTTGTTTCATATATTGTAGATTTCATATAATGGCAATTTCTGATGAAAATTCAGCTAATGACTATCAGGTTAGATCCACTCTTGTATAATACACACACACAAACATTATTTATTATAGGAGATTAAAACAAAAACATGTTAAAAATTGCTACACAATAGCAATCATCTTTCAACACTACAAATGTTTCTCATCAGATGGTAAATTACTGGCATGTAAACAAAAAAAACAGAATGGTTCCACTTTTTTTTTTAAAATAGAATTAAAAAGAGGCTTGTAGGATTTACTGTGATTAACCAATCAAATGTGCCCAATGCTGAATTCAAACAAACCCCCCCAAAAAAAATTATAAAGGTCATGACATGAAGTTGTATACACATAAATCCTAGACAATTTAATTTGGGACAGATACAATCAGATTATTTTTTAAAATGTATAGAAGTATGACGTTCAACTTTCACAAGAAGTTAAAGGGAAAGTGATAGGGGAGGTAATCTAACATAATGTTAACTTGTTATATGCTCGGGTCAGCTTCCTACAAAAAATTTTGTAGTTAATAATCAAAAAGCCTCTTTAAGAAACTGGTAAATAACTGTTTAAAAAAGGAAATCAGATCATAAATACAATGCTACTTTGGCAAATTAATATGCAACCATTAATTAAATAGAATCTATATAAGATCTTGATAATACTAACTAATCAATGTAAGATGTTAATAATATTAACACCTGTACATCCATATAAGATTTAATAATACTAGACATCAATACAAGGTGTGTGTGTGTATGTATGTACGTATGTGTATATATATATATATATATATATATATATATTAAAAAAGAGGAAGATCAACCACTTACATTACCATGGTAGAGGCTAATTAATTTTCTAAGACTATTTTCTTATTTTATGTGCATACAACAGGAAGTGTGACAGATGTGTGTATGTATGTGTGTGTGTATATATATATATATATATATATATATATATATATATATATATATATAATATATATATATATATATATATAGTTATACTGGGTAGTCCTAAGGAGGATGAAATCCTGAGAGCTCAATCCCTAAACTCTACCATGTCTCTTTAACTATTCCTTTTACACTCTCTGTTAAATTACAAAAACTTACACTACCCATCAATTTTAATTTCATTTTTCGTTTCATTTTTGGAAGTGCTATCTGATGATCCGTCATCCTTTAAAAGGGTTCTGGTGAAATAAATTATTATAATGGTACCTGAAAGTGGTCTGTTTTTCTTAAAAATATATAAAGCAGAATCAGCACATTGAATCCAAAATGAGGCTTTTTGTTTTCTCTTTGGAATGGCTTGGATCCATTTTTAACTTCATTCTGTCCAGTTACCAGATATCTTTACAAAAATGTCACATTAATTGACATCTCATGATAACTGACAGAAAAGCAAACATATGATCACATGGTTGAGGAAAATCTCTTAGTTGCTCAGGAAGTAACTCTAATCTAATAGCTAATCTTGACAAGAATATTGATAATGCATATATAATTATTTATATAGACCAAAAGTAATTCAGAAAAACATTCTTGTTGGTCATTAATACTTGGTCATTAATCTGTAGGTGTATTATTTGTAAGTTATGAGTCCAAATAATTTCAAATCAAAAGTCACTAATCTGACACAAACATTGAATGTTTCCCAAATTGAGTATAAATGTTGAAATTTTCTCATACCTGAAGCAAATAAATATGACACAGATGCTGAATATTTTGCAAGTCCTATACAATATTTTTTTCAATCATTTCACCCCAAGCAAGACAGAAATGCTACGAGTACACAGGGGGTTACAGAGAGTGAAAGTGAAAGAAAAAAACTGAGAATAAGGAGGATTGAGGAAAGGACAAAAATAAACAGGATTTAAGATAGAAGATGAAAATTGATACTGTATTTAAATTTTTGAACATTGTAGTTATCAGGGAAGCAAGTAACTGGGAATTCCACAGATGAGAATTTCATGAAAAGAAACTTTTAGAGAAGTGGATGTTGTTTTTAACTATTTCAACAGCAAAAGCGTGGGGCATATAACCACTCTAGTAGCATGCTTAGTAGTCAGGGCATCAGGGAAAAAAGCTTGTCAGAGCCATGAAAAATATTTGTAGAAAAGACAGAGGGAAACCATGCCGCATTTTTGAGATAGTGATTGAAGTTGAGATGCCAAGTCAGGATCAATTACATTGTGGATCCTTCTTTGGTTTTTGTCAAGAACCTGGAGATGAATAGCAGGAGCACCAGACTAGATATGGCAGCAGTATTCAATGCATGAATGGTAATTTGTAGATATACAAGATGAACTCTGATGAGAAAATACTGAACATTTCTCAAATCTTACAAACTTTGAATGTTTCTCAAAAATGATGGAAACACTGAATGTTTCTTGAATCCAACACAAACACTGAAAAGTTTCTTGAATCCAAGACAAATGGTGAATGGTTCTCAAGTACAAGGCAAATGCTGAATATTTCTTTCATAAAACATAACTTAGAAGAAATAAAATATATGCTATAACCACCAGAAATGGTTTGCTTTTATAATTTTTAGAATGTGTGTATAACTCAAATGGCAAACAGTAGCCATTGACAATTATGGTATTACATCCTGTCCATAAAAACCAAGATAACAAAGAAAGTAGATATTTACTTGACCCCCCACCACTGTTTCAGGTTGTGATACAAGGTCAGTTTTTAACGTGGGGACCCGAGTGTTTTCACTCGGGCTGCTGATCCAAGCTGGTCTTAGCTGGTCATAGCTGGTCCAGGCTGGAGCCGGTCCAAGCTAGTCCCATCCGTGATACCACCAGCCCAGGGATGAGCCCTGTGCCAGATAACACTGAAAGTAGATATCAATGGAGTTTTGTTTCTAAGCAAAAACATATACACAACCTTTTTTGTTGTTGTTTACAATATTTGTTCCACCTGTGATTGATGTTTTTGTTAGATTGTATTTACCTACTGTCATACATAAGTGTAAATAGATACATGAATAATTAAAGTTGAATCCTTTTTAAAAGTTGCAAAGGAGAAATAAAACTCCTTTAATTAATTCTTTTATCTCCATCCCTTTCTCTTTCTCAGTTTTTCTCTATTTTTCCTTTTTCACACTTGTTTCCTGCCTCTTCTTCCTTACATTTCCTAAAATAAACAGGCAGATGATGGTTATGTTGTCTGTAATATTTGCCTTAGTGCCCACAGTTATTACACTGATCTTAAGCAGATTGCACAGATACTCTGCAGAAGTGTCATCTGTATGTAAATAATTATATTAGTTGAGATAATTGTTCTGTTTTTTAGTTTTTCTTTATTATTTAAAACAATATTTTATTTAAAATTTTAGGAAAAATGAAATTAATTCCAGAAACTTTGTGCTACAATACTTACTTTGATAATTCATTTTCATCTTCTCATATCTGCCCTTTTATGCATTTTAGAATTTAAATTTTGAAATATATGGGCCTTGATAAGTTACAAAAGATGAGTGTTGGGAAAGGGGTGATTCAACACAATCTTCAGATCTGAAGACTGTGTTGAAGCATGAAACAGACCACTTGGTGATGATGTGAGTTGAAACTTATATTACTCACACACACATATATCCAAGTATAGGATTGGTGTATATGGAATAAATTCCAATAACCAACAAATACTATTCTTAATTAGAGTGCTCAATACAGAGTAGACCAAATATAATTATTTATTTGAAAATTATATATTATAGAATCTCTACAAAAAATAGCCATTTTGTTTCAACACTTCTGGTGTCTTATTAAGTGATGGTGTTGAATATATAAAAAGGGTTTTAAAAGGTTATTGGCTATTTTTGTATAGATTTTATAATATATTTATGCTATAATTTTCAAATAAATAATATATATATATATATAAATTTCTCTGATTTAACCAGTAGAGAAGACAATATTTATGAATAAAAATGACAATAGGAAAACTGGTAATTGCTGACGCGTTTCGTCCAATGTGGACTTTATCATTTTCGTATTTTGCTTTGATAAAGTCTACATTGGACGAAACGCGTCAGCAATTATCAGTTTTCCTATTCTCATTTTTATTCATAAATATATATATATATATATATATGTGTGTGTGTGTGTGTGTGATATACTGGGTGTAACAACAAAATTGTTCAAATCATGTAATACCATAGAATAATTGCCCATCCCACAAAATGTTTAATATCTAAAAACCACTAAATTAGTTGAGTTTTCCAGGTTTTAAGATAAGATGTTTAGCCATCTTGACAAAATTTGTTGTAAAAATCTTTGAAAAACCCTTTGAGTCATTCAGCTAGAAGGAGAACAGGTTAAAATCATTTCGTGTCAGCCCCACAATGTCTTCCCAACTGAGCAATAGTGAGAAAAAAAAGACCATTCAGGCTTTTAGTAATGGTACCAAGATTTATACTCTGGCTTCCATTCAAGAACCATCAAGAGAAGGCTGAATACGTTTAAAAAAGAGGGAACAGTAGAGAGGAAAATTGGATCAGGATGTCACAACAGGAAGAGGGATCATCATTTCAACTTAGAGCTAAATAAATTCTTAGTGTTCAAAGTATAGTCCAATCATGTTATAAAACCTTGCAGAATTCCAGTAAGATATCTTTACTCATTTCTAAGATACAGCAGTTCAAAGCTTAATCTAACAACTGGACAATATATATATATATATATATATATATATATATATATATATATTTAGTTTATGGAAAACTAGGTAATCCGTATGGGTAGACCCAAGGAGGATAAAATCCAGAGTGCTCAATGTAAATCCAGAGCAAATAATTTAAATAAAAACAGACCACTTTAAGGTTCCATGCAAAAACTTTCTATTATAATAAAAATATTTTAATAATATTATATTGTGCTCTGTGTTTGTATGAGCACTTTTAAAATAGTAAATGCTAAGAACTGTGGATTCTATATCCATCTGTTCTTTCTTAAGATATATACATATCTATATATATTTGTCCAGGGTATGACATATAAACTGCAACTGGTGTTGCAGCTCTAAATTTACTATTTGGAGTCTTGGGGAATGTGGAGTTACTCCTTAAATGCCATTATTCCCAGGCCCACTCTGGTCCAGGGTGGTAGTACCTGTCAGAGTCCCATCTATGGGTCAAATATTTTGTGTGATGTGCATGGATGTAGAAATACCTGGAATGGTGCCCAGGTGCATGGTAAGCCCACTGGGAGTTAGAGGCGTCTAACTCTCTCTCTAAGAGAAGGACACTCTGATATAAAACCTGCAGCTTCTGCCATTGTTCAATCATTTTGCCATCGACTTGTCATTGAATATATGTTGGTGGAGGAGGAGAGGGTGCTATGCCTGTAGCACAAGGATAGAAAATCAACAGCAATCATGTGCAGATATCTCTTCTTTCAAAGTCCTATGGCGATGGGGCCATGGCAACATGGGCATCAGGCCTTGAGGAAAGGTGATGTTAATTTGTTGCCTCTAGACTCCCAGTATAAATGTACTTTTTGCAGCAGCAGAATTTGCTGACCAAAGCTGGTTTAACCAGTCACATGAGATACTATTGCCATGATAATATAGACCATGTTTCTTAGACTGAATGGCTTCCTCCCAGACCATCTGGTGCCCTTTGTCAGTTTTGTGACAAAATCTCATTACACCATTCATTTGTAATTTATGTAAGAAAGCTTGTAATAGTGCAGCAGGTTTAAAGAGCCACTTGTGTGCACATGAATGTGGCAATGTACCAAAAAGTTGCAGTCACTATCATAAACGTGAACTGGCTGTATTTTGTTTTAAAGCTTTCTTAACAGGGTGTTAATTCCTTTTATCATTTTACTATTTTTTCTCTTTTATAGGCCTTTTAATATTTCTTTTAACTGTAAGTGTTTGACCGCTTAAAAATTAAGGAGAGGCTTTCATAATTTGTTTGCAAATGCGAGTGACTTCTTTTTTTTTTTTTTTTTTTTTATCATATTTCATCCTTTTTTATTTTTTATCATTTTAATATCCTTTTATACTTACTGATCAAACAAGTCTTCATTCTAAAAGTAAGAAGACATGGTTGTCTTCTGTAAAGAAGTGGCAATCATCATATATATATATATATATATATATATATATATATATATATGAATGTGTGTATGTGTAATATGTGTATGTGTGTGATATATATATGTGTGTGGGGGGGTAATATAAATATGTGTGTAAGTGAATTATATATGTCTCTGTGTAATATGTGTGTGTTTAATATATATATATATATATACACACATATATATATATATATATATATATATATATATATATATATATATATATATATATACGTGTGTGTGTTTGCCTGTGTATATATTATACATAAGAAACATGAAACAGACTTTTTTTATCATTAAAAAGTTGGTGGTGGTGTCTTCTTTATATACAGTGCCAGTTCAATCCCTGAGTTTTTATAGGGTTATCTGTACTTTGTTTTTATTTACAAATGTCAAGTTTGAAATTGTGCTTTTGTGATTGATAACTGTATACAATTACAAATTGTGAAAAAGAATACCATCAGTAGTACACAATTTCAAATTTAAAGCTGAGCATCCTGTATCTTTAATGTTTTGACGTGAACTGTAAACAATGTGTTATTTTATTACTCAACATGCTTTTCCACCACCTTTTTTATGTAATATTCTATCAGTAAAACTGTTACTAGGCTGAAGAAGTTCTTTCTATTAATGAAACATGTTACTAAAGAGATAAGTTAAAATTTACATGTAATCTCTCTTTTTCTCTGGATGGATGGATATATATATATATATATATATATATATATATATATATATATATATATATATATATAATCTGATAAATTTATATAATGCATTATTATAAGATTTCCTGAACCTTTTTTGTTTTTCAATAAAATCTCTTGTAGCATCATATATGCTGTTTTGTCTGTTTCAAATGATAATCTTAAAAATTTTCTGTTTTTATTTTAATCAGATATTTTTTAAAATATTCAAATTCTCAGACAATACAGTATTTCAGTTTCCTAGATGTACATAAAAGCCTACAAAAACATATTAATACAAAACAGTTGTAACCTGGGATATCATATGTAACCATTATTAAACAAATAAATTAAAACCTTCTTTCAGTCTAATAATTATATATATATATATATATATATATATATATATATATATATATATTAGTGATAGAAAAATATTAAAAACTTATGTAGGAAACTGGCAGACACAGTGTTATTATATATTAAGCTTGCAAATAAATATAGTGAATATAATTTAAATTCGAAACCTGATGATTCAATACTTCAATGTCTCCTTGGTTTATGTAAGATATGAACTTAGGAATCAAGTACAAATGACACTTTAAAGTTATCCTTTCAGAAGAATTTGTACTAACCCTCAAAAAATGCTTCTTTTCTGATTACTATATTAACCCAGTTTTTCTCAACCTTATTAAGCAATGACACACCTAGGAGAAAATGAAAATATTGCAGCATACTTAAAATTTTTCATGGGTATACGTTTAAATGTTATGAAATAAAACCATAGATTTTAAAAAAATACACACAAATGTGAACTTACTTTATTTCAATGTTTCTCTTCAACTATTTGGGCAGCTTATTTAGTGTGAAAACAGCAACTGGTGTTTTTTCCGTAATTTCTTCAAGGAATTGTCGAATGTGGGATAGGCACACCCTCATTTCTTCAGTTGAGCATAGTCTTTCTCACTTCTTATTTTTGATCTTATTTAGGGTTGAGAAGCTTAATTCCCATAAATAAGAAGTAGAAAATTGCAATAAAACTGATAAAGCCTTTTTAGCTAATGTGGGATATTCTTTTTTTTTTTTTTTATTGAAATCTAAAATGTATCAATGGGTATTGTTGAATGTTTTATTTTGAGCCCTCAATCACTAGAAATGGTAGCCAATTTTTCTTATTCACATAACTGTAGTCAAATAATAGAAGGAACATTTATGAAGAGATTTCAAAAACGAATGTTAAAACAAAGTATTTAAAATAACATAATCGAAGAATAGTGAAAATAATTATTTGAAAAAAAGTTTAAAGCTTATTTATTCAAATACTAATGCTATAGTATTAGTACTTCCGCACATACACATATGTATGTCATGACAATATTTCATGCAACACTTAAGAGGATCATGCAACACACTACTCTTTTTTTTTTTAACTCCATTTTGTAAGAATGATAGTGGCAAAATTGTTTTTTACAGGAAACATTCAACATTTAGTTATTGATCAGTTAGCATTACTGTCAGTTGAAAATTATAAATTCTTTTTCTTAAAACAGTTTATCAGGAAAATAGACTTCACAAGTTCACTGACTTTGTTTTTTTTATTTTTGTTTTTTTAATCAGTTCACCCTTAGTCAGGTGATAATACCACTGAGATGCAAAGGGCTATTGGGAGTGAAAGAGATTGAAAAACTTCAGAAGGTACTAGAAACCCAGTCCTAAACAGGAAACAAGGGATAAATCTCTACTCCTATTTAAAGGACTGGGGAAGAGTATTAACTGGATCACTCTTTCTAGTACTGATGGAAGTTTCCTTCAAAACTTTTTTATGCTAATGTGGAAGAGTCAACATCTCAATAATAACATTATTTTCCCTTCTAGTTACATGTACTGTATTTATTGTTGCTTGGACCAGAAAAATATCATCTCTCTTATTTTTTGCTTCTATTTTTCTATATTTTTTGTAATCTTTGTTTTAAAAACATAATTTTTAATAGTTTTAAATCTCAAAATAATAGCTTCACTATCCTGTGTCAGTCATTACTATAAAATTTAAAGTTCCTTCTAGAAGTAATGTTTTTTTTTTCTTTCATGATATTTTTTATGCATCAAAAACATTGGAGTAATAAATTTAAAGTTTGTTGAATGTATTTTTTTATGATTGCTAAAAAAAATCCTGAAGGTTAAGATCTGAATTTGTTCAGGAAATAAATATAACCTACTTAGTTAAATTATTGAATTTTACACTTTTTGTAATTATTATTTTATTTTATTATTTTATTTTATTTTTTTGCAAGGGACAATTTTATTGGAAATTCAATATTTCAATATTGTAGGTTAAGGAAAAATATTGACTCTTGTTCCTATCACATATTCTTCACCACCTTACTGCTAATCTGGGCTTTTGTACTCTTCTGACTAAACAATTTTCTCTACTTTTTCTCATGTGCCTGTCTACCTTTTAAAATATCAAATCAAAAATATATGTAAAAAAATCAAAAATACATTTCACTTTATTAACAGAAATTTAAAATATTGGATTTTCGTTGAAATTTTACCATGTCCTAGGTATACTAGTTGTAATTTGGAAAGTGTGTAAAATTCAATAATTTTGGCAGGCTTGCACAGAGTTGGAACAACCAAAGGAAAGTTTCTACTCACTGGGAGATTTAGACATATCTATGGGATGTCCATTTTCTTTTTCTTGGTCCAGAAGTCAGGGTAAGTCAGTATAAGCACCATTACTATAGTCACACTCAAATCAATTTTGCACTGAATTGGAACATTTCTGTACAATTTTATTAATAAATATTGGATTTTTTTGAACTTATACTCTCACTGGCAGATTCTTAAATGGATCTTTAACTTCCTTCCATAATTGTTCCAATTAATACATTAATGCTCCAATGTCCAATTTTGGGGACATTAATAAGTTATTGCAAGAAACCTATAATTAAATAATCTTTTTTAGAAACATATCTGTCTGAGATCCAGGCAGTACAGACATTAAAAATAGAAAAAATATATACATCACACCAGGGTTTTTGTGGCACTCGCATCCAGAATTATGATTAGTAATAACCTCTACTTACAGAATGCCTTATATACCTGCAGAAGGCCAAAGAATATAGAAATAAAACTAATTCCATAGAAACATCTGGCATTTAACTGGACAATGAGTGTTACTGTCCATTGAAATTTATAAATTCTTTTTCTTTAAACAGTTTTACAGGAAATTAAACTTCTCTAATCTACTGTGATCATTCTTTCTAAAATTGATGTGAGTTTCCTTCCTAACCTTTTGTTTAATATAGTGTGGAGGGTCAGAATCTTGATAATATCATTATTTTTTCTTCTATTTTATAAATCATTTTATGTTTTTGTAGCCCTAGTCTAAAGAATCTGAAGAAGGATTGTCTTCTTAAATACCAAGAGGATTCATTCACTTGAAGACATTTTTAATCATTGATCTAAGAAAACTTTTATTCAAGAACACCAAAAAGCTGTAACATGAGGTTAAGTGGAAAAATCAGTTGTGGCTGACCGCATATGGAGAGAAAAGGGAGATCACTGCCCTCTGTGGGATCAGTTTGAAATCATAAACAAAGAACATCATTGGAAAATTTGTAAACTTAAGGAATCAGCACATATGCTAGGCCACACAAATCTCCTGAGCCAACCAAGCATAGAAATGAATACAATATAGGAACCAGTAATAAGAAGTGCCAGAGAAAATCAATAATAACAACGAAAATTGCAATATGAGCTCTGATAACAAACATGCAATGATAACAGCAAAAATTTCAATATGAGCACTGGTAAAAATGGTTGCTGAAGACATTAAGTTTATAAGTCCCAGAAATTCATATACAGATGTCCTCAAGGACACGTGGCACAGTGGATAAAGGAGTTGGTTATATCCAGTGACAGGACCCAAAGAGTTGTGAGTTCAATACCTGGTTAAGAGCAGTGGAGAATTAAGAGATAACTAATAACTGGCATCCATTAGACATGGCATGTAGAACCAGAACAGTCTACCCCAGCAAGCAAAATAAAGAGTTCGGTTCGACATTCCAACCACAGGAGCATACAACAGCTGAAACGATGTGAGAAATATGGCAATTAAGATGAGGACAATAGTCCGAATAATGTAAATATTGTACATAATACCTCATCTCAGAGATATAGATAGATAAGAAAACTTTTGTATATGGATGGTAGTTTAGACATTTCTGAAGTAATTGCATGACATGCATATGAGACTTTAGAACTTAGATCTGATGAGGCTATTTAAGAGCATAATTCACATTTTCAGGTTAATATTTTGGTTTTGCATAGTCTTGTGGTGTTGTCTGAAACTATCCCTTGTACAACCTATCCTGTGTTCTATTTTTTTTTATCTCATATTCTAAATTCTTTATAACTGATCTATACATCAAGATATTTGAATTTTTTTTGTTTAATCATTTCAACCAGTGGCATAGCTAGATGTGACATTCTTCCTCTGGCAGCATTTTTGTGTCTGTTTTATGCTATAAGCATGTATAGGATGTACTAAAATAAAAGTAGTTTTAATGTCAGGACAGTACTCACAGTTGAAGAATCTTTTTGATTTCAAGTAACTTATACTATAGTATATATAATGGCCTATCTACTAACTATAGAGAGACAATTGACAGATGAAATCATTTTTGGTAATGTCATTGAAGAGTTTGTCAAAATAAAAGCAAGAAAAGTTACTTTGTAGAAAGTTGTAATTTTTCATTTAAAAAATAAAAATGGTCCTAATGTTTTGCACTTTTTTCCCTCTATGTTGTTTTAGCTTTTAATGGTTACTGATAAAGTTTAAGTATATTTGGTATGTATTTAAAGCATACTATATTTGAGTAAGTGCAAGTAATATTGTAATGGTACACAAACTAATTTTATAACTTTAAGTCATTGTGCAATATGCATTTTTTGTGGGGTTGCAGGAGGGTGACAATTTCAAGGGCTGCCCCAGGTAGCAAACACTCTAGTTAAACCACTGATTTCAGCCCAAGCAAAGTTACTAAAGCCACTAAAATTCAAGAGGTTACTGAGTGTGAGACAATGTAAGAAAAAAAATTGTTAAGAAGAGAGACAATAAAAATAAAACAGAAATTAGAAAGACAGAAGATAACATTTGACATTTGCAATTAAATTGTTGAAGATCAAAGTTGACAAGAATCCAGCAAGATTTTGACAAGCAAGAAAAGAAGCTGTTAGCATAGAACTTAGTTACATTTAACCATTTTAACTAAAATTATGAGACCTTGCTACCAATCTAGTACTGCACCTAAATTCATAAAGCCTAAATACCATAGAGAAAAGTTCTTCAGAACAATTACCATGAAAGTATTTATAGAAAAGTCACATTGAAGCTATGTTCTGGTGGTGGGGTAGTGACAAGTTGAGATGTCAGGTCATGACCAATAACATTGCTGATTCTTCTTTGTATTTTATCAAGAATCTTTAAATATATAACAGGAGCTTTTATTTAAGTGTGTCAAATTTATCAATTTCATATTCTAAATTTTTATGATAAATTTAGGGTATGTGTCATCACTAATAATAAGTTGTTGAATGAAAGCAGAAATGAAATTATAAATATTTTTTATTTGTAAATAAAATTTGTAGCCAAATAATCTATTTGCAACTTATGGATTTTTTTAATTTTTTTCCAATTTTTAGATAATCGAACTGGAAAAGATTTTACATGATGCTGAGGAAGAAAAAGCTCTTCTGCTTCAGCAACTAGATACAATGAAAGGTAAATTATCAACTCTGGAAGAAGACAAGAATCTTTTGATGGAAGATCATTCCAAACTAAAAACAACTCACAGAAATTTGAATCAAAGATATGAGATTGAAGTGAGTATATTTGAAAGTAGTTTGCAATGGAACATCATATGACATCCACTTTTTTTTTTCAGTACTCTATTAGATCAATAAAAACAGACACCTCGGTAGGACATTCATAACAGAAAAGAAATAATTCATAACAAAAAAGTGCAGTAATAAAAAAAAAAAAAAATGACTGTAAATTGGTAACACTGAAATATAACAATTAAAAGGTAATTAGTCTTTAATATTATATTTTTTGTTTGTATATAACATTAGTCTGGAGTTCTATATTTTTAGTTGCTGTGAAAATTGTTTTTCCTCAATTTTAGTTACGATGAGAGGACTGAGAAACTTGTTTAGTTGGTTTTAATCATTATATTTTGCTATTATTAATTTATAGTAATATGCATCAAAAGTAACACCCTATTTTATTTATTAACTTTTATTGAACAAAAATAAATTAGACATTTAAGGAAATTTATAAGTATAATCACATCAAAACAACATGATTTATTATGATTAACAAACTATTTAACATGTTCAAAATGTTCCCCTTGATGTTAAATACAATAATGAACCCTATCAGCAACACTTGTACAAAAAATTTGACACATTTCTTGATTAATTTCAGAAGATTTATCAGAAATTGCTTGTTTTAATTCAGGAATTGTTTTCAATTTGAGACTGTAACCAAAATCATTCAGTACATCCCACAAGACAAACTCTGATGGTGTTAGGTCTATTGATCGTGATGGCCAGTTAACTGCTACACGTCATCCTATCCACCTCAGCTCAAATAAAAAAAAGCATTACTTTTTCCTTCATACTGTGTATTTTTTGTTACCTCTCTTTTTTGTTATGAATGTCCTTTCAGTATTTTAAAGTATTTGTCATTCTAGTCATCATATATAATGTTGATCATAAAATTAATCAAGATAAAGTCTTATCACCAATTCGAAGATTACTTGATTCTAATCTTTTGTCGTGTTTCATCATATTTGTTTAAAAGAAATGAAATCACAACAGCAAAATTGAAGATATTTGCATTATCTTCTTTCAAACCTAGGCTATGCAGATGGATGATATTACAGCCATTAACAACTGAAGTCATGAAATTCTGAAATATGGAGACATTTTTGCTCAAAATGCATGTCTACGAAGAAAAATAATCTTCCTTCCAATATAACAGTTTATGTCAAACAAATTAAACAATTACCATATATACTTGTCTAAGCCAACTTCATTTATAGTGCAACCCCTGAATTTTTTTTTTTTTTTCATGAATTTTAATTCCCCCAGAAAAAATTGCCTGTGTATACTGCAACTGGTCAGCATAAATGTATGATTTTTAAACTCCTTAAAAAAAAGTTTCCTGTGTACAGTTCAACACTCTTTTTTTTTTTTTTTTGTGTAAAAAGAAATTTTATCATAAAGACTTGACTATACTCAAGTATATATGTACTTAACTTCAAAAACTCAGGTTTTAAGGTCATATCAAACATAATAAAAAAAATGAATTTGTCAAAAATATGATACAAATAGTGGGAGTAACCCAGAGATAAAGGAAGCATAATAGCATCTACAAATAAGGCATGATGATCTTAGCAAAGCTTACAGTCATATCATGTTGAAATATCAGTTCCCATATGATTACTGAAGTTAAGCAACATTGCGCCTGGTTGGTACCTGAACTGCTTGGGAATATCAGCTGCTGTAAGTTTAGATATCTACTTGGTCAGAGTCCAACCTTGATTTTCTCAATGGAGAAAATGAAAACTGTAAACTCTGGAGGGAGCTAAGAAAAGATATTCTATGCAAAGTGAAAAGAATAATTCTGTTTCAGAATTATATTTCAGACATTACCCTAATTTTACTCAATCCATCATTCCCAGAAAGAATTGTTAACTAAACTTTTCATTCAATAGCAGAGAGGGAAGAATATCCTATCACACTAATTTTGTTTAGTATTTTTGTTTTGTTTTTTGCTTAGATACAAAATTGATGTAAAAGCTCTCAATACCAACTTTTTGCTAAGATAGTATTTACACATCTAAACTAACAGCAGCTGATATTCCCAAGCAGTCCAGGTACTGACCAGGCTCAATGTTGCTTAACTTTAGTAATTGTATAGGAACTGGTATTTCAACATGATATGTCCATAAGCTTTGGTAAGATCATCATGCCTTATTTTCAAGTGAAATGCAATATAAATAGTGTATCTGGTCCATGGAAATCCATATCTGAAGCAGTACCTCTTGATTACACAAGCAAGGTAGCATTAGATGTACACTTTGATACTTGCTGTTAGTTAGTGAGACTGAGCAGTTTTTGCTTTTACCTGTACTGTACATCTTATTAAAACAAACCTCAAATTGCTATTGATCTTTTGGAGAGGAAAATAGAATTGTTTGCACAATGTTTGAGTAAACTTATCTTTACTCAGCTGTTTATTGCTTATGCAGTCAGTCTACTGTAGGATGTCTTTTACTTACTTTTACTTTTTTCCTAGGAAAATTTCAGGAGATAACAAAATGAGTTCCCTAGGAACTCACAAAAAAGGAATATTCATCAGTATTTAAACCCTTGTTTATCTTTTCTTGCTTGCCATAGAAAAAAAATGTCATTTTTAAAAAGAATAGTCACTGGGGTTAAAAATTGGATTTATTATGATCCAGATAAGTTTTCACTTGTCAGCCTAAATAGAATCTACTAAGGGAAACAGTCTGATATGTTTATTGGAAAGCTAATTGTTAGTTTTGCTACATGACAATGCTAACCCTCATTTTAAAAATGTGACATAACTTGGATGTACTTTCACTTTTTTCAACATTTGTTTGTCTGCCCAGTGGTTACAAGTTTATGATATCAAAAAAAATTCTTTGAAACAAAACAAGAATTATTCTTTTATTAAGGAATATATAATTTAACAGAAAGATAGTATAAGTCATGAAAACATTTTGATTAACTGAATGCTACAAATTCATATAAATAAAAGATTTTATCAAAAACTGCTGGTAACTTTTGCATCAAACTTATAATTATATCATTCTAAAGGGTATAATGAACTCAAAGCTACATGATCCATTTAATTAGTAAATTGAGACATTTTCTAATATTACATTTGATGAATTATTTGATTCATAGTTGATAAATAATTAGGGTTGGCAAAATGATCAGTTAAAAGAATTCTAATCTTAAGAATTTTTTCTGTTATCATGGGATTGTTGGGTTCTTGACAAGTTCACTAATTCCACCAAACAGTTGATAATTGGTAATTTAATTACTCTCAAGAAAGATTAACAACAAAATAATTAATGAAAACCTATCAGAATGCTACCTAAATTCATTCTAACATAACTGATGATTCCTAAGCCAAGGATGAAATTTCTGAGATTTAGTAAAGAAGGATGACCAAGTACAAAAATTGATTAATTGCGAAAGAAAAAAAATAATTAAAAAAATTTAAAAAATGCCAATAACTAATTATCAGCCAATTAATCAATGGAACTCTAATTCAGAAGATATTTAATATGTCAAGTCCCTTTGTTCGTCCAAAGATGAATGTAAACTTAAACCTGAAAAGCCTCAGGGAATAATACTTGTAAAATGAACATTAGGATTGCAACCATTCTTGTGGCTAAAATAATTCCAGAGAGCCATGTTCAAACTCAGCTAAAACCTAGGATTCTGAATGCTGATTTTCAAAGCAGGTAAACTTACAAGAATGATGCAACATGATCTACCTACATTTAATTTCTCTCTCCTTTTTTTACTTAATTTGTAAATCTTTTGATAGTGCCCTTCCTTTGCATTGAAAAGTGGTAAGTGAAAACTTCTCTCCTTTCCAGGAATGGAGACATAAAATTGTGCAGATGACTTCATGGTTCCTTTATTACTAGCATCATGGGAAAATGTATTTCTTTTTTATTATTTTATTTATTGATTTTATTTCATTTCTCCACAATACCCTCCATTTGATCTTTTTTCATTCAGTTTATAGTTTTACTTGTAGACATGATGGGCACTTGCTACTATGTTTCTCACATTGTAAATATAATTTACTTTAATACTTTGTACCACAGTAAGCAAAACTAAATCATTACCTACAACCTATTTTTAAGTTAAAGTAGAATTATACTTACCTTTGAGTATTTGTCATCTTTTATAAATCTTGCTCAAACAAGGTCCAAGAGCCACTTGAGGTAGAGGGCTACAGAGTAAGAGGCACAGTTTAAGTGGAGATGATACCAGTTGACCCTAGACTTGAACATGTTAAGATTGTAGTGATCAGGGAAGCATCCTCTTAGGAGTTAGTTCATGGGAAGAAGCTGCTAGATTGGGACTTAGTTCTCCCCTATGGAATATGAAGATAATCAGATTAATTTGCTACAATTTGAAGGTAAGAACTGCTGGAAATAAGGAATGTAGTTTGTCTGAACATTTTCCATGGAAATAGCTATAGAGTAGTGTGACATTTCGTCAGTTGGGAAAGGGGTTGTAGGGTGGAAAGTAATTCATTACCTACAAGGACATGGAGATGCTTTTGGACTCTCAAGACCAGAAAGTGGGGACTGGGCAGCTCCTGCTCATATATGGCAGCAGTACTCCATTTTGGGCCTGATTTGACTCTTGTAAAGGTAGAGAATAGCAGGAGTCAGATACTTAATGGTGCAATACAGGGAACTGAGCATTTCTCCAGCATTTTTAGCGTTGCATCATATATATGAGTTCCACAAGGTCTTAAGTCCCAGATCCTCCCTGAGAGATTACCCGTTCATCAGGTGAAAATACAGGGTCAGCTTTGTGATAATGCGACACTAGTTTAATTTTCAAGACACTGAATGTGACAAGCCATTTTTTCTACCACTGAACTATTAGAGCTCATTCAGAGAAATTAGCTACCAGGTTCTGGTCATCTAGAGTTTTGGTGGTACACCCATAAATATTAGCTATAACCTTAAGAAATTTTTTTTCTTGAGATATTTTTTTTGCAATGTCGTATCAGCCAAATATCTTGTCAGCTGTCCCAGAACAGTCTTTGCTTTTCTCTTCCTTCATTGCCATTTATGAAATGTCTTGAATCCAAATTTGTAAGAAAAAGATTGAAAAAAAATTTATTGCACAATAGCTCATCAGTCATTCCAGGACAAAAGAGTTAAGAATAGTATTGACTGTATTTTCCAAAAGCAAACTAAAGCTTGCATGCATGTCGAGCTGCAAAAATGGTTGTTTACCATGAAGACAAATAAGGTATTCTATTTTTAAACCGACATTAAAATACTGGATTTTCAAAAAGATTATATCTCAAACCAAATGTTTAAAACATCTAGAAAATATATTAAAAGATATATGAAATCATTTTAAAGTATTTTGTATTTATTATGTAATAGACAAGTAATTATTGTGATTTGTTTTGTGCAGAAATTTCTTGTTAGAAGAAATATGCATACAACTGCACTGCATGTGCATTTGCTAATTGCACTGATTTCAATCAAGTTTTCTATTTTATGTATTTACTAATCAAATTATTCAGATCAGTCTATTTAAGAAATGTGTCTGTCGGTATCAAAAGCCAAAGATAAGTAATTAGGTGTCATGTGATATCTTGAAATAAAATTATAATTCCAGTGAAAGCTAGATGATAAACAAAAAAATTCTAATTAATCAGATTTTGGAGGTGTGGAATTCATTTCCTGGTTAACAGTACAGTAAATGGAATTGCTGAAGCTAGTTGAAATTCTCACTGAATTAATTTATGTTCACATTGTACTAATACTCTTGGAAAATGCATGAATACTTCTCTCTTGATAAACTGCTGGTAGCATGTAGTTCAGTAAAGTTTTATTATTTATGTTATTTACTAATATCACCATCTTCATTCTTATGATCATATTTTGACAATTGTGACCTCTGTACTTGTTCAGGTGTCTGTCAATTCAGGTCTGCTGAAATGCCAGTTCTCATTTTATCAGAGAGTTAAGCAATGTTGAGTTTAGATGGGGTACTGCTTTGGAACACTGGGTACTGTAAGTGACTTCCTATAATCTGAAATATGTTTTGGCTTTAAATAACCTACAAAATGTTGATAAAAAATCAATCAATATCAATCCAGTGAATTAATCAGTGAATTTTTCAACAAAATGTTTTTGTTAAAAAAGTGTTTATTATTAAAATAAGGCCATTTTAATGATAAGCCAAATGGTTTGAAGTAGCTAATGTTGGCCTTAGAATATGCTCTAATACTCATTTCATATGGCCTCAAAATTCCCTTTTAATTGGTTAAATTTCAAAATTTTCTTCAGGGCTTTCAGTGCCTGAACCACCAGCTACCACTGTTTCAAACTGAAACCTTTATTTAATCTACAAAAGTAGACTGTTCTCATTCTACTGTCCATGTTTAAAGATATCTTGTTTTGTTTATAATTACTATTGTTCACTTATTATTTGCTCTATTTCCATTGAGTCTAAATCTGTACTGATTGACTCGGTGATTATTGGCACCAAATTCCTAAATCAATGCTTTAATCCACTAAGAATAACTCCACATTCCAGAAAATTTGGGTAGAACCCAGCACAATTTGTTGGAATTTTCTTTTAGAGAAGATGCTGCATGAAATCTAGTGAATAATACTGAATTGTACACCAGTAATAATATAATTTGATTAGATTTTGGTCTATAGCTTTATCATTAAAATCTTGCTTTGAAGTATTTTTTTTTAAGTAATTCTTTCTAAAACTATTAACTGATGAGACCATAGCACTAATCATATGAAACTATCTATTAAAATAACTTTGAAATTCTTGGAGAATACTACACACATGTTTATATTTATAAATTACAAGCTTAAAATTCCACTCCATGTGAACTTTTCAGCTAGCTCCTGTGAAAAGCTAACTGAGCCTCTAGCTGAAAACTAAAAGTACTTCTGGTCCGGCTTAGAAAACAGTGATGATAATTTTGAAGAAATAACTTTCAATTTCTCAATTCACTCTATGGGACTTTAAAGCTTTACTTTAACTCTGGTTCAGGCTATAAGTAAAATTCTGAAAAAAAGACCCTTTTGGGCCCAAAATTGAGTTCTTCAAATCACAAACTCTGCGGAACTTCATATCATAAAACCTCTCACTTTAATTCTTGGCATTTGAAAAAATAAAATCAATTTTCTCAATCCACAAAATTTTGGAGATATTTTAAATTGAATTTAAAACAAAATGTTTTAAATTCACAAAGTTTTTGTGTTACTTTAAACTCAACATAAATTAAAACTTTTAAAACTTCTAATTTTTATCATTTATTTTAAAATTTGAAATTTTATTGGTTCCATCCTCATCCATATACAAATCTCAATGCTTGTTGTTGAAGCACCAGACAAGGGGAAGATTTTCAATCCTGAAAACATCCTGATTCCAAGAAAGTATAATATATCTATGTAGAGCAAGTGTGGCCCGAGTTAGAGATGAACAGAATTTACCATTTATTTATTTAGAAGTATAATGATATTCATCCTTTTTGTGAATTGAAACCATGTATTGAATTATCAAAAGAGATGCATTACCAGTATTATTCTCATTCAAAGGCAAAATGAAATCATATAGAACCAGCAATAATATTATTTTTCTGATAATGTTTAATTAAAATAAGAGTAATAATCATAAACCAAAATTTAAAATGTTTCTATTCTATTTTTTTTTTTATTTTCCTTATGTGCATAATATATATTCAACAAAAATTCCATTACAAATGAATGAGACTATTGTGATTGACTGGAAAGGCTTTATGAAATCAGAGATTCAATGAAACTTTGTTTTTAGGTAAAGAAAAATGAAGAACTTAATGTGGAAGTTGTCAATTTGGTCAACCATAAATCAGCTTTGGAAAAAGAACTCCATGAAGAAAATCGTCACCTCAATCGGAAAGATCACACTGAAAATGTCAGCAACAATGTCAGTGAATTAAACCAAATAATTGCTGATCTTAAAGAAAAGGTAAGTCTGAAGTTGATCACATTATATCCAGGGATGTATTGACTCTTTTTATTTTATGATAGTCATTAGGTGAATTTTGATATCAAATTTTCACTACATAATGATTCAATTATGTAATATTCCCCACTGAATTAAGTGTAATGACAAGGAAAATATTCTGAAAAAATGATTTTTCAGTGTTAGGCTGCATATGTATTGATGTGTGTATATATATATTTGATGGCTGCTACCTTGTAGTTGATTATAAACATGTCAGCTTTTGATATCAAGCAATGTTTGTATCTGAAAGTTTAACAGTGAAGAAAGATGTTTCACTGGGTCAGTCCCACTCACTAAGCATAAACAGCATTTTTACCAAAAAAGAAGTGGGCATCTTCACTGAATATTGTCAAAACCCAGGTGTTACATTAGTTTCCTTTCCCTTAGTTGAATACCTTAAGAAGGGGTTCAACACTTCTAGTGGATTTACTATGCATCTGGACACAAATTCAGGTATTTTTCCACTTCCATACCTGGGAAATTCATCTGCTCTTTGAAAGGTCTTGTTTTTAATCCTTCTGTGTGTGTCTAGCTACTCTCCTCGTGAGAAAAACCTGGTGGGGGAACCAGTTTAGTCATTGATAACCTGACTATGCAGTAGGTAGTACTAGGTTACATAGTGTGTTTGTGTGGAGATATATATATATAAATGGTGTATTTAAGCAATAAGAATTCATTCAAACAATTCTTATTGAATTCCACCAACAAGGTCTGTTTGTCTAATGGTATATCAACTCCTTATAAGTCATTTAATGTTGAAATTTAATTTTTATGGTTGCTTTGAAGTAGTAAAAATATGTTGTTCTGCTTTCACAGTTGAATACATGGTAGATGGTACTCAGCTTTTGTGCATATACATGTTTCTGTGGACATAATTACTAGCGGCGGTGATATATGTGTTTTATGATATATGTTGTTCTGCTTTCACAATTGAATACATGGTAGATGATACTCAGCTTTTGTGCATATATATGTTTGTGTGAACATAATTACTAGAGGCAGTGGTGTGTTTTATGCTGTAGGTTTGTTGAAGTTATATTTTGGAATACAGTTTGATTTCTTTAAGAAATTATGGGATATTATATGGATTAATGTTCTGAAAGAATTCTTTCATGTTAATTGTTTGGTAGTTTTTTTAAATAGATTTGACTGAAGTCACAACAATTTGTTGGTAAGTGTTTTATTATGTAAAGTTTTTGGCATTCTGTACAGTTTGGAGGTGGCCCTTATTTTAGAATATAAGAATGTGTTATAGTGCGTCTGATATGAAGTCTGGACATTATTATTTCTTCTTTCCTTGTTTCCTAGTGTCTGTCTATTATTATATCTTTCCCATTTTTAAATAAGATGTTGTATATCAGGATTGAAGTTATGAATAAATTGTCCAAATTCATGTTTTTTTTTCTTGTTATATTCAGGTACTTTCAATTATTACAGTCCTTGTCAAGAACAGGTATTATCAGTATGGTAAATAAATCTTGCTTACCATAATGACAGCACTTGTCCTTGACTATGACAGTTAAAAGTACTTGACTATAACAAAACAAAATGAGTGTCAGAGTGTATCTGCTTGGTGTTTGCCTCAGAGTACACTATACACAGTATATTTATATTTACATATGCTCTATCTCTCTTATTGGGCACCTTTATCTGTAAATATAGCATACCTTAAAGCTATATTTTTTACCATACACTTCCACACACATGCACACACACATATATATGTGTGTCTGTGTGTCAAAATTTGCAATATTCATAAGAGAAAAATGCTTTTATAGATCTACATTGTGTGTATATCAACAGTGTATGGGGACTATCAGTTTCATGTTTCTCACTCATATATATACACACACACACTACCTGCTTTATACACAGCATGATAAGAAGTCATATCACTTAGTCTAAAGATTGCATTGGCATATGAAGCTGACTCTCGTGATGCAGTGTTGATTCCAATGTACACACACTTTGTACATATATATACCCTCATGCATCTACACAAAGTTCTTAATCTGACAAAGAAGTCCTACCCTAATAAATTTCTGATGTTTGGTTATATTTAAGGAATATTGGTGAGACTACAAACTTTTCAGTACTTCCTTATACGTGTCACATATATTCAATAGAAATTCAATTACTCATCTATCAGTGAATTAAAACCTGCTAAACTTTGAATCCTTTAGCTAGCTAAGAACAATATTACAAGATGCTGAGCTAGACTCTACACCAATAAGGAGCTTAATTAAGGAAAACTTTGTACTGTTACATTTGTACCTGCTTACAGCCAAGGGATACAAATACCAAAATAATCTTTTAATTTCTCTTGAATTGAACTATAGTGATTGTAACAATCATCCTCAGAACAACAATTCCTTAGGCAGAATTTATTTTCTCTGTTTGCAGATTGTTTTCCATTTTTAGTACAGTATTTCATTGCACAAGAATGCTTTGAAAGCTCAAATAACAAGCACACTCATTTGTAGAAAACAATTTTTTTCATGATTCAGCAGTTGAAAAATCTTTGCAAGTTAGCTCTGTAAGCAGCTTCCTATATCACAAGAACATGCCCAGTCCTTGTTTGTCTGTTTTGACTGAATTCAAAAGCATCTATGTGGAATTGTGTCTGATGAATTAATTTATGCACTACAACTCCTTTTCCCATAGTTGAAACATTGCAAGCCACTTGCTGCTCTCTCACTATTTCCATGGCATATGGCCCAACAAGCTACATTTCTTAGTCCCACCAGCTATGATCTTTACAACTGGGTCTTATCATGCCATGTATACAAGTGTGAATCATCCTCATTCCCTTTGTATACCATTAGTAATAAGTAAGTTCCACTCAGACAGCTTCTTCCCAAGAACTGCTGCTATATAAAACAGACTCTTGGCAGGATGTTTTCACAATTGCTACAATCTTGATCTCTTTAAGTCTAGGGTTAACTATTATCGTTCCCACATAACCCAGTTAACCTTAATTCATGCCTTTTCTTCCACTCATACAACACAGCATGGTAACCTTCTATCTTTAGTTGCCTTTGGGCCTTGAATAAAGTGAACATTAATATAAAAAAAAATTAAATGACTTCGGTTGAAACCTATATCTCCATGATGTTTTTTTAATTGTTAACTACAGAATACCAAGATTTTTGAAAGCAATCTGAAGCATTAACACAATGTATGTGATGTTTTGTTTTACTGGATAAACTTTTAAGGCTAAAAATATTTGCTGTAAAATAACAAATAAAATATTTTTTTTTCTCAAGGATAAAGTATGAAACTTTGTTACATTTCTGCAAAAACATTTCCTTTATGTTTTTTCCTTGTTATAATCATAAAATATGTTTGGTGACAGTTTACATTTTAATGTCATATTAGAGATAAGGGAGGTAATTCATTCCATTTTGGGTTTTTAAAAAGATAATTTGTTTACTCTTCTATTTCTCATTTCATTCGGTTCACTTGGATTTCTATTTAGATCATCTGTCATAGTCTGGTAGTTCTTCTTTTATGTGATGTCCTTTCAGAATGTGGCCGTTCATGGCTCTCCAAAAATGTCTTATTTTCTGTTTCTTTAAGTAGTATTTGACCTGTTACCGTTCCTTGTCGTTTTATTTTTTTTCTGCCATTCATTCGCATAGACTCCTTAAGTAGGTTACTCGCTATTTTTTCCTGATTCTGTTGCCTTTATTATTTTAAATTCTCCAGGCCTTCTTTCATCATTATGTATTCCAGAAATTTTGGCTCTCTTTCTAAATGTTTTGGCTCTCTTTCTAAATGTTAGTATCAGTTTTGTTGGGGGTTGTAGCTGAGTGAAAATGTATCAGAAGGTAATTTATATGACAAAGATTATGCGTGCTTATTATGCATTATCCCAAAACATGTAGATCAAATAAAGAATATAAGGACAATTTGCATTTGTGGCAATTGAGACAAGGTTATGAAGAATGTTCATGCAGAAATTTGGTCAATAAAAGTTAATGGTTTTGATTTGTTAGTGAAATTAAAATTGGTTTCTGAAGGGAAAAATCTCTAATGTGTTCATTCAAATATTAGTGTGCATGCGTGTATTACTTGTTAGTTAGAATTTAAGTTGTGAAGAGTTGTTTGCCTTTAACTGTTTGGCTAAATTGATGAATTGTACAATTACTGTTTGTGTAGTAAAAATGTTCACTTTTTAAGTCAATTGTAATTTGATTACCACGCGGACAATGGTTGATTAAGTGCTGTGTTGAGTTTGTTGAGAATTTTGAAGTGATGTTGAGTCAGTGAACTGACACGCGTGGAGTTTGGTAGCATCTCATGAAACTTGATGACTGACTGACTGACTTGAATTGAGTCATGCGGCTGTTTATATAGACTTTGGTGTTCAAAAATCAGCTCCCGGGAGCTTCGGCGGGAAAAAGGATCTGTTTTGACTTTGCTACAGTTTAGTGTTTCTTAACCAATAGAAGATTGAATTTACTGAAACGAAGTGGTAGATTGGTTAAGGCTTTTTTTTAGGGAAGAATACATCTTTTCCAAAAGGGGTGGAAGGCTAATGTGGAAGATTCCACAGTTTCATTGTTGTTCCTGTTTTTCTTAACACTTTCTTAAACTCACATATTCTGTCATTATTAGTCTCAGCATTTATCTGGGTGATAAGATCGTTTAAGAGGGTATAAGATTAACCCTCATTGGATTCCGCATTACTCTTGGGTAGATTAGACAAATATTCGGGGGGGGGGGGTTTGTTTCAGAGGCTATAGTTCATGATTTAATTCCTCGGTGGATTCTATACTATATTGTATAAGCAAGACAAATTTGTAGTAAATATCTACTTTTAATGATTTTTCTTGCTGTTCTCAATGCTTACACATGTTTTGTGTCTTTCAAAAAAAGGGGTGAACTATTTTATACCTAAATTTTAGCATTTTATAATAGGTCAATTAAATAGGAATTTGAAAACAAATCTCAAATAACCTGAATTAATTATATTGTTTGAAATGTTGAGATTTGTCTACCCAAGTTTTTGTTGTTATCTCAGTGTTGGGATTCCAAACATTTCACAACAACCCCACATCTTTTAAATGAAACATAAAAAGGTTATTTTCTGAAGGAAAAATAGAAACAGGAATAAAAAATTTATAAATTCTTTCTGTAAATATACAATAGCAATAAAATTTTCAATTTTTCTTGCAGTGAAGTTTGTTTTATAAAGTAATTAAGTGTTTTTAGGGCAGTGTGAGTTGTGTGCACAAACTTACTTTATGATGGTCAGGCAATGTGTTTGAGAGTTTGAAGACAAGGGCTTTGTTGACAGCTGCTGGATGTTGTCTCTTCCATTGTCTGTGTGTACACACGTGTAGATCAAACTGGCCTCTGTAATTGTTTTGAACTCCAATAAGCAGTATGCTTCTATTTTTATAAGGGATTAAAAATCTAATTTTTTCTAGAGGTATGAACTTTTTGAATACAAGGTTTTCATTAGTTAGAAAATAATTTCATACTGGCTTGCAAAATTTATTTATTGTTATTTTCTAAATGGTTAAAAAAATAACACATGTCTACAACTATGTCCGCCAAGTATTTTGGTGATATTTGCCATATTCTTTATCCAACAAAACTTCCAATGGGATATTATTGGTTGAAAAATTTATATAGAATTTAATTCCTATGGAACAATAAACTTAAAATAATTGTTTTCATCAGTTAGATGTCATTTGTTTCACAATGCCACATTATTGTAGCTGCCAGTGAGGATTGAACTGGCAACAGCTTATCAGAAAAGCATGTTAACCACTGTTTTAAGTCAGATGAAATGTTATCACAGTGACTAAGCTTAGCATAATCCAACACTAGATCAAAAGGAGCTAGGAGATGAGAGTAAGAAGATTGTGTTGCTTTAAACTCCTAAGGGCCAAATGCCTGTCAACCTATTCAGCATCTGAAATCCTTATCTTTACCTGAACTTGAGAAGCAATCTTTTTTATTATCAATTGTTCTCCCAATATAAGACTCGAGAGGCACACAAGGTTGAGGGTTACAGAATGAGGCTTTTATATAAACATAAGAAGAGGTAGTAAGTGTAGATTTGATAACTATTACAGAGTACAAGATACCATGTTATCATTCAGTGTTTAATACTAGTAAGGCTTCAAGAAAGTTCATTATATATATATATATATATATATATATATATATATATATATATATATATATAAGAATTATTTTTTAAATTTTAATATGGAGATAAAATGGTCAGATTCTCCTGCCTCTTGATCTCTTATAAAGACTGGAGAAAAGGAAAAGATGGCAACTGGTTTAAACATTGAATAATTAAAATGGTAGAAATAAAGATGTTAACCCAAATAAAGGTATTAACTTCATTTCACATGATTCTAAAATAGAAAATAAGCAAAACATGTTTCTAATTAATCAACAAATTATTTTTATTTGTTTGTTTTTTCTTTATTTACTTATTTTTGAAAACATTCTTTGATTTGCAAATCTGCCATTTGTTCATGCATCAAATATGCGTATCTTGTCTGGTGCTTCTACTATACATCTTGAGATTCTTAAAACATTTCAAAGAAGGGTCTGTAATATAATCAATCTGGCATCTGGATTTCAGTCACTTTCTCACCAACATGATGTGACTTCCCTCTGTCTTTTCTACAAATGTTTTCATAGCACTTATTCTGATGAACCTTCCTCTTTTATGACTCAACAACATGAATTTTAGCGTGCTACTAAATTAGCAAGTGGGTCTCAACATTTTACTGTTGAACTAGCTAGATGCCAACCATATGTTCAGTTTCTTTTCTTGCACTTGTCTGTGGAACTTCCTTCCAATTTATTGCTTCTCTTTCACCTATAATCTTCAAGTATTGAAATGAAACACCAATTGCTATCTTCTGTCTTCCTGTGGTCTGTTCTTTTATTGTCCTTTCTCCTCACTAAAGTCTTCTCATTTTCTCCCACTGCCAGTAACCACTTGTGTGTTAGTGGCATTATTGCCTTTTTCAGGGTGAAATGATTAACAAAAATCTTAGTGTTGATATTCTTTTACAAGCACTTGAATGAATGAGCAATAAAAGATAATGTGCATGAACAACCAACAAAGAGAATCAAGGTCATAACATTAGAAATGGGATTTGAGACAAGTTTGATGATCTATGAAGGTGAATCAGTAACTTCATAGCCTGACACATTAGCTAGATTTTGATATAAATTGTCAATGCATAATGTGTGAACTCTCTGATTATTATTCACTATTGAATTAAAATGCATTAACAAAAAAGATTCATTGTATAAAATAAAGTCTTTTTTTCATCATCTTATTGATGTACCATACATATTAAGATATGTCAAGACATTTTATCTTGATAGCTGTCAATAACTCTCTGATATTTGCAGAATCTTACCTGTGAATAGATTCTCTATATCATGTTCCATAAATACTTACCTGGACACATGCCAAGAGAACATGTTGACTACAGTATCCATTAGAAATCTCTAGAATATTCCTCAAACCAACTTGGGGCAGTTTGGACCTGATGACAAAATGGAATAACCCATCATTGTTGGAGTCCATGAATAGATGAAAATGGTTGGCAAGTTGTTTAACATTACAGTTAATGACATATTTAGGCAGATAAATAGACATCATCAGGATACATGAACACATCCCATACCATTAAAGCCGTCCTGGGTAAGACGTTAAACTACATCTGCATCCTGGATAAGACAGTAAACTACATCCAGCAGCAAGGCCTCTGATCAGGAGGTTTTGAGGAGTGTGGAACCACCTCTTAACTGCTGGTGTTTCCAAGTCCACCCAAACCCACAGTGGCAGCACCTGTTAGGGTCCCAGCTATGGGAAAATAGTTAACTATTACCAGCAATACTCTTGAAAAAATTATTACCAGCAATACAATTTTGAAGGAAAAATATTACCAGAAACATATTTTTGACAAAACAAAATATTACCAGAAACATATTTTTGACAAAACAAAATATTACCAGCAATAAAAAATTTTGTCAGCATTAAATTGCCCATTGAGGTTGATATGCCGTAAAGCAAAATAAACTAAACCAATCTAAACCAAAGAATACATATTCTATTCATACAAATTTATTCTAAAAACGTTGTCAGCATTAAATAGCTCATTGAGGTTGATATGCCGTAAAGCAAAATAAACTAAACCAATCTAAACCAAAGAATACATATTCTATTCATACAAATTTATTCTAAAAACGTTGTCAGCATTAAATAACCCATTGAGGTTGATATGCTGTAAAACAAAATTAAACCAAACTAAACCATACCATTAAGGAGTCACTACTGGCTTGAATGGTGCCTTGTAGAAAACAAATCCCTGGCTTCATGTGATCTGTGCTATAACTAAATCCTACTATCTGTTTGAAAGAACCCTGGCTCATCAGATCAAGCCACATGTTGCCAGTTTTCCAAGTTTCAATTAGCAATGTCATGAAACCAGGTCAGACACTCGGTTCTGTGGGGGGGTCTTCTACAGTCATATCCCATGAAACATAAAGATTGTTGGATTGACCTGCTGGACATACCGTCTGGTAGCTTCTACATCGAATGTAGATGTGATTTGAGCCAGTGTTTCTTGTTTGTTACTATAGACAATTCTAGCCAGATATGCTCATTAAGAACCCAATCCATAGTAAATGGTAATACCTTCCATCAGGTATTGCTAGTAAATATATAGCACTGTAGCTTGAGGGATGTCATATTTCCCGACAATGTAAGAAATTTGATGTCCCTCACTCCAACATCGACTATCATGCTCTGTTTAATTTACATCAACTTGTCATGATTTAGAAAAAAAAGAATGATCACAAATCCAAGCATTGCTATCCTAAATGTTAACACCAACAGAACCTCTCAACATGGAAGAATGTTAGTCTTATGTTACAACTACAGATTGGCTATGATTCATTAACAACCAAACATCATTCTTATGCAAATTAGCATAGCAACTGTCATGCAGTTTTAACAGCAATGTCATCTAGATTTAGAGACTCTTTTACACATCTACAGCCAAGACAGTGTTCACCAACTGAACAGATATCAAGTAACAAGTGATACTGGGCATTTTCATGACATCAATGCACAGTGGCACCAACTACCATAACGTTTGTATACTGCAATCTCATAACTTTTGGCACAACAGTGTAATTTTGTTTGTACATTGCAATTGAAAAATATAAATTATAAAACTTGAAGCTTACATCTCATAAAATAATGAAACAATCAAAAATAGAAAATTAGGTGGAAACCTATTGTAGTTATTGAAGAAGTATATGAAGATTAAATTATTTAGTTAGATAACATATTAATCATTGACTACATAAATTAAATATATATCTTATATTTAGAAAATAAAATCTACCAATTTCTCTCACTTAATAATATGGTCATACTAATCACTTAAAACTGTGGTCATAAATATTAGGTTGGTGCAAAAATAATGTCGTTTTCTCACATATGTTACTATGTGAGAAAACGACATTATTTTTGCACCAACCTAATACCAGAACCATTAAACCATTGTACTATATAAATTATACCACTAAACAATGGTACTTACTAGAGATGGAATTCAAAATTCTAGAAATTGAAGTGAATACACATCAGGAACCAAACTTTATCTTTGCAGCTGTTATCTCATGAGATATCCAGGGAGTTATTTAAAAAGCCTTAAACTTAATTCCTAAGTCCTGATCTATTAGATTGGTGCAAAAATAATGACGTAATAATGTCGTTTTTTGATGTTAAAAAATACGTCAAAAAACGACATTATTATGTCATTATTTTTGCACCAACCTAATACTTATCATACTCTATGGATAGCTTTCCTGAGAATTGGGAACATATTGTGCTGAATGAAATAAGGGGCCTTTTTTTAAATTTCCTGAAGGATATATTGTATGAAGAATATTCCAACCGAAATGTTTAAATAACAATCATTAGACTCTTAACTCCAAAATTGAGCAAATCTTTAACAGAGATTATTATACAGTGCTTATTTGATTATCCATGCCTCACGGGAGTTTGCTTTTGGCCAGAAGCGGAGTAAACATTTCTCCTCATTTTAGTTCAGAAAAGGCCTGGTTTAGGGGATTCCAACTCTGTGATCAATGATTTCAGGAACAAGGTAAAAGTTTTTTTTCTTTGCCCATATGTATACATATCCCCACATAAAAAAAAATTGACCTTGTGTACCATCCTGCCTCAATGGGGAGACCAGGTAAATACTTACCTCAATTTTCCAGAATTTGATTCTTCAGACATGAAATGAAGAAAAAAATTGAAATCATCCAAACACTTTCCAATTATCCTAACTAAACCTATTATAATATTTAATCTGAGACAAACATTTTAAGAATTTAGGAAACCATTTGATAAAAATGCTGATAAAATCATTCAATTAATTCTTATTAATTTCCTTGTTTGTTTCATACAAAGAACATAAGTTTGAATTATCACAGCTTGATCATGCCAGAGTTTATGGCTTATGCAACTCTCAGATGCATGTGACACATGAGAAGGATGCTTCAATGGGAAATGGAATGTCTTTTTGTTTATGCAGCAATTAGCAAAGTTTAACTTATAATCACACTGGAAAATGTTGAAAAAGGTGGAGAAGAAGGAAGATGATATTGCCCTTGTTGAAGTTCAACAGCCCCAATGTCCAATTTCAAACATGGAAGCTATGATTATGTTTGACAGATGCTTATAGTAGTTGTGTTTTCAGCCAGAAGCCACACTTACAAATATGTCTACTTTAATCCAGCCTCAAGTTTTAACACCAGAAAAATATGAGGCCAGCCAGAAATAGCTAAAAATGACACATTTTTTTTTTTAAATCTAAAATAAACCAGATAAAAACCTTGAAGAAAGCATATGAAGATATTATTTGATTACATAAATGTTAAATTTCTTTCAGAAAAGACTTTTTCTTCATTCTTTTTTCATGGTTTAGATATTAGTTATCTGGAATTTTGAATTATCAAAACATATTTTTTCGAGCCTTGTCCAAAGGTATTTGTATAATCAAGGAAATACTATAATAGATGAATAGTTTTCTTTAAGTATTCTATGGAAAATTTGTTGCTTATAATTTCAAATAGGCTTCTTGAATTAAACAATCTAGGAATGTGAGTGAATGTTAGAATTTAAAGCAGTCCTAGGTAAGATAATAAACTATAACCAGCAGCAAGTCAGGGGATTGGAAGTTTTGAGGAGTGTGAAACCACCTCTTAATTGCTGTTGTTGACAGGAAAACCCTGATCTGGAGTGGTAGCACAAGTTTGGCAAATATTTAACCCCCAAACAAAAACAAAACTATGTAAGTATAAAAATACATTTTTATAGTAAAAATACCAGCAATACATCTTTATATAAAAATATTACCAACAATACCTATTTATAGTAAAGTTACCAGTAATACATCAATAAACAGGAAAGAACTATTTCATAATATTAATCTATATAATATCCTACAATTAAAGAAATCAAACTGTATTCCAAAATATAGCTTCAACAAAAACACACATGTCACTGGCTTTAGGAATTATGTTCGCATACTCAGTTTTTGTGCATATATGTTTTTCATCTACTATGTGTATTCTATTGTGAAAGAAGAATAACATATATTGGTGAAAATAAGTTTAAGATTGATGCCTAAAGTTTTATTCATTTCAGAATATGTTTCTAATAAAAGAATATAAATTAGTTTTAATGTGTACACTTTATGCAGAATTTATTTCTCTTTTGAATCATATAAACATTTTATATTTTTCTACAACTTGAAAAATTTTAATACTGCAAATTTGGATAACTTAATTTATCCAAATTTGCCGGCAAAATAAGTTTAACACTGAATGGGTATATTTAAAGCAAAAAGTTACAGTAAAAATGAGCAAAAAAAAACAAAAACAAAATATTTATCAATATTTAGTGCCATAACCTTTATTATTAATTACAGCTTCACATCACCTACCCATCAAGCTTGATAAGTGATCACAAAAATCATTTGGAATACTCTGCCATATTTCCTTAATATAATCATATAATTGGGCTAAATTTGTTAGTTTTTTAGTGTGAACACTTTTAGAAATATAATTCCATAAATTTTCAAATGGATTAAGATCTGGACTCTGTGGAGGCCACTTAATGACATCCATATTATGGTGATCAAAAAATTGCATTACTTTTTTGAGTTTGTGAATAGGGCTATTATCTTGTTGATAAATAGCTCCAGGTGGCATTTGATCAGTCAAATATGGCAGAACATGTTCCTTAACTAGCTGCATATAGCCTACACTTGAGTTTATTATCAGCTTTAACAATTGGACCAATACCAAAGCTACTGAACACATCCACACCATTACACCTCCATCTCGCATTTGTGCCATCTTTTTGGCACATTTAGGATGGAATTCCTCAGTTGGACAGCTTCTGATAAAGATTTTCCTATCCAATCCAAAGATGCAAAAGTGTGATTCATCACTCCAAAGAACTCTACACCAGTCATAGGCTGTTCATTGAATGTGACTTTTCACGAAATTCAGCCGCTTGAGTTGATTCCTCTCTGAAATAATTGTCTTTTTCCTAGCATTGTGCCCACATAATCCAAATTCTATTAGACGGTCTTGGACAGTTTGCGGTGTAAAACTAATGCCAGTTTTACCAGATAATTGGCTGCAAATGTCTACCACCATAAGCATTTAGTTAGCTTGGGAAAGCCTATGAATTCATCTATTCAGATGCATTGTTGTTTTTCTTGGGGTTCCTGATCTTTGCCTATCCTTATATTGTCCAGTATCCTGGTAAAGCTTCCAAGCCTGAATACAAGCCATTTTGATGCACTTTAATTGCTTGCTTATGTTCATAAATAAAACGTTTTGTTGATGAAGTAACACTATTTTTAATCTAGTCACAGGGCTAAGAAAATGACATTTTCCCATAGTGAATTAATTGTATAACAATGCTCAGTTATTGCACTATATAATGCATTAATGACCAACCATGTGACCGCATATGTACCAAATAATTTGCATAATACCTATGCAGTCTTAAACTTATTTTGCCAGCAAATTTGAATAATTTAAATTAATCCAGCATTAAAATTTTTCAAATTTTAGAAAAATATAAAATTTTTACATCATTCAAAAGAGAAATAAATTCTGCATAAAGTGTACACAATAAAACTAATTTATATTGTTTTATTATTAGGTTGGTGCAAAAATAATATCGTTTTTTGACGTATTTTTTAACGTCAAAAAACGATATTATTTTTGCACCAACCTAATACAAACATATTCTGAAATGAATAAAACTTTAACCATTGGTCTTAAAATTATTTTTGCCAGTGTATATCATATTTTTTATTACTTCAAAGTTGCCAAGAAAATTAAATTCGGCATTAAATTACCCATGAGGAATTGATATGCCATTAAACAAACAAATCAATGATTAGAACTTAAAGTGTTATCTTAGATTATTACATTAATATTTGCTGGTATAGCTTAATTGTTAGAAGATACTTTTATTGGATAAGATTTTCTACTTCTTAGTACAAGTTCAGTAACAAATTAGACAATTTATTCAAAACATAATTGGCCAAACACTGTAACATTTTTGGGGTATTTTAAAATCTTTCCTTGTGTGAATGATATATCCACTTAATGTCCTTAATAAATAATCCATCCCTAAATTTATTTATGGGTGCAGGTTGTTGACATTTCATATTCTAAGAATAAATAAATGTAATCTTTATCAGCCATTATTTTTCTTTTCCTTTCTGTAATATCATAAAACATTTGACTCCTTCATCACTCAGAGCAACGGAATTGTTAAAACAATACCAGAAGTATCAAAATAGATAATTTGCCTATATTTCATACAAAGGGGAAAAGGTATAAAATAATATATATTTTATTTATTTTATTTAGAGTGAATCATTTGGAATTTGGTGTAGCAAAATGTTCATTTATAAGGTGGATATTGATAGTAGCTTGGAGAAAAGTCCAGTAATGGTAGATATGAAGTTTGTTGCTATGGTTAGTAGTAATCTTAGAAATAGGTCAGTGTCAATCTACTGTGTTTTTCTTGGCCCTAAGCAGGGCAGAAATATGATTATCAGATGACCTGTTAACAACATGCATCACTGGTTTCTCTGGCTGTAGCATTCTTTTCTTCCATCCTCTCCTGCCATCCTCCTCCTCCTAACTTATAGGAGTGAGCTTTTATCCTTTTGACCAGGCTCCAAGATTCTGGCATAAACTTTCTTTTCAGCTAACATCAAAAATTTCTTTGTGTTAATTATTTTATTTTCCAGCATTCATTTTTTTTTTTTTTAATGGAATTTATACATGGAGTCTCCCAGATTTTTAGTAGTTTTCAGTCACAAATAAGTAAACACTGTTCCTGTAAACTTCCAGGTGTTTTTCCTCTGTGTTCAGTCTTTTTTTCTTCTACCTCTTTTTATTTGAGGGTTGCCTTCTCATTAGTTGAGAGAAGCATATATATATATATATATATATATATATATATATATATATATAGAGAGAGAGAGAGAGAGAGAAAGAGGTAAGGATTTTAAAGGAAAGTGCAAATGCCTTATTTTAATTTGAATTCTTTTCATTTTTTGTTTATATATTTTATTTTTATTGGGGCTCACTACAAACTAATATGGATGACAGAGATACAACGTGGAAAAGCCGAGTTTTGGCAATTATTAAAATTATTGCTATTCTATAATAGTTATTTTTGTTAATAAGTTTTTACACCTGGTGTATTAAGTAGCAGTAAGTCACTTCATTACTTCAACATTCTAATATTTGATAATCCTGAGGTCTGAATATATTCAATTTTTTTCTTTTGACTTTGGAGAATTTCAAACACCCTCATTTCTCTCTCCTATTTCAGGTCTTTGAGATATTTTCCAGCTCTTTTTTCTTACTCTGTGACAGAAGTCATTTTCTTTGTCTAGATCTAGTTTCTTAATCTAAGCTGGGTGATTCATTTGAATTTCCAAGTCTTATAGAACTTGTTCCTAATCTCTAGGCTGTTTTCTTTTTTATATTTATGCTATTGGTCAAAGTACAAGCGATGGTCAAAAAGTCCTCAGCTTGATCCACTTCCCAAAATCTGATCAAACGCATAAGTACAAGATTCTTTTTGAAAAGTTTGTAGAAAACGTTACTAGTAACGGATGGGTGTTACTATTTGTTACAAATGAGGTGGCAAACTTCTAACTATTTGTTATAACTGAGGAGGAAAATATTTCAAAATAAATGAATTCAACATGTGAAGGATTTAAATTTAAAAAAAAAATCTTTTCAACTCAAGTAAGGCAATAAAGCCACTAAGACACAAGGGTTTACAGAGTGTGAAAGAATAAGAAAAAGAAAGACATTATTAAGGAGTGGGAACAATAAAAGAGGAGGAATCAAGGAAATAGTAGATAGCAATTGAGATTGCTTTTAAATTTTTGAAGATCAAAGTTAGCTGCAAAGTAAGAAGCCAGAAGAGAGTTCCACAAGTGAGAATTCTGAGAAAAGAAAGTGTCAGCAAAGAACTTATGGTTACATCTTGCCATTTCAACTGTAAAATGATCAGAACTTGTTACCAATCTAGTATTGTACTTAAATTCACAAAGTCTAGGTTTATATGAAGAACATAGTTCAGGAAAAAAAAGAGAAAATTATATTCATGTCTATACAGAGAGACATAGCTTAGAAAAAGAAAGGAAAAAATTTATGCCCTTAGTTGTAGTGTGTGCATGCAACATGGTTTAACTGAAATGAAGAACTTGGTTTGCTCAGGGTAAAAAAAAAAATTCCCCTGGGAGGGACAAGTGCTAGGTTGTCACTACTGCATCCTCTAGGTGAGTGAGCAAAAGAAATAAAATGAGAGTTTATGTCCTTTCCTTTTACAGCACTGATTTCCATGCCACCTAGTGGGTATTAAGCACAATACCCTGGCAGACAATGGTGTGGTAATCCCTCAGGCTTCTTAGTTGATATTTGATTTTTTTTTAACACCCTCTCATAGTTTGCATAATTCCCAGTGGATCAACATTCTGCCCCAGTCTCTTTTTAGATGCGTTCTGAATTAATTTATTATTATTGTATTTGTTAGACATCATTATGAAATTTACTATATCAGTATATTTTTATATGACTTTTCATTATTCCTTCTGCACTCAATAATAATATATGTATTATGATATGATATGTATTAGAAAAATAGGCAGAGTTTTTCTGTAATGAATATGATTTTTAG
>OZ010580.1:81002676-81005176 GCA_963932145.1 Acanthosepion lycidas | reverse complement strand
ATATATATGTATGTGGGTGTATATATATATATGTATGTGGGTGTATATATATGTATGTGGGTGTATATATATATATATGTATGTGGGTGTATATATATGTATGTGGGTGTATATATATATATATGTATGTGGGTGTATATATATATGTATGTGGGTGTTTATATATATATATGTATGTGGGTGTATATATATGTATGCGGGTGTATATATATATATATATATGTATGCGGGTGTATATATATATATATATATGTATGTGGGTGTATATATATATGTATGTGGGTGTATATATATATATATATATATATATATGTATGTGGGTGTATATATATATATATATATATATATATGTATGTGGGTGTATATATATATATATATATATATATATATGTATGTGGGTGTATATATATATATATATATATATATATATATATGTATGTGGGTGTATATATATATATATATATATATATGTATGTGGGTGTATATATATATATATATATGTATGTGGGTGTATATATATATATATATATATATATATGTGGGTGTGTATATATATATATGTATGTGGGTGTATATATATATATATATATATATATGGGTGTGTATATATATATGTATGTGGGTGTGTATATATATATGTATGTGGGTGTGTATATATATATGTATGTGGGTGTGTATATATATATATGTATGTGGGTGTGTATAAATATATATATGTATGTGGGTGTATATATATATATATGTATGTGGGTGTATAAACTATATATATATGTATTCGGGTGTATATATATATATATATATATATATGTATTCGGGTGTATATATATATATATATATATATGTATTCGGGTGTATATATATATATATATATATATGTATTCGGGTGTATATATATATATATATATATGTATTCGGGTGTATATATATATATATATATATATGTATTCGGGTGTATATATATATATATATATATATGTATTCGGGTGTATATATATATATATATATATATATGTATTCGGGTGTATATATATATATATATATATATGTATTCGGGTGTATATATATATATATATATATGTATTCGGGTGTATATATATATATATATATATATGTATTCGGGTGTATATATATATATATATATATATGTATTCGGGTGTATATATATATATATATATATATGTATTCGGGTGTATATATATATATATATATATATGTATTCGGGTATATATATATATATATATATATGTATTCGGGTGTATATATATATATATGTATTCGGGTGTATATATATATATATATATATATGTATTCGGGTGTATATATATATATATATATATATGTATTCGGGTGTATATATATATATATATATATATGTATTCGGGTGTATATATATATATATATTCGGGTGTATATATATATATATATATATATATATATATATATATATATGTATGTATTCGGGTGTATATATATATATATATATATATATGTATGTATTCGGGTGTATATATATATATATATATATATATATGTATGTATTCGGGTGTATATATATATATATATATATATATATGTATGTGGGTGTATATATATATATATATATATATGTGTATGTGGGTGTATATATATATATAGGTATGTGGGTGTATATATATATATATATATATGTATGTGGGTGTATATATATATATATATATATATATATATGTGGGTGTATATATATATATATATATATATGTATGTGGGTGTATATATATATATATATATATATGTATGTGGGTGTATATATATATATATATATATATGTATGTGGGTGTGTATATATATATATATATATATATGTATGTGGGTGTATATATATATATATATATATATGTATGTGGGTGTGTATATATATATATATATATATATGTATGTGGGTGTATATATATATATATATATATATATGTATGTGGGTGTATATATATATATATATATATATATGTATGTGGGTGTATATATATATATATATATATGTATGTGGGTGTATATATATATATATATATATATATGTATGTGGGTGTATATATATATATATATATATGTATGTGGGTGTATATATATATATATATATATATATGTATGTGGGTGTATATATATATATATATATATATATGTATGTGGGTGTATATATATATATATATATATATATGTATGTGGGTGTATATATATATATATATATATATGTATGTGGGTGTATATATATATATATATATATATATATGTATGTGGGTGTATATATATATATATATATATATATATGTATGTGGGTGTATATATATATATATATATATGTATGTGGGTGTATATATATATATATATATATGTATGTGGGTGTATATATATATATATATATTATGTATGTGGGTGTATATATATATATATATATATATGTATGTGGGTGTATATATATATATATATATATATATATGTATGTGGGTGTATATATATATATATATAT
>OZ010580.1:80979069-80989069 GCA_963932145.1 Acanthosepion lycidas | reverse complement strand
CAAATCTAGTGTCGCTGACAAAACTAACCTGGTTGCTCGTCTTGAAATGGACCTCCAATCAGTTGTTAATTGGGGCAAGAATTAGCTGGTTAACTTTAATGCCTCAAAAACTAAACTACTCTCTATTAATCACCATAGAGATCCTTCCCTGCCCCCCATTAGAATGTTTGATAGTCAACTTCTTGAGAGCAACTCTCTGTGTCTGCTCGGTCTCACATTGACTGCTGACCTGAGATGGAACAAATACATTGAATCCATTGCTTCGTCCACTGCGAGGAAAGTTGGATCTCTGTGATGCGTCAGGAAATTTTTCTCCCCGGAATCGATACTTCAAATATACAAATCAACCATTCGCCCTTGCATGGAGTATTGCTGCCATATATGGTCTGGTGTACCTTCTGTTTACCTCGGAGTTCTTGACAAGATCCAGAGGCGGATATGTAATATAATTGGCCCTGATCTGGCATCTCGTCTGCAGTCACGCTCTCACAGAGGGGCCGTCGCCTCTCTTTGTCTTTTTTACAAATACTTTCATGGTAATTGCGCTGATGAGCTGCTTTCACTGGTTCCCAGACTCCATTAATTCAAGCACCCTACGAGGCTGGCATCCCGCTCTCACCCTTTCACTGTAGAAACTTTTAAATGTAGCCGTCTCTTCTATTCCAATAGCTTCATACCTTGCACCTCTCGCCTGTGGAACACACTTCCCTATTACTGTTTCCCTGAGAGCTATAATCTCCAACTATTCAAATGTAATGTCAATCGACATCTCCAGTCGCCTTGATCTATCCACTATCCTTCTCCTCATCCTTTCTTCTATCACTCCTATCTGCCCTCACTTCAAATCTTCTGTAACCCCCTGCATCCTAGTGGCTTCCCGCCTTGCTCAGGGCGTAATGCTTAAAAAAAAAAAACAACATACATACGTGTGTGTGTGTATATATATATATATATATATATATATATATATATATATATGTATATATTTTCAGCTGGTTTGTTTATGAGCTGGATGTGATGCTCAGTCCCTGCACAGAAGATGACATTTTTATTTTTGGTTTTGCTTTCTTAGCATTCATATCTGGCTGATGTGTAGAGTGAATAAGAAAGAGATCTTATTTGAAGTGAAGTATAACATCAACAGTATTAGGATGCCATTTTAATGAACTTTATATCCTCTTTGGGCATTAATACAGCTCCCTAATCCTGCATGCATATGATTGTACCATCATGCGTTTACTTATTCCATGCCTCTTGCACCTGTTGATGTAATACAGTAAGTGTAAATGGTCTAAATGAATGGGTCAGACATACTAGTTCAATGGAGGACAAGTTTTGAGCCAGCCAGGAAAGTTGTCAAACATTTGTAGAATTATTTGAGTAGCGCAGACATAAAGTGAGCAGGAATTATCCTGTACCTCACTTTTCTGTTGTAGGAATTACAGCAGAACAGATTGAACAATTTTCTGGGTGTATTTGGTGCTGTTCGGTAATCCCTCTACAAACAACAAAAGCAAGTGAGAGTTTTAACTTTGAACACTCTGTAGCATGATAAGCCAGGTATTGTGTCTGTGTTTCAAGGTTGAATAAACTCAGGAAGATGTTACTTCCCAGGTCTATGTTACACATGCAGAACCAGTCTCTCATTATTAGAGAATACTGAATTCTATTTGGGTCCCCTGGTGATCCTCTTATGACCACTGGAAATAGAAGGCTAGATAGAGGTACATATGCTTATAGTCAGAGTGCAAGTAAGCTATTCCTAACAGCTTTTGTTGATACTCTTGTGGTTAAATTAATCTGTGCTATGGACACCATGCAGTCTTCAATTGATACTATTAAATGTATTGATTATAATGAGCATCTGTACTGTGGGAATGTCTAAAACTTGGTACTCTTGGTTATGAGATATGGTTATAGAAATTTAAAACTTGTAGATTTCTAACTCCCCTACTTGATTATATGATAGGTGTTAACACTATAGTACCCAATTGTGTGCAAATTTCGGTGTTCCCAAATGTAAGCCTTTAAAACTTGGGGGTGCATTTTGGATCCTTTGGCATTTAAAGGTTTAGCCATTGTTGCTGACTTCACCATTACAAACTGATGCATTGTGCCCAATATATACAGCAATTCCCCAAATGATACTTCAGCTCACAATCTTCCATCTTTGAAAATGCTCTAATTGAGCAAAAGGAGCATGTGTGTACTTCTGTGGCATGGTACCCGTTTGCACTTGTCTGAGCCTTATTACAGCATGCAACACTGTCTCAAACTCAGACACAGATGGTGCATTGTTATGAATGTTACTATATTGCAAGAAAATTTTCATGCACACACTCTACCAAGGCTAATATTGACATTATCCTTGCAGTTGTTGCATTTTTATTTTATCTATATAATCTCCATTATATTATTTCTTTCAATTGTATTATATTTGACTACCTTAACTGATTCCTAATCAGAAACTTGCACAAGGTTATCTACAATTGAGTTCTTTGTTGTTTAATCAAATTATTATGGCTGTAATATTTATTTTCAAAATAGGCTAATAACACTTTCAGAAAATAATCCTTGTCGCCAGAACAGAATATGAAAACAAAAAGTAAACAAACACTAGGTCAATGCATGACCAATTGAAAATATTGATCACTGATGGCTCATAGTAACTCATTAAATAAAATAATGCATAACAGTTTTTGTCAGATATGACAGATTGCTAATGATCAGATTAAAGTCGGGTATTAGTACAATGTGTGGGTAGTGACATTGTTATTGGTACAGAAAAGGGAATCAGGAAAATGAGTTCAAATTCCAAACTAGTCTATTGCATCCACTTTTGCACATGCAAAGGTATGGATGTATCTCTTCTATCCCTAGCTATGGGTTGCACAATAAGGAAAATTGGGATCTATAGCTTTGAATGTTGACCAGTCTAGGATAAGGACAACTCTTAATTTAAAATTGTAGAGAATGCAATAGGAAACCACTCCACTAACTTTCCTAAGAAGCCCTGCCAATTTACAGATAATGAAGAAATGGAATCTGCAAAGTGCTTTGTTTGCCTGAAGGGACACAGCATTAAAAAACAAAAATATTCAAAAAAAAAAATGGTACAAAAATGTATTATACATTTTTGTAGTCCAACTGCCACTCCAAAAATGTATCTGATTTATTACTTCTATCAAATAAGATACAAGATCACTTAAGAGGCCACTCATTAATTTGATGGTTGATAAGTGAAGTACAAGTACAAATCAATTTAGCCATTAACAACAAAAGCATTGTGACAGTTTTAAGAACAAATGATAAATTTATTTTACTTGATTTATAATAATTCATTCAAAGTACGATTTCTTATCTGAAAATATTTGCTACAACCTGACATGGACTAAAACGACAACATATTCTGAACATCTGATATGCCTAAACTTGGCTACAAGGATTTAACTTAACCAAGAACAATGACAGTGCCGGAAACATAACATCTGGTTACGAGGTAGCAAGCCGCAGATATAAAAAGTGGGCAGATAACTGCAAATGCATTCTTTTTCACTTGTTTTCTTTCCTTCAATTTGTTCTATCAGAGATTGTGACTAAAGTAAACATGAAAAAGGTTTGAAAAAAAAAACAAAAAAAATCAGGCAAAAATAAACATTTATCTAACAGAAAAAATTTTTTACTTCTTTTCTTTTTTTCTGTCCCTGATTGTCAGTTCCAAAATTTCAATGCATGCAAGAGGCTGTAGGGCAAAGCAAGGGATTATTTGAAAAACCAATGTTTAGAACGCAGATTGAACACAATCGGAATTCAATGTAAATAATTCAAGATCATGCACATTATTTGATGTTTTTCTTTTTATTGTAGCAAGAGTTGTATGCTCTGAATGCAAAAAGGCCCAAGATTAAAATTTTGTGTTTTTTTTTTTTTTTTTTTGTGAAGGGAGAGAGTATAGAGTTATAAAGCAACTGCTAAACTGATACTGATTTCCAAGTAAATATTTAACTTTGAATTAACTGGGGACAGAGGTTCCCTGATCAAGGATTAAACAGTATTTGTAATATTGTTAAGGTGTAACAAATTACCTATTTTATATATATATATATATATATATATATATATATATATATATATATATATATATATATATATATATATATATAATTATTTATTTAAAAATATGATTCCAACACGCTACATAAGAGGTCTCATGTTTCAAAACAAGAGACGAAAACTTCAAAATAATATTTGAATTAACTTGAGTTAAAGTAGGCTCTGTTCCATCTTCAAGCGAAATTTTTTGGGGAAATTACCTATATATATATATTGGGGAAATTACCTATATATATATATATATATATATATATATATATATATATATAGGTAATTTATATGTATATATGAATGGGCACTGAGGTCAACACTGAATGATGATAGTCGGTTTTATGCTTGAACACAATCTTCAAGCCTGAAGCAGACTGTTGCCACTCGGTGTTGACCACAATGTCTACATTTATATTTACATATGCTCTATTCCTGATATTGGGTACTGTTACCCATAAATAAAGCATGCCTCAAAGCTATATTTTATCATATATATATATATATATATATATATATATATATATATATATATATATATATATATATATATAATAAATGGGAATGTCATTGTGTCACAATTTTTCGAATTTACTCCTAGGCAAACTCTGTGAGCAAATTAAAAACATTTTGGGCTGGCATTCCTGAAAATTTTCATTACTGCAATTGTTTTGGCCGATTATTTTTTTTTTATTTATTTTTTTTTTTATGTGATTTTTTGCAGCAAAATTTTGTCCAATGACAATTTCATTTTTAATTCTTCCATATATATATATATATATATATATATATATATATATATATATATAAATAAATGAAATGGATTAAATCTGACCAATTTCTAATTTATTTGTTTAAATCTTTTTTTTTTTTTTTTTTTTTTTTTTTAGATGGATACTCATATTTGAGTAGATGTTCTGTTTTTATTATTTGTTAAACAGTCTATTTATTTATTTACATCTACTGGCCTGAATATTCAAGAAATCTTGTTAGAAAAGTAAGCATCCTCCGGCAGGATTCAAACCTTTGTCCCTTGGGTGAAACTGTCATTAGATCTGATGTGCCTTAGACCAACTCGGCCACATAGAACCTCCTGATCAAACAAAGGTTTGAATCCCGCTGGAGGACATGTATTTTTCTAACAAGATTTCTCAAACATTCAGGCTGGTAGATGTAAATAAATAAATATACTGTTTAATAAATAAATAAAAACAGAGCATCTATGCAAATATGAGTATCCATCTAAAAAAAAAAAAAATAACAGTTAACCAAATCTATTAGCTACATTATGTCATTGGGAAAGTGAATGAAGCTGAGATGTCAGGACTGATAGCGTAGCAGATTCTTCTTTGGATTTTATCAAGAATATCTGAATACATTGCAGAAACATCCGACCAGATGTGGTAACAATATTCAATGTATATGCAACTGGTAGATTTATAAAGGTGTAAGATAGATTCTGGTAAGAAAAATTGTCTAGCATGACACAGTGAACCAACTTTCCTAGCAGCAGACCTAGCAATTGATTCGCTACAATCCTTCCATTTCATTTCATGTCACATTAGCCTGAAAAGTCATAAGGAGTCACTGTCCTGGAGGTTAGCATCAGCCATGCTGATAGAAGGAAAAAGAGGTCCTCTAAGAAGACTCTATGAAGAGAGAGCAGTTTCATTTTGGAGACATTAAGATTAACAAGCCATTTCTTGCACCAATTAACAACAAATTGTAATTTTTAAATCAGCTGTTAATTGGACCTTATCAAAATAACAAGTTGTGCAAGAAAACGGGGGGGGGGAACAAAAAAAACAACTTCTTGTGGCACAAAAACAAATGCCTTCTTGGGACACAGAAACGAATGTGACGCAAAAACGAACGCCTACTTGCGACACACAACACTTTACGACAGCAAACATGCAAAACGGCACCCAAGACTGCTGCCGATAGACGACCGACCGCAACGGCTTTTGTCGCCCAAGAAAAGATGCCAAATGACTCGCGCGTCTTCTTCTTGTAGTCCTCGGTCGAGTCCATTATGGTACTCCAAGGTGTGCCAGTGACAACACGCACACGCAGTTCGAGGACGTTTCCATGCATGCTTGTTACACAAATTGTGAACTTATAACATTGGAAAGAACATCGATGAATATTAGGAACAAAGTAAGTTCAAGGATAGATCCCTGTGAGGCACCTGTATTAATGTAAAAAGCCCTAAAAGAGTGTTCACTCAAGACAACTTTCATTCCATGATTTGATAAGATTGACTCAAATCAAAAATTTGGCCAGAATACCATAACCTTTCATCTTGTAAAGAAAACCAATATGCCAAATCATCTCAAATGCTGCTGAGATATCCAAAGCAACAGTCTAAGCTTCACCATTCTTATCTAAAAGTTGACAGACTCTTGCAATAACTGTTAATACATCTGAAGTTGACTTTGAGAGGCAAAAGTCATATATGGCTTGTCTGAAAGAAAACCTAGTGAGGTAAGATGCTTAACCAATTCAGAGTTGATTAGAGCCTCTAAGACTTTGCCAAAAAGTGATGGAAAACTAACAGGTTGATAGAAGGAGCAGACTGCCTGTAAGTACTTTTGGAAAGATGTCTTCTATGTGCAAAGACATTTATCCATGAATTCAAAAAAATCTGATTTTTTATCATTCTCTTTATTTTTGAAGTGAAAATTTGATAAATTTTTTCCTGTACACCTACAGTGAATTTACTGTGACCCTAAAAATTGCAAAAATTGTGTATTTTTCTATAATTTTAAGATCCATTCAAGTAAAAAATAATGATTTTAAACAAATCAGCAAAGTTAAAAATCTTGTAAAATAAAAAAAAACAATATTTGAGTTATACATATTTCAATTTATTGTTAATTTTTTCTCTTTTAACAATCTTTCTTTAATATTTATTCTTTAAAATATTTTCTTATCATCCAAAATGATTTATGGAAATTGTCTTTTATTTACACATTTATGAATGTAGGAGGAATAAATATTTGAGGCATGAACAAAAGATTTCTTGGAAATTTATTTTGATATTTATGTGTATGATCTTTGAAATGTATGGCAGGAAAGGATTTATTTTCTATTAAAAAAAAGATTACAAAATAAGACAAAATATTGTCCAGTGTAATAATTAATGTAGTGGATATGTAAGAATAGCTTTTCTGCTATTTTTACAAGTACAAATCTCTGTCAAAAAAGTAAATCACAACACAAGAAAATTTGTATTTCAACATTCATTTTTTCTGACCAATCAGCAAAATGGCAGAATTAGACTTTTTCTTCATTAGATCATTTCCTATAAATAGCTAGTTTTTATCTTTAGTATTCAGGTGGCTGTCAGACATTAGACAACAAGCCAAAAATCCAATTACTCATCAATATTTTGACTGGCTTGTTCCTTTTATTTTCTTTGCCTTTGAAAAAAATAATTCTGAATATATTTTGTGCAAGAATCCTTCAGTATAGCATATCTATTTTTCTAATCACAGAAAATGTCCTTAATTAAATTTGCCATTATGAATTTAAGTCTGAGTTTATCTTAACAGTACTTCAACCATAAACACACACACACAAATATATATTTACAGTATTCCTAACATGAATGTGCATGTATATACACACACACACATATATATTTACAGTATTCCTAACATGAATGTGCATGTATATACACACACACACACATATATATTTACAGTATTCCTAACATGAATGTGCATGTGTACACACACACATATATTTACAGTAGTCCTAACATGAATGTGCATGTATATATACACACACACACACACACACACATATATATTTACAGTAGTCCTAACATGAATGTGCATGTATACACACACACACACACATGCACACACACACACATATATTTACAGTAGTCCTAACATGAATGTGCATGTATACACACACATATATATTTACAGTAGTCCTAACATGAATGTGCATGTATACACACACACATATATATTTACAGTAGTCCTAACATGAATGTGCATGTATACACACACATATATATTTACAGTAGTCCTAACATGAATGTGCATGTATACACACACACATATATATTTACAGTAGTCCTAACATGAATGTGCATGTATACACACACACACACACACACACACACATATATATATATATATATATATATATATATAAACTTCTCATATACTCACTCAGGCATAAATGTAACAAAGATAATTGGCACTCTTCTGAATCTGTAAAGACGATAGTAAGCAATTTACCTGTTAATACCAATATACAAATTTACAGGTATCACTGCACAGAAAATAAATAGAACATTTAATCAAAGCACACTTTTTGTCCTTTTAATTATATATTTCTGCCTATAATCCAGTTTGCACTCTGCCCCAATTTTTTGAAAAGGAGCTGAGGTTTGTCTCTTGTTTCCTGTTTAGGATTGGGTTTCTGGTTCCTTCTAAAGTATACTTCAACTCTATACTCTTATGTTTCCATCTAAAACTCTGGACTTTTTTCTACTATTGAATTATCTTTTCCTTAGAAAGGCTTGTTTATCATCCAGTTCACACTCCTCCTTGGTCTTTTGAACAGGAGTAGAGTTTATCCAGATTGAGTTTCTGGTTCCTTCTAAAGCCTTTTCCTTCTTTTTCACTTCTGGTGGGCCCCTTGCATATTGGTGGCATTATGTCCTTGCTTGGGGTGGTGACTCTTACTTTGTAACTCACTACCTTGAATGACACTTGGGCCTTATACAGGGTGAACATCATTGTAAAAAACAAGATCACTAAAATTAACATTATGCCATAATTACATAATAATTCTCTTTAATATTTATTTTTCCTGTTAATTTCTATCTGTTCCCAAGATATAAAATATAAAAAGGCTGATAGTAACAGTAATATTTGCCAGGATAACATTTTATCATTGCAGAACCATTTCCCTATAAGGAAACATTTGGCATTCATTGACAGATCAGTTAGTACTACTTTCAACTGAAATTTATAAAATCTTTCTCTTAAAAAACATTTTTCAGGTAAATAGGTTTTTCATATCAAGTAGCTGTTATTGCTCTTCTCAATAGTGATGGGGGTTCCTTCCTTACCTTTTATTTGAAGTTGTGTAGAATGTCAACATCTTGATTATCTCATTATTTTCTCTTCAAGCAAAATGTGCTGCTGTCCATTTTATTTGTTGCTGTGGTTGAAAGGCCTCAAGTGATGTGGTTTCTGTTATTTGGTACACTTCTTTGTTTAATGAATCTTTAATAAGAGTTCACAATGTTCAAAGAAGGATGATCTTTACCAAGGCCTCAGGCTTCACTTGCTCAAAGGAATGTCAAACTGAATCCTTAATTTTGCTCGCTGGGGTAGACTGTTCTAGTTCCATGTGCCATGTCTAATGGATGTCAGTTATCAGTTATCTCCTGCTAATTCCCCCCTCCAAGCGCACAACAGCTGAAATGTTGTGATAAATATAGCAGCAAAGATGGGGACAATAGTCCAAATAATGTAAATAGTGTACATAATACCTCATCTCAGAAATATAGACAGATACTGAAAAACTTTTTTAAATTATACTTGTAAGGGTGAAATGTTCAGCTTGCCCAGGGGGCTACCAACCCTAGGGCTGGCCCTATATATATATATATATATATATATATATATATATATATATATATTATGCAAAACTAGGTAATCCGTATGGGTAGACCCAAGGAGGATGATATCCAGAGAGCTCAATGTAAATTCAGAGCAAATAAATTTGAATAAAAACAGACCTAAATAACCTATTATAACCTAAATAATTTATTACATGGAACATTAAAGTGGTCTGTTTTTATTCAAATATACATATATATATATATATATATATATATAGTAAAATAAATGCTTTTTTCATCATTGTA
>OZ010580.1:80836569-80974069 GCA_963932145.1 Acanthosepion lycidas | reverse complement strand
CAATAGAATAAGGACATAGACGCGCATATATGCCTTAAAGTCATGTCTTTTCTGGACGTGAGCGAATATGACACTTGACAGCGTAAACTATTATCTGTGAACTGTCATACATTCTTTCCAAAATATATGTGAGTGGTTTCCTGTTGCCAATTACATCAGTTTAAATTCAGAGTTTTCCTTCTTTTAGACTGGCTGGCAACCAAGACTAGAGCGCTAAGTCTGCCTACTCTTTAAATTATAGCCAGTTGAATGAACAATAGTTTTACGCATGAAAAATATATTTGAACTTAGTAAGGCGGCATTATAGAACAAAACTTATTCTAGTTTGATGAGACGTGCTATTTTTTTTTTCTTTTTTGCAAACAGAACAACGCCAACAAAAATGCCGCTTGAAAGACGTTGAAGACATACAAAAACATTTCAACCATAATTGCTCAACATCACGAGAAAAGAGAAAATCTCGGATGTGTTTAAAAATATTCAATTCAACTACGCAAGCTGATGCTCATGTTGTCTTACGAGATGGCTTTATATTGACATAGAAAAGGGCCTAATGGTTAGCAAGCATGGCTTGTTAGGCCAGTTACGTCAGAATATATTGGAATGTTTTACAAGAAATGACATTATCTCATTCTTGGCCCCTTAAAAACTAATAAAATGATAGCCTTGTATTTACAACAAGACTATTAAAAGGATTTTTATTATTTCTTTGGAGGGAATAGGAGAGGAGAGAATGTTTTCTCTCTTGTCCTGAACATTAACTAAGATACACATAAACATAAGAAGACTCATAACTATTAATTGAAATTTAAATGAACAAATATTTATAAACATTAGAAATATATAAAATACAATATTTTAAAGAATAGACTGGCACAAAAATTTCCTTTTGAGAGAGAGAGAGAGAAAAAAAAAAAGTCAAGCAGGATAACATATAAAAAATATACAGGTGCTGCTTTAGCGTGTGTCCTTCTAAACAGTGTATCCTACCACCAAATGTGTATCCTACATTATCTAACATGAGGGGTAAAGCAAAAACGGAAGGAGGAATACCATTTAGTGTTATATTATAAAATTTTAAATAAAAAAAATTATAAAATAAATTTGACTAGAAAATCATAAAACAAGATATCTGAATTCTTTAAATAAAAAATATTCTGAATGTCTTTTAACATATGGAGAAATAAGTCGGGACACTGCCTTAGTAATGTAAAATACAAATGTGGTGGTAGGATACATACTAAAGCAGAAACTGATTCATAGGACACATGTTAAGGTGGTACCAATATGCAAGTGATTTTTAAAAAATTTCAAAATAATCTTCAAAATTGAAAAAACTTTGAGAAGGTAATACAAAATTTGAAAAATCAGATCTTTTAAAAAGAAAGATGCACCCATCTAATTGTAACAGAAAAAAAAAATCACAGGGTGAAAGAAGCTTTGGCAGTTTCAAACCACTAGCGTAACAGCGGACTTTGTATAATTTATCTTTTATAGAACGCAGTTCAATTAACAAGTTTTAGTTCCTTTTTATGTAGGCAGCCAAAAATTGCTTTCCTTTCTGGATCCTTATTCATCTTCAGGATGAAATATTTGTGTCATTTTGTCTTCTGTATTGGTCAAAATATTCAATTCTCCTTTGAAGATTTGATCTTTTGAAATTTGATTACCATCTTCTTTGAATTTTGATTACCATCTTCTTTGAATTTTGAATACCTTCTAAAGCTTATCTGCTCACCCTTCTGTTTATCTAAGAAATGAAGGAACTTTTGATTCGCTAATAAATAGAAAAATCTTTTAATTTAAAAAATGAATTTGAAGCAATCCCCCTTGACCAAAATAATTTTGGCAGTTCGTTAACTGCCAATTCTAAAAACAGAAAAATTTCACACACAAATGTAACAATTTTTTCATAAACTGTCTGGTTTTCTTTAAACTACACTTCCCTAAAAAGTATGTGTTTAAGACAAACCTAGATGATTATAATTATTTGTTTATTTACACTTTTTAATTAATTATTATTTTCTATTCAATATTATTAACTAATAAAAATGTTTATTGTATAAATGGACTTTAAAAGATTGATATAATGGAATATGCATACACCTGTGTTCCCCCTCACTGGAATATGATTGGCTGGTGTCTGTCATAAATACAGACGGATGTGTAGGTACGACAGAGTTTAAGTCTATGACTACGCCACTGGCTATCCTATTGGTCTACACCTATTACCTCTGACTACGACGAGTACCAGTCGATTACTGCTACTGTGTATTACTTGGTTACAGTAGTCAAAACCACTTAGCTACTTCGATCAAATATATCCCTTTCCGGGACATATCAAAGATAAAGATTGTAATTTAAGAAAAGCATTAGTGTAGATATCCAATATTTGTCAACAAGTATGTCAGATTATTTATATTGATATTACAATGATTGATTTTTATTCTAAACATTACTATTGTAATAGTGTAAATAAATATTAAAGAAGTTAACAGAATTTGCTACTCTTTGATGTTTATTAATTATTATAAGCATATAAGCATAATGGAATACCACCAATTTCCTGGCACTTCTTGTAATCTGGAAAAAATTATGAGCAAGCAAATTGGGTTTTATGCAACTACCAGAATAATTCACCAGGTAGACACAAGTGGACACAGGTGGTATTGTGTGCAGTGAATGATAACTTAATAGATTGATATAAGTTTCTAACAATTGATGGTGCCAGAGAAATATGAAAGCTGCATTTGTACAAGACAATCTGGTTCTCCTGCTATATAATTAAAGATTCTTGATAAAATCCGAAGAAGAGTCTTCAATGTTATTAGTCTTGATCTGGCATCCAAGCTTCAGTCATTTTTCCCACAGCTGTAATGTAAGTTCCTTGTGCCTTTTCTATAAATATTTTCATGATAATTGTTCTGATGAACTTTCCTCTATTGTACTTTTTTAATTCCCCATCCCCTCCCTCGTTAGGTGGTCGGTGATGTCAGTTCGCTGGTGGATGCGGGGCGCCTTTCGTTTCGCGTGAGTGTTTTTTTTTGTATTTGTTGTTGTGTCTGAATGAGTGCATGTCAGTGTGAGTGCTTGGGATGAATGAATGTTTTTTACTATTATAGTCCCGCATTGATTTCGGCCAGTGAAGTGATGTTTCTGCCACATTTAGTGATTGTGGGGGGTTTTATTACTAATCTTATTTTCTTTAGTTTCTTGTAAATAGCCTTTTGTATTCATATTGTAAATATTCATTGGGGTTAATTTTTAGATTTGTTATTCCCCCCCCCCACAGACAATGAATTGTAAATATGGGGACTAGTTAGTATTTTCATAGAGACAAAGAGGCATTATGGTGGTTGTAGTAAGAAAGGTACGTATGAATGTGTTGTTTTGGTGTCAGGAATATTGTTTTGTACGATTGGGTCAGTGCTTGCGGCTAGCTAAGTTATAGTTAAGACAGAAGAAGACCGTCCTTTCCCCAATCCCCTTTTTCGGCCTTGTGCCACATTTCTGTAGTTAAACAGAATAAATATCACTTTCCTCTATTGTACTTAGATTTTATGAATTTAAGTGTAGTACTAGATTGGCAGATAAGTCTCATCATTTTACAGTTGAATTGGCTAGATGTAATCCTAACTCTTTTGCTAATAGTTTCTTTTTCTCACACTTCTTGTTTGTGGAACTATTCCAGCCAACCTTGATCTTCAAAAATCTAAATACAATATCAGTCGTTATCTCTACTGTGGTCTTCATTCCGCTTTTATTATTCTCTCTCCTTAATAATGTTCTTCTTTCTCTTATTCTTTCACATTGAGTAAACTTTGTGTCTTAGTGGCTTTGTCACCTTGCTTGGGGTGTAATGATTAAAAAAAAGTAATTAGAGAATCAGAGTTCTATTATTGAATTGTTTTTATGTGACATCTTTTTGTCTGGCAAAATGGATAATCCAGATTATTTCTGGAACCAAGGGTGTTAAAAAATTGGGGGTGTGCCTATATCTGTATTTATTGCATAAGGCCTTGTTAATTGTCAATTATTATTACTTACCAACAAGTATTTCTTATTTCTGTTTTTTTTTTTTTTTTTTTTTTTATTGCAACAAGTTATTCTATATTAACCAGTTAATGCCAACCATAAAAACTGGTATCAATTATTAAAACTAAAACCAAAAATCCAGTATTATAGGTTCCTAAAGGAAATCTGTACCTAGAGCATAACCACTTGGGAATACCAGGCTTGGATGGGTGGGTGGTGTAATGAATAATGGCTCAGAATAGTTAGTACGAGTGCGAAGTTCCAATTTCAGTTAGGTTCATTATATTTACTTACATGCAAATAACCTTGGGAAATAACCACAGGTATAGGTTAATTAGTAAGACTTGTGTCACTAAACAATAATTATCTCCAAAAATAAAATAATTCTTAGAATCTAAAAATATTTCCTGGATTTAAATAACTTGGAAAGGGTTGATAAGCCATAGAAAATGAATCAATCAGTAAAGGACATCTGGTATTAATTCTCAATTTTTACCCATAATCCATTAATGGCCACTGTTTCAAAAATTGGATGATGGCTATTAGTAGGTTGTTACAAAGCAAAATTTATTATTTAAAATTATATCACCTAACATCATTAAGAAAACAAAAAATATGCCTCTGGTGCTGTCAAAGAAAGACAGACTTCCAAGGATATTGGTTGTGAGATGAAATCTTTGTCACAATCTATTCTTTGTTTCTGATCTGTGCTATTTATTAATCATAGAATGATGATCTCAGATTCAGTGTTATCATTCTTGGTATTTCAGGTTGTATCTAGTTAAGGAAAATAGTTACCAAGATCTTTTATATAAATCTTGATAATCTATCTACAGGGTGTCCCATAATAATGTATACATTCTTTGAATCATTATAACTTATTCAATTTATGTATTTTGGCTTGTAAATAAGATTAATACAAGAGAAAGAATACACATTTAAAGAATTTGAGAGTAAAATATACAAAAAACAATGTCAAAATAATTAACTTTAATAAAATAAAAGCTACTTGGAGCAATGGCAGAATGTTTCATATAATGATGAGTTCACATCAAGTGCTCAAACTGGTTGCCGTTCTGTTAAATACACTTTTCATATCTTGAAGAAATAGACCTACAAACGTTCAGTATCATTTCTTCTGGTATATGAGCATATTCTTCTTCAATTGCTACTCTCATTTCAGCAATTGTTTCAGGTTTCCTGCTGTAAAATTTGTCTTTTAGAAAAAAGAAATCCAAGGGTGCCAAATCTGGTGATCTAAGTGGTTATTCAATTGTCCAATCCATCTGTTTTGCATATTTTCATCCATATAAGTTCTCACATCACAGTAATGTATTATTAACTATTAATATCTAAAGAGTGTATACATTATTTTGGGACACCCTGTATATATAAAATTCTGTGGCTTTGGTTAAGTCCATCCATCACACCTGCTAAAATAGCCATATATTGACCAATAGAAACCAAATTTTTGGGAGAAGTGCAAACAGTTAAGGGGGTACAAAGTACAGTTGGTTTTATTAGGGTATGTAGCTTAGAATTATAAATTTTTCGTTAACTTTTTGGAAAAATTAAGTTTTATTATTTATCATGCAGAATACTCCCACTATTTAAAAAATAATTTAATGATTAAAATAACAAATATTAGGTTGGTGCAAAAATAATTTCGTTTTCTCACATAGTAACGTATGTTAGAAAACGAAATTATTTTTGCACCAACCTAATACTTATTTAATAAAAATGCAATATTATGAATTAAAATATTTTATTTAATAAAAATGCAATATTGTTTTTTTGCATATCTTTTCTTTTAGTTTTTATATATGCAAGAATCCAGTTTCCAGTTAGCCCTATATTTGTGAGAACTACAAACAAATCATAAGCCAAAAAGCTTCAAAATTGTTGGAATTTGGCTGCAGAAAGAAATATTTATGCATGGCCAGTTGTATGCTCAAAAGTGAGAAATCCGAAGAATTCATTCTTTGCTGTTAATAAGGAAAAAAAGAAATTTTCTTAAAAAATATTATGTATGATGTCCTATAAAATTAAATTAAAGAAATTAGTAAACCACAAACAAATCAGTTTTATTCAAATTTCATTGATTGGTTTGTGAAATTGAATGAAATGTAGACTTTGTAAATCTCAACAAAAAATGTTAGTGTTAACTTCAACAATACTAAATGCTTTGAGTATTTGAACATGTCAGCTTGTTGCAAAAAAAAAAAAAAATTCTAGTTATAAACAAAATCTGAATGATAGTGGATCATTTTTTTAAAATTCATTTAAATGATGAAAAATAATTCTAAATTCACAATTAGCAGCTGATCACTTCTCTGATCTAACTCTCTAAACTCAATGGAGAAAAGACTGGCTAGTATCCTTTAATATCTTCAAAACAAAACTAGTAACATTTCCTCACCGCTAAGACCCTAAACCTGCACCAATCATGATGAGTGATCATACCCCACAGAGAGTGCTCTTGCCTCAAATACCTACTAGGTCTAAAGCTCACTCCCATCCTCAAATGGAACATATATTTCTGCCATCACAAAAGATGCTGGAAGAATGGTCAGTTCCTTACATTACTCCAGAAAATACTTAACTCCCACTGTCATCCTTTAGTTTTAAAAGAAAGTCAGATGAAACCAAAAATGAAACAGTACTGTCATATGTGGGTTGGTGCTGCAAAATGCTCATCTTCTAGCATTCGAAACTGCTTCTGTGGCCTTGTGGGTGATGAATTATTTTTCACTCTGCAACTCTTATCCCACAGATGAAATATTGTTAGCTTTTCACTATTCTATCACTATTACTATGACATGTTCCATTCCTTAGCTTCACCAGCTTAGACCTTCACCACTTGGACTCACCACGGCATGTTCACAGTGGTAAACCATCCCTATTCTCTTTAATAAAACAAAGCAAGTTACACTCAGGCAGATTCTTTCCCAGAACTGTTATTTTGTGGAACAAACTTCCCAGAGGGTTCTGCCCTGACAACTACAGTTAGTTCAGGGTCAAGTGATATCTACCCTACATGTCCTTATATATTACTTACTTATCCTTTCCTTACAACAATCTTGCTCAGTAACAATCTACTTTGAGTGGCTCTTGAGTCTTGTATTGGATTAACTAACAGTAAAAAAAAATAAAAAAATTACATTTTGCAGTAGTTGTTTATATATGTGCAGTAATGTAGAATTACTTGCAGATCAGTGCACTTGCCAATAACGAATTAAGGATATTTTGATAAGTTCATGTGATTAAGTTTATTTAGCTTTGAATAAAAGTTTCATCCTTAAAAGTGTCATTTTAACTCTTTCTATTAATTATATTTTAGTGATATCAATGAATTGTGCCATACATGATCCATGCATGGGTGATCATGTCTCTTTTGATCCATGACTAAGCAGAAGATTATCCTGAAGTAGGTTGCAATTTCTTTTTGCAGTAGACTGGTTGCCAAACAAGGCTATAGAACCCAGTTTATCCTGCTATTCAACCCATAGCTAAAGGAAGAAGAGGTGACTTTATATTTTGCCCAAGGGTATTTGCTTGTAAGTGAATGTAATGATCTCAACTGGAATTCAAACTTCAATCTCTGATTTCTCATTCTGAGTTTATATCCATTACACTACAACACACATCCCATCATTTTGTAATATAACCTCTCAAAATGTTGAAAGATTAATATGAACAGATGTTCTGTAAGAAGGGGTCAAAAGAATGAAGTTGTTAGTTTTCATAGATCATACAAAATCATATGGTAAATTCTGTAAGTATCGATAATTGCACAATGTCCAACACAAATGCAATGCCTTTTAAAACTAATAATTCTGCATTGGAATCCTCTTAATTATAAATCCTCTAAACTTGAGGGATCAATTTCAATGTTTATAAGTTGTCACTGTAATTTTAAACTTGGGTCATTTTGTTGACTTGTGCAAAACCAATATTGCTGATAGCAAGACCATGTCAAGGATTAAAAGGAATTGCACCAAATATACAAATGCTATATAAAAAATAACTGTAAAAATGAAAATAGTAGTTTAACTCACCAAATGAAATTCTCATATGTTGCATGTATTCTTTGCAGAAAAGTGTTGTTTCTAGTCTCTTTGAGAGCAGCTTATACAAATTTTTATTTGACGAACTGAAGACATCTCAATTGAACATAACCTCCTGCTTTTGAAGGAGAATTGGGTTGTTTTGCTGCTTGTGTGTTATTCTTCTGAGACCTGTGGCATTAGGCACTGCCATTTATCTTTTCGCTATAAGAATGTCTTTTATACCCATTAATCAAATTAATTACTACAAATTAGTAAAGTGGAGCAAATGGAATTATTTTTACGGAATTATCTTAAGTCAAAATAATCTGTTTAGTTTCTTAAAACTACAAAATTATTTAAACACGTGAAAAAAATAGTAAGTTTGCAAAATTAATTTTTATTACTATTAATATAAATATGAGAAAATTATTCAAATGCTTTTCTCATGGTCAGCTCGATGCAGCACTGTTCAGAATAGGAAATTCAAGCGAACTTAGCATAATGGCAAAAAGAATTTTAGAAAATAGATGTCTTGCTGAAAATGTTTATACAGAAATCTTATATGGCAACTTATTTTTCTGTATGCATAAGATGGGTATTCAGCTAGTATATAAAACTTAAATGGAAAATCTTTTATTGTAATCTGATGGAGATGCCATTCATTGTTAGCAGTTTCACATGTTAAAAATAATGCCTTGGTTTTTCTCATTCTTCAGTTAGGCACCAACATTAAGGCCATTTATATATCAAACTCTTAATGTGTATTCAGTATTATTGTTATTATTGGATAAGCTTTACTTCCAAGACAAAATTGGAGCCATTCTCAAGACTGAAGGCAGTTGTATTGAATAATCTTTAATTTATACTATTTACATCATTCAGACTGTTGTCCTTGTCTTTACTGCCATATTCACAATGTTTCAGCTGTTGTACACTCTGACCTTTAAATGATATATGTTGGAATTTTGAACCAAAGCCTTTATTTAATCCATGGGGGTAGATTGTTCTATTAGGTTGGTGCAAAAATAATGTTGGTTTTTGACGTATTTTTAACGTCAAAAACCGACATTATTTTTGCACTAACCTAATAGTATCATGTGCCATGCCTTTTCTGGATAGTTAATTCTCTTTAGTAACTCCAAGTTTTTGTCCCCTCTGTTGTGGCCAGTTATTGAACTCACAACTATTTAGGAAGTCAATTTTTGTATTATTCTACCAACACTTTTATCCACTGGACCCTGTGGAATTAGAACAATCTGACCCTATTGACTAAATAAAGGTTTTGTTTTGAAATTCCAGTGTATATCACCTGAAGAAGGTCAGAGCGTACAACAGCCGAAACGTGAATATGGCTATAAAGCTGAGGACAAGAGTCCCAACGATGTAAATAGTTACAATACCACATCTCAGAAATATAAACTAATACTGAATAATCTTTTTCTGTTTTTCATTTGTAAAAAAAATTACCAAATAGAGATTCATTTCCATTGAACATCTTTTTCTTTATAATTTGTTCTTAATTACCTGATGCACTCTGTATATCTGCTTATTTATTGGAATAGAATGTAAAATACTTGCTGAAGATATGCTCCAAAATTTGCCTACATCTTTTGATAGATGAAACCTCCATAACCTCTTATGTCATTAGCCACTGTCAGTATACCAAAATTCATAAGTACATTGCAGTAAATGTTGACAAGAAAAAAAATAGCCAGTGACAAAGGAAATAAAATCTGATGTTTCATCCTTCATTTTGCTACTAAGAATAAACAAAATCTTAATGAACAAGAATAGTGGAAATTGGTTCCTAAAAATTCAGATCTTATGATTTTTAATTTTATAATTGGAATCTCATAGAATCAGTGTAGGAGACCAATCTGCTTGTTCTTATTTAAAGAAATAAACAGGTAAATAGCAATTGAGAGGTTCAGATCCCCAAACCATAAGTCTGAGGATTCCAAGGATCATAAATCAGTCTTACAAATCCAATGTCAGAAAATGCTGTAGACACAAATCAAAAAGGTAAAAAGTCCACATGACAACTTGCAATATAGAACTACTTTCTTCACCCATAAAGAGGCAATCAATATGTTTGTGGTCCAAAGTAGCGTTCTTTTATTGGGGTAAGAAAGGTTGTGTTTGGTTGACACAGGTAGGGTAGCACAAACAATTACCACATTTTGAGACCTTACTTTCAACAGCACAGCAAACTTTTCCAAGGTAAGATGTGGTTTTCTCCTTGGTTGCTATATTGTTGGCCTTTTCTCTTATCCTCATTAGTTTTTTTCTGGGTGAGGAGTCTGTATAAGAATTGGATGGGAAATAGAAAAAAAAGTAAAAAGAATAATATTTCTTTGAATTGTTATAAATCTGTTGACCTGAAAATTTTATTTCAACTGATTATATTGCTCTTTATCACAACTCTTGCATTTTTATATTTTTCTATGACTGTTAAGAAGTATGAATCAGAAACAAAGAATTTAAATTCCCAAATCTTATCAGGGACAGTGCCTTACCAAAGTCATTAAGGAGACATTATTTACATTTCCCACCTTCTTTCTTTTTTGATCCAGACAAAAAAAAGTATAATTTTAATATTAATTCAGTAATTTGTCTTGAAATATTTCAAGTAGTCTAAATGTAAAATCTTATAAAATAACCCTTGTATTTTTCAAAATTACATATATGCTTATATATATATATATATATATATATATATATATATATATATATATAATGTGTGTGTGTGTGTGTGTAATGAAAAACAAACCATTTTAAGGTACCATTACGATAATTTATTTCACCTAAATCCTTTTTTAAGGATTCAGGATCACCAGGTAAAACTTCCAACAACGAATTGAGAGGAAAAAGGTTGGTGCAAAAATAATGACGTAATAATGTCGTTTTTTGACGTATTTTTTAACGTCAAAAAACGACATTATATATATATATATATATATATATATATATATATAAACAGACAATCAGAAAGAGACATTAATCTATATTCCTGATGTTCTGCATTAACAAAACCAAAAACTTTATCTTTTGGTATTTAAACCAACAAGTATGTCCATTTTTTCGCTAAAAAAATGGCACACCCTGATGAAAAAGGCCCCAAACTTAATAAAAACAACGTTTTATCAGGAAAAACTTTACGTTATTAATAAGAGTAGAGACCAAAGTATTTTTCAATTATTTTTTGAATTTTTTTTTTCCTTTTTAGCACGTTTTAATTTGTGGCCGAAAAATCTCTTTTTTGTTAGGTTTGAGATCCCCTAATATTTTGCAATAGCTTTTTTTCACTTAAAAAACACATTAATTTGGAAATTCTTGTAAAAATCAAATAATTGTCGCAATTTAAGTGGAACTTTCAGAATTTATTCCGAATTGACTGAATTTATTGTAGAAATGTTTGTCTTTTAGAAAGTCGCAGTAAAACTATTTTTTTTTTTACGTTTAATACCCACCTTACTTAAGTTTATGAAAACTTTAAAACTAGAATACTTGTCTCTTATTTTATTTTTTTATTAAATAAAGAAGACTTTGAGGAATATAAATCATAAATTTCGTGTAAAAATTTGATACGCGTGAACTCCAATTTTAGCTCTGAATTTAAAATATAAAAATGCAAGAAAACTAAGGCATTATTTTATGAAAACAGCTTTTAATGGATTTTATCAATAATATATATTAAGGACTTTTTTGTCTGAAGTCAAAATTTTTTTAGGTTGAAAAATAAATTTTTACGAGAATTTTTTTCATTTCTAAATAAAAAATAATAATATTGATAAATATTTCATAAATAAATTAGAACAGTTGTCTCTCGGTTTTTTTGCTCATTAAAAAGATCTATTTTTACAGATCATAAATTAGAAAGCTCATTACAATCTGTGATACGCGCGATATTTAAAAATAATTTATTATGATTTCAAAAATGTATTAAAATCATCTCCGACAAAACTACGGGTGTACATTTAAGAAAAAGATGAATAAAATTATGTTAGAGTTATCCCCCTTAACTGACTGATTGATTGAAGCGTGTACACTGTACAGACAGTAGCTAATGACAGAAAGACTGACAGTCTTTATGTCATTAGCTACTGTCTGTACACGCACTTGTCAAATTTTCTGAGTGACCATTATCGTCGCACTGTCAACAAACTTTTCTAATTCTGTTAACAAAACTTTTCTTTTAATTATATTTTTAAATATAATCAATTCTTTTTCAGTGAGAGACAAATTATTTTTTTTTTTTTTAAGTAATCAGGAAAATAAATAAATCTCTTCATAAATGAGTTACGGGTTTCATTTTGAAAATGTAATGGTATTTTTAGTTAATTTATATGTACGTATGACCAGAAGTTCAAAGCTTGTGTTACGTAACTGACTTAATTAAAAAAAAAATGAAATAAAACGTAACGGCTTTACTAAATAAAAAAAAGGAAATAAAGTAACTGTTACTTTATTTCTTTTTTTTATTATTCCAGAACTTATCAAACGTAGGGTTTAAAAAAAAAAAAAAAAAAAAATTTTAAATTTTTTAATTTTAGAAAATGAAAATTTTTAAAATGTAATTTTATCTATTAACACTATCCCGGCGCGCTAAAAATTGGCGCAAATTTTATTACTTCCGTTCTACCGTACGATAAATTCGTCTGACGTAAGTTGTCGATACATTGACATACATCAATTCACACTTACCAAAACCGGTCACCCCGGTTGGAGATATGTCCCTTAAAAAATTTTTGGTGAGAAAAGTAAGTAACTGTTCTTTCAAATTACATTAAGTAAGCATTAAATTTTCTAATTATCCTAGAAAAACGTCTGAAAAATTGATACTTAATTTTTTAAAATATTTTAAAATAATTAGTTTTAAATTTTTTTTAAATTTTGAAAAAATGGCTGATCGGGTTGATTTTTTAGTAAATTTAATTTACTAAAAAAACAAGATATTTGAATCAATTTCTTAACAGGTTAGGAAGGATTAAAAAATCTGGAAAAATACTCAAAAAATACATTAGTCTATCCTCTTAATAATAAATTAAACATTTAGACGTTAAAAAATTGTTTTATCAATTTTCGCACCTTTTTTTCTCAGATTATACGTTTTTAACATGATAAATTGGACATAACATAACACTTACTCAACAACTCTAACAGCTATTAAAAAATAACTGTTTATTAAAATTTAATATTAAATATATTTTGTTTTAATATGAAACAAAATAAACACTTTTATATTGGATTATAATTAATAAAAGAGAGATTTATTGATTTGTTTTAATAACTGAAAGCGTTTAATCGAGAAACACATTTTTACTTTCCATTTTATAATCGTTCCTTCATAATTATCTTTACAAGAACAGTAACTCTAATGTAAGAAATTGTAAAAGTTGCTTCCCTTTTGTTTAGGATACGCGTGTAACTTTCGAGATTGGAAAATTTCGCGATACAAAGATGAACAAATTCTTTTTATTTAAGGATAAAGAAAGCACAATTTATTTTAAATTAATTTAGAAAAATTATTTATTGTCAGTATTGTACATATGTGATTTAAGAGTGAGGCAATTTTGCTTTAATATTTGAAAATTATTTATTAGGTTGTCACATGAAATGATGCACTTTAGAATAAAAAAAACGCTGTTGAAATGTTAAATAACTAAGAAGTTATTTAGTTGAAATAGGCACCATATTGACGAATGACTGTTCTCCAGCCTACCTCTAAAAATTCTTGATCCCATCTTTAAAAAAAATTTCATGAAACAGTTCAAATACTTCGATTACCTCCTCCTTATTATAGAATGTTTTTTATATTGTGTATGATTTGGTTTGTTTTTTTTGTTTACGGCATATCAACCTCAATGCCGACAACTTTTTTTTTTCCTGGTAATATTTTATTTTTGCTTTGTCAAAAATGTATTTTTGTTTTTTCTCAAAAACGTATAGCTAATATTAATATTATAATTTTTTTTTTTTTCAAAAACGTATAGCTCTCTCTAATATTATTTTTTCAAAAACGTAGATGGCAATATTATTTTTTCAAAAATATAGAGTCCTTGCTGTTGGACGCAGTTTATCGTCATACCCAGGACGCGGATGTAGTTTATTGTCAGGACGCTATTATTGTGTATGGAAAGCTCACAATGCTTAAATAAGGAATAATCAGTAGGTGAACTGAATAGAGGATGAGGCAAATTTTCATAATTCAGGTTATGCAGTTTTTGAAGAGTTGATTGAGATTTGAGAAGCATGCATTGTCGTACAGCAAACTTGTGCCATTCCTATTCATAAGTCAAGATGTTCCTTTTTCAATTTTTCATGCATATACAATACGAGGTTGCTGTTATTGTTTTCACTTGGGGCAAGAATGAATAATCCCTTTGAAAGGTCACCATACAGTAACCATTAACTTTCTAGGCTGCAGCTAGTGGAGGTTTTAGGTATTGCTTTTTTTGCTGATACATTTGCATGTAACCGCTGGCCTACTCTCTTACTGTTGTCAAAGAGAGTATCCATTCCTCATTGCATGTAAGGATTTGATGCAAAAATGGTTCTTTTCCCCAGTTTGTATTCATACAGTAAGATTACTTGACATTGTTTCATTTTCACTGAAATATATTGAAAGAAAAATTATCAGGAATAAGTCAAGATTTTTTTTATATACTAAGTTGGTTACTTCGTTAGATAATTGGATCAACAATCAACTAAAAAATGTGTCATTTCATATGTGACTATTTAATACACTATTTACAATGATTTAATTCACTAGGATATTGTTTAGATTTCTTTCTAATCTCTAGATTAAAGCTTTGCTTCATGAATCTGGTAACATAGTAATTGTGAGTTCAGCCCCTGTGCTAGACAGAACATTCAGTGGGAACAAGGTGAGCATTAATTTGAAAATGATTGAAATATTAGGTTGGTGCAAAAATAATGACGTAATAATGTCGTTTTTTGCACCAACCTAATAAAAAGTAAATAATTACTACCTTAAATTTATAAGGATAAATAATAAATAATAATAAAAAAAAATTATTTTGACCTTTTAATAAATATTCACATATGTATATCCATGTATATATTTTTGGAGGCTGTAAGAATTTTCACAGAATTTTATTTTTACAAACTCTAGTAGAATTATTAGGAATATTATTACCTTGGATTCTGTTTTAGTAGCAGTAAAAAAATAATAACAGTTGAAATTTGTTTATCAGATAAGATGGTAAAAAGGATGTGAATCTAAATTTTGTCTAGAGCTTATTTTAAAAGTTTATTTCTGATCTTCATTGTTTATTAATGGTCATAGATTGACAATCTGAGTAGATGCAATAAAAAAAAACCCAACTGAAATTAACATGAAATCAATACTAATCTATAATTCTTAAAATGTGAGTATGTATGTGATTGGACGTTGTTTATGAATTTCCACAGCTTTCATCTGATTTTGATGAAATTTTTTTTTGTTTGATAGATAATATTCAGTGCCGGTTTGGAGTCCAAATTGTTGGCGACATAGCTCTCCACTACTTCCTGTCCATTATAACTCTCAGCACCATTTTACTATTTACTATCTGCTTTTTGGATATATATCTTTCATAAAAACTTCAATAAAAATAAGTAGTTTAAATTATTACAATAATATTATTTATTATTATACAGTTAAATTTATATTATTGGGCTTGTCTATTAGTCCAATCTTACCTTCTTCGAGTAATGCACTATTCCAATCTTCATTCGTAAATCTAGCCCTCTGATTGGTTCATTTCTACCAATCAGGTCGCCCGCACGTGCACTTCGAAGTTTTGGTGCAAAATCGTTCTGGAGCCACCTCACGTGATCATGACCTATTTCAGAATAATTCTATCTGAAGCCAATAACTCAATGCTAGCATTGATTTCTTTATAGATTTTATTAAATTTTAACATTTAAGCATTTTTTTATAACCCTAACCCTAAGGAACCCAAAGCATGTGTGACATGGAGAGAGAAGCAGGCGCAGAAGCCAACAGAGATGCAGACCTGGGCAGATCAGCAGCAGACCATTTTTCGACCCCTTACTCAAGCTTAAAAGTGTGACAACTACAATTCACCATCTTACTAATCGAGACGACAAATCTTTACGTACGAACACTCACCACAACATGCACGCATAATATTTAGCAGTCAAACCTTCTGATACCAAAATTCAAACCTATAGCAATCCCAACAATATAATTAATTATATCTATAATTCTCAAAATGTGTGTGTGTGTGTGTGTGTGAGATTGTATGTTGTTTATGCATTTCCACAGTTTTCATCTGATTTTTGATGAAATTTTTTTGTCTTTCATAAAAATAAATAGTTTAAATTATTACAATAATAATATTTATTATTATACAGTCCCCCCCCATTTGGGGATGTGCCTAAGTTGCACTCAAATATTGTTACTAATATTGACTTTCTGGTGGGCTGACTTTAAACTTAAACTGCTCCAACTGAATGTCAAAAATTCCCAGTAATGAAAGACCCAGGCAAAGATAGGTTATATTAGTGAAAAAATAATACTGGCTGACAATCAGCGTCGGATTTAGAGGAAGAGAAACCTTAGGCTTGTGAGGCCTGTCCAATTCCCCCATTCTCACAGGTAGGAGAAAATAGAAGAGTGCTAAATTAAACAATCTGAGTAAAGATGAGGATGATGACAAATGTTTAAAATTTTACAGCTGACAGTTCCTCCTCTAAAGGACATAAGATGTTATTGTTAAATACAGTATGTGATTGAAAAAAATGCTTAAATGTTAATAAAATCTATAAAGAAATCAATGCTAGCATTGAGTTATTGGCTTCAGATAGAATTATTCTGAAATAGGATATAAGGAAAATTATTAAAGGGTTGTTTAGAGTCTACAATTTCTTATGATAGCATGTGTAACATGACAGTACAGTGTAACCCGGATATAAGAGAGTTGTCAGGACTGGAGAAGAAGTCTCTTATATCCAGGTTTGGTCTATTTTGTTTAGGTAAGTATGGCTCTAATTTGGGACCAGAGAAAATATCTCTCATATCCGGGTTACACTGTATCAAAAACATTATACACCTTGGTTGGAGCCCCACTAGATTTTGAGGAACCTAGGTAAATCCAATACTGCTGACAATGCTTTGTATAACAATAAATTCAAGTAAAGGCATATTGTCTATAATTTTTTTTGTAAGTCAGAAATGCCATTTAATGTTACAAGGAAAAAAAATTGGGGAATTTTCATTAAGTAACAGATTCATACCACTAGTAATAGTTTCTGATGTGAACAATTTACCCCAAGCTTTGGTTCATTGGTATTGCTTTTTAAAACTACTGCTTTTATTTGAGAGATTCCAAGGTGTTGCTTGAAAAGTTCTCAGTCCATGTCACTTCCTAAAATCTGATTAAATTAGCATTTTTTTTTTTTTTTTATACAGAAAGGCTTCTTGGCATGTGATTTAGCAAAACTATCCCCAGCATGGAAAACAGAATTGACAAAATTCAAATTCTGACTTCGGCTGCTCATTGACACTTTGGATAAATTGTCTCTGGAAAGAGATGAAATGAATTCTCCTTACACTCTGTCTCATTATTATGATGATGGTTTTGTCACTGAGATACCACAATGGTTGGCCTAAATGAGTTGGTTAAATCAATCTCCTAATTTTACCTGCTAAAATGTTCTGCAGATACCAATGAGCCCCACCTCCACCCACAAGTAAACAAAGGTACTAGAAGTTCAAGAAAATGTGTGACATGAAAATCATGTGATAGGAATTTTGAAATCAAGATGTTGGAGATCATGGCTTTTAACATTCCTTTTCTTTATTATTTAGGAATTACTATGACTTCTTGGGAAAGATAGTCGAGTTGTTTCCTGTTACCTTATTTACACATTTTTATTGAGATTTCCTTCTATTAAACTGCCTGATATCCAAGGCTAAAGACCCTACTATTTAACTCAGAGTGGAGAGGGGTGGAAGAGAGGAAATAATGCAAATGCAACAGCTGAGGTCAGAATTTGAACTTAGCTAGCCAAATCCACTTTCTAAGTACATAATTTTTATACTAATACTCACCTAATGCAAGTCCCAAAAGCCACTCAAGACAGAGGGTTACTTTGTGGTGTTGTAAGAGTGAAAACCAAGAAGTGTAGTAAATGTAGGAAAGATTAACCCAAGACTTAAAGAGGTTAAGATTGTAGTGATCAGGAAAAAATCTTGCCAGGAGTCTGTTTTACAGAGCAGCAGTTCTTGGAAAGAAGCTTACTTCTTAATATGAAGGGAATGAGGATGATTCATCTGCATGTACATGACATGGTGGGTCCCAGCAGTAAATGCCATGGCTGGTGGAACCAAGGAATATAGTTTGTCAGGATACTTGCCATGGAAATAGTGCAAAATTTCATCTCTCTGAAAGGGGTTGTAAGGTGGAAAATAATTTATCACCGACAAGGCGGCTGTAGCAAAACAAATAGCAAGTTACCTTGTCAAACTAAGTGACAACAAGTATCTTATGTCAGGAAAGAAAGCGCACATGTGACTCTTGTTTATATATGAGAATGTTGCACAAATTTTTGGTCACCCCTCAAACAATCACTGACTTCTTGACCTAGATATGAACAGGTGCTGCATGTGACTGGCAGAGAGGCTCTGAGTCAATACCTGGCAGGAAGGAGAATTTCATGAAACGAGCAGCTGCTGTATCAAAGTTTATCCTCTCAAAATTTTGCAGCCACTTAGACACTTTTGAATTTTATCAAGACAAGCAAATGAGGTCAGGGCAGCTGCAGTCCAGATGCAGACAGAATCAATTTAAAATTTTGTCAGTGTTTATACATTCATATCCTGGACTGAGAAATACATTCAAAGTATAGATATATATCTAAAAGAACATTATTGCAAAGTGTTTAAAGGAAGCAATAATTTAACAGAAATTACTTATCCTATAATTTAAACATTGCTTTCTCATTTCTGTCTTGTGATGCTGTAAACTTACAACATGACCCTGGCCCAAAGCTTTTCACCAACTAGCCAATGACTTTCCCAAGTTGCATTCTGATTCTCATCAGTTTGCACCAAGCTGGGGGAGGGTAAGAGACTATATTCTCTATTTCCGGTTTTGTTGCCACTTGATCTCTGAAAATCCATCATCCACCCCCTTTACTTCCGTGTCACTCATTGATCAAAGTGGATGCTGCTTCGAAGACCAAACTTCAAAAGGAACCATCCATTGTTCTGTCAAACAGAAACCCAACATTGAAATAAAACCACCTGTTCCATTTCTATACGGGTGTCCATAGTACCACAATGCAATTTATGTTTATCATTTATTACAAGTGTAAAATGCATTTAAATTTTACTGAGGAGAATAAAATTTGAAACCTTTTAAGTGTAAGTTTTAACTATTTACATTGTTTGGACTATTGTCCTCATCTTTATTGTCATATTTTGGCCGAACCCTTTATCTAGTTCAGATGGGGACAGTTAGACTGTTCTAGTTCCATATGCCATGCCTTTTCTGGATATCTCAGTTAATTTCCTTTTAGTAACTCAACTCTCCAAGATTTTGTTCACCTCTGCTGTGGCCAGATACTGAACTCACAACTCTTTGGGTGAAGTCAATTTTTAGGATTACTTCAACCAAAACATTTTTCCTTGGGAATATAAATGTATGAATTTTTGAGACTTATAAACCTAATGTTGCAGGAACCATTTTTACCAGAGCTCATATTACAATTTTTGTTATTGTTGTTTTTCTCTAGCTCTCTGTATCACTGATTTCTATATTTGAACAGCTTAGGAGATTTTTGTGCCTCAGTATATGTGCTGATTACTTAAGTTTTGTATTTTCCACTGACATTCCCTATTATTTCAACCTAATTCCACCAAGGGTGGTGATCTCCCTTTTTCCACCACATATGATCAGCTATACCTGATTTTTCTATTTCCTCTTGTGTTATGGCTTTATGGTGTTCCTGCAGTCTTAAGAGGATGACTTGTTTCTCCTTTATATTTCTTTGTGTCTTTTCTATAAATACTTTCATGGTAATTGTTCAGATGATCTCTTCGCTACAGGTTTTAGACTTTTTGAATTTAAGTGCAGTACTAGGCTGGCATTGAGATCTCCTCAATTTATAGTTGAGCTGGCAAGATGTAACTAAATTCTATGCTAACAGTTTCTTTTTCTCGCACTTCTCACTTGTGGAAGACCCTTCTGGCTCCATGCTTTCCAGCCAATTTTAAATGCAATGTCAATTGTTATCTACTGTCCTCCTGATTACTCTTTTCACTCATTATTAATGTTCCTATTCCTAATTCTTCCACACCCTGTAACCACATGTGTCTTAGTGGCTTTACTGTCTTGTATGGGGTGATATTGATTAAAATAAAGATATATATATATATATATTAGTTACAACACCTCATCTCAGAAATATAGACAGATGTATAAGATTTAAATACAGCATAATTACTTTGCTGATATAATGTTGTATAATGGAGAAAGAGCTTGGATTCTGGGAGCAAAACCAAGAATTTTTAGCTGACCTAGATTTTCCGATCAAACAACTGTGATCATGTAGAAAACTCAAAAAAAAAAAAAATAGGGAGCAGAGTTGAACTGAAAAAAAAAAGCCATAAAAACCAAATCAGTGCAAATTGGCCAAATATCATTTAAATATTGACTGGAAATCAGATGGGGACAGAGTTGTATGTCTTGGGAGTGGGAGATGTAGATGAGGTGGTTAAGTACAGAATTGGGAAGAAAAAGCTTCTAAAAGCCTCATCAGTGTCTTCAAGCGATGCCAACATAATGGTAATGGTGAGATTAGTTGTTTTCTTATAAGGAAACATTTGGAATTCATTGACAGAACATTTAGCTTTACAGTTGATTGAAATTTATAAAAATTTTTCCCTTAAAACAGTTTTTCAGGAAAATAGGTTCCTCAACTCAAATATTATCATCCTTTCTAGTATTGATAGGATTTCCTTTCTAACCTTTTGTTTAATGTAGGGGGTAAAGCCAACATCTTGATTATATCATCATTTTCCCTTCTAGTTACATTTACTGTCTATTTCATTTCTGTTGCTACAGTTAGAAGTCGTCATTTGTTTTTTGTTATTTTGTGATTCTGTAATATCAGTCTATAAAATCTATTTGATTGAAGCTCTTTTTAACCACTGACCTGAGAAAACGGTTGTATATAGATGATATTCATTGCAGAATATCCATATGAGAGTCTAAATCTGATGAGGTTAAGAACATGTCTTGAGTTAATATTTTGGTTTTGTAGCATCTTGTGGCATTGCACAAAACAACTCCTCACAAAGACTATTCTATGTTTGATATCCTTATCTCCTATACTACATTTAATATAACCGACCCATACACCAATTTTTTGAAATGTTTAGAATTTAATTCTAGATTCTGAATTTTTATGACTGATTCAGGATATGTGTCATTGCAACTTTCATTCCAATTTCAGATAAACCTTTTGAATACAGAAACTGATAAGCCCTACTTCTTTGAACAAATGTTGATATTTTTTTGTTATTCAATATCATACTCATCCCAGCTATGAATAATTATGTCATCAGCAGTATAGCATCATAAAAGAAAAGCAGACCAGCATCAGTAGTACATTGGTCTCAGAAAGGAAAAGCAGAAAACACCGTTTTCTATTAGTAGATTTCTTTAGGATATAGTAAAGGGATGTTGAAATGATTGAGAGCCACTGCTTCACATATGTACAATGCCATTGTGATACCAACAGCAATTTATGCCAATGAGAAGCAACAGTGTCTATCTCCAAGCAATTAGATGGATTTGACCAGGGGAAGTTTTAAAACAATCTTGAAAATATCATAGAGTAATTCCATCACAAATGCAGATGCTCACTTTCTGCAAAACATTGTAGTTGAACAAAGATTGGCTGGTCATGTTCTTTGCTTACTCGCCAATTGCCATGCAAAGATTGGGAACTCTGAAGATGTAAAAAAAAAAAAAAAAAAAAAAAAAAAAAGGAATGCCACAAATAACATAGCAGAGAATGTTCAATTATAACAGTGCAAGTTGAAACACTGGTCCACTTATGATAACCAAAGTTAAGCAATGTCATCCTAGGTCAGTACTTAAATAGGTGACTGCCTGGGAATACCAGGTGTTGTAAGCTTGGGTTTGCAAATGGATAATGACTCAGAATTGTTAATTAGAGAGCTGAGTTCCAATTCCAGTTTGGTTCATTATATTCACTTATGCGTAAATACTCTTGGGAAAGGTGTGAATCTGTCTCTTCTCCCACTAGCTATGGGTTAATTAGTAAGACTTGGATCACTAAACCATCATCATCCCCAAAAAATAAATAAAATTGTGTAAAAAATATTTAGATTTCCACATTAAATAAACAACCAATAAAAATGACATTGCAGCCTTAAAACAGTGATAAGAAATACAAGAGAAATGCAGCTGATCCACATCAATGGAGAAGAATTGCAATTCTATGTGCATAGGAGAGTGTCAACCTAAACTAATCAGAAAACAAAAAATGAACACAAGATCCTATAAAATAATTGTATTTTGATGTTTACACATTTGTTGGCTATTAGTAATGAAAGAGGAAAATTTGGAAAAATTAAGAAAGCAACATTAAAACAATTGCACTGTTTTAACTGAAACTTATTTTTTATTCAAATTTACCAGAAACCAAAGTTATCTTTTATTGCATCTTTTTTTTGTTTTTTTTTTTGCATTCAGTTCAATTTCTCTTCCTTTCTGAACTTGGTAGTCTTGACAACAGATTAACTTTTTTTCAACGTGTAAGAATTTAAGGATGTGTTGACACTTGACCTGGGGTTAGTCTTACTTATCTTTGTCTTCTGAGCTTCACCCTTGCTGACATCACCAGCTGAATTTGATGTAAGGTTCTGTTTTGAGTGAAGCAGAGGAGGTTGCAATTTGTGTCCAGAGAAGAGTGGGTTGTATGATTCTCCTTTAAATGTTGGTGAGTGGCACTGGTTTTGGTAACAATCGGCAGGTTCTTGTTTACTATCATTGGCCAACTGGTAGACAATTAAAAGACAATCTTGGCAAAGTTTTACTACTCGGCGACAACATTCCAGTTCTGTTTCACTGACTGCTTCAGTACTTTTATTCAAAATCACTTCCCAGCTATTCCTGATGCAGCAAGAGAAGAAAAAGAGATGTAAAAAAAAAAAAAAAACAGATTATTGTTAAAGCAAACCACACCTTGTTCACAGATATGTGTATGGTTAAATAAGCAACAAGTAGGAAAATGTTTATAAATTTAATGTTTTGCTATTTAACACTTTCATTGTTACCTGGCTGTACTGGCCCATTTTGAGAAAAATCGGAAATTGCCATTTTGGTTTTGATCAGATACTGTACAGTACAGACTAAGCTAAATGAGACCACCAACAAACAATATAATAAAAATAGGAAATTGCCATTTACTGGAAATTAATAACTATAAAGAGGTAAATTATATAAGAAACGGTGAATTCTTATTGGCACTGATACTTTGGTTTGGATCAGATACTCTGTTGTACAGACCAAGCTAAACACCATCATTAAATTACAATATAAAAAAAGTCGCAAAACAGGTTATATTGTACTGAAATGAGTCATATTGTATGCTACTATATGCTAGTTTGGAAATAGCACTAAGCATTAGTTGGTTTATAACACAAATGGTAAGGATCAATATTTTATAATATCTTGAAAACGTATATATATATATATATATATATATATATATATGTCAACAGCAGGCAATGTAAATTTCATAAAAATATATAAGTACATCCACAGCAGCAGAAGTGTTAACTTCATCAGAAATCTTTTTGCAAGTTAAATAATATGGAGTTATACTTCAATTTTTAAATTCTGTATTATTTTACTTTTATTGTTTGTGTAGACACCATTTGATAGTGTTTGTATTTATGCTTGATTCTTGAAATGTTAATATATTTAAGCATTTATTAAAATAATTAGGATTATCATTGTATTTTATTTTCATTGGATGATAAATGCCTGAAGTAATCATTCACAAACATCTAGAACTTACACTTTTTAAGTATTGGTTTTACAAATATCATTAATAATAAAACATGTTTTTGGTAGGTATTTATTGTGTGCTGGTTATATATTAATATTCATTTAAGTATTTTTCTTAATGATGAGTTTATTCTAAAAAAATAAAAAAATGGAATAAAACCTTAAGTTAATACAGTGGTTGGATTAAAATTTTTTAGGAGTCAGTTATTGCTCCCTTTTTTGTCACTGAAATTAATAAAAATAATTTGTAAATAATTATTTTAATTATCATTATGCTTCAAATGTTTCCAGATATTTTTATAGAAAAATGTAAATAGGCAAAAATAAAAATATGTAAAATAATTTTTCATTTTTTATTTAGATCTGTGCAAACCACATTTCAGAAAAAAAAAATTTGGTTTGATTTGAAAAATTGTTGAATAATAGATTAGGGAAAACTTTAATTTTAAAAACTCCAGAAACTACTACTGTGACCTTCTATATTGTTAGTAATTTGTTTACAAAAATTTTTTGACATGTCATCAAATTTGTCAGTTTTTTAACTAAAATATTTTAGAAATTAAGTACAGTAGTAAAATGATTTTCAATATTTCAGGTTTGTTAAAATATTTGTATATACAAAAAACAAATATAACAAATTTTCCCCAAAGAACTTAATAGCAGAAAAAAAAGATAGATTTTTTTTAGGGTTTAAAAAATTGAGATGGAATGATGTGTGGCATCTGATATGAGACATACCATAGCCTAACCACACATCTCAGTATAACTTTTGAAAATCATAGAACTGTGAAACTGGTAAAGTTACTGTAAATAAATATTCTTAAAGACTCCAGTTGCATTTTCAACTTCTTTTACTTATATTTTTATCCATGTGGGATATATATATAAAAAAAAAATCTTACTATATATATATATTATATATATATATATATATATATATATATATAAAAAATTGTGTATTTGGGCAGTAACACCTCTTTTCTATGAGTTTCATTAAAAACTACTTACAAGGTACTGTGCTTAATTTTTTATTTAATTTTGACTGACAGTTGGACTGAATATTCTTGCTGTAACACACTCGTTTGTATATGTTTGTATTACTGTTTTCTGTTAATATATTTGTTTAACTTGATTCCTCTCTTGTGTCTTTAATTCTGGCCCTAACAAGGCTACAACAACTTGGCGACAAAGACCATTAAGGACCCTTGAGCACTCCAAAAGAACTATGTGGAAATTGTCAATATTGGTTCTACTCAACAATACTTGGCAATCCCAAAAAGGAAACCAAACAAAAAAAAAAAGTGTAACTAACTTACACTGAACTTTCTGAGAATTTATGTCTCTCAGAGTAAAAAAAAAAAGCACTTGTGATTCCCTGAATGAGTAAGAAATTAAAGTTATTTTGTTTTTTCTTCTCCTCAATTAAATTCTATTTTGGTTTAATCCTAAAAAGACACAGTCAAACATGGACGAGTTCAAATCCGTCATGCTTGATTTTCTTAAGTTCCAATATGAATAACAAAATCAACTGGAACTAAAATGGCAAGAAAAAACAAGAGCAAAAAAGAACGGAACAACTTCAGTTGGATATACAAAAAGAACAGCTTGAAATTCAAAAGCAAACTGAAAACTAAAGGCTTGAACTTCAAAAGCAAATTGAAGAAAAATGCCTCACATTACAAAAACAAACAGAAATCAGACAACAAAAATTTGAAGAAATTCTACTTCAAACTCAACAAGAGAAAAAAGATTTGTTTGAACTTACAAACAGGGGGCAAATTAGTGAAAACGAAAATGCATTCTCACAAAACACAATCTAGGGTGTAATAGACAATTTTGCACATTCTCCAGAAGAGGAAAAAACTTTTGCTTCCTATTTTAGAAGGGATGAAGATTTATATGCCACAGATTGCATGAATTGGGCAGATTTTGAAAACTAGGCACCATGGAGCACACCAAGTTTTTGAACTATATTTTACACTGTAAAAGAAGTGAACTAACATTTATCGAAGTGGTTAAACTTCTTACAGAACTTTTTAGCCGTAAAACTGCACTTTTTCATAAGAGATGGAAGTGTAAGTATTTAACCCGCAAGGATAGTGAAGATTATACTACATTTGAGTCAGTCGTGAACAAGCATTGCGATGATTTTAAACTGTCAGAATTGAGTCCAAATAATTTCAAGTGTCTGATATATGTTCAGGGACTCATTTCATCTAAAGACACTGAAATTAAACATAGAGTTCTGAAAAATTGGAAAACAAGCCAAGCCTTACTTTCCAACAAATAGCAGAAGACTGTCAGAGATTCATAAGTGTTATGCCAAGATTTGAAAAACATTGAGGAATCTGTTAAATCTCACATACACACACATATATATATATATATATATATATATATATATATATATATGAGAGAGATGTTTTTCTGGATAAATATAACAAAATTTTGATTAGCTTTTATCAAAAGACAAGACATATATTACGCATGCAAAGAAAATATGTTTTAAAAAATCATGTTTAATAAAAATAAAGGACAAATTGTTCTAAAGATAATTGTGAGTGATTTTGTCTACTCAATATGGCTCAATATGGCTCAATATGGCTGCCCTGAATTGATAGCAAATTATTCATGGGAAAAAACAGTCAGCAATTTCTTATTCAAAACAACTTGTTATTGTCAAAGAAAATTTCCCCTGAGAATACAAAAGATTAGAATTATTTGAGGCAATGACTTGTCTTCCCATGATTGATGGAAAAGAATGAGAGAGAAAAATACTGACCGTTATAAAAACAAAGATAGAGGGGGAGATGTAAAATGAAATTCCCTGAATATAAATAAGACATTTTTGGTATTTTAATAATATTTTTTCATTAAGCATCTGATGTATCAAATGATCAAACAACAGAATCTTTTTTGAATTCCCTCCTGGTTTGCTAATATATATATGAAATGGCTGCCACATTGATGTTATCAGGTATGGTCATATCAAATATCATTGCAAGTTGTTACTTACAATATCAAGCAATGCAATTTTTAAACTGGACAAAAATATTGCCCTCTGTCAATTCTACTCTCTGAGCAAAAGCAACATGTACACAAAAAGAAGAACCAGTCGACATCATTAGATGCACTCAAGTTGCAGTTATTAAATTAGTGTTTCCCTTCTCTTAAATGGATACCTTAATGAAGGCTATGGAGTAAAAAAATCCCAGTGGGCTCACCACACACCTGGACACCACCCTATGTATTTTTATAGACATGCACACATGTTAGACAACTGTTGATCCCATAAACAGATTTATCCATCCTTTGACAGGTTTTGTTTTTAATGATTGATTTCTAGCCACCCTCCTCACCAGAAAAAGCCTGATGGGTGACTACTTAAATACTATATATATATATATATATGTATATGAAGAAATATAGTCTTAGTGTGTGCTATATTTATGGGATAGTGCTCAATATCAGAGATAGAGCATATGTAAATATATATTTATATATATTGGGGCTAATGTTGAAGATTTGGAAGCTGTTGATTTAGAAATTGTTTCCAAATCAACCTTCTCCAGCCAGATTTATCTGGCTGGAGAAGGTTGATTTGGAAACAATTTTGAACAGAAGAGAATTGAGCATTCCAGCAAAAAGCACACAATTAGGAAGTGAGAAATAGAATCTGTACAAGAGCTATTAGGATGCCAACACACTTGTAGTATTTGTGGAAAGGTCACCCTTTTGCTGGCTTGTTTAGCGAGTCATGTGGGATCACACCAGAGAGGTCAGATGTAAACTTCTGACTGCAACTCTACCAGAAACACCTGCAGGCTACTTGTGTGAGTTTTATGGCAAGGTTTGTAAGTCTGTTGAGGTACTCAAATGTCACATGATTGTAAAAAGAGACAGGCAATTTTCCAACATGGGTAACACAGACAAACTTTATGTTTGCTATGTATGTAAGAGAGGTTGTAAAAGTGAAGTTGGCCTTAAGAATCACTTATCGGTCAATAGCAGAATGTTAGCTTGGGTAAAAATGATGGAAATAATAAAATTCTGAATGAAAAACACAAAAAAATTTACCAAGTGAAGAATATATATACAGTGACACTCATAAGTATTGGATACATGTTATTTTCTGTTATAACTCTAGTTTATGTTCGCCATTTTGCCTGATATTTGGTAAGTAATATCTCGTAAAGTTGTTTTAGTTGTATGTGGAAGGAAAATTAAAAACTCATGGTTGAATCCATTTTTTTTATTATAAGTTCAAAATTACCCTATGCAAAAGTATTGGATACATGACACATTTTTCAAATTTCAAATTTAAACTTTATATTTTAAAAGACTTTAAATATTCAAATTTTCGATAGTATTGGAATGTTATCTCTGACCAATCAGAGAAGCACACAATTGTTTACAAGATAGTGCTACTAATCATCTGACTCTTTGATGTGCATTCTGCAATTCAAGGATTAAAAATGGCAAAAACTAAAGAATTATCCAGAGATATGCGAGATAGAATCATTGAACATCACAAAGGAGGACAAGGTTACCGAAAAATTAGCAAAGAAATGAATCTAGCACTAAGTACAGTAGGAAATTATAAGAAGTATGGAGACGGTACAGCAAAAGTTCCAAGAAATGGGAGATCGAGAAAAATAAATGAGAGTACTTCAAGGTGGATCAGCAGAAATGTGCAAAAAATCCCCTTCATTACTCGTTCTGAAATTAAAACTGATCTTGAGGATGCTGGAATTAATGTAAGTAAGGATACCATTAGCAGAGCTCTATATCATACAGGCTTTCATTCAAGACCACCAAGAAAAGTGCCTTTACTGAAAACCAAACATGTCAAAGACCGATTAAAATTTGTTGAAACTTATGAAAAGAAAGGTATGCAGTTTTGGGAAAAGGTAATCTGGTCAGATGAAATGAAATTTATACTATTCGGAAGGAACACAGCAACAAGAGTTTGGCGAAAAAATGACACTGCCTTCAACATGCACAATACCATCCCCACAGTTAAGTTTGGGGGGTGCTTCCATTATGATATGGGGATGCTTTTCATCCAAGGGTACTGGTGAGTTACAAGTTATCCATGGTAGAATGAATGGTAGTATGTACAGGGAGATTCTAGAGAAGAACCTTCAGAAATCTGCAACTTCTTTAGGACATGGTCGGAATTTCGTGCTTCAACATGACAATGATCCCAAACATACCACAAAACTTACAAAGGAATGGTTTGAAAATAATGGTATTACTACTCTCAATTGGCCAAGTCAGTCTCCTGACTTGAATCCAATTGAGAATTTAGGGAATACTTTGAAGGTTAAAGTTCATAAGCGGAATCCACAAAATATCAAGCAATTAGAGGAATTATGCAAGGAAGAATGGGATAAAGTAATGGTGGATCAGTGTGGAAAACTTGTGGCCAACGATAGAAAAGCGACTGGAAGCAGTGAAACAAAAACAGACGCTACGCAACAAAATATTAAATTGATGTATCCAATATTTTTGCATAGGGTAACTTTGAACTTTGATAAAAAAAATGAATTCAACCATGAGTTTTTAATTTTCCTTCCACATACAACTAAAACAACTTTACGAGATATTACTTACCAAATATCAGGCAAAATGGCGAACATAAACTAGAGTTATAACAGAAAATAACATGTATCCAATACTTATGCGTGTCACTGTATATATATATACCCACACACACAAAATTGGCATGGGCATAACTCACTATGGTGGCATCCACTATTTGGCCTTGATAGACTGGGGGCCAATATGATTTGCTATTATTTAATAACCATTACAACAAAAAGATTCTGCCAATATTTCTGAGTGCACCCATCTGCTATCCAAACACTATTTCAGATGCCTGCTGTGTACTGCAGACCTTAGTTATAGTTTATAGGAGAGAGCATATAACATGTCATGATCAGTTTTCTGAACAAGGCCAGTACACCCAAACTCTCGGTGATTTATATGCAAGTGAAACCATTGACAGCTTCTGAACAGTTCCATCTACACAATTTCATTCACGTTGGCTTGGCCCAACCCCTGGTATATTTTTCAGATATTTTCCAAAGGTGTTAGGTTAAAGTCACTTTCCTGACCAATTGTACATGGTGAGATATATGCTAATTTATGAAGATGTGCTGAAAAGTTCATAGGCTGACAATGAAGGAGTGATGCTAGAGCTGTGAAATTTTGCATAAATTAATTTCAACTCTTCTTGTTAATAACTGCATTGTTTTTTCCAGGTAAACTAACACCTGGCTGTTCAAAGAAGTCTGTTCATCCTGTTGCTCAAAAAAAGTTATCAACAGCAGTTATGTCATCATTACTGCAATACTGGTTCTCAACCAAATGTTATTTCATGTTGGTCAACAGATGATAGTCAAATCAGGAGAATAGAGAAGGTGACCCACCAGTCCAAAGCTACACTCATGCACAAGATCCCTTTCATCATTTTTCTTGGGAATTTGGTCTTGATAGCTTTTCATAACTGCCTCAGCAAGTTGGCATAGTATGATCCATTGATGGTTTGGTCCTTTTGAAGATAAAATGCCTTTTGCACCCAAAAGAACTGAGGCCATCACCTATCCTGTAGATGAACTGACCTTGACATTCAGAGCAAGTGAGGAGGGATGTTTCCACTGCATGGATTGTCACAGGCTCAAAGTGATGAACCCATCTTGGGTTAAGAAACATTCAAGGAAACCAGCTGGACCAGACTCAAACATTGTCAAATTTTCCTGTGATGTGATCAGTCTGATGTACTTTTGATCCGGTGTCAGAAGAGGTGGCATCCACTAAGTAGAAACCTTTGTCATGCCAAGTTTATTGTGCAAAATATTCTCAACTCTTTCATGGGCTTTGCTAATAGCATTGACTATTTGATTTATTGTCAATCACTTGTCATCCATCATCATGTGGTGAACACAATGTTTTCCCTGGTGGTGGCAGTCACAAGATGTCCAGACCTCAGGTCATTTTCAAGACTCTTCCTTCCCCTCCTAAATTCAGCTGCCCACTTTTGTACTTTTGATAAAGGTGGGCAGCATCCCCTAATGTAGCAATCATGTCAGCATGAATGTCCTTGGAGGCTAAACCCTTTTTCTGCAGATACTTGATAACAGCACAAGGCCAAATTCTGTCCATTTTCAAGAGAAGATTGCTACTAGTTACTTTTCAAGTTTTCTTTCAACAGTCAGTTGTCAGTTTAGCTAGAAAGAAACAATGCAGTTATTAATGGGAAGAGTTGAAATTAATGTATGCAAGATTTCATGGCTTTAGCATCTTTCTTTCATAGTCTATGTACTTTTCAACGCCACCCTCGTAGAATGTGAGAATATAAGGATTCAGAAAAAACTCAAAAAAGAAATAAGCAAAGAAGCAATAAGATGATGGGAAAAGAAAAAAAAACAAGGGAGAAGGAAAAGGAAAAAAATTGATGCAGATGGTGAAAAAATGTAGAAGAGAAGAAAAAAAGGATGTAAAAAAGAAAAAGAGTTAAATGAAAAATAAGGAAATAAATAAAGGGGAAAAAGAAGAAAAGGAAAGAAAGAAGGAATAGATGAAATGAAAAAAGAAAAAAGATGGTGAATAATAAGATGAAGAAAAAAAGAAGGAAAATGTAGTAATAAAAAGGATAGAAAAATGTAAATGAATGGTAAAAAAAAGAGTAAAAGAAAAGAAAAGAGGAACAGAATAATAAAAAGAAAGTAAATGGAAAAGAAAAGAATGGAAGAAAGAAAAAAGAAGAAAAAGCATCAAAGACAAAAGACATAGAAGGAAAAATAAAAAGAACAAAAAGAAGGAATAGATGCAGGAAAAAGTGTGTGAAGAAAAGGAGAGGAGGAGGTGAAGGGAAAAGAAAAAAGAACAAAAATAAGAAAAAAATGAGAAATGAAGACTTGATCTAAAGAAAAGAAAAATGGAAAAAATCTTGAGCAAGAGACAAAATGATGGTAAAAAAGAAAATAACAAAATAGCAAAAATATAATAAAAAAATACAAAGATTGAGTAAAAAAAAAAGAAAGATGAAAAAGAAGATTCAAGTGATGCATAAAATGAGAAAAGACAGGTAATAATGTTTGAGTGACAACTCATTAATGAAATGAATAATTAATGACTGACCCTGGAAGAAAGAAACAATTCCAAAGACCCTGGCCATGACTCCACAGCAGTCGGTTGAATACTTTCTGTAGAAGGTGATACAGTTTGGTCTGTTCAATATTATGGATTTTCCAGATCTTTTGGAACAAGATACACACATTGGACTTGACAATGTCAATTATCTGCAAAAGATAATATCACAATGAAATAAAACTTTTGTTCTGGACAGGGACAAGCCTTTTGCTTTTTCCTCTGGTTTCCTTCATTCAGGAATACAGCTAATTACTCTTCTGTGCAATGTTCTGCATTTTATTAACACATAAACATTTATGATAAATGTATAATGCCATATTTAGAATTTGCAATCATATATAAACTCCATTATTTTCACATTGAAAAAAGGAATATTTATCATTATTTACATTCAGACTAATTTTCCTATCTTTGTTGTTATCAAAATGTTTTGGCCATTGTACTCTTCGACCTTCTTCACGTGTCTGTCAATCCAGTTAACTTTCAGAGAATTCCAAACTTAATCCCTTATTTAATCTACAGACGTAGATTGTTCACATTCCACAGGCCATATCTAGGGATATCTCATCCTGTTCTTTTTAGTGCTGCTTGATTTTTGCTCACCCTGTTTCCACTGAATCTAAATCTGTACTACTGGGATTGAACTCACAATTACTTTTTCACCAAATTTACAAACCAATGCTTTAATCTACTAGGCTATTGTTGTGTATGACAATATTGAACCAAGAACTTGGAACCTTAAGTGTCTATTGCCTGCCACTACTGTTATCATGCTTGACCTTTTTTGTTGTCACTTCTCTTTTGTTGCTGCTGCTTTTGAACCCTTGCTGTCATTTCTCATTCATTTTCTATTATTGACTCTCATATCGTATGTGATATAATGCGTACACCTGTGTTCCCCCTCACTGGAATATGATTGGCTGGTGTCCGTCATAAATACTGACGGACGTGTAGGAGAGTCAGAGCATTAGTCTGAGATCTAAGTCTATAATGACGCCCATTGAACTATGCCATTGATCTACACTTCTTACCTGCAACTACGACATGTATCAGTCGATTAATGCTACCGTATTCTACTTGGTTATAGTAGCCAAAACCACTTAGCTACTTCGTTCAAATATATCCCTTTCCGGGACATATCAGTATGTATGCTGATGATACTATTTACTCCTGTCTTAATAGTAAATCTAATAGTTCTGATGATGTAAAACTGACAGCTGATCTCAATGATGACTTTTAATCAGTTGTTAACTGGAGCAAGAAATGGTTTATAAATTTTAATACCCCTAAAATGAAACTTATTTTTTAATCATTATAGAGAACCTTTTTTGCCTTCCATCCACTAGAGTAACTCATTGTACTTTCTTAATTTCCTATTTTCCACTGACATGAAGATGAGTGATTATATTGAATCAATTGCTAGATGTGCTGCTAGAAAGGTTGGTTTATTGTGTTGTGCCAGACAATTTTTCTTTCCAGAATCAATCTTGCACATTTATAAATCTACCATTCATCCATGTTTTGGATCATGCTGTCATATCTGGCCTGGTGCTCTGGCTATATATCTCGAGATTCTCAACAAAATCCAAAGAAAGGTCTGTAGTGTTATCGTCTTGACCTAACATCTCAACTCAGTCACTTTCTGACTACTGTGATATGTCTTCCCTCTGTCTTTTCTATAAATATTTTCATGGCAATTTTTCTAATGGGCTTTTCTCCTTGGTACTTTGAATGCATGAATTTATTCATACTACTGGATTGACAACTAGGTCTCATCATTTTACTGTTTAAATAGCTAGATGTTACCATAGTCTTTTTTTCTTAGACTTCTCGCATCTGGAACTTTCTTCCAGTTTCCTGCTTCCCTACACCTAGGTTCTTCAAAAATTTATATGCTATGTTAATCATCATCTTCTGACTTTCTGAATCCTGTTCTTTTATTGTCTTTTCTCCTCACTAAAGTCTTCTCATTCTCTTTCACTCCCAGTAACACCTTGCATCTTAATAGCACTAATGTCTTGCTTGCGGTGAAATGATTAAAAAAAAAATGCTTTTGTACAGATTGTAAGAGACAACACCATTTTCTTCTATCTCTTCTTCTATTTCCTGTCCCATTGCCAGTCATCTTAATATTACCTTGGTACTATAACAAATGGAAACTAGAAATTAAAGTGTATTAGTAAAACTAGGCCAGAGTTTTCTAAATTGGTGCATTATGATATAAATTTAGTATAATTAATTACATGGTCTTTAATTATGAACTAAATTTTCCATTGAAGTATTTTTTTTTCTGTACATCTTGAATTATATTATTTTGTTTGTATAACAAAACTTAATGTGTCATAAAAAAATTTGTTTTTAAATGTGCATAGTCAATATGTTGAACGTTCTGTACCAGCCAATTCTCTCCTTTCTCTTTCGCTCTTTATTTCAGTCATAGAAACAGAAAAAAATTCTAAAACTATTGTCAGCTATGAAGCTAAAATCCAATTTAGCCAAATCTTAACTATGATTTTCAGAACAAAAATAATTTCAGGAAGGAAAGAATTTAAGCACAAAAGCTTATTAAACACTGAGGACAAAATTGGTAAATTTTAAGAAAATATCTCTAAAAATGATTGTTGCTTTCCAATAAAAGCCACAAAGTCTGATCATTTTACCTGTTTTCGTTTCACTGAATCAAGTTTAATCAGCCAATAGGAAGCTATATTTGACTTGTATAGCTTCCAATTTTCATAGATCTGGAAAAGAATAAAAAAATTTAATTTAGCTTATTGAAATATTAGCAGATCACATCCCTAAGTTAATTAGCATTATTATTATTATACCAATTAATGAAACAATTTATGGATCCTTGATGGTGTGTGAGTGTGTGTGTATATATATATATATATATATATATATATTAAAGAGAAAAGTGAAGCCACAAACGTTTTTGGTTATAATGTAGATTTTTTTTGCATATTATACTTTATTTTCTGTATTTTTTTGCTACTTGGGTTTCAGGTCCTGTGACCTTCATCAGGTGAAGAATGTCTATTTCCACATATTATTTAAAGGAATTAATTTTTTCTTACATTTAACCATTGTCTTTTGTGTGTGAGATATTAATCCAAATTCTTCTTGTACTGGTGGAAAATTGTTTCTTGGATTAAGGGGTAATCAAACAAATAAGATTTGATCAGAGAAAGAGGAAGTGATAAGGTCTTTGTTCTTATCTTTTTATGCTGTCTGTACTTTTTAAACCTTTCTCCATTTTTGTGTATTGTGTGCCTGTGTAAGCTTTTGCTTGTGTGTGTGTGTGTGTGAGTATATATATATATATATATATATATATATATATGTGTGTGTATGTATATATATATACATGCATATATACATACACACTTTGTATGGTGTGTAATGTTCATGTGTGTGTGTGCACACACACGTGGTCTGTCTAGTGTGTTTGTTTGTGCCAGTATGTGTGTATAAGCTTGAAAATTCATGAATACACACGGAATAAAATGAAAAAATAAAAAAAATTGGAAAATATCATTTAAAACCAGAACCCCCAAAGATTGGAAATTTTACCAAGAAACTTCAAACCTGGGATAAAATTAATATTTAAAAGTTAAGTAATTTTTACATATAATATTATTAACGCTATATTTTTAATATTATTTTAATATTTTTATATACAGTGCTCAGTAGCACTATATATAAAAATATCTGCTGTTTCTTAAATCTTATATATAATTACAAGTAATCCATAATTATATTTTAAATTTTGAAATTTATTTTTGGCATATGAATTTTTTAAAACTAAATTTTTGCTCCTGTGGTGGCCGTAGGGCTGCCACTTATTTTAAAGAGGGTTTTTGCTTTAAGTTCATCTTGAATTCAGTGTCAAAAAAAAATCAAACTCAATCCTAATTTTCTACATCAGACAATGTACCTCTGGTAAGATAATTCCACCTCCATCACTGAGTCAGGTCATCCCATCCTTTCTTCTCATATTCTATTATCATCATCCTTTGCTTAGTAATTAGTGTAGAATTGTAATAAAAAATCTTTAAATTATGTTTGATTAATATTTTATCAACCTTTTCAAGAAAGGCAGGTAAGTCAATCTTATTTGGAAGACTGAAATAACACAGTTTCACATTTGGCCCTGTAATAGAATAAGCTGCACTTATTAAACATCTGTTATACTGTCATGTAAAAAGTTAGTCTTTAATTTTAATCTGAGAGTAGTACTTTAATACATTTCAATATATCTAAACTTATATTTGTGCACTTGTAAAATATATCTCTCACAGCTAATAGAAATCTTTTGGAGTTTTACCTTCGATAACAGCTGTTCAACTTCACTGTCATTTTTGTCAGGATATTTTATTTGAAATCCATTTAAACTCTGCAGTGCTTTCTCAGTTAACTCCTCTTCTGTGAAAGAAGTTGAAGACATTTTGATATGCTGAAAGGAAAGGAAAAAAAACATTTGACATAGTAGAAACATAAATGCACCCTAAAAATCTATTCCTTGTGAAAAACAATTTATGAATTTAAGATAATGACAATACAGTTAGAAACAATTTAAACAGTTAAAAATGCTTAATTTTGAAAATACACATTTAAGGATGGAATGGAACAAAGCAGAGTCTATGAAAATTTGAAAGAGTTTTATTTGCGGCTTTAAGTTCTCTAGAATGCAAGTTATTCTTTTAGGTGATTAAAAACTGTGGATCTGCAGATAACATAATATTAGGTTGGTGTAAAAATAATGTCGTTTTCTTACATAGTAACATATGTTAGAAAACAAAATTATTTTTGCACCAACCTAATAAATGGCTCAGTAAGAAAGATCAGCAAGCCAAATTCAAATTTCAGTCACTGTTGTTGGAATCACTTTTGCAAAAAGATATAGATTCATTTACTCTTCCCCTAGCTATGGATTAAATCAAATCAGACTTAAAGGTCAACCCTGAACACCCAAAATGGTATATAGCTACATACTATATAACTATTGAAAAAATTATGAAGTCCATGATTAACTGAGCTATGAGATTGTGGACTATGATCTCAATTGATATTGAATAAAACAAAAAAAAAACACCAAACTTTTTGTTTATAATTATTAATACATAGCATATGTGAATTAGATAGACATTAATTAAGGCTATTAAAAAATATTTTTGAAATTGAAAACGTCCTTGCTAAATGATGAGAAAAGCTTTTTGATAACTACTATTTTATTTGAATCTGTAGCAATGGATTTACAGAGCCTTTGACAAACTCTACTTCACTGGTTAAGTAAAAGAAGAAGAGAAACTGAAAGTAAACATTAGTTTTATCTATAATCAACAAGTAACCCTACTATATAAATATTCTATTGTATTCAATGTGTTAATAGACAAAAAGTAAAAGGAGAAAAAAAAACAACAAAAGTTTAACTAGCTTTCATTTCTCTATTATTACAGATCAATCAAGAACTGAAAAAAATGACAAAATTTAAACAGTGAATAAAATAGAAAATTTCTAAAGAATGTGTGTGTGTATATATATATATATATATAAATAAAATCATTCAGACCTAAAATCCACTCTTTCTGCATAAAGAAGGAGAGTTGGTTGGAAGGGCTTTAGATAGTCTCTAAAAACTCTTGGCAAAAATCAGAATAAGAATCAGTACCAAGAACATGTCTGAGCACACTGATAGTTATTAAATAAATGTTCAGCTATCACTGATCCAGATGTATTGATGCACTAATTTACATTCCAAATATTAGTTGGAATAATGTAGAATTTTTCATTTTAAGATACACTGTCATCTGTTACAACTGATATCCATCCTTCAGTAATAAAAACAAACAAAGTAAGCTTACATAAGATGTAGTCATGATTCTTGACTCAGAAAGTGATCGTGTATTTAGTAGATTTGGCTTTGGTGGATTTGGAGTGATACTTTTAGTCGGCTTCCTTTGTAATAGTTTATCATTTTTGGTGCCTACTTTTCTGCAGTTGTTCCTCTGTGTTGGTCCTCCTGTGAAGAAACCTCTTTTTGATACGAGAGTGGCTTTCAACTTTTGCTCTTCTTCAGAGATCTCCTCTTCTTCAATGTCATGACTGGAGAAAATGTGCTGAATGTAGGGGTTGAATAACTGCATTCGTATTGGAGAAAGACAAAAAATTAAGTGCACACATTGTAGACATTAAATGCAGTCAAGAACATTTTAAACTCAAATTAAACAGGATAATTAATTTTGTAATAATAATTAATTTAACACTTCTGCAACTGTGAACATAATATACATTTTTTAATCATTTCACCCCAAGCAAGGTGATAATGCCATTAAGATGTCAGAGGTTACTGGGAGTGAAAGAAAATGAGAAGATTTTAGTGAGGAGAAAAGGTCAATAAAAGAATGGGATATAGGCAGATAGAAGATGGTGATCAGTGTTGCACTTTAATTTATGAAGAATGTCGATGGCAGGGAAACTGGAAAAGATCTTTACAGACAAGAATTGCAAGAAAAGAAACCATTAAAATAGAACATATGGTTGCATCTAGCTTGTTTAATAGTAAAACGGAGAGAGACCTAGTGGCCAATCTAGTAGTATGGTTAAATACATGCAGTTGTAGCACCAAGGAGAAAAGCACATCAGAGCAGTTGATATGAAAATATTTGTAGAAAAGACAGAGGGAAGCCATGTCACTTTGGTTAGAAAGTGATTACAGTCAAGATGCCAGGTCAGGATCAATCACATTACAGACCCTTCTTTGAATATACTTTGCATGTTGTCTCTCTCTCTCTCTCTCTATATATATATATATATATATATATATGTGTGTGTGTGTGTGTGTGTGTGTGTTTTCAAGATGTACTTTCACACCTTTACAAAATTTATATTACCTGTTATTCAAGTATATATACATTTTGAAGGCACCTTAAAATGTCAGTCTGTAGTTTTTGTATTATAGACTAACTAGCACTTAATGTTATTTAAAAACTAGTGTAGACATAAATTATTGTACAATACAACTTGTTTTGTGATGCATTTTATTATATTGTATTGGGAGTGGTGTTTAGTCTGTATGGAAGAATATTCAGCCAAAACCAAAATGCTGCTGCCCATCAGAAATCACTGTCAGCTTCTTTATAGTAATTTATTTCTTGTAAATAGAATTTTCTATTTTCCCAAAATGGGCCAGCACAGCCAGGTAACAATGCAGCATAGAAAGTGTTAATTAAAATATTTTGGACCAACAACACTAATCAACTTTTGAATGGGGAAAAAGAAATAAAAAAAAAAAATAGGAATTTTTCAGATACAATATTAAATATTATTACATTAAATATATATGGGATGCATTGAAAAGTTCTCAACCTGACCAGAAAGTGATTCCAAAATAAATTCTTTTGTCTAGTTAGATTTTGCTAAGTGTGTCAGAGTGAGAACTTTTCTGCACCGCATAATGTAAAAGGCAACTCAGCTTCAGTTACTTGCCCACAGCTGTAAGGTTACCTCCCTGTGTCTTTTCTATAAATACTTTCAAGGTAATTATTCAGATGTGCTCTTCACTATAGTATCTAGGCTTTTTTAATTTAAGTGGAGTACTAGACCGGCATCGAGATCTCATTAATTTACAGCTGAGCTGGCTAGATGTAGCTGTAAATTCCCTATGCTAAGTTTTTTTTACATTTCTCACTTGTGGAACTCCCTTCCAGCTCCATGCTTTCTAGTCAACTTTAATCTCTAAAAATTTAAATGCTATGTCAATCACTATCTACTTTCCTGATTACTCTTTTCTCTTCCTGCTCATTAGTAATGTTTCTGTTCCTAATTCTCCCACACCCAGTAACCTTTTGTGTCTCAGTGGCTTTACTGCCGGCTTGGGGTGAAAAAAAAAACATGCCTTAGTCAATAACAAGTGCAAGCATTTGTTGTTACTGCCTGCTCAGCAAAGGCAGTTATAAGAAAAGGATTTTCTACCTCTTCTTTGTTAATCATTGTGGCATGCCAGTGATAAGAACTTAGTTTAACATATGAGTCCCTGAAAAAGGGAATTAATGCCTTTCTCAAGAATACCAGTGTAAAGTGAATGTAAATAGCCAAAGCTGGAAGTCACATTTATTTTGCTAATTCACTTTGTCATGTTATGCTACATTAACACATCCATATTTCAAACTTAAAATACATCTTTTAAATATGAAAGTAACTCTGAAAAATACAAGTAGTAGTAATTGGTAGCTCTCAAAAATGCAGTATGGAGTAGTTGGCTATCAAGATTTGATTAATCTATACTGATACAGGAAGCATTTGTTAGTGTTTCAATGCCATGATTACACTCTAATACCAATGACCTCTGACCTAATGTTTGGCATGAAAACTAGCAAGATATCCTATTTTAATTACCATTTGAAGTTATGAAAGAGCAGAGCCTGCAATTTCTAGCTAAATGAAGCAATTGTTAGTAAAATAGTGTTTTGGACTTTTGTAGAACAAATTTGACCTACAAAACCATTAGAGGTAGAATTTTTTATGGCAGCAAATCAATTGTATTCTTGAGGGTAAATTTGGGAGATGAGGGTAACTTGGTAGAAAAAATGCACAGGATAAATGGTACTGAGTTTGTCAGATATCAATTTTGAATTTTTGCTGAATGAAAAAAAAGTTAAAAGCTGTATTATTTTTTTCATTGTAAAAGTTTGATAAAAAAACATTTTTAGACAAACATTCTACAATATTTAGTATTAAACTTCATTTTTTCAGCCGTCTTAAATTGTATGTAAACTACATACAATAACAGTGACTTTGTAATCAAAGGAATCTTGATCCAAAGATGGATGTGGATGGATGTGGTTGAAGAAATAAACTTCAAACTGTTGTAACAGGATGCTTTGGTTCTAATTGAGTTTTTCAACACTCTTGAGATTTCTCGTGTTTCTCCCCGCAAGCTTTGAATAAAAGTTGGGATACCCATCATGATTTTCAAAAATCCTGACTTTCCAAATTTATGAAACTTTCAGTTGTTAAGCAGTTTCTTCCATATGTTATAGAAAAGCAACTAGACAAAAAAGAAAATACATGCATTTCCTTATTTCAAGAATATTTCTAAATATTCTTTATAAATTTGGCAAATGTTTCTTTTTCTGACCATTTAACTCCATTCATGTTTTCTTCAACATTCAAGCTGAATGCTTTATTGTTTTTTTTTCTTGTGTTAAAGGACAATTTGAGACGATCTTCATAAATTCAAAGCTGTCTTGTATTTAATTTATTTTTCAGGTGGATTTTTAGGCTGGTTTATTTAGAAAGTCATTGTTAAATTATTATTATTACATTACTGAAAAGATTTATTCTTTTTTTTTCATGGGATAAAGAGTTTTCAGTTTGAACTAGAATTAAAAAAATGGTAGTTTCTCATTCTGTTATGACAGCTGTCAAAATAGAATGGGAATATGCATCAAAAATTTTTCTATCACATATAGCATATTTTTGTTTATTCATTCTAACATTGAAGATGGAAAAAATAAGCACCATTTTATGATAGATTATGCTATTTTATTAAAAGAATGGTAAAATGCAACTTGAAAGTAAAAAGAATTGTGCATTTTATGGAGAAAATATTATTAATGATCAAAGGAATCAAAAATGATGTGTGTTGGAATTCTTTTACTGAATGATACTTCACAATTGGGAAAGCCAGTTGAGATTTAACAGTGATCAAATGAGAATCATCAACATTATATGAAGCAGGAAATTTCTAGCAGATCCATAGTATCCAAATCAAATATCAAAAATGTTACTTTGACTTTCCACCAAAATTAAACAAATATATATTTTAAAATTGGTTGGATTGTATTTCCACCACTTAAATATAATGAAAATGCCTTGGTTTATTTTTTAAACAAATTATAACAACCAATAAAAAGTGGTTACTTTACAACAATGTGAAAGTTAAGATTGTGAACCAGATAGAATGAGCAATCCCTTATTGTACCAAACACCATTCATCTAAATATGGTTATACTGTGATTTAGGTACATCATCTCCATGGTTCATTTCATGCTGAATCAGTTTTGTGTCCATTTTGCAGATAAATTCTTTTATAAGTTATTATTATATAAGGGTGTGGATGCAATTCAGTTTTAATTGGATTTTGTAGCTGGGTGTTTATTCAGTTTTCTTTTTATATTTTGGAGTAGAGCTTAGTTACTTTTTAAAATTCTAAAATGGCTTTGGGTTTGTACAGTTGGGTACATTGTAGAAGTCTTTTTGTGCCATTTTTTGACCTCTACTATGACCTCCAGAGAGTCAATCAATTGATTTGAATAAGTACTACTTTCAATTAACTGCATGCAGCAATTGACAGAAAATATTTGGAATTAGTTAACCAGAAAGAGTATGATATCCTATCAGGATAACTCTAGACTGTATTTTCCCCACTCAAAGTTTAATACAGTTTGGGTAGGAAATTTTCACTCATCCTACCTATGTATCACACATTACACTTTCATATTTCCATTTATTTGGGCTTTTAAAGGATTCTCTTAATGAAGAACTTAAATTAATTCTTTATATATAAAGAAGTGAGTAATGAAAGCTTCTTTGCTCAACTAAGAAGGAATAAAGAAAATAACATAAACACATGTATCCACTAGATATAAGATTTATAGCATTAAATATGACTTTATTTCTCAATGCTATAAGTCTTATATCTAGTGGATACATGTGTTTGAGTCGACATCTTAATTAAAAAAAATAAACAGTATAATTGGTGTTTACCAACCTGAGCAGTTCAAAAATCAAAGATAAATAATAAATAAGTTATTAATAAAGAGAAAAAAAAATCTTCTCTGTAATGAATTTTTATTGCTCTGGCTGGTAGATGTCAATTATTCTGTTTAAATCCTCACCCCTTAAAAAAAAATATCTACTCAAATGTGTGTAACATTTATAGTAATACTAGCTTAAAAGCTGACCTATAGGGCAGCATTTAAACTAGTTCTTGCAGAGGGCTCTTGATTGGGTCTTCATCACAATATGTAAGGAGGAGTAGATGTGATAGGCAACAATAAACTACAGAAGAACTCAAGAACTGATTGCTGCAATTAAGTATGACATTAATATTTAAGCTTACCTTTTAAAAGTTCAATGATAATTCTTCTGTCACCACTCAATTTAAACATACTTTAATATACATAGGTCCTTACATTCCATACAAACAATTATCTTTATGGGTGACTTTCACTGGATTTTGCAATTAATTTCCATTGTTCCCAAATTTATTTCCAAGTTATTAAAATTGTTATCATACAAAAAGATTTGTTGCAAAAAATCACGTACACAAATTGTCGAAAACAATTGCAGTAATGAAACCATAAAACTTCAAAATTTCAGGATTGTGAGTCCGGATTCAGACCAGAATGTTTTTAATTTGCTCATGGAGTCAGCCTGATTCCAAAAGGGTATGATCTATATATGTTGGGCCTCTGAGGGTAAAGTTGAAAAAATGTGACACAGTGACACACTGACATTCACATTTATTATATAGAAGAAGAAGATGAGCTCTTGAAAGTTAGAGAGTTGTGTGTCTTTAATTGAAAAAGTGGGACAGTGACACACTGACATCGCATTTATTATACAGAAGAAATATATATAAATAAAATTATATGCATTTTATTTTTTTTGTTTGAAAGTCCTATTCTGATTACATTTGTGTAATATTCTCTGGGTCACATATTCTTTTTTTTCAATTGCTACAAGTATTAATCTGATGAGAGCTTTCCTCCATACTTTGATCAGTAGAGACATCATTTTTCATCTATCTGCTTGTGAATAATATTTGGCTTTCAGCTGTTTGGCACTTCCCTTGGAATCACATTGAAACTGATAAAATAAAAGAATAAAAAGAATCTTCACATGAAAAGGCTTTAACAAAAACTAAAGAACAATAAAACTCACTTATTTCACATTCTCAATTCGGCATTGATTAATTCCTTTTCTCTTGAATGTACCAATCTATTAAGATTCAACCAGAAACCAAATGCAATCACTTACCCTTTGCGTAGGGTTCCTTTTTTTGCTACTTGAATCACTGGATTCATCATCTTCATATTCTGCGAGTAAGTTCAATATATCATCCTCCTGGAAAAGAAATAATACCACTGGTGGCACTTTGAGTCAATAACAGATTCACATTATGCTAAGTCTTAACTAAAGGATTTTTTTTTTTTAATTATTCAAATTTTTCCCAACTGATACTTATTTTTTGTTGGACAAAACAGCCTACAGACCATGGCAGGTTACAAATCCCTTTGGCTTTGCCAGGTGATACCTTGAATTTGTGACTTATACTATTCTGCATAGATGAGTGAAACCAGAATAAAGCCTATGCAAAGTAAAACTGGAAACTATGTTTAAATTTAAACTATTTTATTAACAAACGAAGTTTGATTCTCTATTGTAAGCACCAGAAAAAGATTAACTTATATAAAATTCTATTTGCCTGGCCACATGTTTTGTTATATTGTTTGATTGGTTTGGACACATATTATTCTATACGCCAGACCACATGTTTTCTTATATTGTTTGATTGGCTAGGTTACATGTGTATGGGGGCTTTAGAAGTGATTATAGCATTCAAGAAGTGAAAAAACATTAATAAAAGAAATAAAAGTACATAAGAGTTAGTTAAAAGAAATGTAACATAAATTTGAGCTGTTGTCCTATAGTAGAATTTATTATTCTTTTAAGCAAAAAAATAAAAATTTTCATTTTTGTCCCCCCCCCCCCGTGATCTTAGTTAATTCTGGTACATTTAATTTCATTGGAATTTAGCAGAAAATTTATATGAGAGGATGTAACTTTTGTTATTCAAATCATGAGAATTTCTATAGTACAAAAATGCCAAAAGGTTTTTATTGAAGGCCCATTAGTAAAATTATTCTATACATTTCCTTGACTCATTGCTTTTCATTTATCTATTCTTCAATTTTCAACTTAAATTGCAGGAACCTGTGCCACATGATCATGCAATGTTATGTAACAATGCCTCTTTGACAACTGTATATTTTGAATGTCTGTAATTTTAATTAAGGTCAAAAAAGATAATCCAATAATGTTGTTTTAAAAAGCAAAAAAAAGATGAAGATTTTTTTAATTTGTATAACAAGGAAAATATTTGAGAATTAATTTAACTAGAAGTATTATTAATAATATTTTTATATTTAAAGTGAATAGACCAAATTATTATTATGACATTAAAAATGTATATATTAATATAAAATACATACAAATTATATTAAACACTTTTTTTTAATATAATTATTTATCATTTTATAGTAAATACTTTTTCATTACTTTTTATATTGTATATATTAATATATACTTTTTTAATATGTTGATATTTAAAGCTATAATAAAATTCTGTACTACACATAAGTTATTTACATCAAAATCTTCGCTTTTAATAGTATAGAATGTCGAGGCTGGGCCAAGATGGCAAGTGGTCAGAATATCTTGTGGGCATGGAATTTTGACAGTGATGGATTACCTTTCTTTAATTTTGGCGTAAAAGACCAAAACAGTGCAAAGCTAGCAGAAGGCTTCAAGAATGCTGAAGAATGAACACACTTTCTGCAGCAAGATTCTTTAGAGAAGCTAAAGCCAGACTTGACAGAATGCTAAGCCAATGAGTAGGCATGGTTTCCTTTGAAGTTCTTCCTTCCTGTACCTTCTAGAATTGAAACTATCACATCTTTCCTTCTTATATAATAAAATGAATGATTGTTGATACAATCTATGAAGTGGCATTGGGGTTTGAAGGGCTGAAGCCAGTGACTACATGGAACAAAATATTAGTGAGAGAAAGAAAAATTAGATTTTTAGTCAGAAAAGTGGGGCATTTCCTTTTATCAGCTAGAAAATTGTAAACCCATCAATGATTTTTTTTACACATACCTGGAGAGTGTGGTTGTAAATATTGTCTATATCTTTAGGGACACTGATTTTCACATCACTCTGAAAAATGAGGAATGCATAAGTCATCCATGTTGTATATTTCTGTTGTCTCAGTTTGTCATCAGAAGGAAAAATGCGGTAAAACTGACCACAGTTCTCATTTTCAAAGGCTTCTTGGGCTGCATTTCGCCGAAACTTATCCAACAAATTCAACTGTAAAATAAAAAGGTGGAGAAAATTAACTGAAAGTTCAATTTATCTAATTTGTCTACTTAAATTCAAAATCACTTGTCCTTAGAAATGAACTGAATTGAAAAAAATTGCGTTAGCATGGTTTGAAAATCACTTGTATTTTATTTTCAGTTGTAAGTCCAAGTAAGTCTAATGGAGCAAAGACTGACTTGTATCATTCAGTACATACAAAACCAAACTAGTAATATTTTATAATCACCAAGCAGACCGCAAATTTTCTTCCAATTTGATGAACAGTTGTACTCCAAATGAGGCTTCATGCTTTGAATGTCTACTAGGACTCATGTTCATTCCAGACCTCAAGTAATGAAACTCGTATGATATGAAACATTACTAAAGATTGTAAGAAAATGGTCAGTTCCTTGTACTGTTCCAGAAAGTAACTGACTCTACTGCATGTTCTAACTTTAATAGTCAAATCAGATCAAAAATGACATATTGCTGTCATATCTGGAGCTGGAGCTGGCCAATCCTCAGTTTTCAGATTTGACAGAATTCAAGAAGATTTACTTGGTAGGTACCACCTTTTGGATTAGCATCTTAATCCTCATCCGATAATTCATATTTGGATTTGTCAGCATTAAAACAGAATCTCTATCTCAGCCTGTAGAATAATTGTTCATGGTTAAGTGTAATTAATAAAATTCTCAACAAGTGAAATTGTCAAAGTTCTCAAACAATAAGAGGAGGGTGAAAAAGTATGGGACAATATATATATATATAATACTAATAGCAATACTTGGCTGGAAAAAACCTCAGATAGCACAACCCAAGTTACCCGAGGAAAAAAATTGAAAAAAAAAAAAAAAAAAAAAAAAGAAAGAACTAGAAACATTTGAACAGGATGAAACAAATTGTCCAGTTTTTAGTTCAAAGAAAAAACCCAAGCGAGTAATAAGGCTAAAGCGTAGATTGTTCAATATGCTAAGTAGAGCTGGATATATATATATATATATATATATATATATATAAAATGAAAATCAAATCCACAGTAATAAAGCAAAAATGTTCACAAGAAATTGTATTCACCATATGCAAAAGCCATACACTCAAGTGGTTATAGCATTGTGATTTCAAGGCAAGAAAGAACAAAAATGCAGGCATAAAACTGAGAATTGTCCATTTTTCTTGGTTAGGAAGAAATCTCAGAATAGTTGTCTATAAATTTGGCCAAGGAAGGTTTCTGGAAGTCATTCCTATTGTGACTCTCTTTGGTGAAATTTGGCAAAAGCTGGGTGAAAGTTTTTTGATGCTACTTAATCATCCCAGTTCATGTTTGGGTAGCTTAGGAGAGTTTTGTTTTTCAGTTGGTCCATCTTGGCCTATTAATTTAAAATTAGCCAGGGTATCTAAGTGCATAGACCCTTTTCTTTTTGCTCCATCTTTGTTTAGTTTAATTCCCCTCCCCATCCCTTCCCTCATTAGGCTACAGAGTTTTCAGTTCTCTGGTAGGCACAAGATGCATTTTGTTTTTCCAAGTATGATATGCCCTGCATGTTTAAGCACCCAGTTAAGCAAAATAGGTTAATTTTTTATGGTGGTGGTGGTGGGGGGGTCACAATTACTAACACAGTTTTGTTTAGTTTTGTACATAAGTTTTGTCATTCTAAGAAAGCATTGGGATTTGTAACGTTTCACCCGACTCCCAACTGAAATTGTACATATAGGACTAGTTAAGAAATTCATAGAGCAAATGAGGGTATGTCCAGTGAGTGTAAATGAGGAGATGGTTGTGGTGAAAGGAATAATGTTTGTATGGAAGGATCCACGTGTGTGACTAGCTAAGGTTAAAGATAGAACTAGTAAAGACCAGTCTCCCTCACTCCTTATTTTGGTCTTGTGCCACATTCAATGTACTTTACAGTAATAAATATTCATCCCTGTTTGGAACCAAACAGCAGGGAATGCAGTCAGCATATTCTTGGTCTTGCTAACAGGGTAAGAAAATAGAAGAACAAAAAAAGATATTATATAAATGAAACAAAAGTATCTAAATATTTTTGTTTCATCATAATTTATCCTTTTCTCTAGTCATTTATATTTTGTTTTACTAAAACCGATTTTTAGGCATATATTGATAATAGCTGACTGGAAAATAATGAAAATCTAATGATTCTATAAATCTACTGAGACTGTAAAATAAATTGTGGATGTGCATATAATGGCTATTGGCTAAGAACAAGGAATCAAGGAGTCGAGTTTTAATTCCACCAGAATGGAGAGCCATGATCACCCTTGTCCAGAAGGGACACAAAACATAGGAAAAAAATGCTAGTTTTGAGTGTCTGAACAGTTTGGAAGGAAAAAATTGAGTTTAAACTGGTTGGGCATTAACATGCTATGAATTGCAAGAAGAGCATTTCTTGCTTGGTCTAACTGTTCACAGTAACTGATTCTCCATTAGCCATACTGGAATCTGTTGTGGGATAATGGTATGTTTGGGTAGAAATAAGTCACCATTATATTTTGAAAATCAGCACTTTTGATATTAAATATTTATGAGCTCCTGGAACATTTATCCTGCAAACAATATTGGCAGATTCAATGTGAATCCAGGTAAAAATGTATTTGTTCCATGTTGATGTGAGTTTGGTATATTTTAATGATAGCTGCTGAGGAAGGTTTTGTCAGAAAGTGGTTGTGTGAAGTGTCTGCAAAGGTGCTCAGCTGGTGGTGTTTTCTCCTGGAGCTTGTATAGTATAGTATTAAGTACCAGAATTCATCTAGCAAAATACATAAGCATCACAGGCAATGACCTAAACATTACTAAACACTGTAGAAACTCCAAACTAAAAAACAAAATATAGTTGAAAAAAACATAACACCAACAATAACGATTACAACTTTGACATAACAATGGGAAGCTATGATGGTGCTTTGTTATGTGAATTAATAGACATATATATCAGCAACAAAGAAAATATAAGCCTATACAGAAACAACAGATTAATAACCCTAAGAAACTGTAATGGTAGAACCATGGAAAAACAAATCATAAAGGCCTTCAACAGTCAAGGATTTACAATAGACATAAAATCAAATCTAAAAATGGTAAACTTCTTAGATGTAACATTCAAAGCATATAGAAAAGCAAACAACAAACATATATATCAACAAAAACTCCACCTACACACCTAAAACATTCAAACACATAAACAAAAGAATATCAACAAACTCCAGCAACATTAAAATATTCATTGAGAACAAAGAAATATACGAATCAGCACTAAGAAAGAGTGGCTATTCAAATAAGCTGGAATACATAAATGAAAAGAAGAGAAAAAGAAACATAATCTGGTTTAACTCACCCTACAATAAAAGCAAAAATAGGCAAAATATTCTTCAGTTGAAAAACACTTCCCCCAAAACAACTATAAAAATCCTAAACAAAAACACAGTCAAAATTAGTTATAGCTGCATGAACAACATGGAGAAAATAATAACTAAACACAATTAAAAAAAAAAAATACTGAACAAAGACAATAACACAAACCAACAAAATAATATCAAAATTGCAATTGTCGAAACAAAGACAACTGCCCACTTAACAATAAATGTCTAACCAATAATATAGTATACAAAGCCACTGTAACAAATAACACCAACAGAGACAAAAATTCTACATAGGAGCCACATTAACAACATTCAAAGAAAAATTTCAATAACCACAAAACATCTTTTCAAACAGAAAAATACAAAAAATACAACACTCAAAATACATATGGAGCCAAAAAGAAAATAACATCACTACGAAAATAAAATAGGAAATTATAAAAAGAGCACCCGACATAATAGTTACCTTTAAAAACCTAAAGTAAATTATTAAACAACAAAAACAAAATAATGGGGAAATGCAGACACTCAAATAAATTTCTATTTGTTACTTAAATACCAATATAAACAGCGACCCACAACATATACTGAATCACACCCAAATAAAAACCAGATAAAAAAGTATGCACATATACAAACAGAGGCACTTAAACACACAGGCACACATACATGTAAGGTCAAACACCTAACCATAATGTAAAAAGAACCCAAGCGAACATACACATCAACACAATAGGACAACCAAATATAATCCTACATAAAACAAGTAAAATACAGTCAAAAAGAGGTCATCAAAGCAAACAAAACACCAAGGAACCCCATACCACTTGAATAACAATAACACCCATTAAGTAAAAAGAAATGCACACTTATGAAAAGATATGAAATTATGCCAAACCACACATAAATATGCCAAAATTGAGAAATAGCAGCAGAGAAGTCAACAGGCCCTGAAGAGTGAATATGCTATGTTGATGTACTCATGAACCTATGTACTAGGCATAACTGAACCAACACCACTCAGCTATAAATTTCTCCAAATTAATTTGTGTGTGTGTGAGACATTTTATCCTTCAGGACTTCATTGGATTAATTTTGTTATGTTGGTAGGAGTACACATGCGCATGGTTGAGGGGTGTTGGGAATTTTAGAATTTTCTTTTTTTAGTAGTCCTACCAACATAACAAAATTAGTCCAATGAAGTCCTGAAAGACAAAATGTGTCATAAGTAAAATTTTTCCACTTTGTCTTAAAATTTCTCCAACACTGTTCTTCATATATCAAAATATATGTGTGTGTGTGTGTGTTGAAAAAAGATACCTAAAATTTTAATTGTTATGATACTTTTGTATCCTTTTTTTATGAATAAAATAAGATCCCTTTTTGAAAGATCATTTTATCCTTGTGTCACAATAATAATCTATTTTATCTCTGAGTAGTTTATTTTAAATTCCTATATAAGAGTTCTTTTTAATACACACACACACACACACACACACACAAGAATACCATCCAATTGTTCAACCTTTGGTTCTTATTAAAACTGAACTTATTTATTTCACTTTATTTTTATCCTAATTCTGATTATTTCAAAATAATGGTTAGGCAAATCTTTGTCTCTAACTTTTTGTACATCCAGCTTAATATCAATGACTCATTTACCCATTTAAAGGGTACTGTTTCATGCTTAGCAATTTTCAAAATGAGTGGCTTTTTTAATACCATTTTTTTAAAAAAGAATGCATCAGCATGCCAGCATGATAAAAATGAGATAGAAATACTAGAAGAAATTGCAATCTGTGAATGGAGTAGAAACTACAGAATTTAAGAATGTGAATAATTTAATAAACAAAAAGAAATGAAATTATTTTGAACTGTTGCCAATGCTAGCACATACCTTTTAAAAAAATGTGAAGAGCAATGGATCTTGAGAATGCTTTTAAAAACAGCCACTCCTTCTGAAACATTGCTGAGCATAAAGCAGTGCTGTAAATGAGTAAATAAATCAAAAATGTTATTTTACATATATTTCAAGAAACAAGAAAACTTACCAGTTCTTCTTTTCTTTTCATGCTGTCATTCTTTTCATGGTCTGTCCCCTTTGAAGCTGATTTATTGATTTTTTGGATGCCACGTAACAATCGTTTTTGGGACTGAGCTTTCTGGACAGCACGGTTCTTTTTCTTGTCACTAGCTCTTAAGGATACATAAAATCAATAAGAATTATAACATGTAAACATAGGAAATGTAAAGAAATAATATTTATAAAAATAATGAGCAATAAAGCAATTTTCATTGCGGTTTTTTAATGATTAAAAAGATTACCTCCCATTACAGGCAGAGCCTCTTTCTTTTTGTTTGCCATTTACATTGTGTTTTTTGCTTTCTCATTTATATTCTTTTTCACCAGTAATAAAATGCATTCATTTACTTGATTAAATTTTTAACAGTGGATATAATAAAGTCCCTCTTTCTGAGAGGCTCTTTAGGGTGAAGGCAGAAGTCTGTACCTACAAAAACTTTCTCCACTGTATGTCACTTACCGTTAGCCTGCTGGATTTGATTATCAGATAAAAAAAATATCTGCAGTATTAATTTCCTTATTCAGCAACTTGGAGTTACCATCATCATCATATAATAATTCTGATGGTCCGTCCCTTCGTTAGTCAGTTCGTTAGTTTGCAACCTGCCAATACCTCATGAATAATGGACTCTTCCATTTTGACTGGTGAAAGCATGAAAATGACTTTATCAGAGATGCTACTTGATTTCAGTGAGAAAATGAAAGAAAAAAAGTGCTTAACATCTGTTTCAGTGAAGAACACATGGCACAGTGGATAAAGGCATTAGTTAGATCCAGTGACAGGACCTGAAGAGTGTGAGTTCAATACTCGGTTAAGACAGTGGAGAACTTGGAGAGGGGAATTAACAGGAGATAACTGACATCCATTAGACATGGCATGTGGAACTAGAACAGTCTATCCCAGCGGGTTCCGTTTGACATTCCAACCACCTGAAGAAGGCCAGAGCATACAATGGCTGAAACGTTGTGATAAATATGGCAACAAAGATGAGGACAATAGTCCAAACAATGTAAATAGTGTACATGGTACCTCATCTCAGAAATATAGACAGATACTGAAATAGAAAAGTTGTCAATTTTAAATCTTTTCATTTGTATCCCCTTACTTCTTAGAATAATGATCAGCATTCATATTTATGATTGTTATTGTAATATTTTGTTAAAATTATTAAGCTCAAATATTTAACGATGTGATAGGAGAATTTCTATGGATATTTTAAAGAACTCACCATGATTGAATAAAATCATTAACATAAAAATTAAGCTTCATGAGAATATTAAAATAGGAAAAGAGTGAAATTTTCATGGGTCTTTCTAGTTTTTACTGGCCACCAGCAAGAGGGCATGAGGGTGACCTCATCTTTATGTCCATCCCCCTCATGTCCCGTTTGCAGATGACCTTGAAGCAGACATCATGAGGTAGGAAGACATTGCTAATGATCATTCATGCTGGAGACATGACTTACACTGAGGGCTGGAGTAGGGAGAAACAAAGGCTTGCTGCTGGTGGGGAAGTGTGCTCAATGGAAAGCAAACAACAAGGGGAGAGCGTCAGGGGAGAGCGTCTTCACATGCATTCATTGCAATCGAGACAGCAATTCCTCTGTGGGCCTGTACAACCATAACAGATGCTGCACTGGGTGCAGATCCAAGTTTTCTATAGACTGATAGACATTTCTAGTTGATAATTATTTTCAGAAGTATAGCTTTTCCATCAATGAGCCATCAACTCAATGTTCAGAGATGATAACAGTGAAAATTTGCTAAAGTTTCTTCTACCTTTTCTTTTCATTTAAAAATGGGTGAATGTGTAGGTAGAGTAATGGTTAGCAGCTTGGAATGAGAAATTGAAGAGCTAAGTTTGATTATTCCCACTTGGGATCATTATATTCATTTTTATACAAATGCTCTGAGGAAAGATAGGAATCTGTTCTCCTATATGGGTTAAATAGCAGGGCAGACTGGAATCTCTAGCTGTGGTTGGCAACCAGTCTAGGAGAAGGACAACTCTGAAGCCCCTGAAGCAATACAAATGATGGTTAAACATGGGGTTGTAGATATTATGTTTGTAAAGCTAAAATGTGATAGATTTAAGCAACTATGGATGAACCCATTAGAGAGTAATTATATCGAATTCTGTTGACACTAATGGGCATTGGATTCACGGAAGGTGTCAGGTATAAAGAGGTTAAGATTGTCACAAGAAACTGAATTAAAATCGACCATCATCTCCAATGAAACTATCATATTCTCTTCAAGTGTAGATACCATTAATAGCTATCACATTCTTCTTGCATCTGTAATCCTGGGTATGATGATAAATTACATCCAGCAGCAGGGCCTCTGATTGTGAGATTGGAGGTTTTGAGGAACATGGGAACCATCTCTTAATTGCTGTTGTTCCTAGGTCCACCCTGACCTGGGTTGGTAGCACATGTTAGGATCCCAGCTATGGGCTACTAGTGAACCCCCCCCCCATAACAAAAACAAAGCACTATGAAAGTATAAAAATACATTTTTATAGTAAAAATACCAGCAATACATTTTTATATAAAAAAATGACCAACAATACATATTTAAAGTAAAATGACCAGTAATACTTTTTATCTGTAGCTGAAGGTATAAAATTACATTCAAAATATTTAGATTTTGGCATTATACAACCCATAGAGGTTGCTATTCCACTAAACAAAATCAACAAACATGTATATGCACAAAAGCTGAGTATCATCTACCATGTAATCAATTGTGAAAGCAGAATAACATATTTTTATTACTTCAAAGTGCCCAAGTAAATTTCGGAAATTAAATGGTCCATATGGTGTTGATATGCTATTAAACAAGTAAAGCAAATCATTCTTACATCTGTAATGTTGTTGTACATTTTAATGAGAACACAAGATTTAATCTCTCATACATAACATTACATTTTAATCAGCCTCGAACTTTGTTAATTATCATTGGCCAACAGGTGTGCAAGGATAAGCAGCCTTTCCAAAACTGGACCCTACATTTTCATGAGTATATAAGAGACATTCTTTTCTTTAGGATGAGTGTTTATATATCTATTATACAGTGCTTTCCTATATGTGCACATTCGATGTGCAGCTTGGTCAATCATGTGTTCCTGACTTTGAGTAAAGTGTAGATCTCAACTCCTACCTAGAAGGTCATCCTTGAGGTTAACTGTGCAAGTGGCTTCTATGAGGAACACTGAGTGCCAAGTCTATTCTGGTATCATATACAGTGAGCTACATATTACCCATCTAATTTTCTCTTCAAAATGGAAAGAAAGGTACCTTTGACTATTGTTCTGTGTTGTCAAGGACAATATGTAACATTATTGATTCACAAAGACACATGGCCCAGTGGATAAAATCATTGGTTGAAGTAATCCAGTGACTTGACCCAAAGAATTGTGAGTTCAATACATGGCCACAGCAAAGGTGAACAAAAACTTGGAGAGTTGTGTTACTAAAGGGGAATAACTGAAACTGAAAGAAAAGGCATAGTCCTGGATATGATGATAAACTACATCCAGTAGCTAGGTCTCTGATCAAGAGGTTTTGTGAAGTGTGGAAACCCCTCTAATAGCACCTGTTAGGGCCTCTGCTATGGGCAAATTATTAACCACAAACTGGAGTCAAAACACTATGAAAATAGATTTTGATAGTAAAAATACCAATAATACATTTTTGTAAAAAAATATTATCAGGAATAAATTTGACTCTTTACAAAAACCCACTTTACAAAAACACATCAATGAAACCTGATCTACAATTTGGTTTCCTGCAAAGAATACATATTCTATTCATACAAACCTATCCTAAAAATCTTGTCAGCATTAAATATAACATTTAAGTTGATATGCCATAAACCAATAAACCAGACAAGGCATGGTATGTTAAGCTAGATCAATCTACCCCAGTGGATGGAATAAAGGGTTAAGTTCCAAATTCCAATGTATATCACCTGAAGAAGGCCAGAGTGTACAATGGCCGAAATGTTGTAAATATAATGATAAAGATGAGGAGAACAGTTCAAATAATGTAAATGACGTAAAAACTCATATGAAGATGCTTTATCTTCAGGTAGAAATTAAAATTATAGTCTTGACTTCTTGTATTTTGCATCTGTTAAGATAAATACTGAAGACAAATAAAATTCTTTTTTTTTGTTTTTTCACAACTATGATTGGTTTGTCATTTGATATCATCTTATTAAAAGATCATAAAAATATTTTCTTTCAGTTAACAATAAAGAAGATATCAGTGAATTTTATTACAATATTTGATGAATTAGTCTGCTTCAATTTTTACTGAAGGAATGACTTCTCTATCACATTCAACAAACCCTCTTCTTAGCCCCTCAAGCAACTGTTCTCAGCTGTTATTTGAGATTTTTATAGACAATATATTGACTTTCTATTTAAGGATTGTCTAATAAAGACATATTTGCAGAGAGTGTAGTGCTTGAAACTTTGTGATAAAAACAAAGGTGAGGGAATAAGTGTGAATGAACCATAATACAAAGCCATATTTGCTTTGTTTAGTGTGCCCTCTAGCTTCTGATTGAATAACCAATGATTTTAGTATTAATAGTAGAATGTTTATAATAATGCTGATGTGGATAGTATAGCAGTTATCAGTGTGGAAAGGGTAATTGGCTGAGTTCACTTTTGCACAAATATGCTTCCCCCAGCTATAGATTAAATAGCAGGACAAACTTGGTTCTCTAGCCATGGTTGGAAACTAGTGTACAAAATTCAAGTAGTTGGTGATAGGGTTGGCAATTGCACCCTGTAAGATGCTATTTGTTACAGAAACAACAGCAACAATAGTAACAGCTGAGGCTATGGCCCTGTAGTAGGAGGTCTAATAACTAATGAGAAAGAGGAGTAGAATTTTTAAAAATATTAATACACATTCCACATTGTCTTCTCTGAACATAAAAACATAAAGTAAACAACAACAGGGTTACTGCATAGTTGTTAGAATAGTTGACATAATTAAAAATATGGATCACTGGTGGCTCTTTGTGGCCAGATAAAAAATATGGATGTATTTTCTTAGAATGAGGAAAAGTTTACTAAATAAGCAAAGAAAAAGATTTTTTTCATTAGAAATCTCTGAATAAATAAAAAAAAAAGGAATTATTTCATGTCTTGTTTATTACATTGTTATTTTTTAATTGGATATGACACCATGCCTTTAAATATTGTACTGAGTGCAATATTCAGAGATCTAATTAAAAATAGGTCCTATAAAATATAAAGTAGCTGCAACACATAGCATGGTGATCAAAACTTATGACTCTGAAATATGGAAATGGGACCTTCTTAGGCTGATGTTAAATAACACACAAATATTTCTATTAAATCTCAACAAAAAAGAATGTCATTAAAATTCTTATGATCAAGAAGAAAACACCAACAACTTACTTTATATGTAAAAGATGAAGTGCATCTTCTAATAAGGATGATTTGACTTCCAAATCTATTTTCTGGTCAGTTCCAAGGCTAGGAGATCTGTTCACCTGAGAACAGTGAAAGAAAGCAAAAAAAAAAAAAAAAAAAAAAAAACAACATGTGAAAGAATAAGGCACACCAATTTTTTTGAATTAAGAAGTGATTTAGAAATCTCATTCTTTGTAACAAATCTGCAATAAATCTTGCTAGCTTGCATTTTGGAAAATAACCATTATTTTTATTCATAAATTTATAAAAATGTTTGTGAAGAAGAGAGTTTAAGCCTATAACCACAGGTAACTGTAATTATAAACTTTGAAAAAAATGCATTTTCCAGGCATTTCTTTCATTTGCTCTCACCACATAAATTCACTATAATAGTTTGGAAGTATCTAAATTTATACATTTTTTGAGAATGACAACAAAAATGTTAAACACTATTAAACGGTTTATTTACAAGAATAGTGAATGACACTTTTGTTGTCAATTTTGGAGAAAAAAAAAGAATTCATAAATGAAGTTTTATAAGCTTAGGATTTATTTAAATTCTAAAAAAAGCTTTTTAAAACAATAATTGCCAATTATTACCACAGTAATAGTGGTGTCAAAAGAGAAACTGTTCTTTTGACACACCTTTTTATTTGCAGTTAACAAATGATAAACTTTGCCAAAATGCAAATTTATTATTTATTTATCAGAAATTATTTTGTACAAATTTTTAAATATTTTTTATGCAGAAAAATGTATTTCTGTAAACTGCACCTTGAACACTGAATATTAATGTGTGTTCAACTTCATCAATATCTGTGTAGTGGAAACCCAAACTTACAAAAAAACTAAATTAGAGATACAAAATATTTTACAAAAGATATTCATTGAGAATTCTGACTTGGGATATTGTAAGAATTTTTGGTTAAGTTTTAATTTACTTTTGATTAGAATAATAATTCATTTCACTGTCTTCTAGGAGCCATATTGTTGCTTTTTATTGAGTTAGAAAAATGAAGACAGTTGAAAATGTTTTTTTTTAAATATAGTTCTAAAGAGGTTCTTATTTAAATATTTTTTCTTAAATTTAGATTCTTAATTTAATTAAGATTTATTCTTAATTAAACAATAATTGTTTAATTAAGAATAAATCTTGGCATAAAGATTACATATAAAATAATTGATTTTTATATTTAAACAATAGGCTGGCAATGTTGTAATGTGTGCATGGATTTCAGATAATATACATGTAATCCTGTGTAAAAGAAAAGTTTCCAGTATTTTTTCTTTTGTTATAATTAGTTAATTAATAATAACTAGTACATATATTTATTAATCACCAGAATATTGTCCTTGTCTTTGTTTTATAACCTTATGCCAATGTTCTGTAAAGGTTTTAAATTCCTTCTTAATTCTGATTTTGATGCAATGAAGTTGGTAAAATTTTGAACATTGAAAGTAATTTTTAAATGGATAACATATGCTGCATTGATAAAAAAAAAAAAAAAAAAAGAAATGATAATCCTATGGCACTGAATATGCTATGTGTAGAAGAATTTCCTATCTCAATTCACCTGGGCAAGATCTGGGGAATATTGTTATTGGCTATAAACTGTTGCACAGGCCATGGTCACTGATGGAACTTCTGTGGTGTGGTGAAACAACCATACTTTACATACTTTCCTTCCAAGCACTGCTATGAAGAAGAGAAATAAGCAAGAATGTAATAACTTAGTATGCATAGTGACGCAATTCAAGATCTACCTATGCCAAGCAACTTCACATTGCATAGTTCAGCTCTGTTACCATAGCAACAGTTTCAATACTTTTTTTATTGGACCCTGTATGTCCTATCAGCCTATATTAAACCTGTACTTCCAGTCAGTCAATGATTTTAACTAAACTGCCTGAAATGTGGGCATATCATATATTATATAAAAACTAATATTAAAAGTGAACCAGTAAGAGGAAATGACATTTTTACTTCCAGAAGGAAAGATAAGAAATCTCATCAATCACTATAATGTTTTTTTTACCATTTCTCTTGCAAGATAAACAGAGCAAGATGTGTAATTGCAAGCAGAAACAGAAAGAAGAATGCTAGTAGAGAAATGTTTGTTTATTTAGTGGCATATCAACTCCTTATGGGTCATTTAATGCTAAAATTTAGTTTTCTTGGGAGCATTAGTAAATTCTTTAACAAATGTATTGCTGGAACTTTTTTTTTTGTTACAAAAATGTATTGCTGTTATTTTTACTATGATTTTTTTTATATTTTCATAGTGTTTTGACTCCAGTTTGGGGGGTGGTTAACTATTTGTCCATAGCTGGGGGTTAACCTGTAAGGTCCCAGCTATGGACAAGGTGGCCCTGGGAACAACAGCAATTAAAAGGTAGTTCCATGCTCCTCAAAACCTCCCAATCAGAAGCCTTGCTGCTGGATGTAGTTTATCATCATATCCAGGATGGTCAATAGAGAAATAAGCAGTTAGTTAATGATAAAGGGCAATAAGGAAAAAGAGAGTGGAAATGTATAACTAGTTTGTTGGTTGGTTGGTTGATTATATTTTTTAGCAGCATATCAACATTTACAGGTTATTTAATGCCAAAATCTAAGTATTTCGAAGACAATTTTATGGCTTCTACTACACTTAAAATATATTGTTGGTTATTTTGCTATAAAAAGTGTTGCTGGCAATTCTACTATAAAATGTATTGCCAATCATTTGGCTTTAAAAATGTATTGTTGGTGATTTTACTATAAATTTGTATTACTGTTTTTTTATATAAAAATGTAATTTTATACTTTTATCATGTTTAGATTTTGTTTGGGGGTTTACTACTTTCCCATAGCTGGGACCCTAACAGGTGCTACCACGATGGATCAAGTTGAACAGCAATTTAAAAAATCTCCCAATCAGAGACATTATGCTGGATGTAGTTTATCATCATACCCAGAACTATATATAGCTCTATGTGTGCGTGTGTATATATGGGACAATGTTCAAAAGCTTGTAAATAATTCTTCTTTTTTATTTTATATTGTATTTATTTCATCTACTCTCTTGCACAATTGAGAAAATGTATAAAGATAATCCTGCCAGAGGGCACATTTTCTTTCATAAATTTTCTTGATTGTGCAGGCCAGTAGACCAAACGAAATACTGTTTGAAATAAAATAAAATTAGTGTCTTCTCAAATATGGTTAATAAAAAAAATAATGTTTGAAATAATAAAAATATGCCTAAGAAATAAAAATCCACTCTTTAGAAAGGGGAAATATATTTAAGATTTGGCAGAAACTGCATCTGCGTGGATTTGTCATTCTTTCACTGTTGTGTAAAGCCAAATACGTCTGGTGATAGAACGAGATATTTTCAAGGTGCCTCAATTTAATGGTAATGATGTCTAAACTCTCAAACAACATGATAACTCTGGGTCAATATCAGATGAAACCTTTGTTACAGATAATACTATAGGCAAGGAAACAAAGGCAAACAATACATTTTAGTCAACTGAAAAATATAACTTACCTCCAAAAGCCATGGTTTCAGTTTCTGGTCGATGATAACATCAAAGCCAAGAATTTCAAAACATACACTTGGGCTACCAGGCAAAGCACCTGGTCGACAGTTGCGATAGGCATGCAGTAGGTGCGGTTCTACAAGAATCATTGTTTTGATAATCAGATCGTAGATCTGCTGCCACAGTTTTGACACATTATATTCATTGGAACGCAGATATTTGTTAAGATATTTAATGGATCGTTTGTTGCCTGAATCAGGTGTCATTCCTTTCTCATAGTATTCATGTCGTTTATTGATGGAATAATTGGTCAGGTGCATAAATAGATTATTCTGCAATCATTTTTCATAATATAGGCATAAGAAATTAATTGAATAATATATGGATGAAGCTTATTAGGAATTCAGTGTTAATGAAGATTAAAATAAAGACTCAGAGATATAATGTAACATATATATATATATATATATATATATAAATTCTCAGAACTAATCTGTAGAAAAAGACAATATCTATAAAAGAAAAAGACAATAGAAAAACTGCATGTAGTTTTAGCTGATGCGTTTCATCCAATGTGGACTCTTTCAAGGCAAAAAACGAAATGAATTTATTGAAACAAAGTATCTATAAACAAAAAAACAATGTTGTTAGTAACTAGAAGAATTTAAAAATGCTGTTATATATTCATTGGGTTAACTGAAAAATTATGTCATTCACTTTTTATGTTTGAAGAGAAATTTTTTTTTCCATGTAGAAATATTGTTTGTATTGTTGTGTTAATGGATTCAACCATTTTCTTCTGATTTTTTTATATATTTGTTGTGCATGTTGGCTTGGGATTAGTAGTGATTCTGTTAAGAAAGGTGACATTGGGAAAAAACCGGGGTGTATTTTCCTTCTGAGTAAATTATTTTCTATTTTTATGAGTGTAGCATTTTTTAAATCAAAATTGTTGTTGAATTTATTTCTATGTATGATCAGTGCATTTGTCAAATCATTATTTATGAGGTCTCTTGTGTTCATACATGTGTTTTTTTCTGCATGTTTTTCCAATGTATTGTGAGGAACAGTTTTTTGACAATTTATTTTATATATGCCTGCTTCAGAAATATTATTGTTATGGGTGTTTGTAGATCTGATTATATCCATAATGGTTTTGGAAGTGGTTGTGATTATTTGGATGTTGTATAAATGGTGTAGGTTGTTTTGGATAGTGAGCATTACAGAGGTGGTCATTTGTACTATATATCTGTTCTTGTATAATTTATAGATGACATTATTTTTGTTTGGGTTGTATATTTTGTACATCTTTCTTCTTATGTTGTGAAGGAAATGATATGGTTATTTTTTTAGGTTTTTGAAAGTGTTTACTATGTATGGTTCTTCTTTGGGTAAATATTGGGCTGTAAATTCTTAATGCTCTTAAATAGAAACCTATAATTATTCCAGATTTAATTTTAGAGTGGTTTGAGTAGAGACTGACGAGATCATTTTTGTTGGTAGCTTTTCCATAAATGTCAAAATTAAGTTTGTTATTGTTTTTGTGTAACATTTCATATCTAGGAAGGGGAAGAGGTGTGGTTGGTTTCAGATGAAGTTTATTGTAGGTTAAACATTGTTAAGTTGGTTGACAAGATCAGTTAAATTAGTATTTTGTGAATATATTAGTAGTGAGTCGTCTATGTATCTGAAAAAGGAATAGTTTGGAGGTAGTCCAATGAATGGGGCACTTTCTAGAAACTCTAAAAATAGACAAGCAAGAATACTGCTGAGAGGAGATCTTATAGGTAAACCAAATGTTTGTCTGTAGAGTTGGTTATCAAAAGTAAAGTATGATTGCTTGGTGATTAACTGGCATTTTTTTTATGATTTTTATGTGTAGGTAGAGGTAATTTAATTTTTGATTTTGGTAGGTGTGTTTTTAGTAGATTTAGGCATTTCTCTATAGGAATGTTTGTCTATAGAGATTTCATGTCTAAGCTAGCCATATATTTGTTTTTAATGTCTGTTTTTTAATTTGTTTAGGAGATCACCTGAATTTTTTTATGTGTGATGGATTAATAGTGCTGAGAAATGGGGTTAAGATTTTGCTTAGTTGCCAGCTAGTTTATGTGATATGATTGGTCTCATTGCTTTGTTCAGTTTATGTATTTTTGGTAGTTTGCATAATGTGGGTGTTTTTGGATGGTATTCAATAAGTTTTATCCAGGAGGAGTCTTCAATTTTTAGTAGCTTTTTGATGTCACTTGTGAATTTTTGTGTTTCTTTTATAGCTTTGTTTTCATTTACTTTTTTATATTTTTAAATATTTGTCTTATGTTGATAATTGTATTTTGGCTGTTTGTGATGTGTTGGTTGATGTGTGTATGGATTGAATTGAGTTCTAGCAGGTCAACCTTTGAGAGATCGTGGTGCATGGGTGCCTGATGTTAATATTTAAGACTGTTCTTTTGATTATTGATGTTGGATATACAATCTCCCAGGAGGTGCATAGGAATTCATGGACAACATTATTATACAAAATAAACAGCCCACATTAAAGAAAATACTATTCAACACAGGAGATAGTATCTTGAATTGCATATTATATATATATATATATATATATATATATATATATATATATATATATTAACATTATATCATGTTATGACACTTTTAAGATAGAACAAATTTCCAATATTTTTTACATAAAAAATTAATATTTTTTTAGGTAACAAAATAAAAAATTTTTAAATAATTACATCTATTAATATATTCCAGAGACTTATTTTAACAAGCTTCCTTTACAACTTTTTAAAATTTAACTTCCAACCTTTTAAGAAGTTTGGTGTTTTAAGAAACTCAACTTCCCACCTTTCAAGACTCTGGACTTCCTAACTTTTAAAACTCACATTACCACACCTTTTCGCATTTTTTTTTAATATTTAGCTCAATTTTTTGATTTATGCATTAATTTCTAACAAGGTGAAATTCAAATCATATTTTCTCTATAAAACAAAACTAATGTTAACACAAGCATCAACATAAAAATGTTTTTGTATTAAAATGATAATTGTTTTACTAGCTTCATATGAGGCTTAGTGGCTGAGATAGTTGTATATTTCACACCAGAGCCACCAGTTGTAAAAATCATGATATTGAATCCTGAGGTAAGTATTTTGATGTAGAGTGATGGTTAACAAGTTAGTCTGGTAGACTATTGTTTATATAATGAGTTTTGATTGTCACTTGGCACCCCACAACTGCATCCCTGTGCCAAACTCAGCTAAGCTTAGCTGAGGCCTATGATTACAAAATATATTTTTATAATATAGAGAAAAATCAGGTTCTTTGTAAATTTTAAATTATGATTTGTTCATTAACAAACAACATTATTCAACTAAGGCGCACTGATAAAGTTGAAAAAACAAATCATTATGATGCTACAACTTAAACTAAATTATGAACATAGGCATTGAAAATTATTATTTAGCAGCTTTTACTGATATTGAAAGTAAATCTGATATAAATTTCTTTTGATCATTTTACCCCAAGCAAGGCAACAAAGCCACTAACATGCAGGCGGTTACTGATTGTGAAAGAATATAACAAAAATGTTATCAAGGAACAAGAACAATAAAAGGAACAGAGCTTAAGAGAACAGAAGATAAAGATTGACATTACATTTAAATTTTTGAAGATCCAAATTGACTGGAAAGTAAGAAGCTGAAAGAGAGTTCCACAAGTGAGAAGTGCAAGAAAAAAAAAAAAACTAAACTGTTAGCATAGAATTTATGGTTACATCCAACCATTTCAATTGTACAATGAGATCTTGCTGCCAATATAGTAATACACTCAAATTTATAGAGTCTAGATACCATAAGGCAGAGTTCATCTGAACATTTATCAGGAAAATATATTTATATAAAATTCTGTGATTTCATCCATCAAAAGCTCTAAAATAGCCATACATTAACTGAACAAAACCAAATTTTGGAGAGAAGTGCAAACAAGTAAGGGATTACAAAGTACAGTTGGTTTTAATAGGGTGCATAGCTTAGTACAATAAATTTTCATTCATTTTTTGGAAAAATTAAGTTTTATTATTCAACATACAAAATACTTCCACTATTTTAAGAACAATTTAATAATTAAAATAACAAATATTTATTTAATAAAAATGTAATATTGCTTTTTGCATATCTTTTCTTTCAGTTTTTAAATATACAAGAATCCAGTTTACATTTTGCCCTGCATTTACAAGAACTATAAACAAATCACAAGGCCAAATGCTTCAAAAAGTTTGGATTTGGCTTCAGAAATAAATATTTATACATGGTCAGCTGTATGTTGCATGCTCAAGAGTAAGAAATCCTGAGAATATATTCTTTGATGTTAAAAAGAGAAAAAAAAATTTTCTTAAAAACTATCATTTACCATTAAGTCCTATAAAATTAAAGAAATTATTAAACCACAAAGTAGGAGTGTTGTCAAAGTATTTTAATCCAAACAAATCAGCTTATTTAAATTTCATTGATTGGATTGTGAAATTGAATGATATATGTAGCTTGTAAATCTTAACAAAAAATGTTAGTGATAACTTTAACAATACTAAATACTGTGAGGATTTTAACATGCATCACCATCTTGTAAAAAAATTCTCGTTTATAGAAAAGGCATAGGAAAGCTATATTATGGTAGTGGGAAAGTGACTGAAGTTGAGATTGCAGATTCTTCTTTGGATTTTATCAAGGATCTCTCAATATATAACAGGAACACCAGACCATATGTGGCAGTAATATTCTAAGCATAAATGAATGTAAGATACATTCTGGTGAGAATGAGTGTTAAATATCAAACAATAAATAGTATATAATTTATAAAACAAATATATTTTTGCTATATTATTTTTATAATATTAATTAGAATATAATGAAAATGTCAGTGTTTTAATCATGGCAAACCCAGTTAGGCATAAAGCAGTATTATTCATATTTCTTAGCCTTGTATCAATATCTGAGCTATTGACTTTAGATACATGACAGTATAATTTTTACATATTAATATGGTTAATGAAACTAAATATTTTATTTCATCTTTTTGATCATGCATTAGTTATCGAGAACATTTTAAAAGTGGAAAGCATCTTACCAAATTTTGATCATTAGGAGGAAAGTACTGTTCCGTACTGAGTCGGACTAAGCCTTCCTTGAAGACAAATATGCGTAGTGGGTCACAAGATGTGATGAGAACATAAAGCCGAAGGTCAAATTTGAAGCCATCAATCAGCAGAGGTTTGTCAATGTATTCCTGGACAATGCTGTGTTCCCCTGAAACTGATTTCTCCAGGTATTTGCACAAGTAGATTCTGTAATGGAAAAAAAAAAAAAAAAAGACAGAGGGTAACTTCAAAGCAATTCTATAACAGAATATGCATTTATAGAGAATCTAATAAAAACTTTATTCTTACAAAATTTGTTAAAAACTGGACTGAAGGTGTTTGCAAATGAAAAACTTCCTAAAACCTTGTTGCTAATAAGAATCCATAACATATTTTATTGTCAAAATTATTCAGACATGTTTCTTCATATTTGTTTTGTTATTGTTTTAGTTTTGGTATTCTTAATGATTATTAATGAAGACTTATTTTCAGATTTGTAAGAAAAGCATTTTGAATCGTAACATTTTTTACTTTTACTATTGGTTCAGAGGAGAATAGTCAATTTCTTCTGCTATTATTAATCTTTCAAATATTTTTAATAAGAACAGTAAGTAAAAAATATTCTCATATATTTGATAATAATTTTATACCTCTATTATTTTCTTATTTATTGTTTAGTTTCTAAATAATAACAATGTGGTGCTGTTTACACTGACATCCAGTGTAAAATATATATGTGTTTATGCATGTATATTTCTATGTGCATACATCTGATGGTTGCTTTTTGTCATGGTGGAGGAGTTTGCATGGTTCAATGACTCTGAGAGTGATGGCGTCGGGAGTTCTAAACTCCTGGTAGGGGCAACCCTCAGAAGCAAGGTCAAAGACGAGGACTCAGACTAAGTGCAACCAACCCCAAAGACTCCAACAGTGGATCGAGTGAATAATGATTACGACAGATATCAATGGCTGAACAAGCAGATGAAGTGGGCTATGCATGATGGGCATGTTGCAAAAGGTGTCACTTGAAATTATAAGAGAGTCAGCAGAATTCTGTTGCAGTTTCATAACTGGATTCTGCATGTTGCATTGCATATGTAGTACCGCAGAGGAACGTCATGAAATCAAACGGGTGAGTCAATTCCTGGCAAGTTAACTTAAACAAATTCATGCCATCAACACTTTCTTCTATTTTGATTTTGTTTCATTTCCAACCAAATCTTGCAAAACCAAACAGTGATAGGGAATGGATGACGGGAGCAGGTTTTTGTGAAACTGGAAGCTTCTAGTCTTGAACCTGTATATGTTGGCATTGAATTTGGTTATCAATGTCATCTTCATAAAGGAAGTCATCAGTAAAGAAGAAATTCTTGGATTTCAGATAAAGCTGACAATTCCAGCTTACACCCATATCCTGTTGAAAAACCAGTTCTCGTAGTATCACCAAAGTTAAAAAATATCAAGCCTGGTCAGTAAATACTTGGGTAATTGCTTGAGAATACCAAGTACTGTAAGTTTGATAATGGATAACAGCTTAGAATTTGAAATCAGAGAGTCCAATTCCAATTCTAGTTGGGCTTGTTCTAGTCAATTATATGCAAATGCCCTTTAGAAAGGTATGGATCCACCTCTTCTCCTCTCCAGCTATGAGTTAATTAGTAGGACTTGTATCAGTAAATCATTATCTTCTGTAAATTTTTACAATCTAAAAATAATTTCTGGCTTTGTCTCCTGATGAATTATTTTCCACTCTACAACCCCTTTCCCACAGATGAAATGACAAACCTCTCACTACTCTATCATTATTTCCATGGAGGGTGTTAAGATGAACTACATTTCTTAGTACTAACCTTCACATTTAAGACTCACCATGCCATGCACATTGTAGCAAACCACCTTCATTTTCTCCATATTCCATTGGTGAGACGAAAGTTTAACCAGAGTAGTTTCTACCCATGAACCATGGCATTGTAGAACAGACTTCCAAGAGGATGCTTCCCCAATCACTACAATTTTAACCTAACCTGTTCAAGTCTAGGGTTAGCCATTATCTTCCTCATATAACCCCATAAACTGTGCCTCTTATCCTGTAATCCTCTACCTTGAGTGGCTCTTGGGCTTTGTACATCATTGCAAAAAAAAAAAAAAAAATTAAAAAAGAAGCTGATAAGCCATAAGAAACAAATCAATCAATCAATCTTAGTGAGGCCACCACTCTTTGAGGATAAATATAGTAGCCCATTGGTATATTTCTTAGGGATTAGGAGTAGGTTTCATATGTTGATTTTTCACGCTGATACTAAGTTGGCAAAAGTTATGCAAATAAAGAAACAATACAATCATTGAATGGACAGTAAAAGCCAAAATCAATCAGCTGAAAAGTAGCAGTTTTGGATGCAAGATAAAATGATATACTCATCTTTTGCCCATGAGCAGATAAACTTAAAAATAGCAATGTTGTGATAAGGATGAAAAGTTGTGGTTGGCAGGTAAATTAAAAAGTGACAGTTTGAGTATAACAATTTAAGTATATAGCTGAATCTTTCTCTTGCCAACAAATAACAGGTAAGTTGTGAAGTAACAGTTTGTACAAAAGTTGAAAGGAAGTGTACCCCACAAGATGATAAGTTGAGATTCTTTTGTTTAATGACTAAAATAGAAAACTTTTTTTTACCTAATGAACAATATGCCACTTTTTCTGTATATAAAATAACTATTAGAAAGTTTGTATATGTTCATTGTTACTGTTTGTTTTTCCTTTTGATTTACATTCAAACACTTCTTAATTTATTTTATTAAGTTGTAACATTTTGGTTACTGGTTTTATTAAATGTTTTCTGCTTTCTTAGGTTTTCCTAGCATTGGCATCATCATCAGCAGCATTCCTATGACCAGGTTGGGTCAACTGAGAACTTGATCAGTTCCTTCTACATGTTTTGGTCGGTATTCATTCATGTGAAGCATGGCTTGGGCAAAGTAAACCTGGCAGATCCCTAGGTTAGACCACAACCTCTAATTTGAATGCCTGCTTGGTTAGAGACACATAGCCATTGATTCAATGAGAATAACTCTCTTCCCTGGCCAGTGAATTCAGTCGAGGAAACTACATTAAGTATAATAAAAAAAATGTCTATATAGTAAGGACCCCCACAAAAGCATTCTTTCAGCTTTTTCCAGCATATGACAGAATACCCGAAAATAACAGAGAGAATGTTTTCTTATGTTTTACAGCTTGTAACTCTAGTTGTCTTCAATCCTACTCTCCTTATATCCCATTGCATTTGTTCCAATATGTTTTCTATTGATGGAAAACATTTCTAGAACTTTTCACTGTTGATCTTGTCAAAGGCCTCCAGTGTTTTTGTTTTGCATCATTGACACCAGCAAAATGCTTCCCTTTCAGATCATGTTATATTTGAAGAAACAAAAAAGTCACATGGTATGAGGTCATTATGTGGATAGGGGATAACCACCAGGTTGTCTTTGCCAGAAATTGTTGGATGCTCAAAGCCATGAAGGCAGTGGTGTAGTCATGATGAAGGATCCTGCAAGTTCAAATTTTTGTTCATTTTCTCGACATACACTTATGTAATTTTCTCAACTATTCCAAATAAAACAGTTAAACTGACATCTGTCCAGGAGGAATTAATTCTTTGGGAATTATCTCATTCATATCAAAGAAACAAAATTGACAAGTGTCTTGATATTGGATTGTTCACACCAGACTGTTTTGGTGAAGTTGATTTTTACCATTGATGTGATGCTTGTTTTATTTCCTTATGTCAATTGTTATCTTCTGTCTTCTTAATTCTTGTTCTTTTGTTTTCTCTCCACATAATAATATTTTCTTTTACTTATATTCTCTCACACTCTTCATTACCTTGTGAAATGATTAAAAAATAAAATTAAAATGTAGTAGTATGATTCAGTCCCAATCACAAGTTTGGAAAAAAAAAAAAAAAAAATACATGGGTCATTTTTAGCTTATTCCCTTCAATTGTGGGGCAAATGGTTATTCTTTTGATCCACTATGAGCAAAGAAAGCAAACATTTGGCAAAAATGCATTCCATTTTCAAATCTGTTCATATTTTCAGACATAATCTCTAAAACAAACTAGTCACCTACAGTTAAAGATCTGCAAACTTCACAATCCTTTTCCATGGCTGTATGGTATGCATGATGGCAGAGTTATATACATTTTTGAATTCAGAGTTGCCCTTCTTCTACACTTGGTTGCATTGAACTCTGCTTACTGATTTCTCATCCCAAGCCACTAACCATTACACTACCTGTACATCCATCTAAGATATTTTAACAGTCCAATGAAAATCTTTATAGATTGTGTGGCAAATGTTTGAAGATTTTAATCATTTCTGCTTGTTAAAAGTCAGCCAACACATGCTTGATCTTCAAATGAGATTTTCCCACATTTGTAACATGAATGTCACTTGTATACTTGTGTTTTACCTGAAGCTTCTTCCTTAAAAGCTTCTTGAACCATTACAACCATTTCAGCAGAAGGTTTTCTTCAAAGAAAACAAAAGCTCAAGCATACTCTATTCTCTAATTATACCTTGTGATAAAAAAATGAGAGAGGAAGTTTTTAGTAAAAATCAACAAGTGAAAAGGCCTTGTGATGCATTATTCATTTGTGAAAGTATGTTTTCAGCTGAGATGAAGTGGAAAGATGATATTTAATCAAGTACTAAGTCTGCTGCTAGGAAAGTTGGTTCACTGTGTCATGCTAGGCAATTTTTATCACCAAAATCTATCTTGCATATTTATAAATCTACCATTTGTCCATGCATTGAATATTGCTGCCATATCTAATCTGGTGCTTCTACTATGTATTTAAAGATTCTTCATAAAATCAAAAGAAGAATCTGAAATGTTAATTGTCCTGACCTGGCATCTCAGTTTCAGTTACTTTTCCACTGCTGTAACATAGTTTCCCCTCTGTCTCTTTTTTTTTATAAATATTTTCATTGTAAGTGTTCTTCTGAGCTTTCCTCTTTGGTACCTCAACTTTATGAATTTAAGTGCAGTACTAGATTGGCAGTTGCATCTCATCATTTTACAGGTGAAATGGATAAATGTAACCATAAATTCTATAATGGTTCACTTCTCACTCATTTCCAGTCAAATTTGATCTCAAGAATTTTTAATGCACTGTCTTCTTAATAATTGTTCTTTTATTGTCCTCTTTCTTTTATATTGTTTTTTTTTCCTCTTGGATTCTTACACACTCAGTGAACCCTTGTGTCTTAGTGGCTTTATAGTCTTGTTTGGGGTGAAATAATTAAAATGAAAAGTGCAATATGAAAATCTTGATCTGATTTTGTTTTCAAGAATTTTTGTTGCTGGGATTAAGTAAACATAGAATTGTAGTCTTTCACTCATTGACTGGACAAATCTGAAAGCCCCACCCCCATGCACATTCACAAGGGAACAGAAGGCAAAAATATCACCATCATAAAAGAAAAGAAAATGCAAATCCTGTATCCAGTGTATTTAGTTATTTATTCACCGAGTCATGTGTCATGGTCTAGAGGGATAAGTAAATGACACTTGGGATATCTTCACTGTCATTTCTGTCTTTTCTCATGACAAACTGACCAGATAGTCCCTTTAACCAGCAAGAACCCCAAATACACTTTACCCATCTCTGATTGCAACTATCTCTATATAAACCCATGACCAAAACTCTGCTTTCCAGGCTGAGTAGCATTTGTTCCTAAAAAATTTTCTTTATTTTTCTATTTATTTTCTTTTTCTGTAGACAGCATACAATTACTTTGAAGAACTCCCTCATACATTTTACTGTCTCCATAGTCATAAAAACTGTTGTGCTTTGGCTCAGACAAAATTATTCATTATCTACTTTACTCATATTTTAAGCCATAGCCAGATTCCGTGATGTTTCATGAAGGAGAAAATAATTCCAACTGAATTACCATATTTCCTGTATGCTAAGATGCTATAAATGGTAAGACACACTCTATAAATAGATAGATATTTAAAAAAATATTTGATGACTATCATACTAACAAGTCTACTGTGTCATTATTCTTTTTGTCATAACAAATTATCACATTTTGAACTTATTAAATATTTGTGGTTATTATGAATTAGATTTTTAAATAATTTAGCACAATGTTACATTTATTCACATCAGAAACAACTTGTACTTACCACCAAAAGCTGTCTAAACACACAGTGTTTACATTACTACTGGTTATCATTAATACACCCCCCCCCCACAAAAAAAACAATATATATGGTATGATACTAACAGGATATATGGTATTTATTATATATGAATGATAATTGTAGGCTTATATGTCTAGGGTTTGTGATTGTATTTCATGATTGGGGTTTGTGAGGGTTGGCAATTTCCTCTCTACAACATGTCCTTTCAGTGCTAAGACATAGGACTATTTTTGATGGTATTTTTCAGGAATAAATTGGTTTGGTTTGTTTTGTTTTATGGCATATCAACCACAATGGGTTATTTAATGCCAACATTTTTATTGCTGGTAATTTTTTTTTTCAAAAACGTATTGCTGGTAATATATTTTTCCTTCAAAAATCTATTTCTGGTAATATTTTTTCTTCAAAAATGTATTGCTGGTAATATATATATATATTTTTAATAATGTATTGCTGGTAATAATTTTTTTCTTCTAAAATTTATTGCTGGTAAAAAATTTTTATACAAAGTATTTCTGGTATTAAAACTTATTTTTACACTTTAATAGTGTTTTGACCCCAGTTTGAGGGTTAACTATTTACCCATAGATGGGACCCTAACAGGTGCTAACATCCCGGGTCAGGGTGGACCTGGGAACACTAGCAATTAAGAGGTGGTTCCATGCACCTCAAAAGCTCCTGATCAGAGGCCTTGCTGTTGGACGTAGTTTATCACCTTACCTAAGATGCAGATGTAGTTTATCGTCATATACAGGATGGTTCGGGAATAAAAAAAATGTGTCTTAGCATGACTATGAATCTGAGGAAGAAGACAAGGGAAGAAACAATAAAAACTTTGTAGACTAATACCAATGACTCAACTAAGAATTTCTGTTAACTTTTCTCAAATAGTTTAACAACTGATAGCTTCATAGATAAAAATTACATTTAAGAAAGGAACATTACACACCCGTTTCCTTGGGCTCCATTAGAAGGTTTGATAATAAAAAAATGTTGTTCTTTCTTTCCCTTCTGATTCTTAACATGATTGGAGAAGGCAGAAAAATCACTTGGCATAATCCATGTCAGGGGATGGAAATTAAATTCTTCACTGTTTACTTTCTGCATTCTGAAAAATTATCCAATCAGATTTTTTGTTTTTATTGACAATTTTAATCCTTTAAACAAAAAGACAAAACACAATGTTACAAGAGGAATTATTACTATAAGAAAGTAGTTAACAGTTGAGTGTGAAATAAAAGTGAAAGTTGAGAGTTGCCTGTCTTAGTACAGCTTTAGTAGCTTAATGGTAAAGCATTGCTTGTGAATGACAAATGTCTAAAGAATGAGATTCAAATTTCAGTCATCTGAAGATAATTGTTGTTTTTCTAAACTCATACAATCTGAAGAACAGGTTAGTTAAATGTTGAATCTGAAAATAGATACATGAAAAATGAAGAAACTAGTCAAAAGTAACAAAGTCTCTGATACATACAATCTAAAGAAGTAATTAATTTTTATTTATTAATCTGACATTTTTATTACTTTAAACATTATTTTAGTAGATACTTATATTTCAGTAGACATTCTATTTATTTTTTTAAACTGTACTTAATTTTGTTTACTGGTTTGAACATTTGAGAAATCATACTAGAGAAAAAAAATGCACCTTTTGGCAAGATTTGAACCTGTATCCTACTATATCTGTCTATATTTCTGAGATGAGGCATTGTAATTATTTACGCTATTTACATTGTTTGGACAGTTGTCCTCATCTTTATTGTCATATTCACACTCTGGCCTTCTTCAGGTGATTGGAATTTCAAACTGAACCCATTATTTCAAACGACGAGGGTAGATTGTTCAAGTTCTACATGCCATGCCTCTTCTGGATGTCTCAGTTATCTCCCTCTAATTCTCCAGTAGCTAGGTATTGAACTCAGAACTCTTTGGGTCAAGTCATTGGATCCAACCAGTGCTTTATCTACTGGGTCAAGTGTCCATAAGGACACTTTTAATCCTTTAATGAATTCTTGGGGACTTATAAAGAAACTTAATGTCTCAGTAACCATTTTTTTACAATTTTTGTTGTTATTGTTTTACACTAGCACTTACTATTTCCTATAGTGTATTCATTTCTTTGATTGGCCGGCTTAGAAGAGTTTTGTGGCCTACATATGTGCTGATTCCTTAAGTTTTTGTATTTTCCAGTAATATTCTCTGTCTATTATTTCAACCTCATCCCACAGGGGTGGTGATCTCCCTTTTCTCTAGATATGTAGTCAGCTATGCCTAATTTTTCTATTTCCCATCATGTTATGGCTTTACAATGTTCTTGCTGTCTTTAGGGGGTGGCCTGTTTCTCCTCTATATTTTTTTACCACAGCTGCACAGGAAGTGTACATACAGTCCTTAATCATGTTCTCATCTAAGGGAGGTCTTATTTGGAAAAGGTGTCTGTAAAGTGTTGAACCACTTTTGAAAGTCACCTGATGTTATATAGACTACAGATTTTGTGGATTTTTTCCAATAGTCCCTTTCACATAGGGTTAGGCAGACTGAAGCTGTTTTCTGAGTTTTCATATCCTCTTGTACATTTCTATCCCAGTTTGTTGGAGCTGCTGCCACGTACCCAAGGTAGTTATTACATTGTGGGGTACCTCTTATACTGACCATTTCTTGTTCATATGTATCTGGATAGCCACTTATGATTTTGTTCTCAATGTTGGAAGCAGTGGATGATCCTTTTCTTTACACTGGATGGATGGTAGGCATTGAAGTGCCAGTTGGTAGTAAAATATGGTACACATATTGAATTTTAAATAAAAACTCATGCTAGACGCTTTTGTTTCATATCCAGTTCTTGCAAAAATTGTTGTTAATAGATAAATTATAAGTAATTTAAAATGTGGAGTTACTTTTCAATCACCCTATACACACATATATATTCAAACATATATTGTTAAATATAACAGACAGCAAATGTCTATTATGTTTGATCATGAGCTGTTCTAAACTTCATATAGTGGTTTTAGTTTTGGGAGAAAAATACACAGACATATACACACACACACACACACATATATATATATATATATATATATATACATACACACACACACACAGTGATACCTATCTACCTTCCCATGTGCACATCAGGTTCTAAAACAGAATATATTAAATACGCTCAAAGGATCAAGGAGTAATAAAAGCTTATTTTTATTTTCCTTTCAGTTTCCTTACTTTTGTTTCTATTCCCCACCTGTTTTTTTTTCCTTTGTTTTCCTTTTCATTTTTTCCCACCTTTTTTTTCTCTACCCACTACCTTTCCTTGATCATTTTCCTTTCACTCACTTTTCTGTTCATTTCTATCTTTCTACTTTCTTTCATTGCACAGATACTCTGATTCTCAACAGGAGTGCTGATCTATATGTAAATTATCCTGTTATTTCTATGGGTGCTATAATAATAATAATAATAATAATAGAAGATAATTCATTTATTGGGTACACAGTATTCTTATAACGGTTATTACTTTATTACTGAAATTAAAACAAAAGTTAATTGGATCAATGCTTGAAGCGATGATGCTCTGAGAGTACTAGGACATGTAAACAAAAACTTTATATTTTGAAAAGCAAAATAATCCTGTGTTATAAAACAGGGTAAATAGTTCTTTTTCTACTGTTGAAATGAATATTTTTTTTTTATTCATGTTCAAATAGATAAAGAATTTTTTACAATTTTGCTACAGGTGGAAAAAAGCCAAAAAGCTAACTTACTTTTGAAAATTCCGAGCCAAGCAATCCTTCCTCGTAATTTTGGCCATTCCTGGAAAATGATTAATTCTTTGATAGCATTCAAGTTCAGCCACTTTTTCATTTGACACATAGGTATCATTCCAAATAAGGTAACTGTTGAGAGAAAAAAATAATCTGTCTATATTTCTGACATGAGGTATTATGTACACTATTTACATTATTCAGACTATTGTCCTCATCTTTGTCACCACATTTATTACAACGTTTCAGCCATTGTACATTCCGGCCTTCTTCAGGTTGCTGAAATGTCAAACTGAACCATTTATTTCACTCACTGGAGTAGACTGTTCTAGTTCATGTGCTACGTCTAATGGATGTCAGTTATCTCCTGTTAATTCCCCTCTCCAAGTTCTCCACCACCTTAATCAGGTATTGAATTCACACCCTTTGGGTCCTGTCACTGGATCTAGCTAACACCTTTATCCACTGTGCCATGTGTCCTTGAGGACATCTGTATATGAATTTCTGGGTATTATAAACCTCATGTCTTCAGTAGCCATATTTTATCAGTGCTTATATTGTTATCATTACATGTTTTTACCAGAGCTCATATTGCAATTTTTTGTTGTTGTTATTGCTTTTCTCTGGCACTCCTTCATTCTGTGAAGTTTCATCCAGCTTTTGAAGGTTGTCCTGATGTTATATGGACTGCAGATCAGGACAACCTTCAAAAGCTGGACGACACTTTGCAGATATCTATCTTGAGTAAGACCCCTTCATAGAGGAGAACATGACTAAAGACTGTGTGTACACTATCCCATGCAACTGTGGAAAGAAATATAAAGGGGAGACAGGCCACACCCTTAAGGTAAGGCTTTGAGAACACCAGAAAGCAGTAACACAAGAGGAAGTGGAAACATTAGGTGTAACTGACCATATATGAAAAGAGAGAGAAAAGGGAGATCACCACCCTCCGTGAGATCAGGTTGAGGTCATAGACAAAGAACATCATTGGATAATTCATAAACTTAAGGAATCAGCACATATGCTAGGCCACAAAAATCTCCTGAGCCAATATGGGAACCAGTAATAAGGAGTACCAGAGAAAAGCAATAATAACAACAAAAATTGCAATATGAGCTCTGGTAAAAACATGTAATGATAACAGCAAAAATTGCAATATGAGCACTGATAAAAAAAATGCTTGCTGAAGACATTAGGTTTATAATACCCAGAAATTTATATACAGATGTCCTCAAGGACATATGGCACAGTGGATAAAGGCGTTAGATCCAGTGACAGAACTCAAATAGTGTGAGTTCAATACCTGATTAAGGTGGTGGAGAACTTGGAGAGGGGAATTAGCAGGAGATAACTAACATTCGTTAGACATGGCACATGGAACTAGAACAGTCTACTCCAGTGAGTGAAATAAAGGGTTCAGAAACGTCCGAAAAGTTGTAATAAATATGGCGACAATCCGAATAATGTAAATAGTGAAAAAAATTCAAAGTAAATAATCTTCTATTATTATTCTGTTTCTCAAATTGATAATAATGCATGATATATTTATTTAGAGATTTAGTAGATTGATATAACAATATAAGATATGCAGATGATATTGTGTTGATGAGTGACATGAAAAGAAAATTACAGGACCTCCTAGACAGAGTAGTAAAAGAAAGCAAGAAAAAAAAAAAAAGTAAAGACCAACCATCAAAGACAAAAAGCATGATCATCAGTAAGAGAATGGGCCAAATCTGTAAGTTATGAATTGGAGATGTCAACATTGAGCAAGTATTAGGTTGGTGCAAAAATAATGACGTAATAATGTTGTTTTTTGACGTTAAAAAATACATCAAAAAACAACATTATTACATCATTATTTTTGCACCAACCTAATACAAATATTTAAATATCTGGGAAGTGTTTTTTTACAGGGAATTGAAAGTGTAACACCAAAAGCCAAACAGGCATTGGATGAGCGAAAGAAAGATGCCTTCCAAAAGCTAAGCAAAGTGCTGAGAAACAGAAAAATTTCATTAGAAACTATGAAAAGAGTGATGGATTGTTATGAGTTTATCCATCCTTTTAAATGGCAGTCATACTTCTTACACTGAAACACACTACCTCAAGTAGTTCTTGGATCTTGTATAGGATGAAGATAACTTTATATGGAAAAAAATGATGAGGGCTAAGTTTTCCAAGCCCTCCTTCCTCATTATGCAGTCCTCTTTTCCATAATCTGAGCATAACTGTTCTTTAGTTGCCAGTTTCTTTAAGACCTCTTTATTTGCTCTATCCATGGAATTCTCAGTATCTTTCTGTAGAACCACATTTCTGTTGTGTCCAGTTTTCACTTCACCCATGGGGAGATTATCCATCATTCACTCTTCCTTCTTCAGAGGACACAATGATCTAAATATTGTCATAACAACAGCAAAGATGAGGACAATAGTCCGCATGTAAATAAAAACAGAAATATATCACTGGCAGTCAACTAGGTTTTATGACCCATCAATCTCGTATATAATCTTGAGAAAGTTTTTTGTTTTCTTTACAAAGACAATAAATAGAAATGAATTCATTCTTTTCCTTTCCTCTTCTTACTTTATGAATAATTCATTGGAGGAAATTCCTAAGGCTGCTGATTGCAATAAAATCTTGTCAGAGATAATCCCTTAAGTAGGGTGTTCTGGCTCCTTCTGCCATGATCACATTTCCTACTTAATAGCAGATACAATGAATAAATAATGAACTGATGCAGTCACGTTTACTCAGTTCATTGTTCATCAGGGTTTTAAATTAACATCACAAGGAAAACAAGTTTTGAGTTGAGCTTCTGCCAATTAAAATTATTTCAAGGACATTGGAAAAGGAGGAGAATACATGCATTAAGACATTCCCACAAATTATAACCGTAATAATAATAATATTTTTCCTTTCATTTTTGAATTGTCAGTATACTTAAATTTATTCAAACTATTGTTCTCATCTTGGTTATTGTAGATGTTATAAACAACATTTTGGTCAAGTAAGATTGTGAGCTCAATCCCTGGATTCAGTAGGAATGAACAAGAATTGGGGCTTACAGCCACATCATATTGAAACACTGGTTCCTGTATGATCACCAAAAGTAAACAATGTTGAGCCTGGTCAGTACCTAGATGCGTGACCACTTGGGAATACTAAGTATTGTAAGCTTGGATGTGTGGTTCCATTCAAGACGTATTTCCAATTACCACAATTTTAACCTCTTCAACTCTTGGGTTAACCATTATCTTTCCTGTATAACCCCAGGAACTTCACTTCTTGCCCCTTTTCTTATGGCTTGGAATTCAAAATTGGAGAGCTAAGTTCCATTTAGGTTTGTTAATTAGTAAGATTTGTATTACTAAACCATTATTATTTGTGAAAAAAAAAAAAAGAAAAGAAAATTGTTACAATCTAAAACTATTTTCTGGCTTTAAATAGCCTGTAAAAGGTTGATAAGTTGTAATAAACAAATCAATCAAAAATTCCAGAACTGACACCAAGGGACAAAACAACACAATAATTAAGATTATTTCATATCAGCCAAAACAATCAACACCTGATAAGGACCAGAAGGTATTTGGTCAAAACATTTTTCTCTATAATAACACTTGTAATAATCAAGAGGAGAACAATAGTCTGAATAAATAAAAGTATATAAACCATAAAATTGTTTGCATATGCCTAACCTGTTAAGTTTTAAGCTCAAAGGCATTTTCACAAAGTTTTGATAAGATATTTCATCAGGCCATATACACAAGGATGAATTATTCCCATTCTCTTTGTATTCCAATAATAAGAAGTAAGTTCCATTTAGACAGATTCTTCCCAAGAACTGCTGCTTTATGGGACAGACTTCCATTCAAGACGTTTTTCCAATTACCACAATTTTAACCTCTTCAACTCTCAGGTTAACCATTATCTTTCCTGTATAACGCCAGGAACGTCACTTCTTGCCCCTTTTTTTATGATCATCATACAACACCACACAGTAACCGTGAGTGACTCTTGGGCCTTACATTAGGTGAACATTAGTGTGTGTATATATATATATATATATATATATATATATATATACAGTAGTGGCCATAATATAAGGAACGGAAACAACAAAGACATAAATATGTGTATTACTTAAAAAGTAATGCATGATTAGCAATGAAATTTTTACCAAATAAAGATTAGGGTGTAATGCATAAATATACAAAGTTACAAAAATTTACATAATAGTTTTTTTTTTTTAAATAAAGATTAAATGGAACAAAGGAAATAAGCTACTGGACAAAAGTTAAGGAATGATCTTGTTAATACTTGATTGTGAATAAAATATCAACAAAATTTAATATTTGGTAAACATCCCCTTATTTTCAATGACTTCTCTGCATCGTCGACCACATGATCTAATTAATTTCTTGCAAAAACAGCAGTAATTCCCTCCTATTCATCTTCCAATAACTCCCATAGGTGATCCTTGTTTTTCGGGTTTCTTTTCTGAGCCCTTTCTCTAATTATCTTCCAAACATTTTCTATAGGATTCAGGTCGGGGCTCTGGGCTGGCCACTTCATTAGGGTGATTCCTTCTTCTTCAAATAAAGCCATAACCTTCTGAGCCTTGTGGCAAGGTGCATTGTCCTGCATGAAAATAGGAGATTCATAAAGATTATGGTGTAATCTTGGTACCACATGCTGCTGAAGAAGCCTTTTGTAAATCTCAGCATTGATATTGTCATGTACGCGGATGATAGGGCCAACTCCTGCAGATGAAATCATTCCCCCCACCATCACACTGCCGCCACCAAACTTAACGGTTTTCTTGACACATTGAGAAGACAGTCTTTCACCTGTTCTACAGCGTACATAAGTTTTGCCCTTAGAACCAAATATAGTAAACTTGGACTCGTCACTGAAATGAACTGTATCCCATTGTGCGTCAGTCCAAACAACATGTTCTCTTGCATACTCCAGGTATGCTCTTTGACTTTGCTTTGAAATGAGAGGCTTTGAAGCTGGAATACGGGCAAGCAATCCTGCAATTTTTAACCTGCGAGCAACTGTTTTCCTTGAGATTTTATCTGTCTCTTCATTAAGTTTACGTGCAATTGATGTAGCAGTTTCAAAATGGTTTTTTTGTAGATATTCTAACAATTCTTCGATCTGCTGGTTTTTGGTTTTGCATCTAGCATTTTATCGGTTTTATACCTGCTAATTACACGATGAATGACACTTTTGGACCTATAAACAATATCAGAAATTTCTGAAATTGACTTTTTTTCTTGATAGTTAGCGATAATGAGTTTTTTTTTCTTCAAAAGAGAGTGTTTTGCATGTAGAATTTGCCATATTGCTTAGAAATAAAGTCCTAATGATAAATGAACTTTTACTTATTGTTGAAAAGCTCCATTGATTTTTTTAGCAATGTAAATTAAAAGTTTATGCAAATTATTAACATCGTTCCTTAACTTTTGTCCAGTAGCCTATTTCCTTTGTTCCATTTAATCTTTATTTAAAAAAAAATATTTTGTAAATTTTTGTAACTTTGTATAATATTTATGCATTACACCCTAATCTTTATTCGGTAAAAATTTCATTGCTAATCATGCATTACTTTTTAAGTAATACACATATTTATGTCTTTGTTGTTTCCGTTCCTTATATTATGGCTGCTACTATATATATATATATATATATATATATATATATATATACATACACACACATATATATATACAATAAAAAGAGTTAAAACACAGCACACTACTGTGGTCTCGACTATTATTAGCTACATCCCCAGTAGTCAAGAAGGGGAGGTAGGTATGAGTGAAGAAGAAAAAAAAATATTTTTCTTCATCCGGTGTCATACAGGCCAAGAATATTCTTGCTTACATGTCTACATTTAGATATTATTTCTGTTCTCCTATTCAATAACACCACACTGTCTTTATAAGTGGTTATCACCAACTTCTCCTGACACAGCCTACAACTGCTACCACTTGTTCTGTCAGATTTTGCTCTCCTTAAAATGCTCCACTTTATGCACAGACTTTTACTGTGTTCTTCCTTTGATTTCCAGACATGGTTCACCAGTTTTGTGTTGTATATGCACTTTTCCAACCTAAAAGAGAAAGCATGGTTATACCAGCATTTTTTAAATGGGCCCTCAGTACATCTTATATAGAACTTCCTTTGGCCACTGTCATCATTAACTTCAGCCTGGTAGACCAAACCTTTTGTGCAACACACCCAGTTCGAAGGGCAATTACGTTCAATCTTGCAGTTACGTAATATATTTGTTTCACTATATTTTTTGTTTGCTTGTGTTTAGATTCCTCACATTTGGCTTTTTTACTATATTATTCATATTGCCAGTAGAACTATAACTTAATTTTATAGTGTTTTTGTTGAAAACTTTTGACAGTTCAGATGAATTAGGAAAATGCTTTCTCAAAATGCTGAAAAGATACCTTTCCAATATTAGTTTTCACCTGCACATTGAAAGGGGCGGTGGTGAACCAAATGGCTTTTCTGGTTCTCTGCCTGTTGATCATGGGTTTGCCTGAGGTTTGAAATTCAGGTTGGCATTGTGCTCCTTCTCCTTTAATGCTGCTATATATTCTCTTTCTTTTTTTCAAAAATATCCTTGAGGAATTCCTGGACAACCTGCATTCTGCTCCCCTCAGGATGTGCTTAATTATGTTTGCCAGGTCATTAGACATTGTATTTACATATTTCAAAGTGTTTTTTGGCTTTATATATGGTGTAACTGTACCAGCCAATAAGTTGAATTCAAAGTCTAGATGCTGAACAACTTTTCTGTTCATTTTGACAGTAATGTCGAAATACAACTCCTTAAATATTTTAAACAGTTTCTTCCTGATAGAATCATTGGCTCTTTTATTGTCTGGAACTACAATCAGCCCAGTAAATAACATGGCTGCCATGTCGACAATCTTTTCGATCTTGCTTAAAATAAATATGACCATCAATTCAGACACTTCAGCCCCATCAAAGGATCTTTGGGAGACATCAAAAGTATCACTTCTGGACTTTTTTGACCCATGCTTTCCCTCCATAAAACAAAACAGACTCTCAGTAATGCAACACCACCTCAATCTGTTTGGGTGTTATGCCCACAAAATCTTGAACAAAATATATAGCTTCAAGTAGAACTTTTTTGGTGATAGAAGGATAGAAATCATTGATGTCATATTTGATGAATACGAAATTATTTTTGATTTTGTTAAACCAGGAGACACATTTTTTCGTGCCTCACCACTGATTTACTTGTGTAGATAATCTAAGTAGTTTGCAAGTATTCTGTATAATCTTATCATTTATAATGTCCAATTCATGTTCTGCATGTCTGCTTTTCTAAGCTGCTGCATTGAACACGTTTTTTACATGCCCAACTTTTGGTATGGAAACTCTTCTGGCTATGTAGCATATTTTGTGTATATATATATATATATATAACTTATTTATAGTTGGTGTCTTAAAGGTTATAAAGATCTGAAACATGTATAGATATAACTTTATGATAATTGTTTGAGAGAATTTTAACTGGTTTGAAAATTATAGATTTTGATATCATAGATGTTCTCAATTTAGGAATGAGATGCAACTTTGAATGGTGACTTGGAATTAAACAAGATAATACCATTGTGCTTCTAAAATATTTTACAAATCTACATTCTATGAGTTTGGTAAAAATTTCTATGAAGAAAAGCATAAAATAAGTTTTTACTGAGTATTTACTGGTTTCATATGGATTCTATTAATTAAAAATTGTAGATATTTATTCATGGGGCATATTGAAGGCAAGAGAGATAGGGAAACAGTGAGTGGATGGTGGAACACTGAGGAGCCTTAGGAAAAGGAGAAAAATTGCCAAGGGCCACAAGGTATAAGAAGTTGTGGAGAGCTATGATCACCTACATCCTAAAGGGATGCAGCATATAGAAAAAGAAGGGCATATGAAAACAATTTGTTAACTCTGGAATAAATCTCAATAATCCAAAGTATTGCTGGCAGACTGGAACAAAAAGGTAACCTGAGGTTTCATAATTCTTTATTTTCTAGTATGCCTTTCCCCAGTCCCACTTGTTGTTTCTCTGATTATGGCTGACTTATTTAATTCCTTACATATACAAAAATCTGGAGATATTTTATATATGATACCAGACAGAAAACAATCTTTTCCAGTAAAAATTGAAAGACATTGTCTGAATAATATATGAATTAAGAAAATAACTAAAATTTAAAAAAAAAAAAATCCCAGTTTTGTGCAACCAAATTTTTTTTTATTCCTACAGTAGATAAATCAAGGAAAATTACAAGTACATTTCAGCATTTTAGTCGGTGAAGTGATTGTACATTTTCCTGCTAGTGATAAGTTCAGATAAAAGTTAACATTTCAAATTCTGAATTTTAAGGCAGACAGACCCTCAACATTTGGAAGATTGAGGAAATGTAATTTTCCTATTGCCATTTGTGATTTTTGCTTTTAAAAGTGAATTTGTGATGTGTTAAAATAATGGAAAGATGAAATCAGGAGAAAATGATTTTAAAAGCATTCTCCTCCTTTTATGAGCTGTATCCCTTCAGGACATAAGTGATCATGGCTCTCCATATTTTCTTGACCTTTGTAGCTCTTCATAAATTTTGTCTTTTTGTTATTTCTCCTAAACCTTGGTCCACCAACCATTTACTCAAGCTCACTAGGCAGGTTATGCATCGTGTCCCTCTTGCCTCTAACCTTTTCTGTGAGTATCAAGTTGTCCAAGCCCTCTTTTCTTCATTACTAGAAATTTCAACTGCCTCTTCCTGATGTTAAGCATAAGTGTCCTTTTGGTTCTCATTTTCCCTAAAACATGTCATTGGTTACATGTTCAGTCTATAATATTCTTGGCATCCTTCTGTAGAACCACATTTCTGTTGCTTAAAGTCTCTTCTTCATCTGTGATGAGATTGACTGACATATAGGAGAACTTTTGGAAGGCATCTTTGGCTATCCCAATATGCCTTTGGATATCAGTGTTGCACTTTTCATCCTCTGTTAAAATGATTCCCAGATATTTAAATTGTTGTGTTTGATTTTGGTATCTCTCCAATGTTGGGCTGTCCCTTTAGCTGACAACCATGTATTCTGTTTTCTTAATTAAAATAATTTAAATGTATAAAAGAAAAAAAAAAGTTTTGTTATAATTTTTTAATCTACCGCCTTTATGGTAAATAATTCTTTGCTGTGCTCTTCCTTGTGATGTTTTGATATATTTATATATATATATATATATATATATACTATTATGTTAATGGATACACATATTTGAGTAAACACTATTTATTAAATGGTATATTTTTTTTTTATTTTTGTTTACCAGCCTGAATACTCAAGAAATCTTATTAAAAAAAAAAAAAAAAAACTATGCACTCTCTGGATTTCTCAAGAGTATTTGCATGTAAATGAATATAAAAACATGAGTGGAATTGGAAATTGGCTCTCTCTGAATTCTATTTCCAGGATGTTATCCATTATGCCACCTGCACATCCATGCTTAAAGCAAGTGGTTGTCCGTCTAAGTATTAACCAGGCTCACCATTAACTTTGGTGATTGTACAAAAACTGATGTTTCGACATGATATGCCCATAAGCCATTGGATGCAAAAGAGAAACAACAAATAACCTACATAAACTGATAGAAGAACAGGGACAGGAAAGTACAGTAAAATGACAACATTGCTAACAGCAACAAAGGATTGGAAGTTATGGAGAACTATGGCTGCCTATGTCCTGAAGGGACACATGTAGAAAAAGCATCTATTATTAAATTCTCTCCTTATTTTGACCCAGCTGTTGTTTCACTAAATAAAGGAAATGCTTCTTATAAAGAATATATATCAGAAATTCTTCATAACATAAGTCTGAGCTTCTGAAAAAAATATGGCAAAATGAAAAAGTTTACATGAATTTAACAGCTTTGGCTTTTTAATGGTTTATATCTGTTAAATCAATGATTAGTCGTTTGAGATATTTACCTAACCCTAACTGATCAGGTAAGACCATGAATCTTGCATGAGCCATACACATCTAAATGATACTGGATAATTGGTAGCTAACTCAACAAATAAGTAAATTACTTAAGAACAATAAAGATGTGCAGTAATTATGTTCGAATGAGTTGGGTTCAATCAGAAACAGTGTTTACAACACCAAATGATTGACAACAGAAAATCAAACGTGGCCTGTCATTAAGAGACTCCACTTCATGTCAACTAAAATTAGGTGATTTAATTTCATAATCAATAGCAATCAACATTTTTGGAACTGATCTTTCTTTTGTTTTGAAAGTGACATATCAATGTTATTGATTATGTCATCATATGGACAATTTGAGAAAGAGAGTGAGAGAAAAATGCGAGTGTTTGACAGCTTCCTAATAATGCTTTCTCCTTCACTGATTCAGTTACTTCTTGTACGCCATTGTTTTTCTTGCTCTTTTTATTGTTTTTCTTTCTTTAATCAAACAATAGTTATTGCATTTATCTTATTCCTTTCATAATTAACAAGATAAATCTATGGAAATACCATATTTATATTGAAAGTTTTATATTTTCTGTCTGAATTTCTGAGATGAGGAGTTATTTACATTTTACATTCTTGTAAATGTCCTTATTTTTGTTGTTATTATCACAACATTTCAGCTGTTGTGTCCTCTGGTCTTCAGAAATATTTTTTATCTGGATGACCTTCAAGGAATTTAAAACTCAACCCTTTATTTAATTCATGGGGTAGGTTGTTCTCATTCCACTGTTCATGTCTAGTGATGATTTGTTTTTATTTAGTACTGCTCAATAGCTGCTTGCCCTGTTTCCACGAAGTCTAAGTCTTCACTACATTGCGCAGGGATTGAAATCACAGCTACTATATCACTAAATTCATGAACCAACACTTTAGTCCACTAGGCTATTGTCCCATGAGACACAGATATAGAAAGGAGAACAATATATCCCTGTAGATTAAATAAAGGGTTCAGTTCAAAATTCCCAACAAACGCATGAAGAAGAGCAGAAGGCAAAATGTCTGAAATGTTGTGATAACTGTCCAAATGTAAATAATGGGTTTTATATGATTTTCTAAATGTTGCAGTATATTTCTTTCCAAAATATTAATGACCTGCAGAATATATCATATATTCATATATGCTGAAGAATCAAACAGTTTTGGCCCAATGTCATATTTTAATTTAAAAAAAAAAAAAATTAATGATAGTACAGTATATGATTCATGCCAAGAAACACAAGATGGTCTGAATCAAATTTAATGTCAATGAGGAACCTTTGTTTTGGAAGAAGTTGATCGGCAATGATCTCAATGTCTACTGGGCTCAACCCAGATGATTCCAGAAACAGACTTTGTGATCAGTGTTACAGTAGAGCTACAGAAAGTCAGATGTATTGGCAGGTTGATCCAAGAGATAGCTACCAGGTACAGAACTTTGCTTCAATTAATATCAGTGGCTGCTTCTGACATGGAAACATGCAGTCAATTTAACTATGCTTAGGGTGTGCATGTGTGGAAAAAACTATGATAGGTAGATATATAAACACCCATTCAAGAGGAAAGAAGAGAGTCTCTCACATCCTGGTATGATGAAGAATCCTTGTTCAGAGAAAACTTTAAATCCACTGTTTAACAGTAATCAACAAAGTCGAAATTTAAATGAAGTGTAATGTTGCATATGAGAAATTTAGCATTGTAATTTCATTAGCATGGATATGATAACGCTGCAATAGTTTTAAAGGTAAAAACCAATTTAAACCAAATATAGGTTATCTCCCTTTGGTAGATAACTTCTGCTGATAATAGGTCAGACTCATTTCATTTGATAATAAGCAGTATGACCCAAAATTAGGTGTAAATTAGAATTTGGACTCCAATTTTAAGGTGACTACAAACAAGAGAGACGTGTTTTCAGCCTACTTTCAGAACGGGCAATGCTTGCAACTAGTAAACCTGAATAATACAAGGACAAGCAGCTAATGGAAGTGTAAAATGAACACCAGTGTTTCATCTATATTTCAAACAGACATATGTACTTGGATGTCACCCCCACCCCCGATGCCATGACTTTTAACTGCTAAAGGAATACGTTTTTAGCAATCCTCTATTCTCTTTCTTGTTATGGAGTTGGGGAGTCATTAAATTTCCCACAACATTGCTCCAAGGGACAAGATATATTTCATACAAATTTGGATTTTATTCCATAATATTCAACTTATGATGTAGCCAGTATATTTTTATTGACATTAAATTTTCATTTTTTCAAACATAATCTTTTATTCTATTCAATCAATGATTGGCTCAGAAATAAAGAGCCTATGACTATATTATATCTGAAATTAAAGATGTTATACTTTATTCTAATATTCTGAATTTCCTCAAATTTACATTTGGCAGGATTTGAACCCACAATCATTTGTATATTGCTGGTAAGCACTTAGCAGTGAGTCACTGTTTTTTTTTTAATCATTTCACCCCAAGCAAGGTAATAAAGGCACTAAGTTGCAAGTGGTTACTGAGTGTTAGAGAATATGACAAAAATATACTATTAAGGAGAGAAGACAATAAAAGAACAACAATTAGAAAGACAGAAGATAACGATTGACACATTATTTAAATTTTTGAAGATCAAATTTGGCAGGGAAACAAGAAGCTGGAAGGGAGTTTCACAAGTGAGAAATGTGATAGAAGAAACTGTCTTACAATTACATCTAGTCATTATTTCAACTATAAAATGAAAGATCAAGACACCAATCTAGTATTGCACTTAAATTCATAAAGTCTAACCATAGTGGAAAGTTCATCAGAACAATTACCATGAAAGTATTTATAGAAAAGGCACAGGGAAGCTATGTTATGTTGATGGAAAAGTGACTTAAGCCAAGATGCCAGGTCAGAACTAATAATATTGCAGATACTTTGTATTTTATCAAGAATCTGATTCTTTTATATATTCTCATACTTGATAAATGTTTATCAGCATTTAAATATAGAGAAATGGTGTGAATATTATATCCTATCTACTGCTAAGTATTTTAAACACTGAAAGCATAATGTATGCACACACACACACACAATGAACCAAAATAATAATTATTATATATCAGACATACACTATGACTGTTTATTTAGTTCTTCATCAGACCTAGTTCATTAACATATCAAGATTTTGCTAGACCAGCATAAAAAGGATATAAATAGAATGAAAAATTCTAATTATATTTATTCATGTATGATTGATTTGTTTTTTTATGACTTATCAACCTTTGGTAGGTTGTTTAAAAACAGAAAATATTTTTAGATTGCAAGAAGTTTTTGGGCATAATAATAATTTACTGGTAGAAGTCTTATTAATTAACCTATTGCTGGGGGGAGAAGAGGTGAATTCATACCTTTCCCCAACGGTATTTGTACAATAAATAAGTGAATATAATAAACATGGCTGGAATTGCAATTCTACTCTCCAATTAACAATTGTGTTGTTATCCATTACATCACTCACATATCCAAGCTTACAACACTGGGTATTCCCAAGTAGTCACCCATCTAGGTACTGATCAGATTTGATGCTGCTTAACTTCCATGATTGAATGAGAATTGATGTTTCGTGAGACTTCATTGATGTATGAAATCTCATATATAATGTGAGTTTCATCTATTCTTGTAGATAAAAAGTTAAATATATTTTACTTGCATATTTAATGTAAGCTGTGTTTTACTGTAAAACTTGTCTCTTGTGAAAAGTCAAAAAAGCAGTTAACCAAAAAAAAACGTTATTGTTTATTTTTCTTTTTTGGAGAACAAAATTTGTTTTGTTTTTTTTATGTGGCTCACACTATATTTTTCCTGATCTCTAGTATTTACCTTTCATTTAATCTAATGAAATACGATTGTCTTGTGCTTTTTGAGTACTGCTCAGTTATTTCTCACCCTGTGTCCACACAGGGTCTAAGTCTGTACTAGCTGACCCGGTGACAGAACTCACACTTACTATCACAAAGCAACACTTTAATCCACACAACAGCTGAAAACAACAACAAAGATGATGATATTAGTCGGAATTTAAATAATGATAGCTCTCCATTCCAGAAACTTAGAAAGAGTAAAGTTAGCCATCTATTCTAAAGATATTTTTACTAAGCATATAAAAAACAAAGGTCATTTTTGCCATTAGTATAAACAAAGACATTCAAACTTTCACACCAATACATGCAATAAAAACAAATCCTATTTTCAGTTTATTTAATAATTATTTAATATTTTACCAAGTTATAAGTGCATATGTTCTTTGTTCTATTAGGTTGGTGCAAAAATAATGTCGTTTTCTCACATATGTTACTATGTGAGAAAACGACATTATTTTTGCACCAACCTAATACCAGAAAAAGGTGCCCCGCCCCCCCTCTTTCCATCTGGATAGTGAACCTAAAAGAAGATTTAAGAAATGGAACAATCTGAAATGTTATGAGAATAACAAAAAAAAAAAAAAAAAAAAAAGAAGACAAATAAAAAGAGTTCAACTTTCTAAGAAACTCTTGGAAGATTAATGAATTTTGTTAAAATTATAGACAACACCACTACTGTTTAACTGCTTAAAATGATTTTAGAAACTCCAAACCCTGAACTTGAATATTTTGGTCACTTACAAAGGATAAAGATGATGAATTCTACCATAAAAAAGTATCTGCTAGTTGGATACAGTGGCTTCTTCTTGATTGAAAGTAAAAACTATAAACCACCTTGTGCCAGACTAAAGATATTTTTATTAAGTCTTAGTAAATAACAATGTAAGACATTTTATTTCAGAATCAAAACTTAAATTTTTGTTTGAGATGAGGACCCATCATTATTATATACTTTGTTATTTGGATCAGCATCTCATCATGGCTGTAATATTCCCAATATTTTGGCTGTCATATACTCCAGCCTTCATCAGGTGCCTGATGTTATACTTGGTAACCTTGGAATTTTGCTTTGAATCTTTTATTTAATCCAAAATTTCACCACTGGATTGTCCAAAGGACTTAGTGGATGAAAACAATGGTTAAAAAGGTACCTGGTTCACTGGCAGTTGCGAGTTCAATCACTGTGTCTAGTCATGTCTAGTCATGTTAAAAAGTCATATAATCTAGTTCAGTCAAAGAAATTGATGAATGGCACAAAGGTGAATAATTCTTGTAAATATTAAGGGATCTGAGATGTCCCTCAAGCAAGGAAAGCAGAATAAGAACATAACATTCAATTCCCATGAATTGAATGAAGAGTTTGGTTCAAAATGTTATTGAGTATGACAACAGACATCTGAAAAAGGCAGGAGGGTATGGCCGAAACATTGTGAGTATAACAAATAAGATGAGTATGCTAGTTTGAATAGCAAAGCATATAATAAAAGCTAAATCTCTCATTTTGATTGGTGAATTATTCTGATTGACCAATGCCTGGCAGCTGATCTCTCTTTTGACCTTTAATACATCCAAAACTAATGAGTAACATTGCATCACCACCAAGAAGACCTAAACTTAAACCTGATGAGTGGTCATACCTTCAAAAAAGGCTCTCCTTTCCTCATATATGCCTACTGGGTCTAAAGCTCACTCTTATCCTCAAATGGAACATATATTCATATATTCAGTATACATTTGTGCCATTGCAAAAATCCTGGAAGAATTGTATTGAACCTAACAGCTGCTACCATGCTCTAATTCTACAAGAGTCAGATTGAACCAAGAATGGAATATTGCTACTATATCTGGTCTGGTGCTGCCTAATCCTCACTGTCCAGCCTTGTTCAAAATCACTTACATGGCCTTCATTATTCACCCTGCAATCCTCACCTCACAGACAATCTGTTGGTAGCCTCTCACTACCCTACTGCTGTTACTATGGCAGATGCTCAGACAAGTTACATTCTTTAGATCCACCAGCAAAACTTTCACAGCTAGGACCTGCCGTGTCATGTTCACAGTAGCAAGACAACCCTATTCCAGTAACCCATGAGCCTTCAGTGGCTCTCAGGCCTTGTATTGGGTGAACGAACAGTAAAAAAAATGTGGTGAAAGTAAAAAACAGTCATTTATGCAATGTATATATGACTGAAAAGCATTTTGGCTAAATCATCACCGTTAAACATGAAAGAAGAGGATAACTTGTTTGGGTAAATCGAGTAATAATAATAATGCTTCACTGCAGAATGTCAAGAAAAAAAATTAGAAACATTACCTGGGTACAGTGTCATCATTGATTATATGAAAATTTAAATCCTCCACAACTTTGTGAACTGAAAAAAAAAAATAATGTGAAACTTAATTAAATGGAAATTTTATTTCTGAAATGTAAATAAACTGAAAGTTTGTTTTTTTTAAAAAAAAAAAACTAAAATGTCTATTGGCTTTTGATAATCTTTTTTGGGTAAGAGATCAGAATTCAGCAAAATTTAAAGTCTCATTTCTTTGCACACTTTCTGAATTTGCTCATGACTCTTAGGTCACTTTCTACTTTCTATGCCTACCTGTCATATATATATATATATATATATATATATATATATATATATATATATATTTATTTATTTATTTATAAGAAAGGTATTGGATGGTCACAACTTGAAGTTTCATGTGTATATTAGTACCCAATCTTCAGGTAGCTGACACCTTATAAATAATATTTGCTATCCTATAAAGTGTTGAGCACTTTTTGTCTCACCAATGTCATTTTTTTTTTTACCACTTAGTGGGTATTTTATTTATAAGATGATATGTGTGTGTATATATATATATATATATATATATATATATATATTGTGATGTACCTACAATTTCATTAACCATATAGGGGTAAGGCTAAAAAGAACCCCAAAGAAAAATCCCAAATTCTAGTCGAAAATTAGATATAAATAAATAGATAAAATCCAATGCTTTCAACTTGCGAGCGAATATGCTCTATGATCAGCCATACCCTTCTCTTCTCTTCACAAATTCTTTCCCTCTTTACCTACTCTTCCACCCACAAGTCAAGGTCCCGTGAACGTTGACGCGACCTGACACGAGAATGACCTGGTTCCAAAATCCTGTGGCCTTCAGGCGGTTGGCCATAAGTGAATTCCAGGCATCATCAAGATCTCCTGCTGCAATTCATGTGATCAGACCCTACTAAGCGATGATTGGAACTTTGGCCATCACAGAAACATTTCATGATTTGCGCACCATCCTCCTGCGTACTCAGTCAAGGACGAAAAGAACCCATGTGACTGTCTTTGGGGACAGCAAAAGTCTAAAAAGGATTTGGCAGATGAACATTGCTAGGTAAATCGTCTCGATTCCAAATTGACTGACCACTGAAATGAAGACAGCAAAGTCTGTCGACTAGAGATGAAAGGACTGCTATGAAACTGAACCGACCAATGAAATGCCTTTATGAGATGCTGTGAACCCCGAACACTTCCGAAAGAAAAGGAACTCAGGAAAATTGCCAGCCAATCAAAATAATGTTTTCATATGAGAACTCTTGCTTTGGCGAATTAGAATTTTGTGTGAAAATATCAACTCGACTGACAGATAAATAGATTTTCTTGGCTTGATCTTTATATATATATATATATATATATATATATATATATATATATATATATGTATGTATGTATGTATGTATGTATTCGCTCACTCCTTCTGTTCTTTCATGGTCCCCCTTCCCCTTTGTTAAAGGAATTTTCTTTCTTTACCTGTTTATGTATTTATAAATAAATGTTTTATTTTGAAATCTATCGTCTTGCGTCTGTTCTTTGTTGACTCCCTTGTGTCACATCCATTCCTGAGTAAAGACTGAGATAAAATCCCCCGTTTTACTTTTTAAACCCATGGTTCACCTATATACTACAAGTTCATAACATATATATATATATATATATATATATATATATATATATATATATATATATCTAAGCTGGATATCTGTTAAGTTAGCACATATGCTATGGTGGCTAGCTAATCCCTCTTGCAGATACCTGCTCAGTTATGTTTGTATTTTTTCAACATATAGAGTCAACCTATGGCTTATTCTTCAACTATGCTGAATAGACCCGAGTTGCAGTTTTCTGGGAGAGAGTCAGTAGTTGAACAAGGCTAATACACTCAAAACTTTTGATCACAATGACAATTGACTTTATGTTAGCACACACACACATATATATATATATATATATATATATATATATATATATATATATATATGTGTGTGTGTGTGTGCATATATTTTTATTTGAACAGGAATTGTTCTTTTAAACATCTGCAAGATGTTTTTTAAACATTAAAACAAGACATTTTATCTCAGTTATATTAAAAATGTCTTTTCTAATATGCTAATATGCATATTAGAAAAGACATTTTTAATATAACTGAGATAAAATGTCTTGTTTTAATTCTCAATCTATCTACATTATATATACACACACACACACACACACACATGCATTGTGTGAAACTGACCCAAGTAATTTCTTTCCAACTGACAAAGTCTCTCTGTACAAGCAGCACCATGTTCATATGCAAACTGTCTATTCTCTCTCTATGCCGTTTTTTACTCTGAGCTGATCTCATAAGAAATTTGCAAATGCCCAACCACTCTTGCCAATTCTCCTAGCTCTGAGACCATGTATTTCTTAAATTAAGGTGTCGGGGTGGCCATATTTCTTTTTCCTTTCCTTCACTTGTTTTGCACGCCAGGCATATATGTTCTCGCTTTGCCACACAAGGTAAGTCATTTTCTCTTATATATATATATATATATATGTATATATATATATATATATATATATATATATATATATGTGTGTGTGCGTGTGTGTGTATACATACACACACATGCACACACCTAATGGGTTTTGTAACTGTTGCAATAGTGTTTTGATTGATGGTTATCTCCCTTTGGATATGCAGCTCTTTTGGCAGGAGTTAGAAGGAACAGAGAAAGATAGAGGGAGGGTGAAGGAGAAGATATAAATGGTTTGTCTCTTTCCTGTGGCAAGCAGCCAACAAATTTTTTGCAGTTACTGAAAAACCAGTTGAGAAAGGAAAATGACTTGCATATGTTTGCAGTAAAAAGGACTAGAATCAAAAGTTCTAAGCACAATCCACTTCCCAAAATAAGATGGTTAGACTGGTTGATTTTGCTTAGTGGCCTATCAAACACTATAGGTTATTTAATATTGAAATTTAAATATTTTTAACACAATTTTATGACTTCAACTAAATGTATTTTAACTGCAATTGTATACCTTCAACTAGATAAAATGTATTGTTGGTATTTTTACTATAAATAGGTATTGGTAATTTTACTATAAATATTTATTTTTATACTTTCATAATGTTTCATTTTTGTTTGGAGGGATCACTATTTATCCATAGCTAGAACCCTAACAGGTGCTACCACCCTAGTTCAGGGTGGACCTGTCAACAAAAGCTATTAAGAGATGGTTTCATGCTCCTCAAAACCTCCAATCTCCTGATCAGAAGCCTTACTGCCAGGAACTTTTCAGTGTCTTCTTGTATATAAGAGTTTGTGTATATGTGCACAAACATCTAGATATTTGATCTTTCATTGCTTGAAATATTATATAAAAAAAATCATGGAGGATGTTCACAAAGAAAGTAGTGGCAAATAGTTAATTGTAGCATTTAACCAATAATGTATATCACCTGATCCAGGTACTCATGGAGAAATAATAAAAAATAAAAATGTAAACTAAAATACACAGAACTTACCAAGTTTATAACGTGTTGCAGATAGATTGGCAGTGATAATATTTTTCTTTCGTTTCTTTTTCTTCTGACTGGTTTCTGAGATACTGTGCTGTATACTATCACTGTCAGAACTATCACTCTGCTCCTCATTTTCCAGCATTGCTGATGGTAATAAATAGCCACTTAGAAATGATCAAAACAAACTGGTCACATAAGTGGGGAGATTAGGGACCTGAAATGATCAAAAATCAAAAACGTGTTTTCCACTTAAAACATTGTCTAGTATTTGTTACAAAACAAAAGCGCCCAACTGCTATGTAATATCAACCCTCCTATAAGGCAGAAAGTACTGAACAGTTTCCCCAGAGATGAAGGTGAGCCTTGAAGCAATAGAGATGTTATTTCAGACAAGGATGCTGCGAATACCATGGATAGAGATGTAAAAAAAAAAAAAAAAAAAAAAAGAATGTTTTAAGGAAAATGGGAATGAAAAGAACACACATAGAATCAGAAAGTTAATATTTCAGGGACACATAAGAGGTGGATTCATACCCTTCCCAAGGGAATTGGTGCATAAGTGAATATAACAAACACAACTGGAATTGGAATTCAGCTCTCCAATTAAGAATTCTGTGTCATTATCCATTATGGCATCCACACATCCGTGTTGCTTAACTTACATGACTGGATGAGAATTGGTGTTTCAATGTAATATAGCCGTAAGCCTTTATTGATGTATGAAATCTCATATATAATGTGAGCCTCCCTATTACTCTAGATAAAAAAAGTTAAATATATATTTATTTGCATATTTAATGTTTTACTGCAAAACTTGTCTCTTGTGAAAAAGTCACAAAAAAAAATTGTTTGTCTAGTATTTATAAAAAAAGTGCTCAACTGTTAAAAATAATTTTAAGGAAAATGGGAAATGAAAAGGAGACACATTAAATCAGAAAGAGACAGTTGAAATTTCAGGGGACACATAATGAGGAAAGAGGGCTTGGAGAATTTGATGCTCATGGGACATATTGAAGGCAACAGAAGCAAAAGGAAACAGTGTGTAATTTAATGAGCTTGTATAAATGGATGGCAGAACAGGGATAGTAAGATGAAAAATATTCTTAGTACTACAAAAGATAGGAAGTTGTAGAGAACTATGATTGTCCATATCCTGAAAGGACACTGCATATTTTGATTATTGTCTTTGCCGCTACTGTTATTAACATTGTGTCTTTGGGTATACATTCTAATGAATTCACTTAAACGTTCTTCTGATATTCATCTTAAGATTCTTGATGCAATTCAATTCTGCAATGTTATTGGTCCTGACCTGGCATCTCAGCTTCAGTCATTTTTCACCACTATCATAATTTATCTTTCCTGTGCCTTTTTTATAACTATTTTCATGGTAATTTTTCGCTTTGGTATCCTGACTTCACATCTTTAAGTGCAGTACTACTAGTACTAATAGATTGACAATTAGGTCCCATTTTACTCTCGAAAGTGCAAGATGTAAACACGAGTTCTATGATTTTGGTTGTGGAACTCTCATCCAGCTTTTACTTTCTGGGTAATTAAGGATCTTCAAAATTTAAATCAAGAGTCGTCATCTTCTGTCTCCTTGAATCCTGTTCCATTCTCTCTCTTCACTCTCAGTAACCCCTTGCATCTTTAGCAACTTTGGTTGGATGAAAAGATTTAAAATAGAAAAAAAAAGAAGAGTACATAAAAATTTCTATAGATCAGAAACATCCCTGACCTAAGGATACTCCATCTTAAAAAAATGTGTTTATAACAACTAAAAAAGAAAATGAAGACAATAGTCCATATAAAATATTGAATAATGAAAACATTTAATTTCAGAACTTTAAAAAAACAACCCAACTGCATTAAAGCATGAAACAGAATAAGAAAGTAGTTTCCAACAAGACTGATGACTTCCATTCCATATCTTGAATATGGATGGCATCTAAATGGATCGCACCTTAAACTGTTCTGCCATAGAAGCTAACAGCCAATGCTGAAATCTAAAGTCATATTGTTAGTCTTTCTCTTCCAGATATTCAGGCTATATATTATTTACTAGAGATCCCCCAGTACAATGCTCAAGAGCCACTCAAGGTAGAGGGGTACTGAATGAGGTTTGGTTTGTTTTATGACATATCAACTGATTGGATCATTTATTGCCAAAATTTATTTTTCTAAATAAAGTTTTTTTATTTAAAAAGTCAAAAACTTGTTTTAAATAGTAAGACTGCTGTTAGTTATGGTTGTATATATATATATATATATATTTTTAAAATTATATTTTTGAAATCAGTTGGTTGGCTGATTTGGTTTAGCAAATATATTAACCTCTATGGATTATTTAATGCCAAAATCTAAATATTCCGAACACTAAACATATTTTCAACTAAACATATTTTGAACACAATTATATTCCTTTAACTAAATATATTTTGAACACAATTGTGTCCTTTAAAGTACTGATAAAATGTATTATTAGTCATTTTGCTATGAAATGTATTGTTGTCAATGTTTTTTATATAAAAATTTATTTCTGGTGTTTTTACTATAAAAAGTATTTTTACACTTTCAAAGTGTTTTGTTTATGGGGTTCACTATTTGCCCATAGCTGGGACCATAACAATTGTTACCCATATGAGTGTGGACCTGGCAACAACAGCAATTAAGAGGTAGTTCAACACTCCTCAAAAGCTAGGATAAGTAACAATTTACTCTTGACTTTAATGTTTTGGGAAACATCCATGCAGAAGTCTGTTCTAATAAACAGCAGCTATTTAGTAAAAGCTGTGTGAGTGGGACTTCCTCCTCACAATTAGAATATGGATGGAGTGAGGCTATTTTGACTCTGGGGATACACCATGGCAGGTTTTAATTGTAAAGGTCTAAATTGATGGAAGTAAAAAAATGGATCTTGTATGGACATTATTTATGGAAACATCAATTAAGTAGTGACACACTTGGGATGTTGCCTCTGTGAGAAAAAGGGAAGTTATATGAATTTTGTATTTTCAGCATTAATTTTTGACTAGTTTTATAATTGTTTCTAGGACCAATACTTTGTAGCTGTGCCATTCAGACTTGTTCCTGTGATATGAGAAGTGAATTTGTGCTTTGCTAGAGGTTATTATCTTTCAGATTACTTTAATAATCAGATGGTATCCAACCTAGAATATTGTTATAAAATCCAACAATCTTATTCAAAAATGAATCATGAAAAAAATAGATAAACATGCCCACAATAAAATGTAGTGTCAAAAGGACAGTTATTCTCATGGCAACATTTTTTTTAACTAACTTCCACGCCACAACTAAAATAGATAGATATAAGAAACTGAAATAAATATAACATATGGCAATCTTTCACCTTCATGTCCACAAAAAACAGTGTGTCTAAAGGACTTTGTTTTCCTTGACACTGTTATTGTTTTAACTATTTACACCCCTCGACAATATTTGTTGTTTTAAAAAGTGATGATTAGAATTGTAATAAAACCAAAACATATGAAAGTGAATTTATACATTTTTTGTTCTTTAGAATATACAACAAAAACATTATACACTATTTAGTAGATTGCATATTTACAAGAATAATTCTATATTTATAAGATTCTAAAAAAGAATACAATTAGAACTAATACAATAACATTTACCAATTTATTAGGTTGGTGCAAAAATAATTTCGTTTTTTAACATATGTTACTATGTGAGAAAACGAAATTATTTTTGCACCAACCTAATATAAAGAAATAAATCTTTTTTATTCATAAATTTATAAACACTTACTAAATTACTGAAATATGTCAACCAACTATAAAGAAATTTTTCTTATTTACCATTTTATAAAGTTTGAATCATTTGATAATTAGCTGATAATTAGCCAACCATAGTTGTCAGGAATGACATAAGAAACTCTTGCATTTGTGGCTGAGTTTTGATCAAAGTTAATTCTTTATCTTCTGTTCTAACAATTTAGTTTGAAAAAGAAAAAATTAGCCAAAAGTTTTGTGATAAAAAAAACATTAAAATGTTTAAAAACTGTAATAACAAAATGGAAAACAATGATCTTTTTTTTATCTCAAAAGAGAAAATTTCACAAAAGTTTTACAAAATTGAAACAAAAATGGTCTTTTACCAGTGAAACAAAATGACATTAAAAATAATTCAAATAGAAGGAAAGCATTAAGATATCATTGGACAATTGAAATTCTATTAATTGGCAAAAATCCCAATAAGTGTAAAGTTGTTTAAAAAGATTTTCTAGATTCTTTCTTGCTTATATAAATATAATAGATAAAAATATAAATAAATATACAATGAAGGTAAAATAAACTGTCACCATTCAGTAATTAAATTCTAAAGTTAAATTATTCTTCTGAATTTGTCCTTTGAGGCATTTATTATCATTGATATAAAAAACCTTTCTGATTCAGTACAATTCTTCAATTACAATCAATCATAATATCATATATAAATGTTAATCAGTTTTTCTTTGTATCGTGACCTCAGTTTGGTGGCAGTCATTTACCTTAAGCTTGTTAATTTCAGTTGCATATCTTTTTTTTTTTTTTTTTTTTAAAATCTTTTTAAATAAACCATTGGAGAATTTCTCATTATTCTAACTGACAGATACATTTTTCCACCTATTCTAATGATAGTGAGAGTAGCCATTTTGCTGTTTCTGTTTTGGCAGGTAATTTAAATTATTACAAAGCAGATTGAATTCCTTTTGAGTGTCACTGTGCTAGAGAGAGTTTTGCTCAACATCACAAATTGCTATAAAACTAAAACATTAACCTGAAAACTTGAGTCATTTTCTTAAATAGCCTCATCAGATTGAGACTTTCATATTGATGTCATGCATGGTGCTACAGACATTCAAAAATATCTAAACTTTCAGCTTTATACAACTGCTTTCTAAGATCAATGGTTAAAAATGGCTTTGAACCTATGAAGCCTATTGGTCTTGGTGAAGACTACATGTCTTCAAACCTTGTGGCCTGGTGCTACATAATCACAAAGAACTGCACCAAATAACAGAAACCACATCACTTGAGGACTATCAACAGCAGCAACAACTAAAATGGATAGCACATGTAACTCAAAGAGAAAATAATAATATAATCAAGATGTTGACATTCCACACTATTGAAATAAAAGGCTAGAAAGGAATCCCCCATCAATAAGTAAAAGTATAATTATAAACTTAGCCTTCTGTAATTAGCAACTTAATACTTAAGATACCACCTAATCAAATAAGGAGTATGAAATAATGGTCAAGTGAAAACATAAATAAATATTTACTTATCATTTAAGCATTAATAAAAAGAAAATTCTTTAACTTAAAAAACTAAATACAATTTTCAAGAAGTCCCTAGAATGATCAAGAATTAACAAGAACAGTTTGAAAAATGAGATGTTGAAATTGTTACAACTGAGAGAGAGAGAGAGAGAGAGAGAGAGAGAAAGAGAGAGAGAGAAAGAGTATAAAACTAACAAGGAGAGAGTATAAAGAGACAAGAAAAACAAGGAAAAGGTGAAACAACATTGACACTCTACATGTATACACATACACACAGGCGGGTGCATGTGCATGCATGCATGCACACACTATGAAAGGGAAAAAACAATCAACCTTGCACCTATGAAAAGAAAAATGAGAATGTAAACAGTCAATTGCTGATACCCCCCTGACGAATAGATGGAGTGATTGCTACGAAACTCTAAAGTTGGGATACTGACAATAACTCCATTCAGCTAACTGACAAACTTTATATTTGTATTAATTCTATTAATACTCTGATATTGAGCACTTTATTTTATTGCAAGAACTTCTTGCCTTAAATGTCTTTTCTGACAGACAGCATTTTTGACTTCACACTATCTTTGTTATTGTTATATAAATGACCAGCTACTCATTTTCCATACGCACCTCTCTTCTAGGGAAGCTGGCTAATCGCTGTCAGGTACTGAGCCCACTTATGGGTTATACTGTAATTAAAGTGAATAGACTGTAGTTACAGTTTCTGGGAGAGAGTGTATAATCAGCAATTTGAGCAAGGCCAGCATGTGCAGGACTTTTGGCTTTGTACTAGCACGACCATTGACAGCTTCTGAAGAGTTCCCAGATTCATTTACAAAACCTGGATCAAGCCATGGTGTGTGCCTATATAAAAAAAAAAGGTATGCTATAACTATGGGTAAAAGTTCTCAATACACAAATTTTCTTAGCAGATATAACATGACAGTACCACCAAATAAGTATGTAGGTCATCCAATTTTAGTTGTCTACCAGTTTTGTACATTGATCAAATTTTGATTATCTTAGTTACCTTTTGCCATCTTTAATGGTTTAACTTTGAATATTCTCAAAGAATTTACATTGTAATTATAAAAGAGGAAAAAAAATGAGACCTTTTTCACTTTGACACAAAGAAATACTTAAACATAATGGTCTAAAAAAATATAAAATATGAATAAAAATTGTCTTATTGAGTTTTAGAAATTGATTTTGGTACAATTTAAAAAGAAGAATCAAAACAGTAATTCAAAAATACAAAAAAAAATCAGTTATACAAATTGACATTAAGAGAAATGTTGGTTGTTTTAGAAATACTTAGTCAATTTTCTCTCACTATAAAAAAAAAAGGGCTAATTTATTACATATAGTTGAAACACCTATCCCCAATTCTTGGAAATTATATTTTCTACAAACTAATGTGTTTATATCTTAGCTTGGTTTCTTTGATTATCAGAAGAGGAGACTTGTTGGCATCTTTCTTAGGGAAATAATTATTCTCTTCATTTTATCTGGTGATTTCATAAAACTGTTCCTGGAATGAAGTTATGTTGATTACATATAGTCACCAAATTTTTTGAAACGATGTTATCAAAAAAATTTTATTATACATAAAAATATTAATGTTTTAGAATAAACAATTTCAAAGTTGTAATTACAAGTTTTAACAAGTTCTAAAAGTTAAGTAAAGATCACCAACCATTCCCTCTTTTTTTTCAACAAGTCTTTTTCCTACAAATTCATTTCCTTGTATGAAAACCTGAAACCTTGAATAAAGTTAGCATTTAGCGAAATTAAATAATAGCAAAATTAAATATGACTGACTCCATCTTCTAAAATCTGTAGAATTTAATTTACCAATGTTCACTTTAAATCTTTTACCTTGTGTGTTACCCCACTTGGCTGTTAGCTAGTTTTAATGTATTTTCCTTTCATTACAATCATGTACACATGTAATTCCATTGTTACTTACTTTTACTTGGACTCACATGAGTCAGCCAATATTGTTTGTGGAATAAACGTTTCAGAAGCCCATAAATATTTAATATAAAATGTCTACACACATCGCAACCAAAGAGGTGAACCCTGCAACAACCTTACGATGGCATAAAGTAAATAATGAAATGAAAAATAAAATTAAAGTTTATTTTTTTTAATCATTTCAGCCCAAGCAAGGTGAGAATGCCACTAGTACACAGGGGGTTACAGGGAGTGAAAGTGAGAGAAAAGACTGAATGTAAGGAGGATTGAGGAAAGGACAAAAGATGAATGGGATCCTAGAAGATGGCAATGGATATTGTATTTAAATTTTTAAAGATTGTAGTTATCAGGGAAACAAGTAAACAAAAGGGAGTTCCAAGGGCAAGAAGTTCGAACAAAGAAACTGTTGGAGTCGCAGTTGCATTTAGCTATTTCAACAGTAAAGTCTTTAAGTTTAACTTGTCTAGTTTGAATAGAGGAAAAAAATACCTTAAGAGAAACTGAGTAAATGAGGAGGTTTTTTTTTAATATACAAGTATCATTGTGGGTAACAAAAATAAATAATAATGTTTATATAGGGAGGGATTTGGGCACTTTGGTGTAGCCAGCTTGTCTTGCTAGAGATCAGTTAGTTACCAAGTTCAATCCTCCCTAAAAGTGCTCCATACTTTCGGCCTTGTGCCAGATCTAAGCTATGCTTAGTAAATATCTGTAAGGTGGGATTTAGTCATGTTTTTAAGAGGTTATTTTTTTTGTTACATTGGTTTTGGAACAGGAAGCAGAAGCAAGCTTTGTGATTGCCAGAGTTAATGAAGACGACTCAGTAGTGGTTGAGAGAGAAGTAGGAGAGAAAGAAGAGAAAAGGGAGACAGCTTACCTTAAAGTTAAGAAGTGTGATCAAGAATTGGTAAAAGGAGTCAAGGCTTACAGACTAGATATTATTTTCCTTCTCTAGCACATATTTTGTGTTGTGAATTGGTATGTATGTGCAGTTCTTCATTCATGTTGCTGGTGGTTTAAATTATCACAATAAAACTACAGTTTGGGTTGCCAACCACCCTTTAGAAAGGACTTAGGCTTTTCTTTTTTAGTTCTTTCACTCAGTGTTCTTTGTTAAATTTGCAAGATCAAAAAAAAAAATATCATTTTTCATTAATTTTATTTTTTTTTATATCTAGATGAATTAAATTAAAAATTATTACTTATTATAACTTGACAGGGTGGTTAGCAACTAAGTTTTATCTAGTCTGGCTCAAGGCCAAAGGCACCTGGAAGAATAGAACTCATTCATTAGTGACTTGCGATGTCAGTTAGACAGTGCAGTGAGATCAAGCCTGGCTAGGTCGATTGTTACACACACAGCTTTCTTTGTGCTATGCTTACAAAACTTACTATCAGAAAAAAAAAAAAAAAAAAAGAAAAGTTTTTCAAATTTTTATTATTATTTTTATTATTATCTACTTGTAACGGTAAATTTTAATTTTAACACCCGAGCGTCATTCACTGCTGAATTATTTTCTTTCAGAAATTAGTACGCGCTTCCGTAAAGCGATTTTTTTTGTCCTAAATTTAAGAAGAAAGTTAACTTTCAAATATATATGTATACATCAACAAAAAGAATAACAAAAGAAAAAAAAAAAACACCTAACCCTAATTTGAAAGTTAACTTTCTTCTTAAAATAAATTACTTTGTTATTCTTTTATTTGTCGATGTTTTGTTTACATATATTTGAAAGTTAACTTTCTTCTTAAATTAAGTACAAAAAAAAATAAATAAATAAATAAATCGCTTTACGGAAGCGCGTATTAATTTCTACAAGGAATTACCGTGAAGGAAGTAAATAGGCCCAAATTGTATACGTCCACCAACAAAATTCAGCACTGAATTATTTATCAATAAGCCGGTAATGACTGACGAAAGACCAGGAAAAAGTCCGATTTTTTTTCGGGTCGTTAACATCCAAAAAGGTAGGTTTCTTCAATATCTAAGTTGTTGATTTGAGTTCAGCATTTACATTTGCACGGAGATAAGACTATTTTGGAAAAATTTGAAGGGATATTAGCGCTCGGGTGTTAAAATAAAAATTTACCCTACTTGTGGTAACTATTCTGATGAAAATAGTAATTTTGACTAGTAAAGAATTGTTACAAAAATAAATATAAGTGTTGTCAGCACGATGCTTGTCAATGGAGTGGATAAACATTAAACAACAAATAAATAAACAATGGAAATTTAACGAAAGCAGCAGATTCGTTTTCTTTTGAGTGAGAAAATGGGATTTTAAAGAATAAAATATGAAAAAAAAAGGTTATGAATTGGCTTTGAAAGTTCCTATTGGATTAAATTAAAATTAAACAAAAGTAAAACCAAATTAAATATCACAAACGAAATGTCCGCAAAGGAAAGTTTCTGTGTAACAAAAAAAAAAAAAAAAAAAAAAAAAAACGTTTGAAGATAAATTTAAAAAAAAAAGTCAAATTTCTCGCCAAACTGTTTTTTCTGCTAAAATATTGATGGAAATTAAAGTCATAAAACTAAAAAGGCCATTTGAAGACTTTTTAAGTGAACTTAATTGTTAAACTTTAATGCAAATTCAAACACTTGTGGGTTGTGGCGAAGTTGGCAATTACTTTCTTTAAAAATAATTGTTTAAAAGATTTCAATTTGGATTTGCTTCAAGTTACTCGACCCTCGAAGTTAGAAATGCTGCTGAAAACATGTTTTTTTTAAAGTTGAATTTTATTTTTAAATCATCTGTCAATGTACGTAGTCACTAATATTTTTTTTATTTTTTTATGACACTTTTTACGTACGAGCAGGTTTAAAATTGGTAAAAACAAAACAAAAATGACACCGGGAAACAGTGAAAAAAAATAAAATAAAATCTCTAGCATTTAAATTAATAAATAAGGTAAGGAATTTAAAAATTAAAATAACATTTTTAAATTACAAAACTTGAATTGACGAAGAACATTTTTTTAAAAAATAATTTAGTTCAAAAGTTTATGTACTCACGCATAAAAACGCCGTTAAAAAGATACAGCTGATTGTTTTTGTGATTTTTGTTTTAAAATTTGGATAATATCCTCGTTTACAGTTTGTATTTCATTTTTAATTTTCTTATTCACAATTTATTTTCCCCTTAACAAAAAAAGTTAACGTCAAATAAATCTGTTGTTTAGTGTGGACGCTTCTTAAAATAATTTTTCCTTCTTGAAAGATCAATAAAAACACAAACTTCTTAATCTTTGTCAACTGCTTTTTGTTTACCTGTAACGTTAAAAAGTTTATATACATAATAATTAGAAAAAAAAAAAAAAAAATGAAGTAAAATTAGTAGACGTAGTAGTAGTGATAATTACGTCCGGCTCGCTCGGATCTTCTTCACCGGCGACACGACCATTGATTGTTGTTGATTTTATTTACTGTCGAGGTTTTAAAAAAAGCAACAAGATGTCACGTGACTTTAGCGCGCTTAGCAACGTGGCATTACCTTGACAACGGTCACCTCTTCTTTTCGTCCCTCCTAACAGCAACGCAACTCTGCTCGTCAATGAGCTGACAGATTTTTTCGTTCTTTCTTTTCTTTCTTTCTTTCTTTCTTTCTTCCTTCCTTCCTTCCTTTCTTTCTTTCACAATGTAATTTATTTAATATTATTTGGGTTATTTAACTTCTTTCTTTTTACTTTTCTTTGCAATCAAAATTGGCTTCAACCACTTGACGCTTAACTTGGAACTTTAATGATTTATGTTTGGCAGCTGCATATTTCCCTCTTGCCCCTACTCTTCTACGAATATATATATATATGTATATATATATATATGCACACACACTCGTTGCCGAGTATTGGAACGCTCATCGCCATTTTCTTCTGTGTGAAATGAGTTCTATGTTGGAAACTTCTTTGTGAAATGAGTTCTATGAGGGTTCAGGAGATGGAGAGCTCTGGTTTTTCTTTGGGCTTCCTTCGTTTATTTTTCTTCGGGTATTTTTGAAGTATATTGTTTTTTTCATCGACTGCTCTTCTCCAATTGGTTCTTTAGACGCGAGAAGAAAAATCTTTGAGCATGAAAGCCTTTGGCTGCGAATTGTTTGAGGTGGTCCATGGTACACACACTTCAGCCGACACTATCCGCTGCGGCAAACCAGGGCTTGACAGGCAGTTACATGCAAGCTGTCTGTCTCTCTCTCTCTCTCACACACACACAGACACGCATATATGTATATTAGTCGTCTGAAGATAATATGTAAAGATAATATGTCAACTGTCGACCCGTTCACCTTAGAATTTTTATGGTTCCAGTAAAGTTGTTTTTAGTGATACGCGATCATCGAAAAAAAGGATTACAATATTTCTTTGCTATAAATGCATATCATTAATTATTGTAAAACCGGCTTCAACTGTCCGAAAATTGTTTTTCTAAATGTTGTAAATAATATATTGTTTTACTTTTACTGCATTATAGGTCAGCGACTTTTCCTCGAGGCTAATTTCCTATTGAGTGTGGCTTCATTTTATTATGTCAAAATAATTACACTCGGAAAAATCGGCTTCTTTTTTAGAATCTCCAACTTTTCTCAACCTCGTACGATTTTTTCAGAATACTTCAAACTTATATTCTTCAGCAACATTTTTACACAAAATACTCTAAAAAGGTAATCCTAAACTAATATTTAGCTGGAGATCCAACAATAAAAGAAACAATAAAAGAACAGGAATTAAAACGACAGAAGATAACCATTGATATTGTAATGAAATTTTTGAAGATCAAAGTTGACTGTGAAGTAAGAAGTCAGAAGAGTTAGCATAGAACTTACGGTTAAATCTAGCAATTTTGATTGCGAAGTGAGGTGACCTTACCGCCAATCTATTAGGTTGGTGCAAAAATAATGACGTAATAATGTCGTTTTTTGACGTATTTAACGTCAAAAAACGACATCATTACGTCATTATTTTTGCACCAACGTAATAGATCATACACACGCACACACACATTTCACCCCAAGCAAAGCAGGAAGCCACTAGGACGCAAAGGCTTACAGAAGATTTGGAGCAAGATCAGATAGGAGTGATAGAGGAAAGGATGAGGAGAAGAATAGTGGATAGATCAAGGCAACTGGAGATGTCAATTGACATTACATTTGAATAGTTGGAGATTATAGCTCTCAGAGAAACTGGAATAGGGAAGGGAGTTCCACAGGCGAGAGGTGCAAGATATGAAGCTATTGGAGTAGAAGAGACGGCTACATTTAATAGTTTCGACAGTGAAAGGATGAGAGCGGGATGCCAGCCTCGTAGGGCGCTTGAATTCATGAAGTCTGGGAATTACCATGAAAGTATTTGTAAAAAAGACAGAGAGAGGCGTCTGTGAGAGAGTGACTGTAGACGAGATGCCAGATCAGGGCCAATTATATTGCATATCCGCCTCTGGATCTTATCAAGAACCCCGAGGCAAACAGAAGGGGCTCCAGACCATATATGGCAGCAATACTCCATGCAAGGGCGAATTGTTGATTTGTAGATCTGGAGGATCGATTCCGGGGAGCCAACTTTCCTTGCGGTGGACGAAACAATTGACTCATATATATATATATATATATATATATATATACAGAACTAAGTGTAACATAGCTCATAAAAGTGTAAAAAAGCTCATTCTTCAACCAACTTTCTAATGTGAGAAATTGACTATAAATGTGTTTATTTTTAAAACATTAAAACGGCATTAAGTTACCATTTTGTAGCGGCGGTGTCATGTTTCAAGAAGAGGGGTGTTTTCTTGTGTTGGAGGGGGGATATATATTTAGTGGATAGGCTAGTATTGTCGCACGATATTCTTTTTCAAACAAGATATAGAGTAAGAAGTCCCTCAGAGAGAAAAAGAGAAACGCCTTATCACCTCAACATCATGTGGTTAAAGAGAAAAAGAAAAGAGGGAGGGGATGTTTGCACCAATTTCTTTTTATACTGCTTCATAAAATACGACCTGGCGAGTGTTAGAAGTAACCACAAACAAAGAAGGGTAATCCCACACCTTCGTAAGAATAATGTCATACAATAAAGGAATATTTGATAAAATTCATTTTATTTTAGACTGTACATTCATCAAAATATAAAGTTCACAAAAAACACATTTCGATCGGTGAATGCCCAATCAACGAGAAGGGCAAGTGTATATACATATGTGAAATGCTTTTTTGGAGATAATGTGGTGGCCCCCCAGAAATTATTTTCACTAAGTCATTTTGAAAAATCTATATCTCTTGATATCTAAAATACGAACATCACCTATTATCTTTAAAAATAGTAATTTAAATACTTTCACTGGTGCACTGTTGCCTGGCTGTGCTGACCTATTTTGGGAAAAATCGGAAATTGCTATTTACTGGAAATAAAGGACAATAGAGACACTGACAGCGATTTTATTTTCGATATGATGTTCTAAGCTAAACAGTACCCACAATACACAAGGTAATAAAAATACGCCACAAAAGAAATAGGTATGCTATTCTGTGCTGGTCTGGAAATAGCACTAAGCCATAGTTATTTTATATAATAAACACTATGGACCAACATTTCATGTAGAAGTTGGTGTTGTAGTAATCCGCTACGTCTGACCGAACGTTCTGAACAAAAACACAATATTTTCCTGTTCCGCCTGGTGTAAAACCGCAACAACTCATCGACTCCTTCAAATCTCCCCCTGCCCAGACGCCGGCGTTCCGCGTTGTTTATGTTCTTTTCTCCCTTCTTTCACTTGCATGCGTGAATCCACTTTCCGTGGCTTTACGAGACTGCCCGCGTGAGGATACGTGACCATTCGCAATATAAGCTTGCTGGGGGCGGCCATGTTTCTTTTTCCGGTCAAGTAGATAAATCTTGCACGCGGAACATATACACTGCCGTTTGCGATCAGGTGGGAGAATATTTTCGTTCCAATTATTACTATACTCCCCCCTGATCTCGTGATCACAAATATCGCATGGGGGTGGCGCTCATTTCCTCCGGGTGCTCCTTCTCAGAGGAGCAGGGTGCTCTTCCATCGGGTTTCCCACATACCCTCTCTATCTCCACTGATTTGGTCATTCTCATATTGGTATCTTCTTCAGACGATGATTGTGCAGATGAATGTTGGCTTTTTGATCCACAAGACATTCTGACCCACATGTCGCTTCCAAACAATGTGTCGCTTTCGTCTTCCCTTGTAACGGAAAATCCGTCGTGCCTGCGAAGGTCTTTCACATGGCGGGGTGTGCCATTGACCAGCACTGACTGAGGACTGATTACTCCGTCAACCCGTCCCTTGCTAAATCTGGTAGTGCACCGGCCGTCCGGTGGTTTAACCCAAACAGGCTCCCCAACTTGGTATGTGGTACTTCTTACTTTAGGAGATGAAGGTCTGGGGTCTATGCCTTTAGCGCACTGCGCATACCGGTGTATGCCATTTGCTGGTGCACTAGACGGCGTTTCGTTATCCTTGGGTGTCACATTATACCAGTACACAGCCTCCGGTATTGAGCAACGCGACCTCGCAGCTATTCTCTTGACAGTACGGTGACACCTCTCCGCAATACCGTTACCCTCTGGAACGTAAGCACACCGGTAACGCATTCGTATACCCCATTCGTCTGTGAAAGCGAGGAAAGTTTGGCTGCAAAAAGCTGGAGCATTATCGGTCAGTATTTCAGTCGGTGCACCGCGCTCAAAGAAGACGGACCTCAGTTCTCGCACGATGGCCGACGCGTCCTGACGCGTCAGTTGGCGCCACACAGTGAAACGTGTTGGCCCGCAATCGGTCAGCTTCAGAAATCCATTGCCACAGTAATGGGTTACATCCATACTAAGCCGATACCAGTTTTCTTCTACTTCAATTTTTCCCTTTTCCCACCGGGCCGGAGCAGGGTCGATCGATTGGCATTCTTCACAATTTTGTATTATCGATCTGACTATTGCTTTCGTGGTAGAGGGGCATATCCTACGGCAGAAATAGGTCGTACATCGGACGCCAGGATGTCCACATTGTCGATGTATGGTTTGGATTCGTTCAGGTGTTAATTGCACCGTTAGGGCGCCACACATTAAAGATAAGAAATCTAACCTGTGCCTTATCAAATTTAGCCATCTCTTTGGTACTCGAGTCAGCTCATCTGCCAAATTCTGCTCCGACGCAACAAGAGTAACATCAACTTTGAGACCATACTCGTGGATTAGCTGTGGCAGGATTGTTAACCTTCTTCGAATCAGCATCTCGCTAGCTGCTTTGGTTCTTACTCGGGCTCTTCCCGTCAGTGCGTCGGTTAACCAATGGTAGACGCACACGGAGTCTTTGTGTAGATGAATTGTTTTGGCCTGCCATTGCAGTGCAAGGTTGAGACCTTCCATGGTGGCATCAAGCTCTGTTAAATTTATATGCTGAGTGTCGTTCGTCGGACGAAGCTAGCATGCATCCTCCAGGATGTCACCGTGTCTCTCCAGCACCACGCTAGTCGCCAATGAGCTCGCATCAACCCATGCGTTTATCTCTTCTACAGATACATTCCAGTTCCCTCGAACAGGGCCATCACGGGTGATCCTCGCCAGTACTTCTTCCACGACTTGCCTGAGAGAGACGTCGTCTATCGAGTCATCCCATCCCATCCCTTGGTCTTCGTGGTTATGCGTCTCTTTAGGACACCAGCTATTACGCGCAGCCAACCGCAAACAGGGAAGTGGCCCACCAACTTCCCACACCAGGAAAATATGGTACGCCGTGTCATCTCAGCCGGGGGTTCTGGAATGGCAGTTCCTCGCTTCCAACGTAAAGTGTCACGCTCCCCCCAGACCTTAAGACCCAGCACTTTAGCTCCGTGCTTTAGGCGCTCAGGGTTTTTACAAGTTAAACCAAAGGATTCCAACTTGGTCTTGACCTCGTCTGCAGATAATACGTTCTCATTTACATATATGTCGTCAATATAGGATGACGTCGTCCTTTTCATCTGTTCTTCTTGTGCCAGCACTGTACTGACGATAGCCTTCATGATCATTGGCGCCACGTTTAGCCTGAAGCCCAACCGCGTGAGGCAATATCTTTTCCCCTTGATTAGTACAGTTTGAAATGCCTAGAGAGACGTGGACTCGTACTTGTAAGTAGGCCCTCCGCAGATCAAGCAGTGCCACATTAACTCCTTGCTGACGCCACTCCCTCAATCTGGCTGTACATACGTCTGCATCCGCAGTGAAGGCATCCACGTGTTCATTGAGCTCTCTGCAGTCCATCACCGGGCGCACCTTGCCTTTGGTATGTTGTACGACAGCCATTAGAGGAATCAAACCCTTAGGAGGTCCTAGTCGTTCCTGGGGGTATTGGATCAACCAACCGTTTGTGATTCACATTTGCAATTCCTTCTCGTACTCTCCCCTGATGTTATCGGGTATCTTATATTCTGCAACCTTATTACGAAGTAGAGTTGGTGCGTCTTTCAGGGTCCATTTCCACTTGGTAGTCCATATCCTCTTGGTATGATCAAAAGCGGCCTCAAAATCCGGTTCTTTGACACAAAGGGCTGCACATGCTTGTTTTCCTCCACCGAGTTTCACGTCTCCGGCTGGCGTGATCATGACGCCTCCTAGTGCGTATTGCGTCAGTAGGTCGTAATCGAGAGTCCTCTCACGAGCCACTAAAACGTTGACCTTGGCATAACCGCCTCCATGAGTGAGAATCGACACGGTCCCTACTCCACAACATGCCCGGGAAATTCCGTCAATTGTCTGCATTTCTACTTGTTGTTCACTCCATACATTACATCGGTCAGCACTAATTATCGATTGGGAACAACCAGTGTCGACGAGAGCCGAACATCGCATACCATCAACTTGCACGTTAACTACAGGCAATGTCGCATTTACTGGCCAAGAGGGGGCGAGGCTAGCGACGGCATCTCGTCCCCGGACCCTTTTCCCGAACAATTTCGCGCTATGTTGCCTAGCTCGTTACAGCGATGGCAGCGCAATCGCTCCCGTGTTCGTTGGTTATTGACACCTCTTGCATTACCCTGGCCTCGACAGTGTCTGGAATAGTGGTTAGGACCACCACATCTGTAGCATTGTGGGCTTTCTCGTGGCCTTAGCACGGCGGAATCACTTGCAGCATGTTGTCTCCCGGACAGTGTGTCGGTTGTTCTCGCAGCCGCCGCAACCATTTCTGTGTCCTTCAGAATATTTCGGGCCCTGGCTAGCAATTCATCGATGCCCAGTTCGTCCAGTCTCGAGGATGATCGCAGCAGCCGACTGACATTGTCAGGAAGCCCAGCCAAAAAAAGCACAATTCCAATATGCGGTCAGTTGCTCCGCCAAACGGTACCGCTAGCTTCGTTAAATCTGCTAGATAGACGTCTGTTGCGGACCCGGTGTGTGAATGTGGCTAATGCAGTACTGGCGTACGAAAAAGGTGGCCTTGTGCCAGACACTACACACAACTACCGGATCCACAAACAAAGTAAATAGGAGAGGAGAGAAAGAGGAATATTATATAAATATTCAACACGTGTTCTTTCTCATACTAAATTTCACAATCTCCTGGATGTTAAAAAGGAAAAAGGAAAAAAGGGTCATATCAACGCGCACAAGAAGGAAGAAAAATTGGTAGGCACAAAGAATGACTGAAGCAAGACTTGCAAATAAACACAATTACAATTTTATTAAATGTTCAACAAGTAGATTGTCTCGAACGTGGAGACAGAGATTAAACGGTTGTAACTTGCAAAAAGACTATGAGGCAGTCAAAAATAGTTCATCCGATTTTAGCGCCAAAAAAGAGGAAACAAGATGGCTTTGGCGGGAACAGTTTCTCTGTGAGAAAGTTCTGGAAGGATGTCTGCCCGAGTAATTAGAAACATGAATAATATTGCAAGGAATAAAAATACTCACTGCGTAGTTTTGTATTAATGTGAGTGTATGTGAATCTTTTTAAGGTAACTGGTTCGCACGAGAGAAATACAGAGTTCGTTATCAGTTTAGCAATTTTGGTCGAAAAGAATTTTGAGTTGGTTGTTCGCGTCAAGACGAGAAAATGGTCTTGGAAATGTAAGTGACGACCGCATTGCAGCATATAGTAGTGAGTAGAAACAGTTCGTAAGTTCTGTGCATCCAGACGAAAGTTAGTCTTGGGAAGGTGTGACGACCGTATTGCAGAATATAGTAGTGAGTAGAAATAGTTCGTAAGTTCTGTGCATCAAGACGAAAGTTAGTCTTGGGAAGGCGTTAAATATCCCAGCTCGTTTATGGTTAGGAGCGTGGGGTAATTGTGTCGTTTCAGCTTCGAATCAGAACAGCTACTGATTTGAAATCCAAAACGCCGGTCTCTCGTGACGTAGAACTCATCGCGCGGGAAAAAAACAAATTTCAAACATCAGTAGCAGCCAATCCCGAGGGCGTCGGCAATACTATCAGCAGCAGCTAGCTCACCGACGATTACTACTATATCTAGCTACACGAGAAAGGAAGGGATGCAATCCGCGCATGCGCACGTCTAAATATTGCTGTGGAAAATGTTAGGCGTTCCACACGTCCACCGTCTCGCCTGGTTCGATCCGTCGCCCGACAAACTGCTTTCACGCGATGAAGGAGTTTGTCCCAAAAGCAGTGTACAGGGCACGCTTAATTTCTTCCAGATCCGCATCATCCTTAAGGTGTTGGTATACCGCATAGGCCCCTTTCGTGAGTCTCAAGGGGATCACCGTCGCTGGTTCTTTCACTTTAAATATTCTGCAGACCCGTTCAGCTTTTTCGAACCATTCGACGATGGATGGGCCCATGGGAGAGCCGTCAAATTCAGGAATTAATTTCAGGTCGAACTTATCCATAGATGACAAGCGCCGAAATAGTCGGTCGTCTGCTTTGTGTAGATCGCTTCTTATCCCCTGCACAAACGTCTACAGTGCAGCAGCACTAGTTTAAATTTTTTCTTCGGAAAACTCACTTAAACCACACAAAATGCCAGAAACAAGATCCAACACGACAGCTGAGACTGATGCCGAAATAGCTTGTAGAAGTTGGTGTTGTAGTAATCTGCTACGTCTGACCGAACGTTCTGAACAAAAACGCAATATTTTCCTGTTCCGCCTGGTGTAAAACCGCAACAACTCATCGACTCCTTCAAATCTCCCCCTGCCCAGACGCCGGCGTTCCGCGTTGTTTATGTTCTTTTCTCTCTTCCTTCACTTGCATGCGTGAATCCACTTTCCGTGGCTTTACGAGACTGCCCGCGTGAGGATATGTGACCATTCGCAATATAAGCTTGCTGGGGGCGGCCATGTTTCTTTTTCCGGTCAAGTAGATAAATCTTGCACGCGAAACATATACGCTGCCGTGTGCGATCAGGTGGGAGAATATTTTCGTTCCAATTATCACTGCATTTCACATTCTTGAAAATGTGTGTATATATATATATATATATATATATATATATAATGTGTGTGTGTGTGTGTAAAACCCACATTCGGTTAAAAAATATCGTACTTGATAATGGCTAAAAGAATAGCCGAATGCGCTCGGATATGCAGAGCCTTTGGACAGTTTTTACACACTTTGTGTCCAGAAAAGAAAACTTGTACAACATAAGAGAATTGAATAAAAAAGGTTAATCGCAGTGCCTTGTTAGTCGTCTTTAACAAAACTTCTATAAAAGAGAGATTTCTACCAAGATCCCCAATATATATTTGTTTTAAAGCATGAGTTTTCAAAGACGCCCATCAGCTGCTATTGCGTATCTCCTCTCTAAGCAATCGTCATTTTTGTTGTAGCCTAAACTCACTACAATAGTTTAGATAAGTTCTTGCGAAAGTTAATTTGGTGTGTTCATCAGTTGTTGAGTTGTGTCGTGTATTACTTATGTGTTGGTGGATGTTGGTGGTCAATTTCATCGACAATCTTAGCGAAATATATTGTATTAAAGATTCGAATAATACTGACAGGGCTTCAGGAAATGTTTTCAGTAATGTTTCTGAGAGGACGGACATACGGTATTCTTCCCAATTTTATTAGCTACTGGAACGTGCTCTTTCGATCCTGTTTATTGTTTTTTTCCCTTCGTTTTTATTATTCCAAGCAAGGCAACAAAACCACTAAGACTCAAGGGGGTTACTGAGTGTGAAAGAATCAGAAAAAGAAAAACATTATTAAGGCGCGAGATCAATAAAAGAAGAGAAATCAAGAAGACAGTGGTTATCTACTGTCTTCTTGATTTCTCTTCGTTATCGATTGGCATTGAATTTAAATTTTTGAAGATCAAAGTTGGCAGGAAAGCATGGAGCCGGAAGAGAGTTTTACAAGCAAGAAGTGTGACAGAAGAAAATGTTAGCATGGAACTTACGGTTGCACCTATTCAGTTCAATTGTAAATTGACGAGGCTTTGTTACCAATCTAGTACTGCACTTAAATTCATAAAGTCTAGGTACCATAGAGAAAAGTTCATAAGAATAATTACTATGAAAATATTTATAGAAAAGGCACAGGGAAGCTACACTACGTCGATGGAAAAGTGACTGAAGCAGAGATGACAGGCCAGGAGCAATAATATTATGTATTCTTTGGATTTTGTCAAGAATTTTCTAATATATAGCACAAGCACCAGAACATATGCGGCAGCAATATTTGGAGTATGGATGAATGGTAGATTTATAAATATATAAAATAGATTCTGGAGAGAAAACTTCTCTGGGACGACACAATGAACCAATTTTATTAACAGCAGATCTAGGAATTTATTCAATATAATCTTTTCACTTTATGTCAGCAGAGAATGTTATCCCAAGAAACCGCAATTAGTGACCCTCCTGGAGGTTAGCATCAGTTATGTTGATAGAAGACAGAATGGTTTCTCTCAGCCGATTAATACAGAGAAGTTTCATTTTGGAGGCGTTAAAATTAACACGACATTCCTTGTCCCAATTAACAGCAGATTGTGGGTATTTTTTAAAGATCAGCTGCCAATTTGGACTTATCGGACCGATCAGACTTACTATTGAGACAGGAGTAAATTGTTTTGACATCAGCATAGATACTGAGTTGAGTTTCGAAGGTTGGAGACAATTACAATAAACAAATCGTTTTTTAATCAACTTTTTTCTCTCTCAATTTTCTTCGCCTCTGTTAATCTGATCATAAATACTTGAGAATTATCAAAGCACAGGGGCTACATTGTAATGGAAACTCTTTACACATCATTTTACTCGTTCTGAAATGACTTTCTTCTTTTTATAACGCAATTTGAAAGCTCTCATTACATTTAAATTTTAGTGATGAATTTAGACATATGTTTAACAAATTACAACACGGATGGGGCTTCTCAGAACGAATTGCGCAAAGGGATGGTTAGCAAACTCGTTAAGAGTGTTCATTTCTTACGAGTACTCCTCAGTATCTGTCTATATTTATGAGATGAGGTATTATGTATACTATTTACATTATTCAGGCTATTGTCCTCATTTTAATTGCCATATTTATCACAGCGTTTCGGCTGTTGTACTCTCCGGCCTTCTTCAGGTGGTTGGAATGTCGAACTGAACCCTTTATTTCGATCGCTGGGGTAGACTGTTCTAGTTCCACGTGCCATGTCTAATGGATGTCAGTTATCAGTTATCTCCTGTTAATTCACCTCTCCAAGTTCTCCGCTGCCTTAACCAGGTATTGAACTCACCAACGCCTTTATCCACAGTACCATGTGTCCTTAAGGACATCTGTGTATGAATTTCTGGAACTTATAAACTTAATGTATTCAGCAATCATTTTTTTACCAGTGCTCATATTGCAATTTTTGCTGTCATCATTGCGTGTTTTTTTTGTTTTTTTTTTTACCGGAGCTCATATTATGGATACTCCTCTTTGGTAATTCGTGTGAAAGCTGGGTGAATATCTCGCCGCAAAGATAGCTGCGTTCTTTCCACAAATACCAGCATTTAGTGTTCAAAACTACGGTCAAGAACCCTGTGTAGTAAAAGTTCCGCAGTGAAGGTTCAACAATATAATGGCTATGTTAGAATAATTAATGGAGTGCGAGAATATGTAGAACGATAGAAGTTATGTAGGAATACTGAGATCGCTCGTAAGCAGAAATAGCGATGTTTGTAGAGAAAAGTCAAAGCAAACAATAATAAATGTCATTTCTGTCAATGGGCTAACGATTGATTTGCGTGTAGATAAGATCAGTAGTGTAGTTGGTTAAATCAACGCAGAGTTCATCACCTGATATTCCCATGCGGTGACCAAGCTCAACTTCGGTGGTAGTATGGAAACCAGTGTTTCAACGTGATTTGGCCGTAAGTCTTAAGTAAGTTCTCTTGTTGGTCAACACAAGTATGACAGTTGTAAGTTGGTTAAATTCTAGCAAACGGAATAAATAGATAAAGTCAGACGAAGATGAAAGTCTCTCGTCAAACGAAGTATCATTTGGCGGAGAGTTATTAGTATTAGTTACACCCCTCACCAAAAAAAAAGAAAAAAAAAGGCCAACAATTTGAGTTCAGATTCGTCTTTTTATACAAGTAAAAACCCCACCTCCAAAAATTAAGTGCTACAAAAATATTTTTTCGGTTTAGTTTTTGATTGGCAAAGGTGATAATTAATTCGGAACCATTAAAATAAAAGAATTCTTAGTTTAGATACGATGTAGTGATGAATTCAAGCTACAGTTTTGAATGTTGATTTTCAAATCATATAGGCCCTTCTCCTTAGGAGATTGGCACAAAACAATATTTCTATCCAAAATTTTCGTCATTTGACAGTGTGCATGTTTTTTTTATTTTTTAATATTTTCACACCAAGTAAGGCGACAGGACGCAAGGGGTTACATGGAGTGAAAGAGAATGAGAAGACTTTAGTGAGGAGTAGAAAAGGACAATAAAGGAACAGCGTTCAGGAAGACGTAATATAGAGATTGTCGTTTCATTTAAATAAGGGAAGAAATCGCAAGGAAATTTCACAGGCGAGAAGTAAGAGAAAAGAGACTATTAGAATAAAACTGACGGCTGCATTTTTAGCTCAACAGTAAAACGGAAGGTAAAATTTGTAAATATCACATCCACTCGACGCTATACCTTCTTTGTTGAAGTCTTCAAGGATTTTTATAGCTCGCTATATTTTGATCAGGTCTTGAATTGCGCCCGCCTCTTCACAGCCAGTGAATGATACTAAATTTAATCATTTGTTTATTCTCAGTTATTAAATGAAGCTTGGCACATTATGTTTTCTATTGATCTTAAAGCTCTATTTCGATACGCCACGACATGTTTTGAATGAGTTTCATTTGAAGCAGTGTATGAAATTCGAGGCAGGTATTATTTCAATGTGCACTGTTGTGCGTGTCTGTAACTAGGCGAATGAATTGATCAACATTGTAAACTGCTCTGCTTCCTGAAAGTCTTGGCCTCAACACAATTTTGCAACTAACTGTATGAATAGCTAATTGCAAGATCACGATACTTGTTTAATTTGGTATTTTAATCATTTTTCTCCACAATTTCATACTGTTAAAATATAAGATGATATTTTCAAATAAACAGCATGGAACTTGTATAGCTTTAACAATGAAATGACATTAATATTTCAAGTCTTATACAGAAAGCTAAACTTTCTGTTATTGATGTTTATATATATATATATATATATATATATATATATATATATATATATATATATATATATATATATATATGAAAAGAAAGAACAGTAAGATATATAATCCGGTGTTCTTATAGATATTTTTATTTTTACAAAATAGTGCTCAATGTAAATTTACATAGCATTAATACTTATACTTAATGTGAAAATAATTTTGCATACTGTAAGTGATTCTAATACATTTACTTGTTTTAAAAAGAAATATAGTATATTAAAAATTAAAAGTGAAAATATTTTTTTTTAAATCGTAGTTAAATAAAACGTATTCAAACCTAAACACCCACCCCAAATCTTTAAGTTTACAAATAGAAAAAAATGCCGTAAGAATTTTTGCCGTTAACAATAAATTAAAAAAAAAATCTAGACGACATGCATTTAACGGATGTTAGAATTCATTGAAAAATACATCCCTACCCTTACCAAAACGTAACTAATAACTGATACAACAAAATACAGCAATAATGAACACGCAAACATACATTGTCTGGTTGAATTGGATTTCTCTGTATCCTTGGAAACGTGAATTATGATTTTTTGCTGTGCCTTAAAATCGAGTATTTTTAAAAATAAGTTATTCCAAAATTCGCTTGAGGATGAAATGGAACTAATGTCTTTAATTACAAAATTAAATTTGAAGCTTTTAGCTTCCATTTTTGAAACATGATTAGAACTGTGTAGCGAAAAAAAACCTATTTTAAATCAATTAACTTATAATATATATATATATATATATATATATATATATATATATATATATATATATATATATATAAGAGAAAAACCGCAAACGTGTTTGGTTGTAATGTGGATTTTTTAAAAAATATATATACTAATATACTAATTCCTTATAAAAATATATATACTAATATACTAATTCCTTATAATAAGACAGTATGTATGTATGGAGAGGGAATATACGTATACGTACGCATGGTGACAAAAACACAAAAAAATGGAAATAGATCTAAGAAGGGGTCATTAAAAGATAAGAATATAGATATCTTTCTCACCCTTTTTCGGACCAGTCTTAATTGTTTCATTCCCCTTCACGCAGAACTTTTTCACTGTCAGTTCAAGGAAGACATTTGGGTCACTAACACAAAAAAAGAGAATGTCTAATATCGAGAATATTTAACATCGAAAACCATAAGAAAAATTAATTCTTTTTAATATGTGGAAATATTCTTCTTTTGCCTGATGAAGGCCGCGTGACCGGAAACACATGTAGCAAAATTATGGAAAATAAATAAATCCACATTACAACCAAAAACGTTTGTTGTTTATCTCTTCTTTTTAATATACACACTTTTCTCTTGTTGGAACTACTATAACCTCTTCCCTTTATATATATATATATATATATATATATATATATATATATATATATATATAGAGAGAGAGAGAGAGAGAGAGAGAGAGAGAACGATATGGCGAAAGAAAATGGTCGCTAAAAATATAAAATTTGGAATACAACTTATTTTTTTTATTATATTATTAAAACAACATTTGATTTTACTTTATTTTATAATTTAATTGAGCCACAAAGAAAGAACGTGGACATTAAGTGTCCTTATTCTGAAAACACGAAATAAACAAATTTAGCGGTTTCAAAGCATATCTCAAATTGTTTACCGTCTTTAGTAAAGTCAAATTATTTTGAATCTTTTCTGTTAATTCAACTCAAATAATGTAAAATTACTTATCGAAAATATTAATTTACCCCAAGAAATAGATTTTAAACAAAAAGTTTTTTTTTTTTTCATTAAATTTTTGACACTCTTTTGAAATTATAAATTTTAAATCAAAATTTGTTTAGCTTGTCTCGCAACAACTCCAACCTTTAGAATGAAAAATTAACAAAATTCAGGGAGTTATTGACGTTCCGTAAGTGCGGATGATATTCCAGGTACAAAAAATTAAAAAGAAAATTGCGGCTTGTTTATCGGGGCGAGCGTGAAAATAGCGCACCCGAGTCATCTACATTTGGGGCGATCGCAAAATACATTCCAATCGAAGCGCAATGGAAGGTTCTTGCTCTGGGTTTATTGTGTGAATTTTAGTAAATATAAATTATTTTTATTTTTGGATGAATTAATACCGAAAAGATACTTTGCTGCTTCGGATTTACTTGACTTAAAAATATTACAATATTATTTTAGGGGTCGAATGTATTACTGGGGGGAATAACTTCAAATATAGCAAAAGAAAAGATGTTCTTTAACATGCTTTTCCTTCAATGTTCCGTATCTTCCATGATGTGGGTGATCATGGGCTTCCACAGCTTCCTATCTTGTTGAGCTAAGTAACTGGTCATTCCTCTGTCCTGTTTTTTCTATTCATTCACTCAAACTGAAATGCGTTACTTGCTGATCCTTCCTGCTTCTTTTGCTGTCAATATGCCATGTTAGTTAAATTTTCGAGTTCCTCTTTCTTTATTATGTGACCCATATCTCGCTTTCTGATTGGAAATACAAGTTTCCTTAAAGTTCTTGTTTTCCCTAAAACTTCTTGGTTACTCACAGGTTTTATCCATATCAACATTTAGCCAACATGAAAACAACGAAAAAGTTTATTCTGTTTACATACAAGTTTCTGCTACTGAAAAATCTTCTGAGGCACAAATAAATGGTTTAGTCCTTTTGTTTGACAAGGCTTCTGAGTACACAATATTACCGATTCTCCCAAAGGGCCCCCGTATAAAAACAGTTGCTTGGGGGATTCCATCTTGAACAACCAACAGAGCTGATCATGGGAAAAGGAGTTGAGAAGCTAAATTTCGGTCAATGATCTTAATTGTTTGTACTTGTGTCGTGCTGACTTTCAGGGCACAACTAATCCTCGCTGTGAATTGAATGTGCTTGAATTCAAATTACGGAAATCAATAAATAATCCATTTTGCCTTACCTCAGTTTGAATAGTTGTCTTTATGATACGAGGGTGAAGCTGCTTGACAGCGAGGTATTTTCCATTGCACATGGAGGATCGAGATGATTTCTGAGAAAAAAATGGACACTCCAATTCTTAGATAAAGCCTGGATAAACATCAGTCAGCTCAAAAGAAGTTAAGTCAGATTCTGAACTGTCTCAAAAATATTTGGAACTGTTTCAGTTCTTTGTACATATGAAATCCTCTAGGTATCTGTGGCAACAACCTTATGTTTATTTTTTTCAATTGCGTAATTCTTTGGCACAAGAACACCTCGTTCACAGAGCCGCTGAAATTTAGTCCTTTTTGTAAATTAAAAAGAAAGTTTATAGCAGCTATAAAAATCAAGTATAATCTTTAAACTCGTCAAACCAGAAGTTGAATTTGACATTATTAATCTTACAATTTGTGCGTTCAAAGATTTAAAAAAAAAAATTTGTACTTGAAACTTTTGTACTCAGTATCTGTTCTCACTTTGTAAAAATGCTTAATTTGGCTAGAAATGATCTTGAATGATTCTACATTATGACGACAAGGAATCTTACCTCGGAAAGAAAGAAAGAAAGAAAGAAGAATTCATGTTTCTTGTATCGTTTGTCGCAAAAAAAAAAAAAAAAAAATCAAGATCGTGTTTACTTTAGTAAGGACCTGAAATATAGTAATTTCTTTGCGCTTGCTTCCTAGTCTCGACTAATTCATTTTACTCTAATAAAAGAACGCTCCTTTGGACAATTGGAATATTATAAGCTCTTCGTGAAGGAAGAAGGCAGTTTTTGTTGCGAGTCGTGGATATGGCCCACCTTTGATTTGCGCCACTGGTATTTTTGACTATGATTTGTGAGACTGATTTATTCATGACTTTTGGAATTACGACCAAGGATTTCTAATTTTGGATCTGCATTTCCCCCACTATTCTCATACATACATACACACACACACACACACACACACACACACACACACACACTCAACCTCAGAAGTGGATGTCTTGTGAGTCATAACCAACAAAAATCTCTATAAATGCTAGAAATGGCTTGATTTGTCTTCTTTCCTTTTAACCATGAATACATTTTAATATTGTTTTTGTTCACCCGGACGCACAGTGTTCATTCATTGCGTGTTCATAAATAAATATACAATTAAACACAACGATGTAACATGAATGAATCAAATAATGAAGGAAGAAAAATTAAAAAAAAAATTCGAAATTTATACTCTAGAATTCTTTATCACAAAAAAAAATATTTTTTAGGCTATAATTCGATCTGTTATTCTGAATAAAAAGATAATAGAGGCCGATTAAACGAATGATGTTCGTACAATAAGTGCATTTTTTATTTTATTTGGGGCAATGTTTTAATTTATTGCTTGCATCGAATGCCAACCGAAAACATCAAGAAAATACATTTCAGAGCACATACCTTTAGGCAATGCTTAATCTGCGTGAAATCATGTATAGAGAAATTTCCATGTTCTAATTTCTTTTTCCGACAACTGAATGTGGTACACATAAGAAAGGCCGTAGAATGGATCGACCCAAACGCTGCTTAAATAAACCACCAAACAAGAATGTTTTTACATAGAAAAGCAAAGACAACCTATGAAAACAAGCTTTTTATTCAATCTAATAAAAAAAAAAGTATTTAATATCTTTGTTGTCAATTTTCTAGAATATAGAAAATGTATCATAAAACCACTTTCATACGTTTGAGTTTTATTAAAATTCTAATAATCTCTTTTTAAAACATTGAATATTGCCGACGAAGTCAAAATTATATACAGTAAGAGCGGCCTCAAGGGAATTATCATCCTTTTGATACACCGTTTTTTTTTTTTTTTGCGGGCACGATGTCGACTTGAAAAAGGGAAACATCATGAGTTGCTTTTTCTTTTTTGTGCATTTTTGTTTGTGATAGTTTATTTAAGCAGCGTTTGGGCCGATTCATTCTACGACCTTTCTCATTTGTACCATGAAGAGATTCAGTTATTCGAAAAAGAATTTAGAACATGGAGTTTTTCTATACTTTATTTCACATTTATATGAACAGACCCAGTATACTGTGTGTAAATTCTGAGTTTACATCGTTACAAAGATATCAGTAACGTAAAAACGAAAGCTGATCGCCTTGTAGTTTCCTGAATGTGCTTTATCATTGATCTGTAATATTTGTACAAGGAATTTGTTGTTCACGTAAACAGTGGCGGGCTGAGTCTAAAAATACTGGTTGCCAGGAAACAAAGGTGACCCACCCACATCTACAATGTTATTTAATTTTCATAAAGAATAAATAAAATTTTCAAAAATACATAGGAAAAAAGCGTACAATTAAAATATAAATACAGTATGTTATAATTGATTTTATTAATTTTTTAAAATTTAATGTTGATATTTTTAAATAGTTTACTGCACAATTTAGACATAAACAGTTGGTTCAAAATCGCAATAGAGCATTGCATGCAGTTCACTATATTAAGATCAATCATTTGTGTTTATGAGATGATAATCCGCCAATAATTGCTTCTGCATCTAATTCACCTAAAATTCCTTTTCAGTGGATAGCAACATGTATGATTTCAAATTCTCCTCAAACAGCAAATTTCTTAATCTTGTCTTTATGGTCTTTAGATATGAAAATGTCCTCTTACATTGGACTTGAGTAACTGATAGCATTCCTTCTTATTCCTTTTTATTACTGAAATCATTGACTATGTTTGTTTCTTTATTGCATTTTCATTTGATATAGCTCCATCAGTTGTTCTGCTCGTGTTTATTAGCGTTCGTATTGTCTTTCTCTTGCTTTACTCTTTCTTTCCTCAGACCTTTATTTATTCGTTGGGCGGCATTTCATTTTTTCTTTTCGAGAAAATAAATGATTCCTTTTACTTACGAGTCTACACTTTCCTCTTGTTATGTTTATTTTCCTTCAGTTAATTCCTTTCTCTCATTAATTTATCGTCTGCTTTTTTATCATGAGATAAACTTTACTTTACACTAATTTGGTTCTTGTTCTTTTTCCTTAACTAGAATTTTTTGCTACACGTTGACGCGTGTTGAATTCCTCACGATATTTAATATTGTTGAAGTTATCGCTGACATTTTTGTCGAGATTTACAAACTACAGTTCGTTCAATTTCGCAAAGCTAATCGATGAAATTTGCATAAGCTGACCTGTTTGGAAAAATATTTTGACAAATGATTAACTTCGCGGTTTATACGCACCATAGTAAAACCAACTGTGCATGTTTGCACTTCTCCTCAAAATTTGGTTTCGGTCGGTCAATGTATGGCTATTTTGGAGCGGGTGACGGACGGACTAACAGAAGTCACAGAATTTTATATATAGAAAGATTTCCCATGCAGTTCCTCATTTTCATTCTTCCTCGCCTAGATTGTAAACTTATTTAATTTCCTTAATTTAATATCATCGAGATTTGTTAAAATCAGATGCATCACACCTGGTGCATAAATCAATTGCGTATTTAATTATCTGAAAGTAAACACTGATTTCTAACCTGTTATTCAAAGTAACTTATTATGATGCGTCAGGTGTCACAGATTTCACATAATTAACTAATGGAGGAAAGGAGTGCCTCATTGTGGATCAGTAGTTAGTAATTATTTATTTGGGGCGCGTTGCCGATTGATTAGAACATTTGCTTTCCAACTATGGGACCAGGGTTCGAATCTCATCATAGTCGATTTATCAGGAAGGTGACTTCTCGATGTTATCGGCCTGGAAAGGCAATCCCAGCGTGCGGCTTTTTTTGGAAAGTATCAGAAAACCATACTATGGGGTGATCCAAGTAAAAATTGGATAGACAGAACTATCTGAGAGCCATCGTTGGTTATGATAGCACGATGTCACAAGTCATTGCGACCGAGGGTTTGAGCGTACTGGCCTTGTTGAGACTGTTGACCCAGTCAGATAATGCGCTGTCTCCCAGAAACTATAACTAAGATCCGCTCAGCATATAGCTGTAGTATAAATCATATTGGTATCAGCGGATATTGAACGAACAAAAAAGGTGACTGAGCAAGAGTCTGTAACAGGGATTGGCTAGCCATCCTAGCAGACAGGCATACTCAAATACGAGCGGCCAGCTACTAGCTTTTTATTAATGTAGTGAATTCGATACTCACCGTGTACTCTACACTTTTGACTTGTTGTTATGCTAAGCTAAGCATTGTAATTATCGATAATAGAGAAAAATCACTTGAGTTTCACAGCTTTTTCCATTTTTCATGACAAGCAAAAGATCTCGATTTTTATTTAACATGCTACGCGCATGCACACGCATACACACACAAAAACTTAGGCTTTAATAGGTACTTCCATGAGATCGCTAAAAAAGAGCATAGCATGATGAAAAAGACGCCAAACTTGACGAAAACAAAATTTTATCGTCTAAATGTTCATGTTATTATTAAGAGGAAAGATCAAAGTATTTTGAGGGTATTTTTTTTAGATTTCTTAATCGTTCCGAGCACGTCCGAAATTTTCGTTAAAAATCTTATGTTTTTGAGTCAGCAAAATTGACAGATAATTGATTATGGCATACATTTTTTTTTGCCATTTTATAAAAAAAGATGAAAATCTCACTTTGAAATTCTTTTAAAAATCAATTGTCATTTACCTAATGAGGTACAGCTTAGTGTTCGTCTTAGTGTTTTCTTTTCTGTACACAAAGTGTGTACAAACTGTCCAAATGTTCTGCATTTCTGAGCGCTTTCGGCTCTAGTTTTTGCCTTTATCAAGGATGATTTTATTTTTATTTTTTAACTGAATGTATGGGCTGTGTGTATGTACTTAGATTTATAGGGATGTTTTATTTTCCAAACACGGTCAGCACTTTGTGGCTATGTTCGTAGTTAATGTTACTGAGTGTTGTTTTTTTTCTTTTTTATTATTTTTTATCTGTTTTTTTTTAAATATGTGAATGGAGTTATTATGATTATATTTTCTATTAGCATGTTTCGGATGGATTCTGGTAGATTTGTGTGTGTATTTAAATGAGTTCTAATGGAACTGTGGTCGGATATGTGCAATGCAAGTTGTCTGGATAGGTACGTTGTAGTGTGACCTATGTAATTATTTAGATGTAATTGAGATTGGTTTGATCAGGAACACAGTTACTTAAAGGACGTTTGAACTCGTAAATAATGTTTGTTCTTTGTCGTTTTGATTTTCCTGGTGTATTGTTATTTTCGAGAATAAGGTTAGCTGTTTTAAACATTTTGTAATAGATCATTTTTTTTTTTTTGATTGGGTCAACTAGGGTAGTGTATTTCTTTATATTGCTAAGAGAATATTCATGTTGCTTATAGTTGACGTGCATTTGGCTGTTGTAGATGATGTTTGTGTTGTTGTTTTTGTCTGTTCAGTATCATTATTTACTTTGGAAAAAGAAATAGTGTAATCAAGTGGTCGATGAGCTAGTTAGGAAAACTCTCAGAATGTACAAAGTGAATCCCTGATTAAACGAACCAAATATACTGCAAACAAGATTTACCTTTTCATTTCTTGCCATGGCGATATTTTCACCTTTCGTTTCCTTGTAAAACATACAAGGGGTATTTTAAAGTTTTGAAGGAGAATCGAAAACAACGTGGGGCGATTTGTCCAGTTGTGGAAGTGCTGAGAAAGGGTCCCCGTCGTATGTTTATAAGAAATAAAAAAGAAACGTCACCGATAACTAAAACCACATGCCAGCTTCTCCAAATCAATAAGCTTGTATTTCTTTCTTTTTTTGTTCTCCTGTAATTCATTAAATGCATGAATATCAGGCATTCATACGAACATTTCATTATGATGCTTTTTACTTTGAAAGGAAGGATCCACAGTAAAATCGGGACAATTTAAATAGAACAACATTGTCTTCAAATGAATATAAACTTCAGTTTTAAGTTTTGTTATAACAACATCAATAATGATTGTAATCTAGTGTTACTGACTCATGAGAAGTACTGTGCGCTTTACGGTATTTAACAGTCCACCCACGAGGAATGTATGTGGCACAAGGCCGAGTTTAACGCGGGTTTTTCCGAGCCCGTAGGCTCGACCAAAAAATATACCCTTTGAACACGCCTAGACGAGTTCAGAGCCTGTCTACCCTACCTCCCCGGACGAAACTTTGCCCTTCGGCAAAACTTCGTCCGGGTTCCTTTCTGCCAAAGCAGAGAGTTCGACAGAAGTCGTACACAGAAGACGTACACGTAGTCAACTGTGCGCTTTACTGCCTCATGGGTTATATTAGGTTGGTGCAAAAATAATGACGTAATAATGTCGTTTTTTGATGTATTTTTAACGTCAAAAAACGACATTATTACGTCATTATTTTTTGCACCAACCTAATAGCTGTAGCTACTTAGTCATTGTGACTTCATATGTAAATGAGTCACCTTAATGTTGATTATGGTTATGATGATGATTTTAAGCACTTCCGGTCCTACTAGGAAATCCTGGGATCAATAAGGATCCAGCGGCCAGTTTTGAATAAGTTGTTGAGTTTACCACGTTTCGTGTCATCTTTGTGCTGCTTTGACTTTTCAGCGGTCAGTCTCAGATAATATATCTTTTCACCCTAAAGTCCAGTGGAACAAGTTTTATCACAATTATTGAAAGTTTAATTATTATATTATTGTAACTCAGACAATTTACTAAGCCAGTCCACATACCGCGTTTGTAGAATTATGTAACTTGTATCCTAGCTTTGCCAGATAAAACAATATTTTTTTAATGCATAAAGTTGATATTCATATGATAGATATCTTATCATGGGGAACATTTGCATAGCATTACCTTTTTATCTTTTCTTGTAATGATTTTTAGCGTGAAGATAGATGGTTCGGTTATCCTACTATTAAGCTAAGCTTACAAGTTGTTTTTTTTTTATTGTCATAGCAGCTAATCTACTTTGCCATTCATCTTTCGAGCAGTAATGTCACCTATGTTTGCTTGTGGTTTAATCTTTATATCGAATGGAACGGAACAGAATGAATAATTCATAACATTTTGTACAGATGTCTCTGAAGAGCAAACGCTGCGGGAAGCAAAGTTTGAAATGACTAATCAGATACGATTTTCTAAAGTCGCCTTTGGTATACATAAAGACGTCAATAGTTTACTCTTTACATTTTAAATTTACGATCGTAAAGTTAAAAAAAAAAGATGTTTTCCAGCTTGACTAACGTTTTGTTTGTAACTAAAGCAAAAATTTAATACTGATGTTCGACGACTTTAGCCCACTTCTTGCAATGTTTTTTTCAATATTTCCTTTTTATTTGCCAATCTTTTAAAACATCTTGAAACAAATAGGTAACAACCATCTAGTCCGCTGAAAAGATATTTTCATTTCATATTCATTGTAGCGAGTTAGCTCAGATTATTGTAAAATCTACGTTTACAGTTTAGTAATGAGCTCCATCAATTTAGCTCAAAGAATAGAATTTTGGATGTTGTCTTCACAAATTCCTGTTTTGTGTTGCTCTAAGTAAACTTTGACCTTTCACCATCTGTCTTTTTCTTATTCTGCGATCCATTCACACAAACTCGTTACGTAGGTGACTCTCTGTTTTCCCCGGCTTCTCTTGCTTTCAGCATATCCTGTCAGTGCTAAATTATTTTGGCCCTTTTTTCTCATTATGCTGTCCAGAATTATCAACTACCTGTTTCTGATGAGCCTTTTTGGTTCATATTTTCTTTAAAACTTCTTCGCTCACACCTTTGGGTCATGATATTCTCAGCATCCTTCTGTAGAACCATATCTTCTTCGAGTCTCATTTATAAAGAAATTATCGAACATTCACTGCCATATACGAGATTAGATAATATATAGAAGTTCAGCTCTATTCTTTGTTTCTAACGAAATTCTCATAAATCATAATACTTGCTTAGGTTATGGAAGGTAGATTGACTGTAAATTCGACCGATCTTCAGTCCTGTCAGAATTATCAGAGGAAGGATAAAACAAGTAATTGCAACTCAGTTGATGCAATAAAAGAACAACACTTATATTTTTGTTAAACTCTCAAACAATTGTTCTTTCCATCTTTCAGGTTGATGACTTTGCTTTGTGACTGGACCAACACAGCTAGTATGGAATATGCCACGTCATACTTAGCAGAGGATCGAGAGAGAGAGAGAAAGAGAGAGAGAGAGAGAAGAGAGAGAGAGAGAGAGAGACCCATATAAACTGTATTACATCGACTAGGAGAATCTAAAATAAAGGCGAAAAAGATTACAATGGAATTGATTAACCACAAAAAAAAAAATAAATAAATAAAAAAAAAAAAAAAAAATAACATGATCTGTCACTCTTGAATCCAGAAATATTTTAAACTGTTCAAGAAGAACTAAACCGTAGTAAAATTAGTGTCTATAGGAAACTGGAAAGTAGATTTGAACGCTAAAGGAGAATTCTTAGAGAGGATGCAGGACGGCTCATAACCGTCAACTCAACGCCGCCGACTCATCTTCCTGACAACTCAACTCCAGGACAACTCACCACCAGCCTTACTCAGTGCGAGGACAGCTCAACGAACATGCAAACTGACATTTTTCGTTGACTTTTTAAAAAGAAATAAAATTAATTTATTAAGAAATCATTTTTAAAACAACTTTTTAAAACCGAATAAAAGTAATTTATTAAAGATCATTTTTTAATACGTAGCTTTTTTTTATTTAAAAATTTATTGAAAATTGTATGCAATTCCCCTCAAATATTCAGTTGGCTTTTCAACGGTGTCTTCGGCGCGACGTTTCAAGGCTGTGTGCATTTTTAGCCACTTCTACATTGGCCGCTGACGAATTGTGGGAATGATTATTTACTTCCTTGATAACTGCTGCAAACTTCGTATTGCACCTAGAGCATTGGTCACAACGCCAAAAGTTTATGTTATTGTCTCTTTTACTAAACTTATCAAATACAGATAAATCACGTTCCTGTGCAAATTTATCTTTTCCTCTTTGACTAAGAATTTCCATTTTCGATGTGATGAAATGTTTGAAAATGAAACACCAGTTAACCACAAATAAGCTGTTGAAACTAGTAAGCCACTAAGACAAACACCCAAACTTTCAAAATCTCTACCGACTCAAAGCCAATCTAAGAGATTTGCACACTAGGACAGCCAACACCGGTACAAAGCTATAAATTCGACGTCAGTGTTGATTTCTCCTCGCGTTCAGTACGCTGGTGGTGAGTTATTTTAGAGTTGAGTTGTTATGGAGATGAGTTGGCCTGTGTGGAATCAGCAGTGTTGAGTCGGCGGTGATGAAATGTCACATCCCACCTTAGGAATGATAAATATCAAAAGAAAAATTTTAAAGGAAGATTGTGTTGTTACTGCATTAGCCATTACACCACTTAGTCTAATCTAGAAAATTGTAAAGGTTACCAATTACTAACATAACGGATAAAGTTAATCTTTTAATGTACACGGGTGGTTTTGAAACTGTGTTTTGTTCTTAAAACGAAATAGGAATACTGATCCAAAGAGTAAAGAATTACATTAATGGCGTTGGAATGATATTTGAGGTAAGGAAATTCACGCTGTCCTTAATGCCCAAGAGAAGACGCGTGATTAAAATGGAATCGACTGCCAGAGAGAAATTCAAGTAATGTATTAATCACAGAACAGATACCTAGAAGTACTGCGATAGATAGCTGGAGGACACATCGGCGTGGTGCAATGGTTAGCAAGCTTGTCTCGCTAGAACAATTACGACTGAATAGTGAGTTCGATCCTCACTGGGTGCCTCTTACTTTCGGCCTTGTGCCACATCCAAATTACGATTGAAAAATCACTACCGCGAAAATTCCTCCTTGGAGGGATTTCGCATTATTTATCATCATGTCCTTGGACAGAGTGCGCTCAGGGGCTTCTCTGTCAAAGCACAGAGGGGCAATTGAGGAAAATTATACTGAAGAGGTGCCTAGCCCTGGGGAAAAGCTGCCCGAGGTCGCGCCCTCCCATTGCACAAGAGGGAGGGATCGGTGCTCGCACCGAGGCCAGCGCAACCGACGGTTGCGGAGGCTGAGGGGAATTTTTGACTCTGCCCCGGTGCACGCGTTCGGGCCCCCACATTAAACATCGCGATAGATAGATGGAGAGAAAATGAAACGAAAGAAAAAAAATGAAGTACCGTAAGGGGAAAAATATTGAAAACAAAACTAAAGAGCATAAATCTGATAAAAAAAAGGGGGCGAACACGTAGAGAGTGTGAATAATCAAATCGGCAGTATCCTTCCTTGGCTGGGTAAATGAAGAGTTCAAATCAATGATCCGACGGGTCAGGAAAATCATAAGTATAATGTACCCTGGAGACGACACCGACAAGCTATACGGGGCAAAGAAAGGAAGATAACTCCAAGGACTGTGTCTAAATGACCAAAATGGAGTTTGAAAAATACGTAGAACGGTGCAGTGGCGATACCATGAAAACTGTCCAAGAAAGAATGACAAGAAAATGAAAGAGAGAAAAGAATCAAAATAACGAGGTGCAAAAGAAGAAAAAATGAGAGGGAACTCGCCATATTGAATATAAAAATCAGGTAGAAAGTATAACAAACGAAAAGGAAAGAGCAGGACTATGCAATGGGCACCCAAACAGTAAAACGAAATTCCTTATTGCATCTCAGAATATATGTATCAAGAAAAACTACGTCAAAGCGAAAATCCAGAAAAACATTAAAAAAAATGGGAGGGCAAATCTCATCACAAGAGAATGCAGCAAGTTAGCTAAAAAAGAGACACGACAGGGTAGGATTAGTTATATACTGAGAACTGCGCAAACGATTTGGTTTTGACCATGTAATTAAATGGTATCAACACAACTTGGAAACTGCTGTAATTAAAAAAAAAAAGAATAGAATAAAATACTCTGGGATTTTTGCGATCCAGACCGCAAAATCCAGGCGAAAAAACCGGATCTGATTGTCGTAAACAAGAAAATGAGAATCTTCCAGATTGTAGGTGTTGTGCCAGCGGACCAGAGCGTGAAAATAAAATCAAGCAAAATGTTGGGAAAATGCCAAGACTTTACCTGGGAGTTGCGAAATATATCTTTGGAACAGTTCCTCAAAACACTAATTGCGAGATTAGATTGAGAATTCGACAAGGAATTAAAATTGTCCAGACCACGGCATTATTGGTGTCTGCAAGAATATTGAGAAAGACGCTGAAGATTTGAAGAGACTTGTTATTCAATATCCGACGAGAACATGCTAGTGCAAATATGCAAATGAATTAAATAAGACGAATATAATGATGATTTCTTCCATACTAAAAGTCACCCAAAACAAGGCTTGCGAGCCATTCTAAGTACAGGGTTACTAAATGAAGTGTGCGATGTGATGGGAGAGGAAGAAGTAAGAAGTGAAAACTGAGGATATATGGACAATGGATAACGACTGACCCATGCCTCGAAGAGGTTAAAATTCTAGAGTTCAGGGAAGCATCAACGCAGGAGTCTGTTCCACAATGTAGCAATTCCTGGGAAAAAAAAGTGCGGACATTTCTCTTTAGAATACGGGGAAATTAGGTTGATTCGATTCCGTGGAAGTAGCAAAACTGTATTGAAACTAAAGAATGGAACTCATATGAATCTATACCGCGGAAATAGGGACAGATTAGCGATAGACTTGCGACGTTGTATCAATGGGAAATAAGCTGTTGTGTGGAGAATAGCTTTTCCCTCACAAGACCACGCAAACGATTTTATACTCTATCAGCTTATATATAGCCGCAATAGAAATCTGACTCTAATAAAATGTAAGGTGCTTGCTTACGGATAGAATGAGCCGGCCATTCTCCCACCATCTTTAACACTGGAAATAGCATGGCATGATCTAGTTTTAAAGGTCTGAACTCGTCGAACTAAAGAATGGAGCTTATATAAAAATCTACCATGGAAATAGAGATATATTTGCAACAGGGTTGCATCTGAGAGAAAGGGGTTACATAGTTGAATATGCCCCCCCCCACAATACCGGCTAAACGATTTTGAATATTATCACGACTGAAAAATGGGGTATTGAGCAGCCCCGCCCACATCTGGCAGTAATACTCTATTTGGGATAGAATCTGACTTTTCAGAAGATGTCAAATATTTCCTGGTGCTATAGAATGTGCCGACCATTTCTCTTGTATGTTTAGCAATGGGTCGTATATATGAGCGAACATGAATCTCAGTAGACGTTAAAATCATGACTGGAGAAGAAAATCAAGCTCTGATCTGTGATGATGAAACGATAGCAGCTTAGTTTTTGAGCTATTGAAATTGTTCCTCTACAAGACCGATTAAATGATTTTGAACTCTACCAAGGCTGGAAAGTGAGGATCCAGTGGCTCCAGTTCAGATATGATAGAAATATTCCATGTTTGGTTTATTATGACTCTTGTAAAAGAGGAGTCACGTATTTTCTGCGCGATAGAATGAACCAACCATTTCTCTTGCATCTTTAGCAATGGATCGTATATATGAGTGAACTTGAATCTCAGGAGACGTTTAAATCATGACTGAGGAACACTTAGGTTCTGATTGGTGATGATGAAACAATACTAGCTTGGTTTTATCAAGTATTGGAATTTACGAGTCAATTTTTCCTCATTGAGCTGTTAGTGCTAGCTCAGAGATCAACTGTAAGGTTCCAATGATCTTGCTTTTTGAAAACAAACTAAGGTATCATCTGCACAGATGTTTACTACTAATCTGAGAATGTTCGTAGGCAGATCGTTTACAAAAAGCAGAAAATACTATATAGTATATTCTGCATAAGCCAAAAAAAACTGAAAAAAACTGAACTAATAAAATTCAAACAGACCAGTGGTATCACTAGTTTTGGGGCGAAGGCTGCGGGATTGCCGACTGTACTGGTCGACCCTATCAGAAAGCGTGACACCACCGGAGACGGTGGCATTTAATTTATAATAAAATGTTGTACATTGTTTCAGCTGCACGCCATTTTGTTTTCGTTACTACTGGCATGTTTTTTTTTATTGTTGCTGATTTTTTTCTGATGTTTTAACTACAATATTGTGTTTTTTGTTTTTGTTTTAATTTTGTATGACCCCATGCAGTAAAGCCACTAAGACACAAAGGGGTACAGGGTGTAGAAGAATAAGAAACAAAACTATTAATAAGAGGAAAGAGTAATCAGGAGGACAGTAGATAGTAATTGATAGTGCATTTAAATTTTTGCAGATTAAAGTTAGTTGGAAATCATGAAACCGGAAAGGATTTCCACAAGCGAGAAGTGCTAGAAAAGAAACTGTTAGAATAGAACTTACGGTTACATCTCGCCAGCTCAACTGTAAATTGATGAGATTTCGACACCAGACTAGTACTGAGCTTAAATTCAAAAAGTCCATAGCGAAGAGCTCAGCCAAACAATTACCATGAAAGTATTTAGAGAAGAGACATAGTTGGTTGGAAAGTGACTGAAGCTGAGCTGCCAGATCAGAACCAATAATATTGCTGAATCTTCTTTGGATTTTATCAAGGAGCCTAAGGTAAATATTATGTTGTCACACATGAAATGACGCACTTTATAGGAAATGAATAAAACGCTTCTGAAATGTTAAATAGCTAATTTATTTAGTTGAAATAGGCACCATGTTGATGAATAACTTTTCTCAAACGTATTTCTAAATTCTTGATCCCATCTTTAAAGAAATTCTCCTCCTTTGATATGATAAACAAATCAAATGCTTCGATTACCTCTTCCCTATTGGAGAATGTTTTTTTGCATATGAAATCTCATAATGCTTAAATAAGCGATAATCTGTCGGATTGATATCAGGTGAATATGGAGGATGAAGCAAAATTTCATAATTCAGGCTTTATGTGGTAGCAATATTCTAAGCCTGGGTGATTGGTAGACATATAGATACGTAATATTCTGGAGAGAGAAATTGTCTCGCACGACACTGTTACTGTTAATTAGTATTTTTGAGTATTAAGTATAAAAAAAAGAAATCAAAGGAAAATAAGAAGAGAAAATGTTATGTTGTATTTATCTAATAATGCCATTCACTAAAAAAAGGATGAATTTTGCACAACGTGTTTTGTTATTAAGCTACGGGAATTTATACTAAAAAGGAAAGGCGTAGTTCTTTTATTTAAGAAATACACATCTCCCACTTGTACATTTTTTAAGTCTGTATCTGCTCACTGTATTTTCATACCCAAAACCCAAAGTAATTTTTAAGCGATTAATGGATGACAGGAATCGAACCTTCAGGTTAAGCGGGCTTTTTACCATTAAGCTACAGAAAGTCATTACAGCAAAGTAAACCTTAATTAAGAAATATTGTATTTAACTAATTTAAAATTAAATTAAAAATGTCTTATTGCTCTGCTAATATAATTAATAGCTTATATGTATAAGTTATTTTAATGTTAAAATATAAAATGAATGTTTTATGTTAAAATGAACATAATTTGGATGAAGTTATAAATACTTTTTTTTAAAATTGTCTTGTTTTCTTACGGAATTTTCACTTCCACTACGTTAAACTCTATAAACATAAACAATATAGCGTGTACATATGATATTTTAATCAAAAGTGTATATGAACCAAAAGTTTGACAAGAAATCGATAAATATTGAAAAAAGTTGTATAAAAGTTTCATTGGGAAAATATGGCATTTGCAAAAAGAATCACTGGACAAAAATTCTGATTTAAAATTTTTGTACACGATTTTCTCTTAATAGAAAAAGCGTTTATTTGTAAAAAAAAAAATGATGTGAAAAGGAAAATTTTCAGATGAATAGCACCTCA
>OZ010580.1:80664069-80831569 GCA_963932145.1 Acanthosepion lycidas | reverse complement strand
TTAAAGATTAATTCGTGTATGCCGGATAAAATAAAAATAAAATCTATACTTGTGAATCTTGAAAACTAAAAGAAAAAAATCTCGATTTTACTATGAAACAGAAAAAGTTTGAGTGGCTTTTGACTAAAAGGGAGGGAACTCTTAGTAAAATGTCAGGATGGATCGAACAAAATCTTATCTACTACATGGACAACATCATTTTCTTGATAATCACTGAGACGTTCGAAAGTACATAAACACAAACGTACTTTGGACAGTTTATCCACAATTTGAATTATGACATACAATGTCTTATACGAAAATTGGAAAAACACAAAAAAAAATATATATATATATATATATATATATATATATATATATATATATTAATATAATCTATTTTCAACAATTTCATATATATATATATATATATATATATATATATATATATATATATGAAATTGTTGAAAATAGATTATATTAATATATATATAAAAGGGTGATAGATAGATGAACGATCAGCAGACGAGGACATCGTTTATTTATAGGTGTACCAACTGTGTAGGACATAGTGAATTATCTGATATATATATATATATATATATATATATATATATATAAGGCACGGTGGAGTAATGGATATCGGCTTGGATTGAGGAATCGGAGAGTCGAATTCCAGTCGAATCCATTACATTCACTTACGTGCTAATACCCTTGGTAAAGGTATGAATCCTCTTCTTCTCCCTCCAGCTATGGGTAAAATAGCAGGACAGACTGGGTTCTATAGCTGGCAACTGGTCTAGGAGAAGAACAACTCTGCATTCAAAACCTGCGGAGCGTCGTTTGGGAACCTTGTGGCATTCGGTGCACCAGGTCTCTGTATTCGTCCCTCCAAAAAGTGTGGATGGTCCTGCACGGGGCCTTCACCACTATAATCAAATCTCATGTGCCGGTGTCGGGCTGTCGGTTTCCTGGAAACTGATCTGCTTGACCCTCATACGTCGAATCTCGGCGGGAGAGTCGATCATATATATATGTGTGTTTGACCCTTTTATATTATATTATATTATATTATATATATATATATATATATATATATATATATATATATATATATATATATATATATATATATATATTAAAGAAAAACAGACCACTTTAAAATATTAGCTCTGGATTTATATTGAGCTCTCTGGATTTATATTGAGCTTTCAGGATTTCATCCTTCTTAGCACTACCCATACGGATTACCAAGTTTTTCATAACTGGCAAAAACAAATACAATAGACTACCCACAAGCACACACACGAACCCTACACAACGTAGGAAGTGTGTATATATATATATATATATATATATATATATATATATATATATATATATATATATATATATATACCTCCCCAAAGCAAGTAATAACGATAGCGAACACACAGCCAAAAATCACATACACATTTATTACAAAAACCAAATGCATATTAATTACAAATAAGACGAATATTCTCTAAGGCATATTATAAAGAAATATACTACTCTAATTGACCCGAATAAACAAATCAAATTTATTATCTATTATAAAAAATTCAGGACAGCCAACCTTATCCTCAAAAATAACAACACACCAGCTAAGTGAAAATTACAAAGAACGAACATTATCTATGAGTTCGAATGCCCCTTAAGGAACTGTGTTCCTGATCAAACCGGACTCATAAATAATTACATCGGCTACACAACCACATGCTTATCCAGACGTCTTACGTTACACCTATCTGATCACAGCTCCATTAGAACCCATTTAAACACACATACACAGATTTACCCGATTCCATTAGGAACATACTAGTAGAAAACACAAATATATTAACTGCATCCAACTGCAAAAAAAGACTAAAAATAATGGAAGCTTTAATAATAAAAAAGAAAAAGCCAACTCTTAACAATATTAACTATGAACAAAGCCACAATGTGCTAACCGTATTCGGAAATTAAAAATATCCCTACCACACACTAAGACATACACAGAACGCACACACTCAATTAAGCGGAAAATCGAATCATCCTTGATAATGGCTAAAGGTATAGCCGAAAGTGCTCGGAAATATAAAACATTTGGGCAGTTCTTACACACCCTTTGTCCAGGAAAGAAAGCTCTTGTCAGATCACAAGAAAAATTACATAAAAAGCTTAATCACTGAGACATTAATGAAACATGCATATATATATATATATATATATATATATATATATATATATATATATATATATATATATGTATATTTTTCTTCGCCATTATAGTATAATTTGCTCTCTCTCTCTCTCTCTCTCTCTCTCTCTCTCTCTCTCTCTCTCTCTCTCTGTGTCGCGTTTAGTAGTCAAATTAGTATATCGTCCAATTTAAAGAAAAGAGTAGTTGGAGGAATTTTTATATTATTAGGTTGGTGCAAAAATAACGTCGTTTTCTCACATATGTTACTATGTGAGAAAACGACATTATTTTTGCACCAACCTAATATATTTCCTTTAGTGCAGCTTCCTATTTTTCAGTCGTCAAAGCCATTTTTATTCCAAATAGAAGCAAATATTTTATCAAAACGTGGAAGAAACAAAGTGATACACGATGGATAATTTTTTTATTGCTGACGCAGTGAGCAAGAGGGGATCCTGAATTAAAGTTTTGGCGATGTGAACAGAAAGATCAATGTAATAGCTTTACTAATTTTATTTTTTTAAATGTTTTTTGAAATACAATATTTTTAATTTACATTATTCCATTAGTGTTTTAATTGGATCCTTAATTCCCTAAATGAATAAAAAAAAGTTATATGGAAAGTTGGGTGTTTTCATTGCTTTTATCCATTTTTTCAGGGGGGGGGGCAAAAGACAGTGACGTCGAAACAATCTGACGCCTAAACGGCTGCACCGAATAGTCCATTTATTTTCTGACGCCGAATCGGCCACGCCGAATCAGCGTCGCCAAATGTAGCAAATCCATATAATTTATTTGTTTAAACAGTATTTTTAATGAATACTCATATTTAAGTAGATCCTCTGTTTTTATTATTAAACATTACATTTATTTACATCTACCGGTCCGAATATTCGAGAAATCGTGTTAGAAAAATATTCCGGTCGGTAGATGTAAATAAGTAAATATACTGTTTAATTAATAATAAAAACAGAGCATCTACTCAAATGGGAGAATTCATTTAAAAATAATTTATTTCTAGAATCGGGAAAAATATGTTTTCAAAAGCACTATTTAGGCTTTGTTTGATCAGGAGGCTGAGTGGTACGTATGTCAGATCTCATGGCGGTTTCCAGAAGGGAACGCAGGTTGGAATCCAGTCGGAGGGCGCACATTTTTCCGACAAGTTTTCTCGAATATTCAGGCCAATAGATGTGTAAATACATAAACATACTGTTTATTAAGAAAAATAGAGTATCTACTCAAATATATGTATCCATTCTAATGTTTAAACAAAATAAATTAAAAATATGTTGGATTTCACCGATTTCCTTATATATATATATATATAAGCAGTGGGGATTTTGGAACTCTAAAAGTGGGGGCCGAAATTTTTCTGCAGAGGAGGGGGGAAGTTAATGCAGCGTCTTTATTTTCATACTATACCACTATCGTATACACAACTTACGAATGAGTTTTACTATAATTATGTTACTTCACTAAATTAAACGGAATAGCTTTTCATTCATAGTAGTGGAGTTCTTATCTATTCTTGCCCTCTTTTCCACTCTCAAGCTGTTGGACCACAAAAGAGGTTAACTTCAAAACAAAATCAAAAGCTTAATTAACGTCATATTGACGTTAATTAACCTTTTAATTTTGTTTTGAAGTTTTTGAAGCAGAACAGAGTAATTTGTCTGCTCTGATTTTTTTCCCTCTACAAAACTGCTTCGAAGTACAAAAAATAAATGCGAGAAAAAAATAATTGCGAAAATAAGATAATGCAACGAAATCAATCAAAATGCTGTGGGCACTAGAGGTGTACAAAAATCAGCTAAAAAATGAATCTGTGTTTTCGGCAATCTCCGGCCATACGATCAAGAAGCTACTTTGAAATAAGGAAATAATTTAAATAATATAATTTTTCTATGACACTGAAACAAAAACATCAAATAGGGCAACTGGATTGACACAAACCCAAGTTAACATACCAAGTTAATGTAAATTATTTTATATCAAAATTCAAATAAATTTACTTCTTAATGAGCAGAGTCAATTTACCATACTAGTAGCTTAAAAAAAGTAAGCTTGATTGAATGGTCGGACTTGGAGTATAGTCAGTAACCGGATAATTTGTAGCGGATGGGTTTGGTTATCGTTGTTTTATTTTGATATCTCTAAACTAGGAATACTTTTGTATTAAAGGTAGTCAGAGATATCGTCGCCGCTAAACTAGTCTCTGTATGTGTCTTTATTTTGCCATTTTTTCCTGATCTTCGCAGATGTGTTATGTAATATAAAAAAAGCTAATTGAAAAAAAAAAAACGCGGGGGGAAAAGTACTGAAGATTAAATCTTATTAAAATCAGAGACCGATCAGTTTCATAAATTTTTTAAGCTTCGAAAGGGTGGGGCGCAAGCCATAATTGGAGGGGGGGTCATTTTTCCCTTCTTTTTCCCCCCGGTAAATCGTCACTGTATATAAGTGATAGGTGAAATATCGAAAGAGAGGTTCTTAAAGGAATTCTGTTATTTGCTCAGATTTTTGGAAGAGTGAGCCGATAACTTACCAGCACGCTCTCGTACCTACGAAGTTATGCATGTCTTAAAAAAGAAAATCTTGCATCAGATAGAGAGGCGTGGAGAAATCTGATTTCTGTTGAAGAATTGGAGAACAAAGGTGCCGCGTATGCTGAGCTGAAACGAACAGGTAGATAAATGGAAGATATCAATATTGTTTCCGAGAACGACACAAAGTAGACCCCCCACTCTCGTGTGATGAATGTGACCGTGTCTGCTTCTCAAGGAGTGGCCTCCTCAGCCCCAAGCCTAGACACACAGAAACACCTCCATCTACCAATATCATATCCAGCAGGACCTATCGGACAGCACTTGTAACAAAATGTGTTGGTCAGCCAGTGGACTCGCACAGCACCATGAAACTAAAGATCCAAATAAACTGTTACTGTTGGATGACACTGCCTGTATTCAACGTGGAATGGCTTGCAAGTCACTTGCGGATCTTCCAAATCCGGCTCCTTCCTTGGGGAAACCTCTCCCTGATTGACCAATTGCGGGTTTGTGTTAAATAACCCATAGTTGGATATTTTGAATTCAGAGTTGTCCTTCTTCTAGACCAGTTGTCATCCAACTCTATAGGACCCAGTCTGTTTTGCTATTTTACACACAGCTGGAAGGAAACAGATGGATTCTTAACTTCCCCAAGAGTAATGTAATGTAACTATTAGGTTGGTGCAAAAATAATGACGTAATAATGTCGTTTTTCGACGTTAAAAAATAAGTCAAAAAACGACATTATTACGTCATTATTTTTGCACCAACCTAATAATTCAAACTCGTCTCTCCGATTTCTGAATCCGAGCTGCTGACAATTATCCTATCGTGCCTCCATGCGAAACCATTTAAGACATCATCAACATGAAAATCATCCTTGAAATGTTCATTTTGGAGTTTGAGTCCTGGGATTGGTCTCACTGGGTGACGAAGCGACTTTCACCATTTACTTATTGCGTGGGGAAATAGAAATAACTCGGTCGGTGTCCAAGCGCATGGTTAGACCTTAAGGTGTGAGGGACCTAGTCCTTTTCAGGACACCCTTAGGAGTGAAGGAGTTCTAGGAGAGTAAAACAATGCCTCTCTCTTTCTCTCTCTCTCTCTCTCTCTCTCTCTCTCTATATATATATATATATATATATATATATATATATATATATATATATATGAAAATTTCTCAGAGTTAACCTGTAGAAAAGACAATATTTATAAATATAAATGACAATAGGAAAACTGTAGTTATTGCTGACGCGTTTCGTCCAGTTGGATGAAACGCGTCAGCAATAACTACAGTTTTCTTATTGTCATATATATATATATATATATATATATATATATATATATATATCGTACTCTGTTCAAATTTAGCCATCTAGCTATCTCATTTCTGGGTATGATGATAAACTATAACCGGCAGAAAAGTCTATAATCGGAGATTAGAGTTTTGAGGAGGGTGGAATCCCCTCTTAATTGCGGTTGTTTCCAGGTTCGTACTGACGAGAAGTGGTAGCACATGTAAGGGGCCTAGCCATGAGCAAATAATGAACCCTCAAGCAAAAACAGACACTATGAAAGTCTAAAAATTACATTTTATAGTAATAATATCAGCAATACATTTATATATTAAAAAATTACCAGCAATATCTATTTATAGTAAAATTACCAGCAATACCTATTCATAGTAGAACTAACAACATGAAAGAACTCTTTAATGACATTAATCCTTATATCCTACAATTTCTTAAATCAATCTGTATTTCCAAATATAACCGTAATAATATTACACGCATCCCCTCCTCTAGTAATCATGTTAACAGAAACATGTATATGCACAAAAGCTGAGTATCATCTACCATGTATTCAACTGTGAAAACAGAATAACATATATCATAAAACACACATGTATCACCGCCTCTAGTAATTATGTCCACAAAAACATGTATATGCACAAAAGCTGAGTATCATCTACCATGTATTCAATTGTGAAAGCAGAACAACATATTTTTGTTATTTCAAAGCTCCCAAGAAAATTAAATTTCGGCATTAAATAACCTATAAGGAGTTGATATAAAACTTCATATACATAGCATTAATTAAATATAATTTACTTTTTATGCAATTGATATTAAAACCTGCATCTTTGAATCAATCAAATTTCTTTCCCAAATTTATAATTTAACCCCTTTCCCGCCAATTATTTTGGGAAAAACGTTTAATTTTTAGATGAATTTTTTAATATTTAATATTTAATGTTTTTAATATAGTAACTAAGAAATTGAAGCACCACCAATTACCCGAGCGGTAGCTAACACCTCTACCAGACGTATGAGTTGACAATTGGACTCGTTTCAAGCTTAGAAAGGCATAAAAAGAATCAAGATCGACGTATAAATATGTCTGTAGCTGGGTTTTTTAAAGTTTATTTTTTACGACAGCGAGAAAAGACTAAAAAAAGGTTTGTTTTATTTCGCGCTTTTCCCGAGGAAAACACACGTTAATTTAGGAAATTCTTGCAAAAATCAAATAATTGTCGGATTTTAATGAAACTTTCAGGACTTATTCACAAATGAATGAAATTATTTTTGAAATTTTTTTTTGAAAATCTTGTTAAAAAGAGATTTTTTTTGACATGTTTCCACCCACTTACATATTTTCATGAAATTTCAAGAAATTAAATCTTCAAGCGTGGGATTTGTTTTATTAGTTATAAACAGGACTCTTTGTAGAAAGTAAATCACCAGTTTTTTTTTTGTAAAACAGTACCCCATATCATAGAAAATCTGCTCTGAATTATAAAAAAAAATGTAAAAAACTATGACATTAATTAATTAGAAAAGCTTTCACCTGTTTTTGTAAATACGTTATACTAAGGACATTATTTTATGAAGAAATAAAATTTTTTCGATGAATAATGTATTTTTTACAATTTAAGTACTGTTTGTTTCATATCAGATTAATTTAACTTTAAATTTTCTAATTTTACTCAAATAACGTGTCAAAAATATATAAATTTATTTTAGGAAGAAATTTAAAATCAAAATTTTGTTTGTTTACAAATTTCTTAAAATTTAAGAAATTTAAGAAAATGGCCGCTTTTCAGAAAATTAAACAAAAATCAAGCATATATTTGACATTCCAATCTATATAATTTCTGTCTGAAAGACACCAGAATATGTTACTTTCTGTAAGTAATAAATTTAATGCTTTAGCTTTCAATTAATAACAACATATTGAGACTAAACTTTGTTTTTGTTGATTTATGAACTTTTTTTAATCGTGATATGCTACTTTTTACGTGACCTAATGGAGGAACCTATATTTTCGGTAAAAAACGTATATACACGTCTACGCCGGGGAAGGGGATTAAATTAAACATTAAATGTTTTTAGCAATCCTCTATTCTCTTTCTCGTTATGTAATGTGTTTCTTGTATATGTTTTTAGAATGTTCAGTTGTCTTACTTTGTTCAAGCCACGACTCAAGTTGGCGAGTCGTTAAATTTCCTGCAAAACCGAGGCACCTCTAAGTACACCTCTACCAGACATATGAATTGGACTCGTTTCAAGTTCAGAAAGGCATAGGAGAGCGATTGTAGCCCAATGAAGATTAAAGATAACACATCTGCTGAGATTAACACTCAAAAACTTTTGTGTCTTGACCTGTGGTTGAGAAAGTTGCGTATCTTATACTAGAGTCATTGGTAGTTGTTTGAGGGAAGGTGAAAATCTAGTGTTTCTCACACTGCTTAAGATCGACGTACTATTGGAGGATCATTATAACACAAGCTTCCCCACTAAATTCTCTGCCACTTGGTCTCGTAAGTTCGACAAAATATAAAGTGGGGAGGGGCAGTGTCGTAAGTGAGATAATTACGTCCTACTGGCCTCAGTGATCATTGTTGGAACTCAGGTAAAAACTGAGATTTCCAAGGAAGCGGGTATGAATTCTTAGCTCGAAAAATTACCTCAGCTATCCTTTTATTAAGTCTTAAGGGAAAGTTATCACATAAAGTGCTCGTCTTATCTGCGGTTTTAATTATACGCGGCGAACTTCTGAAATAATCAATCCATAAGTTTTTTGTTTCTTTTTATCATTTCACCCCAAACAAAGCGATAATGCCACTAAAACGCAAAGGGTTACTGAGAGTGAAAGAAAATGAGAAAACTTTAGTGAGGAGAAAGATCAATAAAAGAACAGAATTCCGAAAGACAGAAAATGGCGATTAAGGTTGTTTTTTTAAAATGTTGTTATTCTCCCCCCGCCTTCACAGACAAATTGTACCAATGGAAACTAGTTAGGACTTCATAGAGACCTGAGGTATTATGGTGACTGTAGTAAAAATGGTAAGTAAGAATGTATTGTTTTCGTGTAAAGAATATTTGGGGTCAGTAATCGTGGCTAGCTAAGTTTAAGATAAGACAGATTGAAGACCAGCCTTCCTCTATCCCCACTTTTGGCCTTGTGCCACATTTTTGCACTAAAACAAAATAAATATTACTTTCCTTCTAGACTTTATGAATTTAAGTGAAGTATTAGATCAGCGTCAAACTCTCATCATTTTACAATTGAAATGGCTAGAAGTAACGTTAATTTCTATACTAACAGTTTCTTCTATCGCACTTCTTGCTTGTGGAACTTTCTTCCGATTTCTTGCTTCCCAGTCAACTTTGATCTTCAAAAATTTCAATGCAATGTCAATCGTTATTTTCTTAATTCTATTCTTAATTGTTGTTCTTTTATTGTCTTCTCTCCTTAATAGTATATTTTTGTCATATTCTCTAAAACTCAGTAACTCTCTTTGCGTCTTAGTAACTTTATTGCCTTGATTGGAGTGAAATTATTAAAGAAACATTGAAAATCCTGAAATCTTTCAAAAAGTAACTGTTAATTTTAATTAGGAGTTTTATGAAATCAATTGAAATTAATTGAAATCAATTGAAATTTCAAATTGAAATTTCAAATTGAAATTTCAAAATACATTAATAATAATGGAACATTATAACGATACAAAGAGATCATGTTAATTTAAGGAAGCATATTAATTTAAAAAATCATTTTTAAAAATTATATTTTAAATATAAATTTAAAATTTAAACTAGCATTCACATTTACGAATTTTATAAATTTTATACTTTGTTAAATTGCCTAGATGCAAAATTTAATATTTTATATTTTCGTAATGTGTTGAATAAAAATTAATATGTAAAGACATTATACTTATATTTTAAAATACTTTACATTTTATTTTTTAAAAATTATAATTAATAAGGGGGAATAAACTGAGATAAATATTTCAGAGTTGTTTCCCTTGTATTATTACCGTGACACTCAACGCCGGAGCAATAACAGTCTTTCGTATAGGAAGACAAATAAATATTATTATTACTGATCACCAGAACTTATCCCAGTTCCTTTGCAATGCAAATCGAATTTGAGTGCCTGGCTTCCTATTTATGATATCAGTACATTGGCATCTGTAATATTTGGACTTTGTAAAATGTTATTCTTTAAAGAGCGTTTAAAAGGGTTAAATTTTCTCCATATTAAAATATGTACGTTATGGATATTTGAATGTTTAGTTAAAATTAAATAATCAAACATTATCCCAAACTGCATTATGCGCATAGTTATCAGACGCCGGTCATAATCATCCCATATCGCTAAAGAAAAACTACCTAAAAATTCAACTTGTAAGTCAGACCTTGTCGCTGCTTGACGATCGCTTCAACCCTACGAAGAAGAAGCCGCGCGCAGTAGCAGTAATGAGAATATTTAATCATTGATTCATTCATTTTCTACGGCTCATCAACGCTTCGCAGGTAATTTAAAGCCAGAAAATATATTTTTTTAGATTCTAAAATTTTTAGGTGAAGAGATAATAATGATTTAGTGATATAAGTCATACTAATTAACCCATAGCTGGGGTGTGTTTAGAAGAGGGGGATTTATACCTTTCCCAAGGGTATTGCGCGAAGATAACAAACCCAACTGAAATTGGATATCGGCTCTCTTATTAACAATTCCGAGCCATTATCCATTACACCACCCTCACATCCACGCTTACAACACCTGGTATTCCGGATCAGTCACCAGTTTAGGTACTGGCCAGGCCTGATGTTGCTTAAGTTCGGTGATCTTACGGAAAACCAGCGTTTCAACGTGATGTGACCGTAAGCCTTGTAAGTTCTCTTGTTGGTCAGCACATGTATGTATGACAGTTGTAGGTTGGTCAAATTCTGGCCAAAGGAATGAATAGACAAAGTCAGGCGAAGATAAGAGGTGCTCGTCAAATGAAGTGTCAGGATCGTACGGGAACCGGTGTTTCAACGTAATGTGGCCTCAAACCTGATGATATTTAAAATAAATCTTGAGAAAATTCCAAGAACCTCTCACCAGCAATCAACTGAAAAGGGCATTGTAGAAGATGACCACAGAACATAACTTCAACTTATTCTATTTAAACCTTGGGGGTTATTTTGTGTTTGTTTTATTGCTGTGATAGGAAAAGTAAAAGTTGTAGCCGACATAAGTTTATAAGAATCTAAAAATGTTCTGTTTTGCAATGTATTTGACACTGCTTTCAATTTTAACAAATTTAGTATAAAAGAAAAGGAAATTTACCACAGAACAGGCTGCGCCAGAGGTAGTTTCACATAACACCGCAAATTGCTACAAAATCAAAACATCAACCTGAAAACTCGAGTCATATTCTTAATTAGCCTCGTCAGATCGAAACTTTCATAGTGATACCATGCATGTTGCCAAACCCGTTCGGATATATCTAAAATGTATTTGAGCTAGTGAAGTCTGAGGGTTTTGGCAAAGACCATCCTTCTTTGAATAGTGTGGACTGGAAAACAGAATCACAAAGAACTGTGTCAGATAATAGAAACCACATCACTTAAGGACTACCAACAGCAGCAACAACTAAAATGGATAGCACGTATAACTCGAAGAGAAAATAATGACAAAATCAAGATGTTGACATTCCACACTATTTGAAATAAAAGGTTAGAAAGGAAACCCCATCAATAAATAAATTAATTAATTATAAACATAAACTCTTATAATTAGCACCCTAATACTTGAGTTACCACTTTAATCAATAATAAAAAAAATATACTTAACTTAAAAACTAAATACAATTTTCAAAAAAGCCATAGAATGTTCAAAAATTAACAAGAACCGTTTGAAAAACTAGATGTTAAATTTGTTACAACTGAGAGAGAGAGAGAGAGAGAGAGAGAGAGAGAGAGAGAGTGAGAGAGAGACAGAAAGAGAGAGAGAGACAGTGAGAGAGAGTATATAAAACTAATAAAGAGAGAGTATAAAGAGACAAGAAAAAACAACGAAAAGAGGAAATGACAATGCCCCTCTACACGGATACACATACGCGCAGGCGGGTGCAAGTGCGCACACGTATGCACACACTATGAAAGGGAAAAAAAATCAACTTTGCACCTATGAAAAGAAAAACGAGAATATAAACAGCCAATTGCTGATATCCTCTGACGAGTGGATGGAGTGATTGCTGGAAGATCCATTTACGAAACTCTAGGTTCCACATTACTTCAAATCAAATATTTTTGTTTCGAATACAATGTTTTTACTTTTTTTTTTTATCATGTGGCACAACCTACTGATATTTTTTTTTTACAAACACTCATAATGAAAACAGATAAGAAAACTTATTTTTTAATTACAGAAAAAGTTTTCTTTTAACCTTGCAGCTTTGGTATGAGAAAACTGCGTAATGGTTATCGGGCCATCCTCTGTTAAAACATTTGCTAAATATTTAAATTTTTGCTCTTATTTAATTTTGGTATCTCCAATTTGTAATCCGCATATTGGTTTGGCTTATTTGGTTTGGTTTGTTTCGTTTGGTTTGTTTGGCTTGGTTTATTTGGTTCGGTTTGGTTTGGTTTGGTTTGTTTTACGACATATCAAACCTGAACGGCTTATTTAATGCCGACAAAATTTTTATTGCTCGTAATATATATATTTTTAAATTGTATTGCTGGTAATATTTTTTCCAAAAATGTATTATTGTTATTATTTTTTTCTTAAAAAATTATTGCTGGTAATTGTTTTATAAAAACATATTGCTGGTATTAAAATCTATTTTTACACTTTCATAGTGTTTTGACCCCAGCTTGGGGGTTAACTATTTGCCCATAGCTGGGACCCTAACAGATGCTACCACTCCGGAACCTGAGAACACCAGTAATTAAGAGGTGGTTCCCCACTACTCAAATCCACCAGAGCAGAGGCCTTGCTCTTGGATGTAGTTTATCGTCTTACCCAGGACGCCTGCATATTGGGCTGCTCCTTTTGCTGGCAACCATACATTCTATCTTCTTACAGTTGATTTTCAATCTTTTTTTTCTCGCTTTCCTTCGCCACCTTCTGCAGGTGTTCTTGTAGTTTGCTTTTCTGTGTCTGCTATCAAAACTGTCCCATGGTCCACAAATTCAGCATTGCTAAAATATAGAAGTCATAGAAGTATTTTGTTAGAAGCAAAGAAAACAGTGTTGGAATGTTATGTCATATCTATTGTATGGTAGTGAATGCTGGATAATTTCCTTTCAGATGAAGATGAGACTTGAAGCAAACAGATGTGCTTCTATAGACTGATGGTGAGAATACTAAACATGTTATCAACTAGGAAATTAAAAAAAAAAAAAAGAAGGGAATTAGAAAGGTATTAGGTTGGTGCAAAAATAATGACGTAATAATGTCGTTTTTTGACGTTAAAAATACGTCAAAAAACGACATTATTACGTCATTATTTTTACACCAACCTAATACTTATGTCTCATATCAGAAAGAGACAGTTGACGTTTCTGGGACACATTATATGGAAAGACGACTTGATTAATTTTATTAAACTGACCAAGCCATCTTTCCTCACCTGACCGGACGTATTGCGGAAGCGATGGGCTAATTTAAAGATGGGAGAAGGAGGGTGGGTAACGTGTCAAAAGTTGTTTAAATCTACAGGTAACAGGAAATTTTGAAGCAGAGCCATGAATGTCCATATCATGAAGGACACGGCAAGTAAATTATGATGATAGTTTAACTTTTTTCTTTACTAAAGACTGACTTATATATTAGGTTGGTGCAAAAATAATGATGTTTTTTGACGTATTTTTTAACGTCAAAAACGTCATTATTTTTGCACCAATCTAATACAAATAAATTCGTCATTTTTATTTTACGCATTTTAAACTTATACTTAAGAGCTACAAAGGACAGGAAATTGTGGAGAGCCATGATTGCTAATGTCCTGAAGGGATACGGCAAGATAGAAGAAGAAGACTTAATCAGTTTTTCCTTCATTACAACGCTTTCGGCTGATAGATTCTTCGGTCCGTGGGAATTTAGAACAGAGAAGTTTCGAAGAAGTATTAAATCATATCCCGTTTTAACTTCATTTGTGATGAAGTAGTGCCGACAGTATCTTGATCACTGAATTTGTTTCTATTTATTCTGCTTAATTCGATTGTCTATTACTAGTATCTACTTGTTTCTTTAGGAAAAGTGGTTGGATATGGTGTGCGTGTTCTTTCCTCGTATCTGAAACATATGAAATGCCAACGAATGATTAAGATCTAGAAGATCACAGTCTTAAATCGCAGCTACGAAAAGAACAGACACCCAATAGGAATAGAGATTTTCAGTCGCACTCACTACTGAAATATTGAAACAATTTTAAGTGACCCAATTACGAAGCAAAACGTGCCTCGCCTAAAGTTACTTCGACCATTTTCGAATTGACGTCAGATAACAGTTTCAGCCATTTTAATTGAAATAAGAAAGAACATACTATCACAGTGCAACGAAGCTGTACCATATTAGACACAGAACGATGAATATGTTTCTGTTAAAAATTCCAGGACTCAGAATGAACGGAAAGGATTTCACAGACGAGAAGATAAAAATTTCTAAATACTTCGAAGAAAAGGTTGCTATAATTAGGAAGTTTCATACGTATTTAATTAAACCTAAACGCCATAGAAACAAATGAGTAATAATTAAATTCAAATGAATGAAGAGAATAAAAAAATCCTAAGCAGATTTAAATTATTGCTTGCCGTACAGATGCGATTTTTCAAACACTTTCAATCTATTCTTTACTGACTAACTCTCCTACTTCTGAAAATAGATACAGTCGTTACTTCGCTCTCATTGTCTGGACAGGAAACGTCATTTTCAGAGCATGCATTGCCTATGTGTTTACTCTTTGTTAACGACTGCATCGTGCAAGTGGTAAGATCCTGATCAAGATGACTGGCAGTGGGGATCAACATAGAGAGAGTTGCCAAGGTTATAGTTCGAAAGAGAGAAACAGAGTATAACATACCTAACAAGCTTGTGTAAATGGATAGCAGAACATGAGTTGGAAGGAAAAGTAAAGAAACAAATACTACTTCAAGAGCTACAAGTGATGCGAAGTTGTAGGGGGGGGGCATCTTCTCTCACGTTCAAAATGGGCACGGACATAAAAAGATGCAAGCAGAAGAAAATCAGTAATTTTTCTTGAGGTGATGACTATTGCCTTAGCCTCTTCTTTTTGGGAACGATCATGGCTTTCCACAAATTCCTATCCCTCGTAACTGCAAGCAATGTTTGTCTCCTTACTGTTCTTCCCACTTACTACTCTCCCATCCGTTTACACAAGCTCATTTTAAAATAAGCAATACCGGCAAGAGAAATAACCCTCCAGGTTTGGATGTGTTTAGAAGTTGTTTCTTTTTTGCTATCGTATTAACTTTTGTTTAAGAACTCTGAGAAAATTCAGCCAACAGAATAGCACATTATAAATCAGAATCAAAAGTTGCGCCTGAAGATGTCACCTCAACTTATTCTACTACTTTTAAACGCATTGTTACAAACAAGTTTTCAGGTGGAATAAATTGTCGAGCTTCTTTGAGAGTAGCTTTTTTTTTTTTAAAATCATTTCACCCCAAACAAGGTGATAATGCCACTAAGACGCAAGGAGTTAGTGAGAGTGAAGGAGAATTAAAAGACTTTAGTGAAGAGAAAGGATACTAAAAGAACAGGTATCAGGATAACAGAAGTTGAATTTAAATTTTTGAAGATCGTAGGTGGCAAGCATCCGAAAGAAAATTCCACAGGCTAGAAGTGCGAGAAAAAAAACTATTAGCATAGAACTTATGGTTACATCTAAATAATTCAATAGTACATCGATGGGACCTAGCTGCCAATCTAGTAGTACGCTTAAATTTATGCGGTTAATATACTAAGACAGAGAACTCATTAGAACAATTACAATGAAAATATTTATAGAAAATGCACAAGCAAGCCATATCATGTCCGTGGTAAAGTGACTGAAGTCGATATACCAGGTCAGGACTGATAAAATTACAGACACATTTTTGTATTTTTGTCGAGAATCTCTAGATACATTACAAGAGTACCAGACCAGACATGGTGGCAATATTCAAATTGATGAATGGCAGATTTAGAAATGTGCAAGAGCGATTCTTGCCAGAAAAAAAATTGTCTGGCGCGAAACAGCGAACCAACTTTCCTAGCAGCAGACTGGTCTAGCATCACGTTTACAGTCGCTCTCTCACAGACGTGCCGTCGCTTCCCCCTGTCTTTTCTACAAATACTTTCACGGTGACTGCTTCGACGAGCTACTTCCGCTGGTTCCCAAGCTGCATGAATTTATGCGTCCTCTTCTACTTCAATAGTTTTGTCTCGCACTTCCTGCCTGTGGAACACCCTTCCTTTTACTTGCTTCCCCGATAGCTATAATCTCCAGCTATTCAAATGCAATGCTAATCGACATCTTCAGATGCCTTGATTTATTCCCCCGTCCTTCTCTTCATCTTTTCCTCTTTCACGCCGCTTTACTTTTGCTCCCACTTTCTGTAACCCCTTGCGTGCTAGTGGCACTCCCGCCTCGCTTGGGATTAAAAGTTTAAAAAAGAATATTACCATATATACTCGTGTATCATGCGAGCTTTTATGATCATTTTTTATGTCAAAAATAGTGAGTCGCACTATACACAGGTAATATTTTGAAGAAGTTAAAAATCATGCAAAAGACAACACAAAACAATAAAAAAATGAAAATAAGACGCGATCAAAAGTTAAATCAAAATTCGATCCGGTTAACATCATTATTTGAACTAAGCAATGTGATTGGCCCTGAACTGGCATCTCGTTTAGAGTCGCTCTCTCACAGACGTGCGGTCGCTTCCCACCGTCTTTTCTACAAATACTTTCACTGTAACTGCTCCGATGAGCTACTTTCGCTGGTTCCCAAGCTGCATGAATTTAAACGTGCTACTAGGTTGGCATCTCAGTTCCACCCTTTCAGTCGAAACAGATAAATATAGCCGTTTCTTCTACTCCACTAGCTTCATATCTCGCACTTTCCACCTTTGGAACTCCTTTCTTCTTACTTGCTTCCCTTACCTGTTTCCCGTCCTTCTCTTCATCCTTTTCTATTTCACGCCTCTTAACTCTTGCTCCCATTCTCTGTAACCCCTTGCGTACTAGTGGCATTCCTGCATTGCTTAGGGTGAAAAGCTTAAAAAAAGACTTAGCAATTGATTCAATATAATCACTCCACTTCATGTTAGTGGTGGAAAATTTGAAACCAAGAGCACGTAATGAGTTGCACTCTTGGAGGTTAGCATCAGCCAGGCTGATTGCGGGGGGGGGGGGAAGCAAAAATGGTTCACTATGATCAGGACCGGATTAAGATCTATAGGGGCCCTAAGCACTTAACGGATTTTGGTGACCCATACATCTGTGAGTAAAGTATGCAAACACGGAGACATCAGCCGAGAACGTAAATCATGGAAATACCAGCTGGAAATAAATACAGAAGTAACCGAAGGCATATATGACCATCGAGAGAGAGGCTAATTTATCAGTTTCAACCCAGAACAATGCCAATGCCTTGGAAATCACAGCCTGAAAGAATCAATCTTAGCCACTGTCAACAGAACTGTGACCGGAAGTGGTTGTGTAATCAACAATCCAGCACGTTACAGACTTACATAAGCATATGGCCGGAAGAATGCCAAACAAACACGAGGATAGTCTACTTTTTTTTTTTTTTTTTTAAGCGTTTCCCCCCAAGCAAGGCGAGAAGCCACTAGGACGCAAGGGATTACAGAAAATTTGGAGCAAGATCAGATAGGAGTGATAGAGGAAAAGATGAGGAGAAGTATAGTGGATAGATCAAGGCAACTCGAGATGTCGATTGACATTACATTTGAATAGCTAGAGATTATAGCTCTCAGTGAAACTGGAATAGGGAAGAGAGTTCCACAGGCGAGGAGTGCGAGACATGAAGCTATTGGAGTAGAAGAGACGGCTACATTTAGTAGTTTCGACAGTGAAAGAGTGAGAGCGGGATGCCAGCCTCGTAGGGCGCTTGAATTCATGAAGTCTGGGAACCAGCAATGGAGCAATTGCCATGAAAGTATTTGTAAAAAAGACAGAGAGAGGCGACGGCGCGTCTGTGAGAAAGTGACTGTAGATGAGATGCCAGAGCAGGGTCAATTATATTGCATATCCGCATCTGGAGCCTATCAAGAACCTCAAGGCAAACAGAAGGGTCTCCAGACCATATATGGCAGCAATACTCAATGCAAGGGCGAATTGTCGATTTGTAGATCTGGAGGATCGATTCCGGGGAGAAAAATTTCCTGGCGCGGCACAGGGAGCAACTTTCCTTGCGGTGGACGAAGCAATTGACTCAATATATTTGTTCCATCTCAGGTCAGCAGTCAACGTGAGACCGAGCAGCCGCAGAGAGGTGCTATCGAGAGGTTGGGCGTCAGATATTCTAATGAGGAGCAGGGAAGTATCTCTGTGGTGATTAAGAGAGAGCAGTTTTGTTTTTGAGGCATTAAAGTTGACCAGCCAATTCCTGCCCCAGTTGACAACCGATTGGAGGTCCTTTTCGAGACGCACGGCCAGGTTAGTTTTGTCAGCGACACTAGATTTGTTTTTGAGGCAGGAATAAATTGTGGTGTCATCCGCGTAGATGCCAACTTGGGAATTTATGGCGCCAGGAAGAGCATTTATGTAGATAAGGAATAGAGTGGCGGCTAGGATGGAGCCTTGAGGAACACCTGTATTTGTGGGATAGGAACTGGAGGAGAATCCGTTGAGAACGACCTTCAATTCACGGTTTGACAGGAATGATTGTATTAGGTCAAACAATCGACCCGTAATGCCATAACCCTGGAGCTTGCGAGGAAGGCCGGCATGCCAAACCCTATCAAACGCTTTGGAGATGGTCTAGGGCCACAGCACAAGCTTCCCCGTTATTTTGACGAGCTTGGTAGACAGTTTCAGTGATGACCGTAAGCACATCAGCTGTAGATCGGGCAAAGCTGAAGCCATATTGCATGTCTGATAGCAGATCATGGGATATAAGGTGGTTAACCACTTCGGTATTGTTTAGGGCTTCGAAGACTTTGCCGAAGAGGGGTAGTTGACTGATAGGACGGTAGTTAGAAGGGTCAGAGGGGTCTACAGAGTTCTTGAAGACAGGAACAATCGAAGAGGACTTCCAGCAGTCAGGAAAACAAGATTCCTTGAGGCAGTAGTTATATAGTTTAGAGAGGGCGGGCGCCAGTTCAGGCGCGCATTTCTTCAAGACAATGGCTGGTATCCCATCTCCACCACTAGCCTTGTTGGGGTCTAAATTGGAGATAATGCCCAATACCAAAGACGGGGTTATGTGTAACCCACTCAATAGGGCCTCAGTTCTAAGAGGGAAGTCTGGTATGGGTACACCGGAAGAGTCGAGCGTTGAGTTGAATGAAAATTTCCGAGCAAAGCATTCAGCCTTGTTGGCAGAGGAGGTCAGGACTTCGAACTGGTTGAACAAAGGAGGTAAAGAGGGTTTGCAATTGTTCAATACGCTCTCGCAGAGACGCCAATAATCTTTTATTTTTATCTATTTTTTAATTCTTTATTTTTTAATCTTTAAATTTTATTTTATTTTTTGTTTTATTTGTTTTTTTCTCTCCCCCTACTCGTCAGTGTGTTTGGCCATAGTAACACATTTTTGTCCTAATCATTCTAACCTATTTGATGGTTTAGTTAGAAATCCCGGTTCGAAAGAAAAATAAAAAAAAAGGAAAATTGAATGTCTTTGGCTAGATGAGAAAGTGTCTCGTCAGTATTCTCATGATCTAGTTGGCCGAATCTTCTTGCTTGATAAATTGTCTGAATTAGTAGTACTAACTTATTCAAGAGGGGAGATGTGATACATTGAGTAAATACAAACCTTATTATCTCCCTTAGTCCATTCCTTTATTTAACCAGTCGCAGTAAAGATTCACCGTGGATCAGTTGTCTCCTCGTTCATAATGGCGCCCGACAGATTAAAATGTTCGACTATTTTTTTTATATGTGTACAACAACGTCATAACAATTTCTGTAGTACCCCTTCTCTTGATGTCCTAAGCACGTGCTTATTTTGCTTAATGGTTAATCCAGTCCTGTCTATGATGACTGAAAGATAGCTGATACGTTTTTGAGACATTAAAATTTGCAAGCCTTTTTTTTGTCCCAGTTAATAACTGATTGAATGTCTTTTTTTTAGAGAGAAGATCAATCCTATGACTGCTTAATAATACAAATAAGCAACAGTATTGAACCATAAGAGCAGAATGCAAAAAGGTCCATGTTCATTGCCAAAATTTGGTGAACAATTTAAAAACTGACAAGGCCCTAAATCTAAATCTATATCGCATGATAAAGATAATATTGTTCACAAATTCGCACATGCGTCTTATCAGTTCAAAGAATATTTACAATTTAGGGAAATCGCAGTTCGAATTCCAGTCAGGTTCATTATATTCACTAACGTGCATATACACTTGGGAAAGGCATGAAACTACCTCTTCTCCACCCAGCTATGGTTCAATTAGTCGGACTTGTATCAGTAAAATCATTATTATCTAAAAAGTTCTTACAATCTAAAAATAATTTATGGCTTTTAATAACCTGCATAAGATTGATAAACCGTAAAAAACAAATCAATTCATCTTATTTGTGAGCAACACTGAACTGAAGGGTTTCGTAATATAACTAATGTGTTTAGGTTGTATTTGGCAATGCCTATCAGAATCTGTTAGGCAGAAATCCATTTTTAAAAGCTATCCTTTGTAAAGAGTAAAATTCAATCTTCCTTAAATGATGGGCACATAAATTAACTCAACAAAATGACATTGCGAAGAAGATCTAAATGACAAAACTCAGTATGAATATTTTGCTAGCAAAAACAGTAAAAGAGTATTTTTTACAAAGTCTTTCATGTAGTATGTAATTTCATAGGTGCTTAAAATAAAAGATTATATTAACTGCAGTCCGTTGTTTATTAAAATGGAAGATTACTGTCACATCTGGTCTGATATATCTGCTATGTATTTAGAGATTCTTCATAAAGTCCAAAAAAAAGAATCTGCAGTGCTATTTGTCACCTCGGCTTCAGTCACTTTCCAACCACCGCAACGTAGCTTCTCTGGGCCTTTTCTATAAATATTTTCATGGTAATTGTGATGAGCATTCCTCTTTCGTACTCAAATTCTATGAATTTCAGCGCAGTACTAAATTAGCGGTAAGCTCTCATTATTTTACAGTTGAAGTGTCGAGATGTAACCGTAAGTTCTATGCTAACAGTTTCTTCTCTCGCACTTTTCGCTTGTGGAACTCTCTTCCGACTTCTTTCTTTCCAATTAACTTTGTTCTTCAAAAATTGAAATGCAGTATCAATCGTTATCTTCTGTCTTTTATTGCTCACTTTTCTTAAAAACATTTTCTTTTTCTCATATACTCTCACACTCAGTAGCCCCCTTGCGTTTTAGTGGCTTTATTACCTTGCATGGGGTGAAATAATTAAAACAAAATTATTCATTCTACGCCGCATTATTCATGTATAGAAGGTTTCCTTAATTACTATTTTTCGCCTTGTCATGTAAAAAACAAGAATATTTTTATTCCTATCAGTGACTTTGAGACAGAAGTCTGTAGAGAAATTTTAATGGTCTCAAAAATGTACGTTCACGCGTTGTAAAAGTTATTCTTTAAAATAGCAAATAAAATTTAAAATGTAATGAAAAATAAAAAAAATAAAAGTAAATTATCAACTTTCATCGACGTTTGTTTGCGGGATGAATATTGGGAATGTATGTATGCATGTATGTATGTATGTATGTATGAAACTGTTGTTCTACAAAGAGCCAATTCACTCTCTGAGGAAGCAATTATACACAAATACAGATTGCGGTGGGCAGGCCATGTTATTCGTATGGCAGATGACAGGATGCCAAAACAATTAATATATGGAGAATTGGAAATGGGAAAAAGATCACAGCACAAGCCAAAACTTCATTACAAAGATTGCCTTAAAGAGTTACTATACAAGTGCAATAATGGTCTAGATAACTGGGAGACTCAAGCAGAAGACCAGGTTTCTTGGAGAGCTGGTATTGCTGATGGCATCAAGATCTTCCATGAGGCATCACAAAAATATGCAGAACTGAAGAGAGGAGTTCAGAAGGAATTCCTGAATTGCCATGAGGTGCCAACCTGGCCATGTGCCTAAAACAATTGGATATGTCTGTCCAAGGCAGGTCTGCTCAGTTACCAGAAATCACACCAACACAAGCAGTGTATTACATATGATGATTTCATATTGGCATGCTTTGAATGCCCGACCTGCACTAGAGTGTACAAGTCCGGTTCCTGCTTGACAAGACATATACAAAGACACATTGGATTTGATGATGTTCAAACACAGCTCCCACCACCCGGAGATGATTTGACATATCATATATGTAACAAGAAATGCAGATCGATGACTGGCTTTGTGAGACATTGTCGCTCCCACAACAAATGTATGCAGTGTTGCGGGGGAGTTTAACTGATGGACTGGAAATGTCAGTGATGATCATACTAGGTTTGTGAGTCGACAGCCACTATACACTATGTATGTATGTATGTATGTATGTATGTATGGGCGCAAGGCCGAGTGGTTAGAACGTTCAAATTTCGCCCCGGTTGATTTGTCAGAAAGTAGACTTCTGGAGTGGGGGGCGATCCCGGCGTGCGGCACATTTCGAAAGTGCCCGAAAGCCATACCATACCATGGGTTGACCCAAGCCTTGTGAGTGAAGTTGGGTAGACGGAACTCTTGGGGGCCGTCGATAGCTGTGCTAGCACGAAGTCACAAGTCATCGTGACCGAGGGTTTGAGTGTACTGGCCTTGTTCAGATTGTTGATCACAATAGATCACACGCTCTCTCCCAGAACTGCAACTAAAGTCTGCTCAGTATAGTTTTAACGGAGTATGTATGTATGTTGCAGTTGTAATATAAACCACAGATTGGCTCTGTCGGTGTTGAACACAAATGTGCCTGAACGTGCGTCTGCAATAGGGATTGGCTAGCCGCCCTAATAGACGGGCATCCTCGAATACGAGTGGCCAGCTATTATGTATGTATGTATGTATGTATGTATGTATGTATGTATGTATGTATCTATCTATCTATCTATCTATCTATCTAGTCAGGTTCGGAGAAGGACTATTCTGAATACGAAAGTGTGGAAGAAAGCAATTTTTTCTCAAAAAATCTCATAGCTATTCACAGATAATAAAGAAAAGGAATATGTGGAGAGCTATGATCGCCTACATCTTCAAGTGCCATGTCGCAAAAAAATGTGTGTTAGTAAAAAAAAGAAAAGAAAATAATAGAGCAAAATGCTTCAGACAACTTGTGTAAGAAGACCATGTATAGTCATGAGTAACAATGAAAAGAAGGTTTGCCAAATTTCGGATGTATCTGTGCCAGGAGAAGAAGCCTGAAGAAAATAGAAAACGGGAAGCAAAACTTCACTTAGGAATTGTCGAAGCCGTAGAAAAAAGGCTTCTGGCTTATAATAATTGACGTACTTTGAACTGTGTCAAACACACAAAAAAGCGTTACTGGAGGAATTACAGTTTTGATAGCTAGGGTTGTTACTACCCAGACCAAATTTTAAGTCTTTTTAGTTTTCTTCACCGACAATCAGCAAACATCAACCGTAAAACGAAGATTAGCGGACTAATTCCACTGACACTATGGCGCAGGTGGATTTTATAAGTACGTAATTCGACGGTCGGTTGTAATAGAATAAATAAATCTTATACAAACTTGAAAAGTGCATTTGAGTAACATGGTTTGTTTGATTGTTTTTTTTTTACAGTTTGTCAACACTTTGTTGGTTATTTAAAGCCTAACTATATTTCGGATAGTAGGAAGTTCCCAACTGCGCCCCGATCTAAGTACTGACGGGACACGACGCTGCTTAACTTCAGCGAACAAACGAGAATCCATGTCTTCAACGTGATTCAACTATGGACTGTGAGAATATTTGGATAGAAAAGTCGAAATATATATGGATTTTTGAAAAATAACGCTTTAAGAAGCGGAGTCAAATTTTTACGAAACTCAGAATTGAAACAAAATATGAGATTTCGATAACCCCAAAATGAGTCCGTAAGTCACATCATGGTTGGTCAAGGTCCTTATCGATTTTCTAAGAAAAAAACATACTGTTTAGACTTGCACGTTTACTGGAGTTTATTCCAAAAATCTAACTGACAAGAAAAACCCAGAATACACAAAAAAGTAATCGGTATTTGATTATGGTTCCATATCAATATTTTCTGTAGTGTTGTATGTATTTTCTTTAATAAATTCAACCCAATACAAGTTCCAAGAGGCACATAATGTTGATAACGATTTACCTTAGACTCGAAGAGATTAATATTGTTGCGTTTTGGAAAGCATTAACGCCGGAGTCTGTTTCACAAAGTAGCTTTTTTGGGGAAGATGCTTTCGAAGTTGAACGCCCATCTTACCACAGCAATACATCTTACTTATTATAAAACGCAGATTGTGTGTGTGATTGTTTGTGTGTGTGTGTGTGTGTGTGTGTGTCTGTACGTTTATATATTGGATCGGATTTCCTACATTTTTCAACCGATTTCAACAAAACTTCACTTTTTTTTTGGCAGGTAGTGTTTCTTATTGTTTTTCACACTTTTTTCTTTATTTTTACATTCAGAATGCTTTAAAAATTCCATTTACAAGACAATTGTTTATAATAAAATTCTATTCAATCGGTAGACTCATAACGATTGAAAACAATGTTTTTGTTTGAGTTTGGGTTTGACCAATTCGTAAAAAAAAAAAAACAACTAATTAAGACATGCATGTCTGTCAACCTTAAACAATAATCTTTGTCAATTTTATTTTTCAGTCTTCATGATGGTCGATACTTGATCTATCTCTTACTGTTACATCCCCGGGCAACGCCGGGCTCTACTGCTAGTAGCGAATAAAGATGATTCAATCCTGCAGACACACCGGAGACATCTACTTATTACTGGGGATCGATTGAAGGTAGGTCTCCTAAAATCTTCAGCATTCTGAACATTACTATTGACTCATATCTTCCTGGTGTCAGTTCATGCCTTCTTTTTTTTCTGTATATCTAAACTAAGGAGGACCTGTGGATAAATGGATAGCGGTTCGGATTGAGAAATCGAAGATCCGAGTTCGAATTCCAGTAGAGTTCATTACATTGGGAAAGGTATAAATTCTTCTCTTCTCCCCCCAGCTATGGGTAAATAGCAGGATAGACTGTGTTCTGTAGTCTTGGTTGGCGTCTAGTCTTGTAAAAGGAATACTTTGAATTCAAACCAGCCTGCTGAGGGTTGGGCTCCGTCAGGCTATTCTGTCCAGGAAACACCACAGTCGCAACGGCTGTATTATGTGTGGTGGCCCTTCGACCCTAATGAGTGATATCTAAACTATAATTATAAGCTATACATTTGCAAAGTGAAAATTTAATTGAAATATATTGAAAAGTTTTCACCTGCAATATTAAATTTAAAAATATTAAATTAAAAGAAAATGGTCACAGTGCATAGAAAAAAAGGAAGGGTCAGTTTAAACTTGAAGCCAGGAAGATATGTGTTAATCATCCCAAAGCTTCTCCGTTTTGAACATGTTTAACTCTTTTACAGAGCCTATTGTCGAATATATTGTCGAGTTTTATTGCTTTTCACTCAGCTCATACAAAATCCACGTATACAACTTTAATCTTCTTTCCAATTCTGTTCAAGATGGTCGCAGTAGTTGTTTAACTTGTGGAAAGCTGATTTGCAAGATTACGTAGAACTGTGCGTGTGTCATGACCAAAAGAATTCTTTAATGTGTCTCCTTCGTTTTCTTACGATCTTTCTTGTCTTCAAAACTTTCATCTCTACATTGGCCGTTCAATAACACACTTACAAATGAATACTTTACTGATGCTCTTTAGCTAACACCTTCCACAATTTAATGTTCAAAACTTTATAGGTTTGAACTTGGCTCGTGTCGAAAACCCTTACGTTGCATCACAGGTAATAAAAACTGGATTTATTCCAGGTTTGATTCCCCAGCCCTCTCTCTTTTTTATTTCCCGAACTTCAGTTTTTATTTATTTGATAAAAATTGATTTTGAATTCCACTATTAAAACCTTGCTATTTCCTTCCTTTCTTGTTATATACCAACAAACTCTCCCGTATTTGATTGCATAAAAGACTCTCCTTAAAACATTAGAATTTCACAAATTTATAATAAATGCCAAAAAGAAATTAGGGGTGTTCTAATTAAATCAATCAAAATTTACAGATCGAAACAGCATGCTCTATATGTGTAACTGATTCCCTGGCAAAATCCTTTCGATTAGAAGCAAATGTCATTTGAATCTCAAAGAAATATCAGAAGTTAAAGATCGCAAGTATACATTCCCACAGACATTTGCAGTTAATATATTTTCTGAGTTCCAACTAAAGTCCCGGCAGCGTTTTTCTGATCTTGGCGCAAGTGTAAAAGAAACAATATCCATATTTCAAGATCTATTTAACAGCGCATTAAAGTGCTTCGATACGTCCTCGCTGAAATTCGGATAGGTCTTATGCTCCTTTGGTTCGTGGCATGTTCCAGTATTGTTATCTGCAATTTTAATCAAATAATCTAAGTTAATTTATCTTGGTTATTAAAAAAATCAGAAATAAAATTTATCTTGGTGTCTATTCAATTCTGTCATGTCTGTGTGTGTATATATATATATATATATATATATATATATATATATATATATATATATATATATATATATATATATATATATACATACATGCATATATATATATATATATATATATATATATATATAATAAATTATGATTTCCGTCGACGCAGCATCTAAAATAGCCATACATTGACCGATCAAAAACCAAATTTGGGGAGAATTGCAAACAGGTTGCAAACGGGTACAAAGTACAGTTGGTTTTACGAGGGTGTGTACCTTGGTACAATAAACTTCATTAATTTGGGGGGAAAATTGAATATTTTATTATTTAACATGCAAAATAGTCCACTATTTTAAAATTAATTTAATAATTAACATAAATACTTATTTATTAAAAATTGTTTTTTGAATATCTTTTCTTTAATTTATTATTTTTTAAATCTCGATAAAAATGTTAGCGATAACTTCATCAATGCTAAATACTGTGAGCATTTCAATATTCTGACGCGTGTTGCAAAAAATCAAACAATATAAATATATATATATAAATATATATATATAAATATATATATAAAATTCTGTGACTTCTGTCAGTTCATGCGTACGTCCGTCAAACCCTCTAAAATAGCCATACATTGACCGATCAAAACCAAATTTTGGGGAGAAGTGCAAACAGGTAACGGGGTACAGTTGGTTTTACTAAGGTCCTTAAAAAGCATGAAGTAGGGTTTTTGTCAAAGTACTTTTCCAAACAAATCAGCTTATTTAGAGTTTGTATATCTCGGCAAAAAATGTTCGTGATACCTTCAACTATGCTAAATACTGTGAGGATTTTAACACACATGTTGCAAAAAAAATTTTAATGATAAAAAATATCCTACACTTTTCATTAGTAGACATATACAGACACTGGGCTCTTTATCGTTCGTTCAAATTCATTTTCTTTTCTTTTTTCTTCTTCCATTGTTTCAACTGCCACTCTATCCAGCCAGTCATTTTGCTTCTTGACTTTCCACTATCGTTTGTTGACGGCACAAACGACATTTGTTAAAGATGTGTTCTGTTACTATTGTTGAACGCCAACTTAAAAACGTATAAGGATTGGTGGAGCACAGACTGATGAAGTCTGCAGATTCCTTACGTTGTTCTAGCTACTCGAGAAGGTGTTGTGTCTCGGTTTCAATCATTGTTCTGTGAGTATACACTTATTGTATCGGTTGTCTGATTTTTATTCTTCTATGTGCCGTGTCATTTTAAGACTTTGGCGATCAAGGCTCTACACAACTTCCCGTCCTTTGTAGCTCTTAGTAAACTTTGTTTTTTCATGCCGAATCTTGTTCCGTCATCCATTTCCACAAGCTCGCTAGTTAAGTTATGCATTGTTTTACTCTGTCCCTGTTTTCTTCAGTCTGTCCTGTGAGTATCAAATTTTCCAAGACATCTTTCCTCATTATGTGCCCTATAAATTTCAACCGTCTCTTTCCGATTCGAACTATGTGTCCATTTTGTTTCGTCTCTAAAACTTTGTCGTTGCTCACATATTCGGCCCATGATATTCTCAGTATCCATCTGTAGAAACATATTTCTGTTTCTTCAAGTCTCTTCTTCATCTATCATTCACTGCCATATAGGAGGACTGATATTACGTAACAGTTCAGAACTCTTTTTCTTTCGTTTCTAACGAAATAAGGAATGGCCAACATTTCTCATTCCGATTAAATTTTATTGCTAAAGTATGCCAAGAATACTTGGATGACTATACTTTTATTTCCACAACTAAAATCTACTTTACAAGATTCTTCGTAAGATAGAAAAGCCGTCTTTAAAGGAATTTGGTTTTATATCAGCAGAGCGTGATGGGCACCGTTTTCCAGCAAATCCAGAGATTTCAAAATGGACGCATTCTATTTTCGTAGAAGTTCAGCTGTTAATTTAAAAATTAGTTTTGTCACACTGACGGTCAATACACGTGTTTGTAAAAAACGGAAAACGGTATGATATTGGCTGGTAAGTGGCCTTCAATATATGAACACCAGTGGTCATTAATCACTGACCTACAGCAATGAATTCGTTATTATCCAGTTTTTTGAAAGTTCCGAGGACGGACAGCGATTACGTTGAATGTTTTCTTCGAACTGATAATTCATTTATTGATTTTATGTCGGAACAAAACCTCCGACATTTGGAATTCTTTGTGGCTCTCACAGCATTCTTCGTCTTTGAGTAGATTTGTGTAGATAAAAAAACACATGATCCATGCCATTGGTGGAAACCTATTTATTCATCTAACGGGGAAATTGTAGTTATTATGCAATCTTATAAGATTCTGTTCCTAATGCAAATAAAAGAAAAAAAAGCTATGACATAGTCAGTGTGCTATGCTGGGGAATTTCTGTTCATGGCTTCTTTTACAACTATGGGTATCACGTAGCATCACCCATTTCCTCTCTAAGCAACTAGGTCATACGTGACTAGATTAATCTTTAACTTGACCTATTCTTGGGAAAATTCTCCAGCTTTCCTAACGAGTTTGAATTCAGGGTTGTTCTTCTCTTAGACTGATTGCTATTCAAGACTAGAGATCACAGTCTATCCTGCTATTTAATCCATAATTTTGAAGTGTTGGGAGGAGACTAGCTCATGCGTTTCCCAAGAGCATTTGTGCAAAGTGAACGAATCAGAAACGGCGATAATTTGAAATCGGCTTGTCGAATCCAGTTTCTGCGTCGAAAACCGTTACTCTACACCCTCAACTGTGAAACCTTAGGTCATTTCCAGGTTCGATTCCCATCTCTCTCTCTCTCTCTCTCTCTCTCTCTCTCTCTCTCTCACTCTGTTGATCCCTTTTTTATTCTAGAATTTCAGTTCCACAAGGTTTAGTGCGTAGACCTATTTTATAGAAATTGATTTTGAATTTCGCTATCAAAACATAGAAATTTGTTTCCTCTCTTATTATATGTGAAGGCTGGCCAAACTTGCTTAATCTAAGAGCCGCATATGATAAAGTTCAGATGTTTGAGAGCCGCAAGACATGAACACAAACATATATATATATATATATATATATATATATATATATATATATATATATATATATATATTAACATTAAACTTACCTTTTAATCCATTGGGGTCTCAATTCATACCCAGTAGATAATTATAAAGCTTGAAATTTTTCTTATTTGCCTTTTATATTAACTGTGACGAAAAAAGAACAACTTATTTCCACGAGCCGCATATTAATGGTCAAAGACTGCATGCGGCTCGCGAGCCGCCGTTTGTCCACCCCTGTTATATATCAACATATTCTAATGCATTCGATTGCATAGAATACTCTCTTCTTCCTAAAAAAGATTTTTATAAATTTATAATAAATGACTGAAAAGCAATGTTTTAAACTAAGCTTTATAGAAACAACGATTAAAAGCCAATAACCTTCGATGTATCCTCCAATAATTTTTTTCTTAATATTCTCTGTGAAGTGTGTATGTGCGTCTTATACACCACCAAATACGGTAAAACTGTCGGTTTTGACGCCTAGCCTCGAAAAAACCAAGATATCCCTTCCATGGAACTTTATTAAAGAAAACATACGCGCTGTTTGTTTTCATGAAATTAATATTTGTATCTAATATTACTTGAAGGTAACAAAACTTACATTAAAAAGAGTCCAGAAAGCAAATAATTATTCACTTTTTACCCCCGTAGATTGAATAAAGTGTTCGGTTCGAAATTCCGGAAAGGTTACAAATTAATACAGTCCGGAGAGTATAACGGCTGAAATTTTGCGATAATAGCAATGACGATGATGACATTAGTCCCAGAAAATCAATATCTAATAATGAATATCTAAAGAGATTCAGACAATATATTGATTTTTGAATATAATTTCCTTTCTTGCCAATACACATAATTTAATATTTTTATCTTTTTGGACATAGTGTATTTTTATTAATATTACGTCTTCTCTTATTATTTTTTTTAGTTATCTACAGTTTGGGGCACATATCTTTGACAAGTATTTTACGTAGAGATATTGTTATTCGAAAGGGTAACGAGACTTGTGACCCTATTATCATTTCCAGCCCCACCACTTTACCTTTTGTGATACATTCGAGATCCCTTAGTCATACGATGAAATTTATGGATATGACAGAAGCAGTTTTCTTCAGCACTTTCTTTTTTGTTGACGAAGAAATAAATAACTATTCTTGATATTAATTCAACTTTATACACGGATAAAAAAATTCTCACAGCTATAAAAAATATAATTGAAAAAACACGCTGGGAAATCAATCTATGGTCTCAGAGGTGACAGTGAATAAAATGAATAAATATCTAAGGACATTGACTTGAGATGGGTGCAAGGCGGGTCTGTTAGGAATGCGAGTATGCTGTACTCAAACATGGTTGAATAATTACACTTGTATCGCAACTTTTATGATGCAATATTATACCCTGAAAGAAAAGCTGTTGCAATATGAAAATAGATACATTAGCGTGCAAGCGGTATTGGGAACAGCAGGTGAGTACATGCATGTATTTGTCGGCGATGGGGCGGAGTTTATCGCACATGACACAGTAACACATCATGCAAATTGGTAGAAAATAGAATAACATATCTTTTCATTATTATTACTAATATGAAATTACTTTGGTATTGTAATATATCATTCAGTTGCGAAATATGTAATATTTGTATAAAATAAATTAAAATATAAATATATCTGTTATTAACTTTCCTTAAGCGATCCTTCAAGTTTCTAAGTGGTGTTCCAAGTACACTCATCACTTCAGGAATTACTTCAAGAGTAATGTTCTATAGTTTCTTTAATTCTATATCCTGGTATTTTAAAAAAAAATCATTTTAATTTCTTTGGAGTCCACTTTTGTATTAATAATTTGTCAATTTCTACTTTCCTTATCTATCACCATATGGTCGGATCTTTGTGTTTCAATCTGTCTGCATCTAGAAAATCTCTAATTATCAAATCTACTTTTACCGTTATGATTGTTGAGGATTAAGGTAATATTCCAATTTTTTTCATACTGAAATTCAATAAAAAAATATACACATTAGTGTACAAGTGCCATAGAGAGCGGCACGTGATGGGGCGGTGTTTATCGTATACTAGCAGCATGGCCCGGTGTTGCCCGTGCTTGATTCAAAAATCGTACGACTCATACAGCAATCGCTATCACTTGATTTAAAATATTTTTGCCTTTAAAAGAGTGCCCTTTTCCGTGCTGATGTTGCTACATGCCTTACTTCTCACACTGCGAATTTTTTCTAAGCTCTATACTAAACATTAAATCTGTTACGATAAAAGAGCTAAACAAAATGAACACAAAACGATCAGCTTTAAAAAAAGGACTCGTAACTGGAAAAACCGAATGAAAAAAGAATGTTAACAACAAATACTTTTTCACACCCAACCCTGTTCTGCGGAATCAGAATCAACGTTGAGTTTAAGCAAGCGAATGAGCCAATTGGAGTAAAGTGTCATGCAGATTTAAATTTTTCCCTCTTGTGACGAATGCAGCTATCGATTTTTTTTTGCATGCTAACATGCTAGTTAACATTCGTGTCAGTCAACTGTTGGCTCTCACGCTGGCCGCCAACAGAATCTTCCTGCCTATTCGTGGCAGCCAGCTATAGGCTCTCACTCTGGCCAGTAGAAAATGGCCGCAAACTTTATGAAAACTGCCGTAGAAGCATGAAAAAAAATCGATTATTTCCATTATCGATGGGAGTTGGGAAATGCAGTGTCAGTCTTGGCCTTCCCGCTAACTTAGAGCATGTGCATGTAAATTTTGGTACAAATCCGTCGAAAATTGCGGCCGTGCATTCGGTATACACACGTCCTGCCTTTTATAGATAGAGATGACACAGTAACACACCAAAATGCAAAATAGTAGAAAATAGAATAACATTTTTTTTTATTGTTATTATTATTACTAATATTAATTTACTTTGGTATTGTAATGTATCATTTCGTTGTGACCTATGTAATATTTGTATAGTATAAATAAAAATATAAATATTAGATAATTTTTTTTATGTTTTTAATAAAAGTGTGCACAGAAGTATATTTGGGGATTTGCAAAGAGGGTGGGCACGATGAGAGAAAGGTTAACAATCCCTTCCTTAAGATATTACAGAAACAGCTGAAGTAAAGGAAAGTGACAAATTTTCACTTCAAACATTATTCTACTAACCAGTCTTCGTCTAATTCATTCTTGTCCCTTCATCCAAGCACGATATAAACCAATCCCCAAACCGAAGTATCTTTACGAATATTTTATGAAATGTCAACGTATACACAGCAACATCTATGCTCACAAGTACAATTTCTTTAAATAGATTTGGAATAACGAAAGAGTTCGTTGCTGTTAGTAAAGGATGGACAGATCTCAACCGATTAAATATGCATATAGATAAGTTTCTGCTTTGACTGCTAAGGTTGCAGAGAAGAGATTCGCTAGATGAATGTGTTGTGATACCTGCAACAAGATAGATAAGTAAGCAGGTTTGATATACAGGCTACACCTGTGATATTACCAGTATAATTATATTTAGACATTATCACCCAGATTACAAAGTTCGCACCATTTGTGAGTAGAATAAACGTAGGAAAATTAATAAGACGGGGTCTCCCTAAAATATTAGCAAAAGATTTATTTTATGCAGCAATTTTTCTATGAATTTCTGGCATAAGGAATTATTAGGTTGGTGTAAAAATAATGTCGTTTTCTCACATATGTTACTATGTGAGAAAACGACATTATTTTCGCAAAACCTAATATTATTTACATTCCGTCTAACGTCCTCATCTGTGTCGTTATTTTCAAAACGTTGCAGGCCGTTGTGCTTGCTAAGACTTCTTCAGGAGTCAGACGATCCAGATGATTTTTTTTTATCTATGCCTGAAAAACCTAACATACGTCTCCCACAGCCGATATTATCAATAAATCACTGCCTTGAAAAATCAAGTGACAAATACGTGTTTTCCTAATCACGACAATCTCGACCCTCTTTTCGTCTACGGTTAACCGTTTCCTTTCCTACATAACTTCAAGATCATCACTTCGTGCCTTTTCTTACTCTAATACACCGCCACACAGCAACCCCACTACTTTGAGTGGCTTTTAGTTCCTATATTGGGTCAATATTAACACACACACACACACACATACATACACACACACACACACACACATATATATATATATATATATATATATATATCCGTAAGCGAACAGAGGTACACGCGGGCATACACACATATATTAGGTTGGTGCAAAAATAATGACGTAATAATGTCGTTTTTTGACGTATTTTGTAACGTCAAAAACGACATTATTACGTCATTATTTTTGCAACAACCTAATATTTTTAAATATATGTATATATACATATATATGAAAAAAAATGAAAACAAGACAAAAGGGAAACTTATCTTAGTCGACGGGTTCCGTCCTTTGATGGACTTTATCAAGGCAAATGTCTCATGAGAGGATGAAACGCGTCGGTTAAGATAATTTTTCCTTTTGTCTTTATTCATATATACATACTTACAGAATACATATATTCACACACACATACACACACACACACACACACACACACACATATATATATATATATATATATATATATATATATATATATATATATATATATATATATAGACGAGAGCAAATTCTTCGAAAATTGTATGGGGGATTAATATCCTTTTCAATTTGCTCTGATCCCAGCTGTTCAGTGGCGAATGAAGAGAGAACAACTCTAAAAAGATTATTATTCCACTGGGCTTTTATTCTTTGAAGAACAACAAAGACTTCGGTTCTGTGATGTGCAAATTCTCTTATCTCAAGTTTTACATTTTATATTTGATACGACAATTCTCTAAATTTCAGCTCTCATTAAATCCACCTACCCATCTATTTCGGTTTGTTCATAACTATTAATCATAGCCTGTTCATATCTATTTACAATTGTTTTCTTTCTTTCTTTCTTTCTTTCTTTCTTTCTATATTAGTTTGTTCCTATAAGCTTAATAGATTCGAACGTATTTGGGACATTTCGCTCTGTTTTGATTTTAGCTCGTCTAAAGCAAGGCCACATCGCCTTAAAACACTGGTTCCCGTACGATCACCCAATTTAAGCAATGTCGAGTCTCATCAATACGGAGATGGGTGTCAGCTTGAGAGTATAAGCTTGGATGTGCAGATGGTGTAATGGATAATGTCTCTGAGAACCTAGTTTCAAGCATTGTTGGATTCTTCACATTCACTTACGTGCAAATACCGTTGGGAAAGGCATGAATCCAGCTCTTCTGTCCCATCTATGGGTTAATTAATGAGACTAGTATCATTAAACCATTATTATGTCAAAAATTCTTACAATCTAAAATATTTTCTGGTTTGAAATAATCTGCAAATAGGTATTACTTAGCAGTGCCTATTTATTCTCTAAGCAACTGGGTCACGTGTCACTAGAGTAATCTTTAACTTGGCCTATTCTTGGGAAAGGCGGCGAAGTTCTGCAGCCCTGCAAACGAGTTTGAATTCAAAGTTGTCCTTCTCCATGATAAAGAATTTCAAATGAAGAATTCAGTGATTATAATACTATAGAATTTAGTAGCAACATTATGTTAATCAACGTCTGTATCTGTTAAACATTTTTCGTATTCTTTTTGCTCTTCAGTAATAAAATTATTAGTTTCAAGAAATTGATATATTTTTTTTTACTTAAAAATGATGCGAATGTTTCGAATGCTGCGGATTTGACAGGTTGTTAATTGTTTTTTGTTTGAGAGTTTCATCAGTTTTGAAGAACGAAACAATAAAAAAAAATCTTGTGATTAGTCGGAAACATATGTATCCAGAAGTTAGGAACATTATCTGTTCCTCTAGTTTTACGTTTTTATTTTTTATGTTTGAGAGTTCTTGTATGTCTTTAACGTAATTTGTTCATTAATTTATATTCCGTTATCTTTCTATTCTTCGGCAGGGTTCTTTATTCATTCGGAACGACGCATAATTCTTTGCATTCCTCCAAATCTTATTCCAGAACTCGCTCATTCTTTCGTTCGATGGTATTTGTTCTTCTAAAGGCTTCGTTTGTTTCTCCATGTCCTTATATAATCTTCCCGTTAGTTTTGTAAGTGTTGTCTTGCTTATAAAATATATTTCTTTATATTCTCTTTATTTGAAGGTTTTATTTGTGTTTTTGTATCGATGGATTGTTTGAAAACTATTATTCGAAAATATTTATTCGAATTGTACATTGTTTGAACGAAAGTTAATCGAAAGGACAAAAAAAAAAACAAAAAAACAAAAAAACAAAAAAAAACCTTGAAATTCAAAAACAAACCGAAAAGTAAAGGCTTGAACTTCAAAAGGAAATTGAAGAAAAATGTCTCACATTACAAAAACAAACGGAAATCAGACAACAAAAACTTGAAGAAATTCTACTTCAAACTCAACAAGAGCAAAAAGATTTGTTTGAATTGACAAACAGGGGGCAAATTAGTGAAAACGAAAATGCGTTCTCACAAAACACGATCTGGGGCGCAATAGACAATTTTGCATATTCTCCAGAAGAGGATATAACTTTTGCTTCCTATTTTAGAAGGTATGAAGATTTATATGCCACAGATTGCACGATTATTAAATGTAAATTATTTCAAATGCGAAATTCTTTATTGCAATAAAAAAGTAAACATTAAAAGAGGAAATACACAAACGATAATTACTCGAAATACAAATATCGTTAATAAAACAATTTAGTAAAAAAAATCCTTATAACCTTAAGTTATCTGAAAACTGCACGCAAATATTCAACTACTGAAAGTACGCGTTAAAAGATGCCATTAATTTTTTAAGTTTTTAATTTATGTCGCGTTATTTCTTGGCGCTCTTGATATTTTGGCAACCTGCTCTTACTTTTACAATATGAATTTCTTGCAAATCTTTTTCTCTTTTAAGCGCGTCTAAAAATTTCATATGGTGGAATAATAGGATGTCCCTTGCCGCGAAAATGCTGTATGTCATTCTTCAAGGGCGTTATTACTTCTAGGCAAATCATCTTTGATTCTCAAGCAAGACCACATATGTATTTAAAACATACATATTTCGAATAATAATTCAGTCTAATTGTTCTTCCGATTAATAATCATTCAAACAATTTACAATTCGAATAAATGTTTTTCGAATAATTTTCTCGATATGGGTCGATGCGTTGTTTTCGGATCTCATTTACAATTATATATCTGATATATATATATATATATATCATTTTTATATCATATTTAATATTTTCATGTTTATGTTTTGCATATCTCTTTGCGTATTAGTAGTCGTAGTACAGTTCTTTGTGTCCTGAATAGGAACCGGGTTTGCTAGGTATAGCTGTTCCCTATGTTCGCCAATTGTTCTCCATTTATACTCGTCTATGTAATTTGCATACGATCAGTCAGTTATGTGCCATACGTGATACACGCTTAGGCGATCATGTATTTTTCGATACATGACTGACGAGGTAGATTTTTTTTCCCGTAGTAGGTTGCCATTTCTTTCTGTGGTAGACCAGTTGCCATCCAAGGTTATAGAGCACGGTCTGTCCTGCTATTTACCCATAGATCGGGGTGGGGAGAAGAGGATTCATACCTTTCCCAAGGGTATTAGCACGAAAGTGAATGCAATGGAATCGACTGGAATTCGAACTCTCTCCGATCTCTCAATCCGTGTCGCTATCCATTACTCCACCGCATACGATATTACATTCATATTACATTTTTATACCTTTCCATACCTCATCTAGTATTGAAATTTCTCCCCGAAGAACTACAGCCTTTTTCGCTATGTATCTTTTTCATAATGCTGATTTATGTCAAATTTCTTAGGTTAGTTTTTCAAAGTAAATTTTTTTATAGAGAGTAGAGCATTTAATTTGTGTAATTTGTTTGGGTCACTAGTAAGAATTTTTGGATAGTTATTGTTATTCTTTACTTTGGTAAACACACAGCCGAGTTCGAATTCCAGTTGAATCCATTACATTCACTTACGTGCTAACACCCTTGGGAAAGGTATGAATCCTCTTCTTCTACCCCCCCGAGCTATGGGTAAATAGCAGGACAGACCGGGCTCTATAGCCTTGGATGGCAACTGGTCAACCGCAGAAAGAAATGGCAACCTACTGCAAGAAAATAATCTGTCTTGTCAGTCATGTATCGAAAAATACATGATCACCTAAACGTGTATCACGCATGGCACATAACTGACTGAAGTACCCATGAGAATGGTATGAATCCCTGAACCGCTCAATCTATGGGCTAAATAGTAAGACAGACTTGGTTCTTCTGCCCTGGGTGGCAACCAGTCTAGGAGAAAGACAACTCTGAAGTTAAAACCGTATGTAATCCATGGCGAAGTACATACTATGAAGGTAATGAAAGAATGATCAGTCGTGATTGCTTGCTTTGGTAGTTATTTTCTGAAGCGAAAATATAAAGACTATTATGACCAGAAGAGATGAAATACTGCCGAGAAAATGTCCTCAAGAAAAAAGCACTTTTACTAATAACAAATATTGATGCCTAAATCTTGCACACCAAAAGAAGACAAGAAAGATATATAGAAAATCTCCCCCAGGGCTTCATCCTTGGTCCTACCCTGTTTTTAATTTTCATTAATGACCTTCCCGATGAAAACGCTCTCAACTTGGTATATACACTGATGACAAAACCATTTATTCTTGTCTCAATAATAAGGCTGATCGGTCCGGCAAGGTCAAAATGGCAACCGATGTCCAAAACGACCTCAAGTCAGTCGTTAACTGAAACAAAAGATGGTATGTTAATTTTAACGACTCCTAAACTAAACTTCTCTCCATTAATCATCCGAGAGACCCCTTTCTGCCTCCAATCAGCATGACTGATGCTAACCTCCAGAAAAATGCCTCATTGCTCCTTCTCGAGTTAACGTTCTCAGCTGACATGAAGTGGGAAGACTATATTGAATCCATTGCTAAGTCGGTTCACTGTGTCGTGCTGTTTCTCTCCAGAATCTACCTTACATATCTATAAGTCGTCCATGTTTCGAATATTGCTGCCACATATGGCCCTGTGCTTCATTTACCTTGAAAACTTTGATAAAATCCAAAGAAGAATCAGCAATATTATTGGTCCTGATATGGCATCTCGGCTTCAATCATTTTCCCACCGCCGTAAGGTTGATTCTTTGTGTCTTTTCTACAAATACTTTCATGGTAATTGTTCGGGTGAGCTCTTCTCTATAGCATCTAGGCTTTTTTCATTTAAGCTCAACTGGCGTCAAGATCTCATCAATTGGCTAGATGTAACCGTAAATTCTATGCTAACAGTTTGTTTTCTCGAATTTTTCGCTTATGGAACTTCCTTCCGACTCCATGCTTTTCAGTCAACTTTAATATGCAAAAATTTAAATGCAATGTCAATCGTTATCTATTGTCCTCTTCATTATTCTTTCCTCTCCCCGTTCATTATTAATGTTTCTGTTCTGAATTCTTCCACACCCTGTAACCCTGTGTCTATTAGTGGCTTTACTACCTTGAATGGGGTAAACCAAGGCGATCCCGGCGGACATATGGAGAACAAATTTACTACAAAATAACCATTACTGAGAACATTTTTATCAGGGAACTTGTTAGAAATGTTCAGTAATTAGTTAATTAGTGTTATAAAATAAAAATAAGTCATATCTCGGCTGATTTACAGGCAAATACTCAAGAGCGAGAACCGGATGTGAACGGGACAAAGCCCCGTCACAAAATGAACATTATCTTCGTTTACAAATGTTCCCGACACTCGAGTTCCGGTCAAAAAATAAAATAATGTTTAAAGTGCTCTATTTTTCGTCCAATAAAATCGCTTCCCTCCTAATTATACTCGCTTCGTTTTTCGAGCCTGTTAAGCCATAAAAAACGCTATAAAAGGGGTCACACGGAAGTTCAACGGGCAGTCAACAGGTGGCCACCGAAGAGACCTGTTCACAGTAGGGGAGTGCCAGCGTCAACATGTGTGAACTACTATGAGAGATCGACCTAGATCTGAAGCCGGCTTATGAACTTTACCACAAGGGAGCTGTCCCAAACCCTCACGTTCCTGTTTGAAACAAACCACGTAAATCTATTTCTGCTGTTGTCATATTTCTTTCCTGCAACCATACGCTTATCTATAACATTAGTAACTATATATAATATTAGGAAGCAGCTTAAAATTATTGACTTATTTCCATAAATGCAAATGTAGAAAGAAAGAACAAAAATAACATCCTCCACCATAAAATAACTGCACACACATCCCTTTATTCACTATTAATTAGAGACATTTTTAGATGATATTGCAAAATAATGAGTTAATTTGTTTATAAAAATTGATTACAGAAAATTTAATTGTATAGTATAATCAGAAATAAATTTCAGCTTTTTAAAAAATCGTGTATCAAGAAATTCTGAAAACACTTTACAAAATATGAATTTCAAAGAAACAAGAATTTTAATAATCTTATTTATTTTAAATTTTGTTACATGTACCATTTGTTGCACAGATGAAGAAAATACTTATAAATAATTTTTCTTAGATGTACAATTTGTTTCACTGAAGATGAAGAAAATACTTATTTTGCTATGATACAAAAATAGATATTACTCGTACACATACTTTTAAAAATGAAAATCAATTTACATTAACAACAACACAAAATTAATTAACTGGATAATTTGGGGAGTTAAATTAAATATATGTAAAAAAAGGGGAAAATAGAAAATAAAAATATCTGGTATGCCTGTGATTTATTAAAAACAATGCCAAGTTTTTGGAAAAAAGATTGATAGATCCTGTTATTGTTATATACAATTGCAATTACTTGACAATTTGACTGCATCAACAAAATATAAAATCTTTTCATATAAAACAAGTTGCCTTTAAATAAAATACAATTTTTGGTCCTCTATTTAAACATTTTATCACGATGCTCAATAATGTTTTTGCTAATCCCTCAAAGTTTTCAGCCAAACCAAATAAGTTTCCTCTGTGGTATTGTAGAGCAATCTTGGCACACACTTCATCAATCAAAAGAATACTTTTTTTTTAATTTTCAGAGATTTCACTAAAATACCGTCAAGAAAATTAAAGTCATCTAATTTTGAAAGTTCTGATGTCAAAGCTGGTAATGTTCTCACACTGGGTAGTTTATAATCATTCTGAAATCTGTTATATAATGATCAAGATGTAATAAAGTATTTAAATGATCTAATAAGAATATCAGAATCATAATGTTTTGTGTAAATACTTTTTGGTAACATAATATGTTTTTTAATTATTTTCCTTATGATCAATTTTTAAGTTACTAAGATAAGGACTTCATTGTTTTGTGACTAGTTCTGAATTATTGATATTCGAATTTTTGAAAGAGAAAAATTGTTGTATATATACCGGCATTGTAACATTCGAATCTCAAGTTTTCAAAAATTTTAATCAAAAACATTGGAATATTTCCAGTGCAAAAATGAACAGATTGGATGAATAGCTGATTGTTTGATATATAACATGTAATTGCTATGACAAAATTCTGTTGATCAATATTCTGAAACAAATTTTCAAAAGTGAGGATTTTGTTTTTTCTAGAAACTGTGTCAACTCATCATTTTGCACATTTCGCGCAGAAATTTGTTTGTTGGTTTTGGTTGAGGACTAGTTAATACACTTATGGCAAATGATCAAATATTGATGCTGGATTTCTGGGTCGTATTTTTCTTATAATAACCACTGTTAATATAATCAGATGGAAAATGCTTTTCACAAACAACAGTTTGGTTTGTCAGGAGTATTGTCTTGAAGTATTGCTGTTAACCATAGTTCTTGCTCATTCTGATCTTGTAGAAGAAAAAAAATACACAAACCTTATTTTTTTAATCATAGTTACCACGACAACATGTTACACAGTACTTTTTTTTACCATTTTGAGAAAGATTTTTGGGTACTGAAAAAAAAATAGAAATAACTGAAACTTATTTTGTACAAATTACACGGTGTTTCCAAAAAGTGTATGAACCTTAGATTTTAAGGTCTGGAGAATTAAGAATTTTAAAGTTTGTATGAATATAAGAATTTGTCATCTTATGTTACTTTCCGTTGTCTTTAAGGAATTACGTGATTCCAAAGGATATTTAAATTTGTTTTACTATTCAGGGTTTGTTCTATGTTGAAGTTACGTAATGAACTGAATCTCCCTCATTAAACTTTTTGGATAATCGTATTTTATGGGGAGTGCAGATCGATCACCTCCTCCCCCATAAAATATGATTATCTAAACAAAATGAACCAGTGTAATATTTTTACAGTCTATTTTAAAAATATTAAACAGGTTAATGTTTTGTTTTACATTTTTAACAACAAGAATGCTAGTAAAATTCAAAATATATATATTTTAAATACCTGTGTAGAAATAATTATTTTTTAAACCAATTTTTTTTATGAAGAATAATATCATAGAAAAAAAATATTACACTAAATTTTTATTTAATTTTTTTTCAAAAGCGAAAATTTCTGTATAGTAATTTGGGAAAATTAGCAATGCAAAAAGTTACATTCATTTTTTTTTCTTACAAAGATGGTATCAATATACTTTACGTGTTATAAAGGAAACACAAATTATTCCTTAAAAATCAATTTTATAATCAAGGTATTCGTTATTATGAAGAATAATAGCATAAAGAAAATAATTAAACTTTCTGTTAGAAAATTCTTAATAATTGTATTTTTGGGAAATTCGCTGTTTAAAATAATCGAAAAATGTCTTTTCCTTTATATTTTTATGGTATATTTTTAATAGTTGTAAAAATATTAAATTTATTGAATTTTATTTTTTGACATTAACTTTGTGATAAAGTCTTTAATAATTTCGCAGTGAAAAACATTACTTTTTTTAAATGTCTTCTATTTATTTACGAATGACAGAAAAATTCAACATGCTTTTAAAAAGAAAATAATAGAAGTTTATTCTGTTAAAGAAAAACATAAATTATTCATAAAAACGAATTTTATACTTAATATCTTCATTGAAGAATAGCATAGAAAATAATATTAATTTATATTAACTTTTTATTTTTACGTGATAACAACACTTGTGAATTTTGCACCGGAAAAGTTAAACTATTGCAAGTTTAAATAAGATAAATACACATAACTTACTTCAGTACTTTGAATAATAAACTTAACTTAATCCAAAGGTGAAAAGTAAAAAATTTCTTTAAAAAAAGTACTTAAAAACTTTCTTAATCCAATTCCAGCAATGAACTTTCGCGTGTTGACAGTTGTCTCCCAGTGACTGAAGTGCTACACACGCTGTACAAGCCTAAGTTAAGGATCGCCTTGAGTGAAACCTATTAAAAAAAAACAAAAAAAAAAAAAAACGCAAGTGCTACAGATAGGCACACATGTCTATTTACTTGTTTCTTGATATATATTTACTGTATAAAGAAATTAACTTATTCTCGATGTTCTATGTGCATCTTTGCATTATATTAACATTTTTAATTAAAAACTTAACGTTTTCAGAAAGTTGTATGGAAGAATTAGAAAAATACACTTTTGTGGATTAAAGAACTAATTTTCTTGGACATAGCATGGGTTGAAGAAACGTTGCACATGGCTGAATTGAATAGAATAGTGTCATTACAAATACTACACTTTGATTTAAATGTGTTCCAGATAAAATGTAAGAAATGATGAATTCCTAATACACAAAAATCTTTATTCCTTGCGTAACTTTGTATCTAATCTAATCTATACTTAAACATTTCTTCAGGGCAGCATTAAATATTCAGAAAATAAATATTAGTCATTATAACTTTGGTAAAATCAGGTGACTGAAAAATTCAGACATAAATTGGCATAAACGCACTCATTTAAATATATATAGTATTGGGCATATTCAGTGCTTCTGAAAACAGTTCGAAGATATAGTTACGAAAGTTTGGCGAATAACTCTGGTAATACTGATACAGACTTAATTCAACTTTGTCAGATTACATAGACAAAAAACAAAAAAAAACCCCCAAAAAACCAAACAAACAAAAAACAAAACTGTGAAATGCCTCAAATGCCATGACCTGACAATAATTGCGCTGAAGAATATTTTAGAATATACGAAAAATACAATTTTCAGAAGAATGTATTGAAGAGCATGATGATTTATTAGTTTGATATAACTTTATATTGCACTGCAAATTCTTCAGGGAACTGACAATTCCAGTTCATATATAACATTAATAACAGTGTCTGAGTATCTTCGTCGCATTTAGTTGATGGTGATAAACATATTTTATGCATGCATTGGTCTGAGTGTTCCCTTTATAACTATTAATAACGACCAACTGTGGATTAAATAGCAAAATAAACCGAACTCTCTACCCTTAGTGGGGGAGGCAGCCGATCTCGCAAAAGGATTATTCTGAATTCATAAATGTGTGATGGTAACGGAAAACCAGTTCAGTATCATTCCTAAGAAGTTATGGTAAGTCACAGATAATATATATATATATATATATATATATATATATATATATATATATATATATATATATATATATAGCGATAATAAAGATAGTGAGAAACCAGAAATGTTATTAATCAGTGGAAGTTTGAAATAAAGGACATTGAAGGCAAGCAGTCACTGGAATTGAGCTGCTGAATATAATATCAATCAGTTAAGTGACAATTTTTATATTTGTAGTAATTATATATATATATATATATATATATATATATATATATATATATATATATATATATATATATATATATATATATAAAGAAAGAACAGTAAGATATACAATCCGGTGTTCTTATTGATATTTTTATTTTTACAAAAACTTTACAGAGCATTAATTTTTGAAACGTGGTTATTACTGTGTAGCGAAAAAAACATTTTAAATCAGTTAATTTATAATATATATATATATATATATATATATATATATATATATATATATATATATATATATATATATATATATATATATATATATATATATAATCAGGGACGTGGCGTTTATGTAGAAAATGTAGGCATTGCCTACCCTGAATAAAACAGATCAGCTACATTTTCCTTCTATGGTACAATATGCACCTAATCCCCCAAAATTATGAAGGTTTCTCCGATTATTATGCTTAAAATGCAAATTATTTTCTTTTTCTTTTCATTTACTACATAAAGTGCACAAGCTGCCTGACCTGAGTAATTACTGACGGCATGTGCCAGATATATATATATATATATATATATATATATATATATATATATATATATATATATATATATATATATATATATATATGGGATAACAATATATAAAAGTTTATAAATCAAGAACAGTTTTGGCGGATAAATGTATGACACACGAAAGATTTTTCCACTTTGGCATACAGCTTACCTAATATATATATATATATATATATATATATATATATATATATATATATATATGCGTGTGTGCGTGGATGTGATTTTAACTAATTTTAGTTCAATTTTTATTTTTATTAACTGAATTAAAGTTAGTAAAAGTCTGATTTCCATAACAATGCAAATAGTATAAAAAACAAGTTTTACACACATTTGCATGCGTAATGTGCATATGCTTATATTTTAGCGGATACACATTTCAGTGGACATAATCGATTTTTAACAACTTAATTAATGCCCACTAGCCTAGATATAGAAATACTTATTAAAGAAAATAAACTTTCAGCAGGGATCAAATTTGAGTTCGTTTATTCTGGGAAAACCTCTTTTTATCCGAGCGTGCGCTACCATTCGGCTACGGAGGGTCTATACAGCAAAATTAGTTTCAATTACCCACTTTTATGATACGTACATTTCGACGTTAACTTTCGACGTAAACTATATTTTCGCACCTGAAAATTTGTGAAGAAATAAATGAGAATAATTATATTATATGTAAATGGTGTGATGTTTATTTACCATAACACTGGTATAGCATATTCTGACTCAGATCGAGAGAGATGCAACCTTGAAAAATCAAACTCTCTACATTGCGATATTAACAATTTCTGTTTAGCAGGGACCAATTTGTAGATATTTAATAGACTTACTTTTAGCCAGATCGAAACAGAAAGGTGTTTAATGAAAACCGCACTCGATAAATTCCCTAGACTGAATTGTTAAACGTCATTCTGTGCCACACACTTTAAATATCTGTATGTATGTTCGTTGGTCAATTTTCTCTCACTGTCAATTCGTCGTTTGTTCTTTTGACCTTGCGTGTTAGAAACGATCAATACAGAACTATTTCAACGAAAGGATCAGGCTTTTCACACTCCATCCTCCTCTCCGTACAGGACCAGGTGTTCAATTGAGATGCAGCAAGTGGTGGTAACGAACCGTATCTTCTTTTGTCTTAAAGCGAGATTTGGTTGACTCGCAATTAGAGAGCTTTAATTTTACATTCTATCGATCGTTCTCCGTTCCTTGTAGGAAGGTTGGTCGGGCGTTTATTATAAAGGGGATTTTCCAATTAGTCACCGCATTATTTCCTTTTATGTTTCTGTCTAGAGACTTCATTACTAGTGGGTTGACAATATATTAACGAGTCAAGTCCTGCAAATCAGCTTTTCTAGAACGTAATTTTCGTTAGTCGTAATGATATTAGTTTGGATATTAATCTAAATTAAGATTCTTGGCGGTCATCAGAGTAACTTCAATGAACCGGCGACAGAGCAACTTTCTCATTGTGAGTTTCAGAAAGTGTATGCTTCCTTTTTTTGAAAAAATATCTATAGTCTACTATTCGCCCTTGTTTAGAATATTGCTGTCACATATGGCCTGGCGCCCCTGCTATTTGCCTTGAGCTCCTTGATAAAATCCAAAAATCAATCAGCAATATTGATCTGGTGGCTCGGCTTCAGTCACTTTCCCGCCACCCAAAGGTTGCCTCTCTGTGTCTTTTCTCTAAATACTTTCATAGTAATTGTTCGGATGAACTCTTCGCTATGGCACCGAGACTTTTTTGAATTTAAGCAAAGTAGTTGATTGGCGTCGAGATCCCATCAATTTACAGTTGAGCCGGCTAGATGTCACTGTAAGTTCTATGCTAACAGTTTATTTTCTCGTACATCTCGTTCGTGAAACTCCCATCCGGCTCCATGCTTTCCAACCAACTTTAATCTGCCAAAATTTAAATGCAATGTCAATCGCTATCCACCGTCATTTTGATTACTCTTTTCTCTTCATCATTATTAATGTTTCTGTTCCTAATTCTTCCACACACTTTGTGTCTCTAGTGGCTTTTATTAAAATATGTAAAGACTTTTGCAAGACTTAAAAAAAAAAAAATCAAGAGGTCAAGAAAATGGGTTCAACATAAAATTACAGAAACAAACAACTGTCATTATTTGAACATTTGTCTTTCTATTTTTCTTTTTGCTCATTTCACCAAAAATCATTTTTGAATAATGTAGTTACTGGTGTTGCCACTAGGAAGCTGGAGGTTACAGGGAATGAAAGAGAATGGGAATACTTTAGTGAGCAGGAATGAGGAAAGGACAATAAATGAACAGGATTCAGAGAGATAGAAGATGGAGATTGACATTGCATTTAAATCTTTGAATATTATACGTGGCAGGGAAGCAATAAATCGGAAGAGAGTTCTATAAGTGAGAAGTGCTAGAGAAACTGTTAGAAAAGTGGTGGTTGCATCTCACTAGTTCAACAGTAAAATGGTGAGACCTAGTTGCCAATCTAGTAGCACGTTTAAATTCATGTACTCGGCACCAGGTGGGCTTGGTTTGGTTGATTTTGTTTAGCGGCATACCAACCCTATGGGTTATTTAATACCGAAATCCAAATAATCTGAACACAATTTTATGGCTTCAACTTAATATTTTGAACGCAATCGAATGCCTTCAACTACAGATAAAATATACTGCTGGTTATGTGTTGTCGATCTTTTTTTATATAAAAAGGTATTACTGGTATTTTTACTATAAAAATGTATTACTGGTATTTTTACTATAAAAATGTATTACTGGTATTTTTTTTAAAATGTATTTTTATACTTTCACGTCAGGTCAGGATTGATTTACATTACAGAAGGTTATGAATGGTACCTGACATACGATTCGGGTGAAGTCATATAATAGTTTTATTTTATGTAAAGAGAACATGCTACTAAAGTATCGAAAAGTAATATATTCTTTCTCTCCGACCCTGAAAAAGAAAAACTAGCGAATATTACAAAAGTCTACTCTTACTCATATATCCAACACGCCATGTTGCAAGAAGTTGTTTTTTCCTACGTTGAATCAGATAAAAAATTCGTACAAAAATATCACAACGTTTCATCCTGTGAAGAAGACCAGCATGTCAAAACCCGTCAAACGCTTTCGAGATTATCTATAGCAATAAGCCATTCTTATCTAAAACTTATCTAAATCCTTTCAGTAATAGCTATTAACTAATCAACATTTGACCTTGAAAGATGAATGCCATATTGTTTGTCTGAAAGAAGACTGTGAGGCGAGATGCTTAACCAATTTGGAGTTGATTTGAAACTCTAGTACTTTGTCAAAAACAGGTAGAAGGACAATCAGCCGGTATTTAGAAGGATTAGATGACTTACATAATTTCTTAAAGACTGGAACTGCAGGAGAGGATTTTCGAACGGGGACGCAAGAACAGGCAAGGCATTTATTGTATAGTTTAGAGAGAACAAGAACTAGTTTAGGAGCATATTTCTAAAGGACTATAAATTGTTAATCTGGACACTGAGCGCTATATTAAACAATTAGCATGTTTAAATGATGAATCTCAACAGAAAAAAAAACATCTTTTTTTGAAAAAGAGAGCGGAATGCATATTTTGTTGCAAGACAACTTTTGTCCTGTAAATGTAACACAGCAGACGATCATGATGCCGATCGTCTTTCACAAGCAGCATATTCATAAGGCTATCACTACACACTTGTCTGGGTAACGGTTCCAACAAGCTAAAAGATATAGATAAATTCCCTGAAGACCTCGAATTGTAACAGGAACTGTTTTATTTTTAGATTTTTAAATTTAGTTCAAAGTTGGCATAATGTCATGAAAATCTAATTTTTTGACTGAATAATGATGTCATGAATTTATATAAATAAAGGTTTTTGTCAAGAATGCTGGAAATTTATTCTGGTATATGAATGTGATAAAATAAATAAATATATTAGAAGTTGTGGTAATCCACAGATAATAAAGAAAAGGAATGTATGAAGAGCCATGATCGCCTACGTCCTTAACTGGCATGGAATATTAAGAAAATAAGTACAAGGAAATGTTTCTAGGGCTGCTATTTCTGCAATTACTGTGTATAGTAGCGTAACAGCTATTGGTACGGAAACTCACTCTACTAGTAATGGTCTGTAAGACTAAATCAATACTCCAGGGTGAAGCAGATTGAATTCATTCATTAATTAAGGAAGAACATTACTATTCGACTGTTAATAGAAATTGAACTATAGAGTAGATAAACTTTGGAGACAATAAATACAGATAGGAAATGATGAGACGTGCAGTCAGATTTGATATTCTCAGATTAGACTGTATCAACTATATGAATCAATTGACTTTGCTGGGCGCCTCTTGGCCCGCGTTTGAATCAATTATGAAGACGGAAGTCAGAAGGTTGAATAAATGTTTAAGTGATTTATATTCATGACATACTGACACACCATTCAGCGAAAGAGAGGTGGAAGTGTTAGGGAGCTAAATACTGTAACGTTTCTAAGATTTTCTGAACTGCCACCTCGAAGAATTAGTGAAGCTATTCTGTTTGACTATTAGTAATGATTCCAAGACTCACTGGGAGCCCATACAAAATTCGACATCAAATAATCCATCATATGTTGACATGTCGCAAAATACCACAACCAGATAAATATCTTCAGCTATTCTTTTATTTTTATCACTATGTTTTAGCCGGTTCAGTCTCTGGTATCAGCAGCAGTTCTTAGATTAAATGTTACCACTATTCAATTAATTATTCAGAAAATATTATTGTTGTTTAGATTTCAGAGTTTCAGCTAGTGCGATCTCGGGTCTGCCTAGTACTACCCACAAATTATACAACTATTTAATATGAATACAACAAAAAATTATTTGAGCAATAGCACCTTAGTCCTCTTCAAAGTACTCCCATTGGGATCCAAGCGTCTATAAAATACGTTTTTGTGATCCTCGGCAGTCGCGTTCTCTTTAACCTTCTCTATAATGTTTCAATAGTGATTTTATCTTTTGAAAACGTCAGAAGCCATACAGAAATAGATTTAAATTATAGGGTTCGCCATACAGACCTGGGGGATGTGGCGTTTTGCTAAAAATCCCTGCGGCAAACGTGAAGAATCTACTCGCTCGTTATAATTTCGATACAAACGTCATATCGTAGGCACTCAATAACTCCTGAACTCTGAGTAATTTCACAGCGAGTATCTGTTCACGCATGTACAGTAAGGTATCCTCTGATTAGTTGGCAAGTTACATCGAGGGTGTCCAGCTGATTCTCGAGGTATTCAACATGGAAGGAATTCGATCCGGACAAACCTTGTAAAAGGCTGAAATGAGGTATTATCAGTATTCAAAAAGTTATTTAGTTTGACTTGCTCATTGTCTTTATTTATTTATCTATTGTTTACTACAAAGTTTTTGTCAGTGCATCCACTGCCGTAGTTGATGTGCTTGCTTACACCTGGTAACCACTAATTTGGGGCTTACGGCTACATCACGTTGAAACCACGATTCTGTTATGATCACTGAAGTTAAGAAACGTCGAGTTTGGTCAGTACCTAGATGAGTTCGATATTTACTGAGCCTACAGTTATTATTGCTCTGTAATATTATAAGGTTAGCAAATACGTTATAAACTATTTCGAACACGAAGAACGATGGCTTAAGTTAAAAATGTTCATAATTTTTTGTCTGTGCTTTTAGGAACCGTCACTCATTTTGGCTGAGTGGCAAACACTTATTTTGTTTCCTTTACCACTGAGTGTTTGTTAATACCCAAAGATCTTCGATAAAGATTTTTTGCTTACTTTTTCAGTATCATGAAACCTTTTCCTTGTTTCCGATGAAAATTTAAATACTCATTTTCCAATGTCTGAATGTTTTCTTTTATTTTTTCTTGTATGTGTCGGTACCGTTGAGTATTGAGTTAATTTTTTCTATGTTTGTAGGAGTGGATTTCCTTATTTCTCGCTAGGTTCTTTAGTGCATTTAGGTATCACAGGTTTCGATTAGCAATAGATTACCTAGTTAATCAATCCTCTATGGCTATCTTCAGTTTAAATATTTATTTAGCTGAGATCACCCAGTGAAAATTGAAATCACTTTACTAACACTGGCCTCTAAGAAAAGCATCTTGGATAAGAATCTGATAAGCATCTTTCTATTAGAGGATGTCTACTAAATTTCCCTATGCCTACTACAGGGACATATTAAGGACTAACCAATTACAATTAAACTTTTAATGTTATTTAAGACTAGCTCTATAACAGACGTTAAAAGCAATATTACATTAAAAAACACGAAGAACTAAATAATTTTGGGAACTAAAGATTTATTTCTGAATTAACGACACATTTATTCCTTCTTTATTATTATAAAATAGAAAAAAAATTGTCATTAAACAGCCACATTAAGAATTCACCAGATATCTTTGGGAATGCAAACGATTTTCTTCAATTGATATAGAATAAAAAATAACCGTCAAAAAGTTATTAATTGTTTTCATTGATCGAAGCAGACTATTACCTCTTCATTAAAACACACTTCTGCCGATGCATGAGCGACAATATTTTTGTCTTGAACAAATGGCACCATTCGATGGAGAATTATTGAAATAGTGGGATTTAAAGTGTCGCCTGGCCTCATTTATTTTCAGAAAGTGATAATAGGAAATTGTTTAAATGATAGGAAGAAGAAGAGCAAAGGAAGAAAGAAAAAAGATAAATTGGTAGGATAAAAAAAAATGTTTTTCTTGTTTCTATTTTAAATGGAATTCAAATGTGTATCAAAGAGAACTTTTTAAAATTTATATTTCATATAAATATCACAGAATAATTTCACAGATCCTTACGAAGTGAAGAGAATAAGTAGGGTATTTTTTATATAAAGAAGAAGTTATAATTATAGTGATCAAGGGGGCATTCAAGCAGGAACCTGTTTCTGGGAAATATTAGGTTAGTGCAAAAATAATGTCGTTTTCTCACATGTTACTTTTATATATGATTTCTGAATTAATTCATTGATATATATATAGCCATGTTATATATCATTTTGAAGCACGTTTTTCGCTCTATCGAATCGTGTTATTCGTTACCGTTCTTAACCTCTTCATTCATTTTTTGCAGGCTTTTTGACAGCATGGACAAAATTCAAATCCGCACGATTTTCTTGTTCCAGTTCAAACTAGGCCGAAAAGCTGCCGAGACAGCTCGTGATATCAATGATGCGTTTGACCCAGGAACCACTAATGAGCGTGTGGCACAACGGTGGTTCAAGAAATTTCGCAATGGTGACGAGAGCCTCGAATATGAAGACGGTCGCGGCCGGCCGACTGCGGTTGATAACGAACATTTGAAAGCTTTAATTGAAGCCGATCCTCGCAAAACCACACGAGAAGTTGCTGTTGAACTCGAGGTCGACCACTCAACAGTCGTTCGCCATTTAAAGCAAATAGGGAAGTCAAAAAAGTTGGATAAATGGGTGCCGCATGAATTGAACGATAATAAAAAAAAAAATCGTCGTTTTGAGGTGTCTTCTACGCTCCTTCTGCGCAACAAAAACGGCCCATTTCTCGAGCGGATTGTGACGTGTGATGAGAAGTGGATCCTCTACGACAACCGGCGACGTTCGGCACAGTGTTTGGATGCCGGAGAAGCTCCACAACACTTCCCGAAGCCGAAATTGCAGCAAAAAAAATGATTATGGTGACTGTTTGATGGTCTGCGGCCGGTCTCATCCATCACAGCTTCTTGAATCCGGGCGAAACGATTACGGTGAAGTACTGCCGACAAATTGACGAAATGCACCAGAAGCGCCAACGTATGTGCCTGAGATTGGTCAATATGAAGGGACCAATTCTCCTCCATGAGAACGCTCGCCCGCATGTTGCTCAACTGACCCTGCAGAAGCTGAACGAATTGGGCTACGAGACTCTGCCTCATCCGCCATATTCACCGGACCTCTCTCCCACCGATTATCACTTTTTCAAGCATCTCGACAACTTCCTGCGCGAAAAATGCTTCAAAAGCCGAGATGATGCCGAAAAAAAAAACGACATTATTTTTGCACCAACCGAATACATTTGGAACACGGGGGAAATGAGAATGATTCGACTCCGTGGAAGTAGCATGTTGTGTCTTAGCTGTAAAAGTCTGAACTGACGGAACTAAAGAATGGTGTTCATCTAAACATTTGCTATGAATACAACGATAGAGCAGCGACAAGCTTGCAATGTTGCGGCTGTTGGAAAAACGGCTGCAGGGTGGAAGTCATAAAAACGCCTAAACGATTTTGAACTCTGTCAAGGCTGAAAATTGGAGATTAAGTAGCTCCAGTCTATATACGTCAGTAATACTCCTGTTTTGGTCTAATTTGACACTTGTAAAGATAAAGCATAACAGAAGATGTCAGATACTTTCCGGAACGATAGAATGAAGCGATCTTTGGTAATAGATGAATTCCACTTGAGGCCTGGAGTGAACATGGGACCCCAAAAGACGTTCAAAGCATGGAGACTCATTGACAGTTCAAATTTTCATCGTGACTTTTTGGGTCTGAAGAGTACATTAATAGAGTCATCTTTCCTCCTTATTTTTACTCTTTATCATGATCAAATTTTTAAAAAAATAACCAAAATAAACACACATTTGAACTGATGGGATTTTTCGGTTTAATAGTCGACATCAGATCTACAAATCAATTGATTCTAACAATTTGCTGAACAAGTAACGAAGAAGTCAAGGATACAGACGATAGACTAAGGTATTTGCAGGTTCAGGGTTTATAACTTTTTTTTACTCTTGTCAGAATAATACAAGATTGCATTATTATGCCAGTTTTGCCAACCTTTACTTAAATGTTAGAGCCTTGTAAGCATTTAACTTAATCAGATTGAGTGAATGCTACATTAAATGTTCTCTTGTCCTAAGTTTTACGTCCCAAGTTGATTGTATTTATAAATATAGAATAACCTGAAGTAAAAACGGTCTTATTCCCTTAGTTATTAAGGAGATTATCCTAATCTTTGCTGTTTGCTCACTATGTTTCGGTCTGCTTGTTCTCCGGTCATATATTTGCCATTCAGTAATCTCTGGATTCAGGGCTGCCTCTCTTCGGTGAGAGAGTCCGGCTTTTAATTCGGAGGGATGGGAGGTGCGTGTAAAAAATTTCACACTAAAATAACACAACATATTTTTCACGGTGGTGGAAGGGAATACATGATTTTCGTGTGTGGGGGTGGCGGTTGTGGGGTGGGGGTGGGTGTAGGTCCTTGAGACGTTTTTAGGTAAAGGGCCTACCTAAATCATGTTCACTTTACGCTAACTTTTACTATTCTTCAAATAAAAGATTTCATATATTTGAACCTCAAAGACTGGCGCAGTAAATTCTATTTTTGTGCAGAAACTGAATAATTCTAATTTGAGCTAAGGTTAAAAATGGTAAAATATATTTGAAGCTTACGGAATAAAGATATAAACTCGAGAAAAGCCAGAGAACATGGCGGTAATGTTTTGATGAAAAACATTAAGTAGGTTGGTTTTATTTAAGTGGCATATCAACACCTATATGGGCTATTTACTGCGGGAATCTAAATATTTTGAATAGTTTTAGGCTTCAACTAAATATATTTTGAGCGCAATTGCATGCCTTCAACTATAGATAACATTTTTTGCTGGCAATTCTACTATAAATCGCCATTGACAGAAATTCTACAATAAAATCTATTGTTGGTCATTTTTGCCATATATATTGTTGGCCACTTTTTTAATATAAAAATATATTGCTGGTACTTTTACTATAAAATATATATTTTTTTTATACCTTCATAGTGTTTTGTTTTTGTTTGCGTGTTCAATATTTACCCATAGTTGGGACTCTAAGAGGTGCCACCGCACCGAGTCAGGGTAGAACTTGTTCCACGTTTCTCAAAACCTTCAATACCCGATCAGAGGACTTGCTGCCGGATATAGTTTATCGTCTTACACAGATCATACGTTAAGTAGACAGTTATTCTGAAGTACAAATGAAAGAATACAATATTTTTCAGGGCTTAGGATAATACTAGAAAGAGTAGATCATTCATTGGCTATTATTTCATGAACAAAACAACAAAAATGAAGATATTAATTTGAATAATTATTAGACTAATGACAAAAAATTTCAACAACTTTATATAATACCGGGAAGTTTGAAGAGCAAACCGGCTGAAACCAAAATAATACTATTCCCGATAATTAATGGAATATTGGCAATACTTTGAAGAAAACAAGCGGTCTAATTGAAAAAGAAGAAATATATTTTCTTTAAAGAAGACACGTTCTTGTAAAATTATTAATACCCATTATTTGTAGCAATCATTAAGTACATTTCGTGAGTATAAATAACGAGTGAGGGATTATTTTATTGATATACATAGTGTTTTTGTTTTTTTTTAAATCGATTTCAACAGATTTTCCGCAGTAAAGCCAATAAACTACAAGGAGTTATAGAAAGATTAATAATAGAGAAAAGAAAGAGTAATGAGGAGGAATCGATAATGATTGACATTGTATTTAAATTTTTGCATATTAAAGTTGGCTGGAAAGCATGGAGCCGGAAGGGAGTTCCACAAGCGAGAAGTGCGAGAAAATAAACTGTTAGCATAGAATTTACGTCACACATTATGAAATGGACAAAGTCCGACAATTATTTTAAGACATTTTATGTTTATACATTCTTTTTATAGATACAAATATTTAAGTAAATGCTCTGTTTAAACAGTGCGTTTACTTAAATATTTGTATCTATAAAAATATAATATATTTGTATCTATTCAAATATATCTATTTGTATCTATAAGAATATGAAATATTTGTATCTATAAAAATTTAAGTAAATGCTCTGTTTAAACAGAGCATTTACTTAAGTATTTGTATCTATAAAAAGAATGTATAAATATAAAATGTCTTAAAATAGAATTTACGGTTACATAGAGCCAGCTCAACTGTAAATTGATGAGATCTCGACTCCAGTCTAGTACTGTGCTTAAATTCAGAAAGTCTAGATACCATTGCTCATTCGAACAATTGTCATGAAAGTATTTATAGAAAAAGACACAGAGAGGTAAGCTCACGGCGGTGGACAAATGACTGAATCTGAGCTGCCAGACCAGGACCGATAATATTACTGATTCTTCTTTGGATTCTATCAAGGAGCTCTATATAATAACAGGGGCACCGGGCCATATGTGCCAGCAATATTCTAAGCATGGATGAATGGTAGACTTATAGATATGTATGACAGATTTTAGAGATAGAAATTGTCTAGTAAGACACACTGTACCAACTTCCTTAGCACAGTGGATTCTATATAGTCTTTCCACTTCATTATTCCGAGAAACCGCTATGAGTCCTTTTCTGTAGGTTAACACCTATCAGACATGCTGATGGAAGGAAGAGAGAAGTCTCTTACATGATTAGAAGTGGGGGAAGCTTAGTTTGGGAGGCGTTAAAACTAACAAGCCATCCTTTGTTCCAGTTAACAATAGACTGTTGAAACTCTTAATTTTTTTCTCATCGGCAATGTATCTTATGTGGTTCTTGTGGGGGTCATTTGGCATGGCTAGGATTATGCTTATATACTTATAGTATATAGACACAATCACGGCCGCGTCAAGTCGTAAATAATTTCGGATGACTTAAAACCGTAACTCTGACGTGTCTCCAAATCAACTACCTTCTTTTATCTTTTCAGACGTTTTGGCGTCTGCTCTATCTTGAGGAGTTCAAATAAGTGTCTAGAAGGGAAGTCATTGTTGTATTGAGAAGTACATTAATTAGTCAACCTAACGGCTTATTGATCCGCCCTCATACACACTTTATTGTTATTTAAATTACAACGCTGCCAGAACAAAGGTCTTGTTTTACTGCTTCTAAAATAGGTTCATACAGGCACAAGGCACTTTGTGATATCGAGTCCGTCATTCCAAGAAGTATACAAGATTATATCCGTGTTCAACGGATTCTAATTTACAGTCTATGACATTTCATAGTATTCATATATTCCATCACGATTTGGTAGCTGTAGATGAATCCGGTTTCGTGTTTCATAAGTCTTATAATTGGATTTATTTTCGAAGAAAACAATTTCAAAGATGGCTTTCTCCTCTTTTTTTTGCTTTCTAATGGAATTCCAATATATTTTTGTTACTTATTTGGATAGTTTGAACTATTAAAATGAAATAAATTCTCAACTTAATTAGGCTGTTAGAAAATGTTTTAGAGCACGATCGATCAATTGATCTCTGCCTCTAGCTTTATCAGCTTCTATCTATCTATCTATCTATCTATCTATCTATCTATCTATCTATCTATCTATCTAATTTTGATTCTGTCCGTCCATATAAACTCGCTGAAAACAGCAGTTTGTTCTTTTCAGAAGACAGTGATAAACAACTTTCGAGTTTCTGTCTATATTTCTGAGATGAGGTATTATGTACACTATTTACATTATTCGAACTATTGTCCTCATCTTTGTCGCCATATTTATCACAAATTTTTTTTTTTTTTCTTTTTTTTTTGCGCCACGACATTGTACAGAGCGAGCACCAATTTTTCAAAGTATTTTGAGCAGTGGTTGAGCCTTGTTTCGTTTGTGATTCGAACTTGTTACGGATCGGGTGAGATGTGCCCTCGTGCGTCTGAGGGGTATCACCGTATTTTCCTTAGGGCATCGAGCACCTGTGTTGAAATTGTTTCTTGATAGCTATTCTTGTCTTCAATTAGATTCGTGATGGCCATGGATTTCTGCTCGGGGTGCTTTCTCGGGACGCCATTGTGGGGTGTTTTTTGTGTGTCTGATTGAGGGGGAACGCTGCCTCCTTCCGCTTCTCTGTGTCATTGATTTTTTTCCTCCCCCGCTTAGGGTTTTCTGGGGTCCGATTTCGGTGTTGTTGCCTCGTCTGACGCTGGGTGGTGGCGCAAAAAAGAAAAGAACAAATTTGTGATAAATATGGCGACAAAGATGAGGACAATAGTCCGGATAATGTAAATAGTGAACTTTCGAGTTGCATAATAAAATCTCACAACACTAAATGATACATTGGAAATATTTGCAATAAAAACAAACATTATGAGCTGAAATTTAGATATTTATCAAACCTTGAAAATGTTATCAACATCAATCTCAGTTTTCTTGACTTGAATATTCTGTTTCCTTTGATTTGGTCACATACTATAGAGCTATGGTCTCACTGGCCATGGATTTATTTACATCTTATTGTCCGTCCTGTTATTGTGGCTTTAAAGAACATCTCTCTGTTGTGTATGTCTTTTAAAATCTGTCTATCTATTAACACACACTTAACTTTGAATTTAATTTGTGACTGATACACTTTTTGTGCTTCATTGGCAACTAAGTCGCGTCGTCCATCAAATTTTTTTATTTCCTGAGATTAAGTCGTATTATAGAGAAATTAATGGCTGATTGATTCGTCCATTAATCACTTCCCTGAAGGAAAGAAAAGACCAGCCAATAAATAAGCAAAAATAAGAAACGTTTTTTTTTTCAATTCCAGTTTTGTTGTCTGATTTGATTCGTCGTGATATCAGCAAGTAGGAACGTCACTCTTTATTTTGTTCAAGGTTTAAGAAGTTACTTTCCTAGGAAATCGAATCTCTAGTGGATCTTTGTTGTTTGAAAATTGTTCGAATTTTAGTGCCACTGAAATGGTGAGAAATAATACGCACTTTGTCATTACGCTTTCTGGGCAAATACCATATGTGTTATCGCCATATAATGGGTGTTCCAATAACTTGAACCGATTTTAAATGTAAATTAAGTTTAACCGTCTTCAGCGATTTTTTCTTTTTCATTCAGATTTAACAACTTAAGCCTTTGGCAATTTCAACCATGGAAAGATTAACAATCAAACGACGTTTTAAAGTTATCGAAGTTATCCAGCATCCAAATTTTTCCAGTTGTAGAAAAATATACAATTTTTACTTCATTCGAAATGAAATAAATTCTGCATAAAGCGTACACAATAAAAAATTATTTATATTGTTTTATTAGAAATATATTCTGAAAAGAATAAGACTTTACCCATCGGTCTTAAACTTATTTACACCAGTGTATATATTATTGCAAACGTTATTTTTAGTAGATACGCGTATTTCACTAGACTGTATGTTCTTATTTTAAACAGTATTTATTTCGTCTACCGGCCTATCGATAAAAAGCTATTAAAGAAAATGTACCCTTCGGTATTTTTTTTAATAAATTCTCTCGAGTTTGCAGGCCATTAGACGAAATAAATATCGTTTAAAATAAAATAATAATAATAAAAGAACAAAGAGTTTAATCAAATACGGGTATCCATTAAAAATAATGCTTGAAGTAATCCAACTATGTTGGATTAAAAAAATAAAATCCACGAATTCTTTAGAAACTACTTTGTTTGCGTTTCACGGACGCACGCACGCGCGCACACACACACATATATATATATATGGTTATTAAAAAAATAAAATAATTGACTCAACTTCTCCGAACACCGAATGTAGTACTGCTGCCATTTGTGAGCCAATGTGTTGTTTCACAATGAAACTACTTCTAAGCTGACGTTGGAAACTACATTTTACATATTATTTTCATGTTCAATTCTCACTACTTTTTGGTGCACTTCAAATAATACAATTAACTACTTCATAATAATAAAAATCGGATGAAATGTGGAAGACCACAAAGGGTTATATCGATATAATTTTCGTTAATTGTGGGAAAAAAAGGGAAATTTTCCAGCCATTATTTATTAATCCTAATCAATAAAACATGTTTATTTGTTCCCATTAGACATCGGTGTACATTTTGGTTGATCAATACACTAAATCGAAATCTCATTGATCTCCGTTCTTAATCATATCTTTGATATTTATTAATTATAAAATTAATTATAAGATAATTATCATTTAAAACTTGATTATAAGAGCATTATCATTTAAAACTTACTTATAAGATCATTAAATTAAAATGCTTAAATATTATTAAATGTCTGATAAATGAACTTAACATAAGAACATATCAAGGTTTTCAATGTTTCTCGGATAAATCATTTAACATCTATATTTAATATCAACAATACTGCACATATTTTAAAGCTTTCCAATATTTTTATACTATTTCTGCAACACTACCAACAGCAAGTGTGCACTGAAACATACAACTAAGTGGATTTCACTCATAGGCAGGTTTCTTGTCGTGTGTGTGTCATCACCGGGCGCTTCGTGTTCTTGCATCCAGTAATCACATTCGTTGTAGCGGACAGGAGAATGGAAGCGACAGACAACAGATCATCCCAGTTCATTACAGGCTCCAAGTTGATACTGATAACATAATAAGAAGAATAAGAATGGAGTAAACTCTCAGAAGAAGAAAAAGTTTAAGGAAGAATCTGAACAGTATAAATTTTCTTATTATTAAAATCTTAAATATATGATCCTTAACAATAGTAAGATGTTTAAAACACTTTATAAATTGAATTCTAACAAATAAACTGATGTTCAAATACGAAGCTTGTTATCTTAGAGATGGCATTACAAACTTACGTGTAGAGGAGGAGGATTTGTCATAATTGTGTCGACTCTGCTATCAATGAACTTGACCAAGCAAAGCATATCGCCCTGGGTGTGGCGAAAAACTACATCCGGCAGCAACGTCCCCGATCCGGAAGATTGGGGGATTTGAGGATCGTGGGACCACATCTTAACTATTCTTGTTACCCAGGTCTACCCTGACCAAAGGTGGTAGCATCTGTTAGGGTCCAATCTATAAGCAAATAGTGAACCCCCAAACAAAAATCAACAGCTCATTTTTATAACAAAATGAGCAGCAATATATTTTTTATAACAAAAGGACACTCAATGCAACACTAAAAAAATATAAAAAAACACTTTTTTTTAATAGTAAAATTAACAAGAATACATTTTATTATCTATAAACAATATATCTAAAAAAAAAATACTTTTATTCTGAACGTATAAAATTATATCCAAAATATCTGTAGTTGAAAGCATAAAATTACATACAAAATATTTAGATTTCGGCATTAAATAACTCATAGAGGTTGATATGATGCTAAACAAAATCCGCCAACCAATGCAAAGCACAAAATGGCTGAATTTGAAAACTAAAAGCTGCATCAAGACTAAGAAGAAAATTTTGGATCAGAAAACTAAAAGTAAGAGCCAAAAAACCGGAAGCAAATCAACTCTATGGAGATTTCAAGAAACAAACGAAAAGAATCGAATAAGAAATACTGTGAACAGAATTGCGAAGAGGAAACCTGAATAGAGAAACGGACTCGATATTACTCGCATCCTAGTGTATTAGAACTAGAAAGTAAATGTATTAGAAATAAGTAATAAGAAATAATATATCGAGCAAATTATTAGGTTGGTGCAAAAATAATGACGTAATAATGTCGTTTTTTGACGTTAAAAATACGTCAAAAAACGACATTATTACATCATTATTTTTGCACCAACCTAATAGTAAACTAGGCGAAGACCATTATTCGTGTAAGCGACGTGTATCAGAAAGAATACAAAAGTAGATATGACTGAGGGATCCACTGGGTATTAAATGCCTGACACCCTCCCAAACAAGTTTAGACAGGGTGGTAGAAAGCGAAAGCGAAAAAAAAAAAAAAATAAGCAAGAAGAAAGGACTGAACATCAACTGCAAAAAGACAGGGAGTTTAATCATGAGCAAGAGAAAAAAAAAAACAAAGATGCGAATTAAGAATTGGCGACATAAACATCAAGCAGCTGCAGAAGTTCAAATATATGGAAACGATTTAACAGGGGATGGAAAATACAACACTGAGTCACAAGCACATATTGAACTAGAGAAAGAATCATTCCAAACATGATGCTGAGAAACAGAAAAAATGGCCAGAAACAAAGGAGAGTGCTGGATTTCTATGTTGCATGCATCCTCTTATATAGCAGTGAATGTTGGACAATTTCTCGACGTATGAAGAAATTGTGTTATTTTGTCGTAAGTGGAGGCTACAGAAATGTGGTTCGACAGAAGGATACTGAATGTACAGGGCGAGTAAGCAACAAGGAAATCTTAAAGAAAATGGCACTTACACTCAAAATTAGGAAAAAATATAGTTGTGAATTTTTTCTTGCAAATGCACATGAAACACACTCCGTTATAGTCAATTTACGTTAAGAATATGTAACTTAGTTTATTTTTTTTATTATTAATATTTTAAAAATACTCAACCTGCAATTCTTTTAAAAAAAATTAAAATTTTTTTTTACAATTTGAGCATCCCAAACATTGCTTTTATAGACATTTTAAAACATTGTTGTTATACTCATAATTAATTTTATTTAGTGTTGGTTTCATTGTTTTATATAATGCGCTTCGAGAATTTTAAGATTTTGTTTTTTATTTTCATGGTGGAGTATACTTGTATTTGAGAGCATTAAATTAAAAATAAATAGGCGTATATATATATATATATATATATATATATATATATATATATATATATATAGGCACTGGAAAATCATTCATTCATCCCCCAGGGACACTTTCTCAAAAACTTATCATTCAGTAACATCTGCAAGGATAATTTTGAGGCCAGAGATATCAGCTCGCCACCCACGACTTACGTTCGCTGAAGAGATAAAATGATTATTTTGAATGTTTTTCTATTTGTACGATTTCGAAATTTAATTGGGCAATACTTGTTACCCTTCCTTGTATTTTTATTTGAAATATGAACGGTGAATCATTTCTTTTGAAATTAGGTGTTGTTGGCACTTCTTGCCGGAGATTTATTTCCTTTATTCAAAGTAATATTCTTCCGTTCCTTTTTTTGTTTATATTATTTTCTAACGTTCCTCGACTATTGCTAATCTTTCTTTTCTTTTCTTTCTTTCTTTCTTTCTTTCTTTCTTTCTTTCTTTCTTTCTTTCTTTCTTTCTTTTCCTTCCATCGTTCTTTATTTCTCTCACTCTTTTTTTTCTTTCGTACAACTCTGCAAGCCTACATTTCAAACTTAACTTTTCTTGATCGTTTTTTGTTAGTCAGTTAACATTGTTTCATTACGTTTTTCCTATCAACAATAGTTCACAATCCGGTGCCTTGTTGTGGGCTAATGGTTAACAATCTAACCTTTAACAATCTTTAATTAGTTTCATTACTACTGAGTTTCTTCACAAGAAAGAGAGAGTCACGATCGCTTACTTCATGAAGTGACATAGCATTATAAAGATGTATTTATACATTCTCCCATCAGCTATTCTCTTCTCTTTCTCTCTCTTTCGCTCTCTGTATCTCACTCTCACACACACATACTGGCACTCATATATATATATATATATATATATATATATATAATTATTTATTTGTACGTTAGTACAAAATGTGGCACAAGGCCAAAAAGGGGGTTGGGGAAGGACGGTCATCTTCTGTCTTAATTCTAAACTTAGCTAGTCACAGACACGGACCCAAACATACCAACAATATTCCTATCACCAAAACAACACATCGTGCAAAACCAAGCTAAGAATGTTAAATTTCAACAATGGTCTAAGGCAGACGCCTGTGTTACATGAATAATATTTTGTAATTGCACACACATTTGTATACATATGTTTCAAATAGATATGAGGAGATAGACTAAAATATTTACGGATGTGTGGGACGGATCTCAGCACGGAAAGTGGAATCGGTGAACTGTGGTCAAATCTCGGCTTCAGTTTCTCACAAAGTTTTACGAGAAAAGTAGAAATCCATGTAGTCTCCTCCCCCCAGGTATTGGTTAAGTAGCAGGGTAGACTGGGATCTCTAGTCTTGGATGGCAACCAGTCTAGGAGAGGAAATAATGCCTAACCGCGCAGAAGTTAATGGGAAAACTTTCGAGTATCTATCTCAACAATGCCTGGCAATAGTGACTCACTGCGACTTCTTAGCCTCACATTTTCAACTGCTTTGGAGTGGAACAACTACATTGAATCAAGAGCTACATCCACTGCAAGGAAAGTTGTTTCCTTGTGTCATGCCAGAAGGTCCATCTTGCACCTTTCCAAATCTACCATTCGTCCGTGCATTGAATACTGTTGCCATGTTTGGTCTGGTGACTCTGTTGTTCATCTCGAGGTTCTTGACAAAATCCAAAGAAGAATTTAATTTATCGATCAGTACAATCTTCAAAAACTCAAATGCAACATCAACCGCCATCTTCTGTTGACTTGAACACAGTTCATCTTTTATCATTTCCCCTATAACGAGTTCTTTCTCTCATGTTCACTCACTGTAAAGTAAACCCCCGCCCTGACTGAGTACTAGTGGCACTCCCGCCTTGCTTGGGGTGAAATGACAATAAAATGGCAGATAATGAAGGAGTGGAATCTGCGGAGAGTCACGATCGCTTACTTCATGAAGTGACATAGCATTATAAAGATGTATTTATACATTCTCCCATCAGCTATTCTCTTTTTTTCTCTCTCTTTCCCTCTATTTATCTCACTCTCACACACACATACTGACACTCATATATATATATATATATATATATATATATATATATATATATATATATATATATATTTATTTGTACGTTAGTACAAAATGTGGCACAAGGCCAAAAAGGGGGTTGGGAAGGACGGTCATCTTCTGTCTTAATTCTAAACTTAGCTAGTCCCAGACACGGACCCAAACATACCAACAATATTCCTATCACAAAAACAACACATTCACTCCTACCTTTCTTACTGCGTCCACCATAATACCTCAAATTCTCTCTCTCTCTCTCTATATATATATATATATGACAAAGTGGGAAAAAGGTTTTCGTGTAATGGGTTTCGTACCTTAGGACTTCATCGGATTGGCTTTATTTACTTTGATGCAACTACAAATGTGCACGAACTAGAGACGCTGCTAAATTTAAATTTAGAAAAACTTAATTTAGAATTTCCAGCGTCTCTCTTTCGTGCTCATGTGTAGTTGCATCAAAATAAACAAAGACAGATAAAATCTTAAGGGACAAAACGCGTCAAACGAAAACTTTTTCCCACTTGGTCATACAACTCTCCTCCGAAATTTTTCATGGTATATAAAAATTTATATATCGTTATACCATATATATATATATATATATATATATATATATATATATATATATATATATATATATATATATGTACATAAATATATCTGTGTGTGTGTTTGTGTGTGTATGTATTGTATATACATTTAATTGAATATGACAGACAAGGTGTTTTGATTTAGTTTTTATACGATTTCTCCCGCGATCTAATAATTTTTCTTTACTTTTCAGATGATAAATTATATAAAAACTATCCGAATGTTCTTTTAATCCGAGCGCTTTCGGCTATACATTTAGCCATTTTCAAGGATTAAATATTTTAACTGTTAAATAAGAAATAGTTTGTTGCATGTATGTGTTTATATAATGTTTTCATTTTTTAACACGGTCAAGATATTGCTTCCATGTTCATAGTTGATATTATTAAGTTTTTTTTTTTACTTTTATTAAGGTTTCCATTATTTTTTTGCCTTTTTTTTTGCATGTAGATGATTCTATTATATTTGTGTTGTCAACAAGTATGTTATGAATAGTCTTCGGTAGGTCTCCATGAGATCTATTTGAGCTACGACTTCTTAATTAACAGTTAAAATATTTCATCCTAAAGACACACACACACACATACACATACATACATATATATATATATATATATATATATATATATATATATATATATATATATATATATATATACTAATGCAAACATAAAATACTTATGCAAATAATCTTCCTTTTTATAAGGGCAGGTGTAAATCTCTATTACTAGAAAGGAAAGCATGTAGCTATATATATATATATATATATATATATATATATATATATATATATTAAGAAATGGACAAAGTCCGACAATTTATTTATTAAAGACATTTTTATGTTTAACGTTCTTTTTATAGATACAAGTATTTAAGTAAATGCTCTGTTTATAATAAACAGTATTAAATAACATTTACCGGCCTGAATGTCCGAGAAATTTTCATAGAAATTTTCTATAAAAAGAACGTTAAACATAAAAATGTCGTTAATATATATATATATATATATATATATATATATATGAAGAAATATAGTCTTAAGGTGTGCTATATTTGTGGGATAAAGTGCTCAATATCAGAGATAGAGCGTGTGTAAATATAAAAGTGAACATAGAAGTCAACACTTAGAGGCGACAGTCTGTTTCATTCTAGATGCAATCGTCAGGTTCACTTTTATATATATATATATATATATATATATATATATATATATATACTGCGCAATAAATATAGCAGATAGATAAAATAGCAAAAGAAAGAAAATATAGAAATCCCAATGACCGTAGAAGTAAATAGAAAGAGAAGTACATAGAAAGAGTGGGTAGAAAGTGAGATAGATCGGGAGTAGAAAGAAATACGGATATAACCGGAGTGAAAAAAGAAAAAAAGAACGCACAAAAAATAATAAAAAAAGAAAGAGAAACAAAGAAATATAAAAAAAAGGAACAGAAAAGAAAATGATTGAATGAGACAAAATAGATCAAAAGAAAACATCAAGTGAGAAGACAGAATAGAGTGCAGCTGTGCGATAGAAGTGGGTTGCTTTTCTTGATGTTCCTTCGACAGAAACATATGACCGACTTTCAATGTTCTTCATGTGATGTGCATCTTTGTCTCTATTTATATTTTAAGAATTTATGACGAATACTTGCGGACACCAATTTCGTTTCTCCGAAATCACAATCAAACGCAACTTAAAAAGAAAAGCATTTATTCATTACGTCAGAAAGAAAGTTCTGTAGCCTTTCTGACATCATCACTGACTACTATTTAAAGTAAAATAACCATAATTTTTTCTTTCTTTGTCTAACGGGCAGCTAGTATTTATTAACCCACCCACGAGGATTAAATGTGGCACAAGGCCGGTTTAATGTGGGTTGCCCGCGAGCCCGTAGGCTCGGCCAAAAATATGACCTTTGAACGGGCAAATTTTGCATCGATCTTATCCTTTTAAAATGAGTTAAAAATCAGACTCATATCAGACACTGTATGCTGCTTACACAACACACAGTACCTGATATAAGCCAGTGACAGATATGAGTCTGAAGAAAACGCCCTTCAGCAATGAAAGCAGCAAGAATAATTCGTTCTGTTGATGGTATTTGAAAAGTGTTGACTATTATGAAATTCTAAACCAAAACGAAAAAGTTAATGCGAATAGGTATTGTCCTTGGATGGAAGTATTGCTCGAAAATTTGCAGAAAAATCACCTATCGTTGATTGATCGCAAAGGAGCGTTAGTCTTACACGATAATGCAAAATCATACAGGGTATTCGGGATAGATTTGACAGAATCTAATGTTTTTATTTTTTTCCGATTGGTTTCGAATATCTGTAAACAGTGAGCGATATTGCGACACCTAATCACTACAGTCTTAGAGGTATCAAAGTTACCTAGTATGAACGAATGGAAGCCAAACGAATATTGAAAAAAGGTAACCTCATTATGATGATTAGTGCCGGGCATCAAAATGTCGCAATCATGACAACTGCTCAATGTTTTTTGAACAGCGTGAAAACAACAAGACGTGAAATGGAGAGCTGAAACGGAGATTATGAGACGGTGGCTTACAAAAAAGGACACAGCCTCTGTAAACCAGAATTCATCCAATAAATGCAGGAGAAAGTGATGGAAGGCCCAGGCAAGGGAATGCGGGCATTAGCGTGGGAAGTGGGTGTTGCAATTTCAACCATGAACCTCGCCTTGTATGAGAACCTCTGCTTTCAGTCTTTCAAAAAGGCCCAAGAAAACCGTCTAACAAAGGCAAATAAACTCCTGAAAAAGGCGAAATATCCTGTTGAACCAGAGACAATGGTTCTTCTCTGAAGAAAAGAATTTTTGCCAGGAACAACCTGCCTTCAATCCATATGACGTTCTTGCGTCATGAAGACCAAGTTTTCCCAAACTGTGATGGTTTTTGGGTGCGTCTTCAGTTTGGGTGATGTCATGCCACCTCACATCTTTGATCAGGGTTTTAGGCTCAATTCGGATGATTATGTGGAGTTACTGAACACCCTCGTAAAGCCTTTGTTGGAGAGGATGGCTGCTGGAAGACCATATATGTGGCTGCAAGATTCAACTTCCTGCCACACTACCAGGAAGAAACTGAAGGGGTTGTCAGATAATTTGTAGGACTTCACCAGCCACAACATCTGCTCCCGCTAATTTACCTGATTCTAAACGCATAGATTATTATGTGTGGGACGCAGTTGAGAAAAACAACCACTGCGCTGCCTGTAACACCAAGGCCCAGATGCTAAAGGCAACTTCTTTGAGTGAATTGTCTTTTGATTATTATAACCTGTATGCCACTTTTCTATTTTTCCAATAAATTGATTTTTGACTTAGATATTCACTTTGTTTTCCCTAAAAAAACTGGCAAATTTAGTCCGAACACCCTGTAAATTTTCCGAATCGCGCAGGAAAAATGACGGCATCCTCCTTACTCTTCTGGTTTTGTTCAAATTGAATATAAACTTTTCAGATCACAGCAACATTTTTAAGGCGGAAAACATTTTAATAGTGAAGTGGTTAATATTTATATTGAGTGTTTCTCTGCATCAAAACTTGAAGAATTTTCCAGCTGAAAGATCAACAGTTTTATGACCAGGGATTATGTTATCGATAATGATTAACAGTTAAATATTAAATCCATTTGTAGCTGCCTATTTAAGTCCATTTGTTGCTGCCTATTTACATATTCAAGATAGTAAATATATATTTTCTTTTGGTTTTAAACTTTTTCTTTAGCGTTTGCATTGCATGGACCGATAAAAATCCTGTTTGGAAGGCAATAATGATTGCTTCATTTCCCTTTTTAAACTTTGTTCTACATTTCATAACATTGCAATATACAGGATGCGTAAGGTATTTGAGGACATATCTTTTGGGGTTATTTCTACATTTTACCAAACTTTATGCCATTTTCTTTCAGAACATAATATGGCAAAGTTTGGGTGATGTCATGCCACCTCACATCTTTGATCAGGGTTTTAGGCTCAAAATTAAAAAGGCATGCTGTAACTGTGGCTTTAAAGACTGAGCATAGCAATTTAGAGATATCTCGATTGTTAAGTCTCCAAATCTTTCGTCTACAAAGTTCGTAAGGAGTTTAAGACGGAAGATGGAAACGTATCACCAGTATCAAAGCGTAAAAATGCATTGCAAACGATCTGACATCATCAGGACATACCATTGATGACAATCCCAGAAAATCAATGTCACTTGCGAAATATTTCTATATATCAGAATAAATAATCAGAAATGTTGTCCACAAAGAGATAAAATATAAGGCCAATTTATGCCAGAATAAACAAAGGAAAACCCCTTAATCAAATCTAAAAGGTACTTAAACAACTGTAAAATCTAGTAGATGTTGGGATTGATTTTTTCTCAGACGATAAAAACTTTGTCCAAGATCAGAAATTTAACAAAAAATGACGGATGTTTATGTGCAGACCCTTCTGAAGTTCCAACAGTTATCCACACTAAATTTCCTGCAACTGCCATGATTTTAGGAGTTGTCAGCAATGAAGGACGTGATACCTCCTCACATTTCCAGAAGGTCTTAGAGTTAACACCGCTGCCTACATTGAAGTCCTGGAAACAGTTGTTAAGCCCCGAATAGACATGTGTTTCAGAAAGACTGCACCATTACACAAGGCTCAAGTAACGTAGGAATAACCCTAATTCTCAGCTTCCCAGATCTCAATTCAATGGAATATTATTGCTGAGAGTGAGGTCAATGAACATCTCCATAACACCAAAGATTCTTTGAAAGCCGCCATATTCAGAATAATCTGAAGTATGAACCAGGGACATTTAATTCGAGCATGTTGACGATTTCGATCTCGCATATCTGAAGTTAGCTTTTTGAATAAAATTGTAAAAAATATATTTTTATGCTTATTACATTTTTCAATAATAAAATTATTATTTGTTATTACATACCTGTTTTTCTATAAACATATCTTGAAATACCTTGTACACCCTGTATATATGGAATGAGCTGGCAAGATTGCGTTTTTATTAACGATGATTTCTGCAATCCGGCATATCCGGCATATCATGTGGTCCGGCAATTGCTTGGTCAACAAAAATACCAGATTAAAGATGTCGGTGTGTAGTTGATTCACCAACCATTGTTTTGAGTCCAGTGCAAATGACTTTTCGTACTTTTATGATCATGTTAATTTATCTTCTATTCTTTCCATCTGTCTTTCGAATTGTTTTCTTCACATTTTATGAGTTTTTGCCTTTTCCTGCGTTTATTGCTCATTATTCTTTCCATTGTAGTGCAGTTTTTCACTTGTGTTTATAATCTTTTCTTGCTCTCTTTTTGAGTCCTTCGATTTCAGGGTCGCAGTCAAATGTGCGTGATATGGTGAACGGATTTGATAAAAAAAACAAAAAACAAACAGTATCTAACCTTGCAGGTGGAGACCAATTAGAAATATTTTACCTTCAGTTCAGGTAACTCGGTTCGCTCAGGTGCATTACAATCTGCAGGGACTGCCATGTCAATAAAAAAGCACATTCTGTTCCTGCGGTCTGTGATCATGATATCTGGGCGATTATCTTTGAATGTTCTGTCTGTGTCTATTGTAAAGTCCCAGAAAATTATTACAGGTCCTATCTCTGTAACCGGGTCTGCGTGATTTTCTGGCAGTTTCCTTATTATTATTATTATTATTATTATTATTATTTCCTTGGATTTCTGTTGTATACACATTTCTTTCCGGGCTCTCAATCAGAGAAGTCAAAAATGGTTTCATAATATCTTCCACTGATCATTTTTGTAAAAAATTAAAAAAAAGAACCGTAAGATCACACACATTTTACATAGATAAATCTCCTCGCAATGTGCGAGCAGTACTTGTGAGTACATTTTTGTATTTCTTTAAGGCTAGCAGGCATCATTTCAATGCGTCTATCGGAACCTATTTCAATTACAACTGGAATTAGTGATGTCCTCACGTGGCACATATTTGAGAATTCTATTTCAAGATCCTTGTATTTTTTTTAAATTTTTTGTTTTATTCTTTGAAGATCTTCAAAGATTATCTTATAATCTGCAGTGATTGTCATGTCAATAAGAAAGCACATTCTGTGTTTTATGGTCTTTAATCCCCATGTCTGGGCGATAAATTTTGATTTTTTTGTGTGTATTGTAGTTCCATAAAATTGTTACAGATCCTATCTCTGTATCTCTGTAACCGGGTCAGGGTGATTTTCTTGCAGTCTCCTTACCGTAAAAGTTGCATATTTTCCAGTGCAGATATTGGCCCACTCTGCCATGCCAAGTTTTATATTCAGTTCGTGCTAACACTGTGCAACCTGATACAAGATGGTCAGTTGCTTCTGGATATTTATCACAGAATCTGCATTTCAGGTTAACACAATTTTTCAGGATGTGTGCTTCGTAACTTCTATTTAGAAAGCATTGGTCTTCTTCTTCTTCTTCTTCTTCTTCTTCTTATTATTATTATTATTATTATTATTATTACTTGTAGTAACAATACATACTTATTATTGTTGAGGGATCCTCCCCTTTTTACACAAATAGACTCACCCAGTATATACATATACTACTGCTACGTGAAGACCCAGGATGAGAGCACCAGAAGATGAAGGTAACAGATAGTCAGACAGACAGACAGAACGAACGTAGCGATCAAGAGTCACAGTGAGCGAGCACGTAGACTCAGTAAGAAGTCAGACAGTGATACTTCAATACAAAAGACTGTATAGATATTTTGGTTATTAACCCGTATTCCTGGAACTACTAACCTGCATTACCAGTTTGTATTATTAGGTTGTAGCAAAAATAATGTCGTTTTCTCACATATGTTACTATGTGAGAAAACGACATTATTTTTGCACCAACCTAATATTACGTTAATACATTATTTTCCTATATCCATTCTTGGCGTTTCTTATTTATTGGTACCGGATTTCATCTCGGAATCCACAACAATTATGATGATGTGTTGGTTGGAGGAAGTGGTTGTAGTATGGAGCTCTTCCCTATGGTACCTAGACTTTATGAATTTAAGCGCAGTGCTAGATTGGCAGCAAGGTCTCACCAATTTACAGTTGAATTGGTTAGATGTAACCGTAATTTCTATGCTAATTGTCTCTTTTATCGCACCTCTCGCTTGTGGAATTCTCTTTCGGCTTTATACTTTCCGGACAAATTTGATTTTCAAAAATTTAAATGCAATGTCAATCGTTATCTACTGTCTTCCTTATTACTCTTCTGTTGTTCTTGCACCTTTATAATGTTTTCTGTTTTCTAATTCTTTCACGACCAGTATCCCCTTGTGTCTTAGTGGCTTTACAGCCTTGCTTGGAGTAAATTCGATTAAAAACAAAATCAAAAAGCAGTGATGTCAGTATTAAATTAGAATCGGGTGTTGTCACTACAGTCGTGTCTGCAGTCCGAATGTAAATGGCCGACAGAATGTACCATTGATCTGAACACGGAAGTATCTTTGCCAACAGTCCTGGATCAAGCTGTGATTTTCCTCTCCTTTCTTCTCAACCCGCGACATATCGTGACGGGGGATTACTGATTGTCCTTCCCTTATTACATTTTATAATAACTTAATCAGATCAAATCAACACGGACAGGTCTTTATTTCTTTATTTTTAATTTTGCTTTTTTTTTATCTACTTGGTGTGTATTTGAAACTAGCAAGGTAACGAAATGTTGCTACGGTTAAACTTGTTTCCGATCTTCAGATTATAATTATTTTTACATTATTATTTTGTGAACCGATCCACAATTAATTGAATTAATTAAATATAAATGATAAAGAGAAGGATATAAATCTAATTGGGAAACTTTCTTAAATTATTTCTAATAAAACAAAAAGAGATTTTTTTTTTTCTGAATTCAAAACCGGTTGGACGTGGGGCTAGTAATTCCATAAGGAGCCATGATAGAGAATGAAAAATGAATATATAAAATTACGAGAAATTTGTTTCTATTAGGTTGGTGCCAAAAATAATATCGTTTTTTGAAAATATGAATTTATTTTGTCAGACCTTAAAGGAATGCATGATTTATTTATTTATATGTAGATAAATAAACTCGAGAAACGCGCGTCCTGGGGAGTATGTGCACAAATATACATATTTAGATATGTCTTGCAAATTTCTGTGAACGTGTGTACGTAATAGGTTTATGCCTACATAATATCTGTGCGTTGATATATTTTTCTTACAGAAACGAATATTCATAGTTGTATATAAACAGGAATAACATTACAGCATAGGTTATGAAATTTTATTTGCAGCTGCCGTTAGGTGACAATTACATGCGTGTGGGCATGTCTCTTGGCCATCTAATTTATTCTCCAATTCAAACCTAAAGAAATAGAATACAGTATTTTGTTCGTGCTATGTGACGAGTAATATATATATATATATATATATATATATATATATATATATATATATATATATAAACAAAATATAGAAGGAAAAATAGAATTAAAAATACTTGTACACAGGAAACAACACTTGTAATAATACTTGTACATAGCAGGAAAAAAAAGATATTAAACAAAACTAGACAGTCTCCATGCAACTTTGGAAGTGACTGCATGCCTGGATAAGGTGTTTTTTGTTACACTTACGCTCGCTCAATATAATGCCCAAGAGCCACTTAAGGTAGAGGATCACTGAATAATGTATGAATATAAGAAGAGGTGTTTAAAAGTACAGTTTATGAGGTTATATAGGAAAGCTAACGGTTAACTCTGAGGTGGCTAAGTTTTTAGTAATCCGGAAAACATCCTATTTGGAATTCATTAAAAAAAAAACTGTCATCTCACCAAATCGATCTTCCTTCTTACTAATAGAATAAGGAGGGAATGGAGATCATTCGTCACTGTATACGTGGCATGGCGAACATTAGTTGCAACCGTCAAAAATGGTGGACTGGCAAAGCATTTGCGATGCAAGTAGCGATACAGAAGCGAGAGACTTACAACATTTCGTCTGTGCAAAAGTGGCTGTAGACTAGAAAATAATTAAACACACAAAAGAGCACGTAATTACTTTTGTACTTTATTCAGGCAGGTAAGTGAGGTTAGGGCAGCTCCAGCCACGATATGGTAACAATACTCGATTTTTGGCTGATCTGGCTGTTGTAGATATAAACTATATCAGGAAGAGTCATTTACTTTCTGGGGCGGTAGAAGAAACCAACCATTTTCCCGCATCTTTAGCGATTGACTGTATATATGAGTTTTACTTGAGATCTGGGGTGAGCTTGAATCCCAACAGGGGTTCAAAGCAAGGAGACTCTTTGAGAGAACACCCATCCATCATGGTATGTGTAAACTCAGAGATGGTGATGGTGGAACGTCACTAGTTTGGTCATGGAGGTATTGAATATGACAACCCAGTCTTTATTTGGTCACTAGGATACCAGAGGGGAGATCCACTCTTAAGATTTCGTCATCCAAGGGTTCTCCTGTAAACGGTTGCATAGTCTGCATAGATATTTGACAAAGATCTGAGTAGGTTTTTAGGCAGATCATTAACATAAAGTAGAAAGAGGGTAGGTCAGATAGAACTTTAAAAAACGTCGGCATTGATCTCATTGACTTCAGATGAGTGGCCATTAAACACGACCTTCGTAGACCTATCAGGGCGCACTTGATAATTGACGAACCCCTTTCAGAAATTCCATAACTAGAGTGTAGCAACCTCCAATGCCAGAATACATTTTCAAGGGACTTTGATATATCTAAGGCAAGACTTATTCTCGTGATGAATACTTGTTTGGTTTGCTCGTCATGTGCAAGATTGTAGCCTTCAAAGTTTCCTTGGTTTGTCTCCTTTGGACAACGTTTCAGAATTATTAGTCCAGGGGATTGAAATCAGGATTACCAGGATCCACATGTGGGTTGATGACATGATATATATATATATATATATATATAAAGAAATATAGTCTTAAGGTGTGCTATATTTATGGAATAAAGTGCTCAATATCAGAGATAGAGCGTGTGTAAATATAAAAGTGAACATAGAAGTCAACACTTAGAGGCGACAGTCTGTTTCATGCTATATGCAATCGTGGCCTGACGTTTGCATATAGCATGAAACAGACTGTCGCCTCTAAGTGTTGACTTCTATGTTCACTTTTATATATATATATATATATATATATATATATATATATATATATATATATGTGTGTGTTAAAACAAAAGACATTTTGTGCTGATCAATTTTACTGATTGACTTTTCAAAATTTTGAATAATCCTTCTCAAACAAGGAAAAAATTCCATCAAAACTTTTCCGTTCATTTTGGAAGAAAAATACAAGAAATATAGTCCAAGCTTCCGACTTTCTGGAGTCATTATCAGGGTAGGCAGACTCATACAACAAAAAACAACCACCCGTAAATAAAACCAATAATGACTTAAGATCTCGATCCACAAATGTATATAAAAGACTTTTTACCTACGTCACAACACTCACTATTGTCTCTACCTACCATGATGATGACTTAAGAATGTCGAAAGCGTGGAAAAGTCGATCAGTAAAATTAAATGTCTATTGTTTTTAGTAACAGTTGCCTTAAAAATTTTTAAATACACAGAACACGCATACAAACATAGGCACGTACATAAATGCATGTATGTATCCTGAAAAGTATTACCAATTTGCATCTGTGTATACTAATGTTATTTTGTTTTGAAATTATCTGACTTTACATACATACATATATATATATATATATATATATATATATATATATATATATATATATATATATATATATATGGTAGCTTAGTCATTCGGACATGTTTATTCATAGTGCGGCATATCGCATCCTGAGACGTAGGCTGGGTCACCCAACAAGAATTTGCATCAGCCCTTAATAAGAAGGCAATCTAAAAAGAGAGTGATAATATGATACACGAGAAAGTGTTAAATAAAAAAAAAGATAAGGAAATTACAAATCACTTGAGGAGAAAAAGAAAAAAATGAAGAGAGGACAGTGAAAATATAGAAGAAAAAAAAAGGCTTAAAAAACGAAGGATAAAAAGTAAAAACGAGAAGAGATAACTGAAAGACTAAGATTGGATTGAAAGTGTTTAACAAAAAGATTTCAAAGAAAGATGAAGACAAAGAGAGAGACGGTTGAAGAAAATATCTTGAGATATGACAAAGAAAAAAGAATGAAGAAACTCGATAGGGGTTGAAAGCAAGCATAGAAAGAAAAACGTAAAGAAAGATAAAAAGAAAGAAAATTGATTAAAGAAGAAGAAGAAGAAGAAGGGTGTCTGCTTTGCTCGGCGTTTGCAACGCCATGTCTTTAAATGAGTGAATATATATTTTACATCACAAGAAATATGATGCTATAGTAGGTCGGCTGATATCAAGAAAGAAGATAAAACAAACGGTGACAATTCTCAAGGGGTAAACATTTTGCATCCCCTAAAATGGCTGCTTCGGAATGGAGGAACCAAAAGAATATTAATATTACAATTCTTGTCTTAATATGTGGCGTGTCCAAAAGATTCTGGAGCTCATTCTTCTGAAAACCTGAAACTGAATACACAATTATAACCGGTTTTTAAATAGTAAATCTAATCCCCCAATCATCTAATTTCCTGACCATAGAAAAAAATTACTTTCCACCAAGTTTTAACTATTTCGAAGTCGTCATTAACGCTCTACTCAAAAAGGATCGTGGTAAATGATCGTCGTCAAATAGCTTTCCGCATTTTTCAATTCCTTACAATTTTCGATAATTCTTTTGTAACAGGGAATTACCTTTACCCGAATAAAATTATCATGCTAATCAGTGGCGATTCTAGAACTCCAAAAGTGTGTGTGGCGCGGGGGGAGCACTGGGGGGGGGGGTCGAGATTTTTCTGCGGCGCAGGGGGGAAAATTCAAGCAGCATCTTTATTTTCATACTACACCACTATCGTATACACAACTTAGGAATGAGTTTTAGTATAAGTATGTTAGTTCACTAAATTAAACGGAATAACTTTTCATTCATAGTAGTGGATTCCTAATCTATTCTTGCCCTCTTTTCCACTCTCGAGCTGTTGGACCACAAGAGAGGGGTTAACTTCAAAATAAAATTAAAGATTTAATACTAACGTCAATACTAGCAGAAAAGTGAAATTTGTCTGCTTTGATTTTTTCCTCAACAAAACTTAGAAAAGGTTGGGGGTGCAACCGAGGGGCCAGCCAATATTCAGGGGTGGGGCATTGGCCCCTTCTGGCACTTCCCGTAGAATCGCCACTAATGCTAATCCTGGGTTACTATTTTTGGATTAAGTCCTTCATAATAGGAATATTTTGTATACCTAAATATATGCGAAATAACATACGAAATCTTTTTATATAGATTTCGAACAAAATCTTCCGAATCCTGCAGTATTTCCTGCTGACATCAGCGTATTTATCTTTTTGACATCTGAGCCGGTACAACACAGGGATTGAACTCACAATTAATGAACCAATACTTTAATTCAAGCGACTACCGTCCCGTGACACAATCCTGAGCACAGAACTTAGTCTAAAGCCTAACTTAAATCACTTTGAAATAATATTAAAGCTAATGGACAATATTAGCATTAATCATCTCTTCTCTTCTCTTAATTTATCGATGTGTTGTGGTTTTTTTTCCCTCTTATTGTAATATTGTATTCAGTTTATTCTATTTGTTTCATTTTCAAAAAGTCGTCCCAGGATGCATCCATAAAATACTAAGAACATAGCATCACATATTTCCAACTTACGCATGCGATTTATTAAAGTCATCAACTGAAAGAATTGGAAAAGCTAACCATTAAAAAAGCCAGAAATGTTGAACTTCACCTTCACAAAAAGAACGAATCCAGAGATGGCTCGACTACAACAAACAATAAAACAAATAAGCGACAATCAAAACAACAAATTGAGGCAAAAACTCAACACCCATGCAGTAAAAGGAAATGGAAATAAGTTAGAAGGCCAGAACTAATAGACAATCTATCGGATATAAAGCTATTCTATACTGAACGAGAAGGCCTCAGCTTCGGTTTAAAATTTGTCACCGGAATTCGTAAAGGAGATCTAGTAGACACAATAATAAAACATCGTTAACAAAATGACTGAATTTTCCAAGCGTCATTGCTACTATAGAAACGAATAACGAAAAATACATTGCTACAAAGACACATAAATGCACTAAGGAACTTAGCAAAAAATAAGGAACCCCTGACAAGGGAGGAGGGATTGTGATTATGAACAAAAATATATACCTAGAAAAAAATTAATTACTCAACGATACCGACAAATCAAAAGATAAACGAACAGAAAATGATTACTGAAACACAAAAATTTAACAAGGAGATTAAAATAAAAAAATGAAAACAAATCTTGGTATAGATTAATAGAATATCACCCTAGAATACCCAAACTTAAAGGTTTCCCTAAACTCCGCGAAACGGGTATCCCACTTCGCCCCAAACTGACGAAAGCCATAAAAAATTCTAACCATAATAAAAATTCTATATGAGATTATTCCAAGGAGAGCTTGCAACAATCAACCCATCTCATATAAAGAACCCAAGGAAATGAACATAACTGACAAATTCATGGCCAGTCTAGATATAAAATCCCTTTACATCAACGTCCTAGATGAAAAATTCCTAAATCTCTCTAAAAAAATCTAACACAATCAGTTAAATATCTCCCTACTAATAGCTAAAATAATAAAAATCTGCTGTCTAATCACCAATCAAGGCTATTTCACATTTAATAATGATTTTTACAAACAAAAAATTGGATTACCAATGGGGTCGCCTCTTAGTGGAATTATGGCATGTATCTTCTTAGAATTTCTCGAATCTGGTACTTTCCAAAATATTTTACCCAAAAATCAACATGCTTCTGAAAATTTTAAAAAACTTTTCACCCCTAGCAAGGCGGGAGTACCACTAGCACGCAAGAGGTTACAGAAAGTGGGAGCAAGAGTAAAGAGACGTAAGAGAGGGAAGGATGAAGAGAAGGCATCTGAAGATATCGATTGACATTGCATTTGAATAGTTGGAGATTATAGCTATCACGAAGGCAAATAAGAGGAACAGAGTTTCACAGACGGGAAGTGCGAGGCATGAAGCTATTGGAGTAGAAAAGACGGTTACATTTAACCTTTTCGACAGTGAAAGGGTGGGACTGAAAATATTTGTAGAAAAGACAGAGGAAGGCGACGGCACATCTGTGAGAGAGTGACTGTAAACAAGATGCCAGATCAGGGCATATTCATTGCATATTCGTCTCTGGATTTTTTCGAGGATCCTAAGACAAACAACAGGGGTTCCAAACTATATATGGCAGCAGTATTCCATGAAAGGGCGAATGATTGATTTATAGATTTGAAAGATGGACTCGGACGAGAAAAAGCTTTCTGGCGCGACACAGAGAACCAATATTGATGATGTTCTATTAATATATACTCATGATACTGATTTACCTGACAAATTATTTACCTTTCCTAGATATCACGCGTTAACAATAATTTAAACTTGGTGTCTATCGGAAATCAACCCACAAAAACTATCTAATAAATTTCTATTCTCATTATATCAACGAAATAAAATCCGTTATAATTATTGGATTCTACTTAAAATTACTCATAATTTGCAGTCCTCAATATTTAATGAAGAAGAGAAATATATTTAAAACACTTCCATGCCTTATTACCCTAATTATTTCATATTGAATTTGAAACAAAAGGCACATAAAATATTCCAAAATATTAGGTTGGTGCAAAAATAATGACGTAATAATGTCGGTTTTTGACGTTACGTCAAAAAACGACATTATTACGTCATTATTTTTGCACCAACCTAATATAAAACCGCCCCCACCCCCGACAAAACACAATGCATCAAAAAATATATTATCCTACCAACTAACCTTATCACTACTACAATTGAAAAGAACTTATCCAAACTCAACATAAAATTTGTTACTATTACGTCTAAACAATAAATCAATCCTAAACAGAACAATTAGCTAAAACTTGAAGGAGGAATTTACTCAATTGCATGTGATAATTGTCACAAAAATACATAGGAGAAACCTCAATGAATCTAAATAAAATGTTATATGAACACAAAAGTGATATTTTACAAAACAATACAACAAATGCATTGTTACTCACCGTTACAAAACTGACCACACTTTTGACATAAAAAACGTTACTCTGATCAAAAGAGAAAACAACTCACTATGACGAAAATGTGCCTTGATCGCAAAATCATCTACAGTAAATTTTGTGTTCTAGCTCTTATAACATTTCACCATTCCTGGCAGATCTTCCATTATCACAGTGTGAGATATCTCATAACAAAAGTGACGGAAACTAAAAGGAAAATAATCGAAATGAAATCTGCTAGGTTATATATATATAAAATTAAATTTAAAATTTCCAGCATTATTCTTTCGTGCGCATGCGTAGTCGCACCAACATGACAAATTTATCCCAATGAAGTCTTAAATGATAAAACACGTCACACGAAAACTTTTTTCCTTTTGAATATATATATATATATATATATATATATATATATATATATATATATATATATTATACTATATTAAATTATATATATGTATTATATAATTACATTTTCTTTGTCTGCCATATTCAACGAAATATTTTAAAAAGAAAGGTTGTTGCTGGTCATATATATATATATATATATATATATATATATATATATATATATATATATGACCAGCAACAAAACGAGTCTAGTTATCTATATTTGTATGTATGTATATGTATATATATATATATATATATATATATATATATATATATATATATATATATATATTATGTAATTGTGTATTTGCGCAGCAATCCCTCTTTTATACAAGTTTTATTAAAGAAAACTGACAAGATACTGCGATTAAGTTTTTTATTCAATTTTTCTTGCATTGGTACAAGTACAAGCGGCTCAGATATATAAAACAGTTGGTCAGTTTTTACACATCTTATGTTCAGAAAAGAAATACGAATACAGAAAAACTTCCATAAAATGCTTAATCACAGTATCTTGTCAGTCGTGTTTAACAGAACTTGCATATACGTATGTATATATATTAAAAAATTGAAGTCAAACCTATTTAAAAGATTTAATTATGAATACTGCACAAATGTTTTAAAAATGTTTACAGTAAACAATTTAAAACATCGAAGTTTGTACTTATAGTTTTAATACTTATTTCTTAAAATCTCTCGACAACACTATACTTAGTTACCTCCCTTGAAGCGTTAGTCAAGCCAATCACAGTACTCACTCAGCGTTCTTCACTTCTCAAGTAAAAAAAATAACTTTCAAATGAACACAGCAATTTTGTCTTTGAAAATGATGAACACTACAAAATTGGTCTTGAAATAAAGAACTAAAGAAACACCCTGATGATGACATTATCGCAGCCCCTTTGTTACTCCGTTCACGTGATCAAGGGTAGACATTATGTATCTTCATGACCTTGACCTTTGCTTCATTCCGTTGCCCCACTCCCTTCAATTTAATATAGTAAGTCTATTTAGATTGATAATAAACCTAATTTATTTTCAGTTGTTTCAGTATTACGAACTTAGTTTGAATACTTTTCGGGATCATTTTGATACTTTGCAACATTGGATTTATTTGGACATATACACACGTATACACACACACACACACACACACATATATATATATATATACACTGAGACAGGTTTCATTGAATGATTTAGACAAGTTTTGTCTACTTATTTTCAATTAAATCCTTTCATATACACGGGCAAGATTTTTGGTGTCATTATTAAAAGAAGGGAGAAAATCATCGTGTCGATACATATTATTTTATCCCGAGTACATTATGTTGTAGTGGACCCACTGACGGGGACGCGATATATGGCCTTTGCGCCCTAATTAATGTTTCTAAAGGTATAGCCGAAAGCGCTCGGAAATCTAAAACATTTGGACAGTTCTTACACAGGCTTTGTCCACAAAAGAAAGCTCTTGTTAGAACACAAGAAAAATTAAATAAAAAGCTTAACCGTAGTACCTTGTCTGTCGTTTTAATGAAACATGCATAAAGGAAGGATTGCTGCCTAAATATACAACTATATATATATATATATATATATATATATATATATATATATATATATATATATATATGTGTGTGTGTGTGTGTGTATGTTTTAGGGAGAAAATTCTCTTTTAGACATGTCTAATTGAATAAATTACAGACATTATGTTTGCTAATTTTTAATAAAATCCGTTTATACTCACGAATAACCTTCCGTGTATTGATGTTAAAGGATGAGAGAAATGTGGTATAGCTGTTTTAAATTTCTTTTATTTTAATTTCCCAAGTACCTTCGACCCTTTTCCAAGATCAATATATATATATATATATATATATATATATATATATATATATAACATATACATATATATACATATATATATACATATATATATATACATATACATATAAATATATATATATATATATATATATATATATATATATATATATATATCAATTCTACAATTAAAAATATTCTCATTTTTTTGCCGTGATCGCCAGCCTCTTATATGTTTCTTATATACAAATATAAATTGTTATGAATACTTACCTCTCAGATAACTATATTGAAATTAATATAAGTAAGGGTTATTTCAAGAGAACGAAACATTTCGGTAGTTGAAGATAACACGTTTGCACTGTTTCCTAACTTTGGCTTTTTAATGTCTTGGTCTTCAAGGAAATATTTGCTGTTCTCCTGTAACTCACTCTTGTTTCGCTGTTTTCCTTCGTCAACATTGCTGCTTCAGTCTCTCATCGTTACTGCAGAGTTTCAATGTTACAGCCCCGAGAAATGACAGTCAGCTGATTAATAATTCAATTAAATGATATTTTATTTTTGAGTAAAGATATTTGAAAAATTGTTGGGGAAAAAGCACTTGTCGATTATTTCCCACTGACACTTGCAAACGTGTTTCAAGTATCATTATCGAATGTTGAATCTTGGGGGAGGCAGGACGTTTACATTCATGAAGTGACTACAGCAAAAGTTAGCTTCTTTCCATGTTTCCTTTTCCAGCTAGGTTAAGCTGATTCTTTGTCACATGAATCCTACGCTGAACGAACGAACGGAAATACAACAATATTATATATATTTATTTGTATATTTTGTGCTACTTTTTATTCGTACATAGATGTGTGCATAGCGAAGTGATTATCGTTGCTGTAAGCCGGATCAGCGAACAGAGTTCAAATTCCAGCCAATCACATTGCGTTCCCTCTCGCAAGAATGAGAAAAGTATAAATCCGTCTATTCTATAAAAAAAATTATAATTTTAATTAATATAATTAAATAGTAGAGCACACTAGGTTCTCAAGATTTGTAGGCAGCGAGTCTCGAAGGAAAGCAACTCTGAATGTGGGGCTTGTAAATCCACTTTGTTATAACCACAGTAACACCTCATAGGTGAGCCTCTGGCCTTATGCTCGACAATTCCCAGAGGAGAAGGAATAGCATATTAGTAAAATGTGTTTACGACATTAACTCACTGCACTAATAGTGGTCTGGTGAGGTATTTTAACGATACAAAACTGCTGTTAATATTTGCTAAACTTACCTTAGGGATCAAGTACTGGGATACTCAGTGTGGATCAAAGTCACTAAACAATTAGGCTGAGTTATAAGCTAATGGGAATCAAGTCTAATGATGAATCTATCATCACAACTAGCATACATGACAATTAAAACTAAATTAAGTACACTAACAGAACTTGGTGTTTACACGACAATGGCAGCGTACACAGTGGATTTGGATTAGATGTTGTTATCCTCCAAGACAACGAAGGGCTCCACACTACTACAAAAACACAGACAGAAATGGTACTCGGTTGATCTGTTATATTCTATCCGCTATATTCACCAGAACTTACACTAACCGAGTATTGCCTAAACGCATTCGCGGGAAAAATTCATCTAAGGAAGACGGGAATCAAGACTTCGCGGGAATATTTTCACTTTATAACCTGCAGAAATTTACTCAAAACGTATTGAATTTTTGCCTGATACGTGACAACAAACCATTGCAAAAATGGTGAATATATAATTGAATAAAATATAATAATACTTTATTCTAAAAAAAAGTTGATAAACAAAAAAGGGAAATTATTTCTGAATCGATCTAATAATAATGCCCGGGCGAAATTAGATTTGCAAGTCTTTGGCAAAAAACATTACAAGACTGACTTAACTCAAGAAAACGTGTTCTTGTTACTTATAAAACTAAGAATTCTCAATTCAATCTTTTTAGTATTATTTGTGCATGACTTTGTTGATCAAGTTGAACAGGTGCGGCAAGGTGTAATTTGGGCTAAGGTTTGCGAACCTTAATTTCTGGAAAATTCCAGCTGGTATCATCAACATGGATACACACGAATGTCAGTGAGGAATTTCAACAGCCAACTTTTCAATTTGCAAATCTGTTTCCTTTATAGCTCTCCCATTACCAACAAATTCAGTGATTCACCGTTGGGCTTCAATCTACGTAAGCAATTATCATCTTTCTCCTGTGAATAATGAGAATCTTTACACGTTTCTGTTTAGGTTATTAAACCGCGAAAAACTCACTCCGTCCCCCGTTGCATAAGATGAATTATTTGACAGTACGATATAAGTGCAAATATTTTTAAATACTGTGCAAGTAATTATATATATATATATATATATATATATATATATATATATATATATCGTTATTTATTAGTAACTTGTCACCGTGAAAAATACATATGGAATTTTTCAAAGGGAACATTCGCATCACCTTGATGCAAAGACTACACTTTTTTTTAACTTGATTAACAAAATCATGCACATAAGTTGCTCTAACCCCATTCAACGTAATGCTAACTGGGACATTAATGCAGTAACAATTTTTGAGAAGACTGGATCAACTTGCTCGATATGAAGTTTAGCATTTAAGATTTAATCTTTGGATTTTATTTTGACATCGACCAATGCCGTTGCAGTTTCCACTATTGCACCTCCTAAAACTAATGTTAAGATAAATACTAAACTGATTATCAGATTGACTAAAACACTAATAAAATGTCTCATTCCAAGACTACTAATAAGTAATCAGGTTTATATATGTCAAATTCAGAGAAACAATTACTAAGATACTTTTTTTGAGACAAAGCCAAGCATCTTTAAGCGACCCCAATGAAAAGAATGCGCCAAATTCCCTCCGTTTCCAAATATAAGAAGAAAGTTCCATTCAGATGGCTTCATTTCAAGAAATTCTCCTTAGTAGTAGAAACTCCCGCAGGGGTGATAACCTGAAAGATGCGATCTCAAGATCTTCAATTCAAGGATCAATCGTTATCTATTCTCTTTATCTTCGTAAAATCCAATTACTATTACCTTTTCTTCCACTCATAACCTAAACCTCATTCATCATCTTGTAATCCTCTGCTTTGTTATGGGTCCTTACCTATAACTACAGAATGAACTCTTCCTAACACTATGTATACTACGCCTCTCAAGAGAGAGGGTCGAATCGAGTCGAGCCGATAGTAGTACACTCCAAACCAGACTGACAGTCATACTAACATCTTCCACATCTTGTATTATTATTTCGTGTAATATACCTTCGTTATTTCTACTCTTGTGTTCGTGTTGTTCTTCCTTGGTCCTAACCTGGACCATAACATGCTTTCAGTGGTCATCGAGTCTTGTATTGGCTTAAATTTAAAGTATTTATTGATGAAAATATGTATGAAAGCCAAATTTGAGGGAAGGAGAGGCTGGACTTTATCTGTCTTACGTTTAACTTAGCTAGTCTCAATCATTGACCCACTCGTCCAATAATGTTCCATTCACCATAACACCACGTACTGTTTTTTGGGATAGTCACTCAAATACCATAATTTCTCTATAAAATCCTAACACATTCCCATTTGCACAGTTTTTGTATAAATCTAAGCTTAACTTAGATGTCGGTATGGAGTACCTAGTTAGGATCAAACTCACTACTCAGTCGTAAATTGAACAAGCTAGACAAGTATTAACCATTGCATTACGTCGATGTGCCCCGATTTAATAAGCTTAGTTTAGACGTGATACAAGACAGAAATTATGTCGCAGTCAATGTCGATCTAAGTCACTATTCAGTCGTAATTGATCTAACGACACAAGCTAGCTAACGATTGTACCACATAAGTGCCTCGATAGAGATTTACTAAGCCTAGATCAGTTATGACACAAGACCGCAAGTACGAATCACTCAGTAAGTGTCTAACCACTCATTTGTAACTGACCTAGTAAGCTAAGTTTGCTAACCATTACATCATGTCAAAGTGCTTTAATTGGTTTAAATTTAGTAAAAGAAATCGAAGTGACAATTAATTAGAATTCAATAGAGAGCGATTTAAGGTCATCAGTTGGTGGTGAGATCATATAAAATTTCGGAACCACCAATCAAGATACTAAATTGGAAATTGAGAAGTATAAAGTACTATGCAGTTGTGAAGAGGTAAATCAGGTTCTGCTCGGACCTCATTGAATCTCCTAGAGAAATGGTTCTGATGTTGAAAGACATGAAACCTCCGATAATCCCGGTTATAAAACGTTAGTAACGATACCATGCCAGTGCACCAGAAAGCGTATTTTTCGAACTAGTAAGACTTTGAAGAAATTAGTTGGTAACAGTATTTATTTTATTTACTTTCATTCCAGTTAAGACATTATATATTTATATATGGCATTTAAAATTGAGTTCCTTCAAAAAGGAAATGATAATCAGAATGAAAAAAAGAAACATTAAACTTGAAATAATTATCTCCCATAAATTTTTTGCAAAATAATTTAATGCCCAAGACGTAACATAAAGCAAATAAATGATAAAGATTTGGCAAACGTGAAAGTTAAAAAAAACTCAGCATAATTGTCATTGGAATTAATGGATTAAAGAAAAAAGGATTAAAAAGAATTACAAACGTGTAAAAGAAGAGAGAAAATAGAGATCATTTCTTTTTAATCATTTCATCCCCAAGCAAGGCAATGAAGCCAGTAAGACGCAAGGGGTTACTGAGTGTTATAGAATATGAAAAAAAAAACATTATTAAGGAGAGAGAATAATAAAAGAACATGAATTAATAAAACATCAGAAAATGATTGACATTGCATTTAAATTTTTGAAAATCAAAGTTGATTAGAAAGTATGTAGCCGCAAGAGTTCAACAAGCGAGAAGCACGAGAGAAGAAATTATTAACATATAACTTACGTTTATTTCCAACTATTTCAACTGTAAAATAATGAGACGATTCCGTACTGCGATTAGATTCATAGAGTTTAGATACCATAGAGGAAAATTCATCAGAATAATTATCAAGAAAGTGTTTGTAGAAAAGGCATAGGTAAGCTACTTTACGGTAGTGGGAGACAAGAAATAAAGAAAATAAAATAAGGAAATAATGTTTAAAGAAAATGGAAGATTTAGAAATGATGTTTAAAAGAAAATGGAAGCTTAAGAAAGGATGCTTAAAAGAAAATAGAAGCTTAAGAAAGGATGCTTAAAAGAAAATGGAAGGTTAAGAAAGGATGCTTAAAAGAAAATGGAAGGTTAAGAAAGGATGTTTAAAAGAAAATGGAAGCTTTAGAAAGGATGCTTAAAAAAAATGGAAGCTTTAGAAAGGATGCTTAAAAGAAAATGGAAGCTTAAGAAAGGATGCTTAAAAGAAAATGGAAGGTTAAGAAAGGATGTTTAAAAGAAAATAGAAGCTTTAGAGAGGATGTTTAAAAGAAAATGGAAGCTTTAGAAAGGATGCTTAAAAGAAAATGGAAGGTAAAGAAAGGATGTTTAAAAGAAAATGTAAGCTTTAGAGAGGATGCTAAAAAGAAAATGGAAGCTTTAGAAAGGATGCTTAAAAGAAAATGGAAGCTTAAGAAAGGATGCTTAAAAGAAAATAGAAGCTTTAGAAAGGATACTTAAAAGAAAATGGAAGATTGAGAAAGGATGCTTAAAAGAAAATGGAAGCTTAAGTAAGGATGCTTAAAAGAAAATGGAAGATTTAGTAAGGATGCTTAAAAGAAAATGGAAGCTTAAGAAAGGACGCTTAAAAGAAAATGGAAGCTTTAGAAAGGATGCTTCAAAGAAAATGGAAGATTTAGAAAGGATGCTTAAAAGATAATTGAAGATTTAGAAAGGATGCTTAAAAGAAAATGGAAGCTTAAGAAAGGATGCTTAAAAAAATGGAAGCTTTAGAAAGGATGCTTAAAAGAAAATGGAAGATTTAGAAAGGATGCTTAAAAGAAAATGGAAGTTTTAGAAAGGATGCTTAAAAGAAAATGGAAGATTTAGAAAGGATGCTTAAAAGATAATGGAAGATTTAGAAAGGATGCTTAAAAGAAAATGGAAGTTTTAGAAAGGATGCTTAAAAGAAAATGGAAGCTTAAGAAAGGATGCTTAAAAGAAAATGGAAGCTTAAGAAAGGATGCTAAAAAGAAAATGGAAGCTTAAGAAAGGATACATAAAAGAAAATGGAAGATTTAAAAAGGATGCTTAAAAGAAAATGGAAGATTTAGAAAGGATGCTTAAAAGAAAATAGAAGCTTAAGAAAGGATGCTTAAAAGAAAATGGAAGCTTTAGAAAGGATGCTTAAAAGAAAATGGAAGCTTTAGAAAGGATGCTTAAAAGATAATGGAAGATTTAGAAAGGAAGCTTAAAAGAAAATGGAAGCTTTAGAAAGGATGCTTAAAAGAAAATGGAAGCTTTAGAAAGGTTGCTTAAAAGAAAATGGAAGAATTAGAAAGGATGCTTAAAAGAAAATTGAAGCTTTAGAAGGGATGCTTAAAAGAAAATGGAAGCTTAAGCAAGGATGCTTAAAAGAAAATGGAAGCTTTAGAAAGGATGCTTAAAAGAAGATGGAAGCTTTAGAAAGGATGCTTAAAAGAAAATGGAAGCTTTAGAAAGGATGCTTAAAAGAAAATGGAAGATTTAGAAAGGATGCTTAAAAGAAAATAGAAGCTTTAGAAGGGATGCTTAAAAGAAAATGGAAGCTTAAGCAAGGATGCTTAAAAGAAAATGGAAGTTTTAGAAAGGATGCTTAAAAGAAAATGGAAGCTTAAGAAAGGATGCTTAAAAGAAAATGGAAGCTTAAGAAAGGATGCTAAAAAGAAAATGGAAGCTTAAGAAAGGATACATAAAAGAAAATGGAAGATTTAAAAAGGATGCTTAAAAGAAAATAGAAGCTTAAGAAAGGATGCTTAAAAGAAAATGGAAGCTTTAGAAAGGATGCTTAAAAGAAAATGGAAGCTTTAGAAAGGATGCTTAAAAGATAATGGAAGATTTAGAAAGGAAGCTTAACAGAAAATGGAAGCTTTAGAAAGGATGCTTAAAAGAAAATGGAAGCTTTAGAAGGGATGCTTAAAAGAAAATGGAAGCTTAAGAAAGGATGCTTAAAAGAAAATGGAAGCCTTAGAAAGGATGCTGAAAATGAAATGGAAGCTTAAGAAATGATGCTTAAAAGAAAATGGAAGATTTAGAAAGGATGCTTAAAAGAAAATAGAAGCTTAAGAAAGGATGCTTAAAAGAAAATGGAAGCTTTAGAAAGGATGCTTAAAAGAAAATGGAAGCTTTAGAAAGGATGCTTAAAAGATAATGGAAGATTTAGAAAGGAAGCTTAAAAGAAAATGGGAGCTTTAGAAAGGATGCTTAAAAGAAAATGGAAGCTTAAGAAAGGATGCTTAAAAGAAAATGGAAGCTTTTCAAAGGATGCTTAAAAGAAAATGGAAGCTTTAGAAAGGATGCTTAAAAGAAAATGGAAGCTTAAGAAAGGATGCTTAAAAGAAAATGGAAGCTTTAGAAAGGATGCTTAAAAGATAATGGAAGATTTAGAAAGGATGCTTAAAAGAAAATGGGAGATTTAGAAAGGATGCTTAAAAGAAAATGGCAGATTTAGAAAGGATGCTTAAAAGAAAATAGAAGCTTAAGAAAGGATGCTTAAAAGAAAATGGAAGCTTTAGAAAGGATGCTTAAAAGAAAATGGAAGCTTTAGAAAGGATCCTTAAAAGATAATGGAAGATTTAGAAAGGAAGCTTAAAAGAAAATGGGAGCTTTAGAAAGGATGCTTAAAAGAAAATGGAAGCTTAAGAAAGGATGCTTAAAAGAAAATGGAAGCTTTTCAAAGGATGCTTAAAAGAAAAGAAAGCTTTAGAAAGGATGCTTAAAAGAAAATGGAAGCTTAAGAAAGGATGCTTAAAAGAAAATGGAAGGTTTAGAAAGGATGCTTAAAAGATAATGGAAGATTTAGAAAGGATGCTTAAAAGAAAATGGAAGCTTTAGAAAGGATGCTTAAAAGAAAATGGTAGCTTAAGAAAGGATGCTGAAAAGAAAATGGAAGCTTGAGAAAGGATTCTTAAAAGAAAATGGAAGCTTTAGAAATGATGCTTAAAAGAAAATGGAAGCTTTAGAAAGGATGCTTAAAAGAAAATGGAAGCTTTAGAAATGATGCTTAAAATAAAATAGAAGATTTAGAAAGGATGCTTAAAAGAAAATGGAAGCTTAAGAAAGGATGCTTAAAAGAAACTGGAAGGTTTAGAAAGGATGCTTAAAAGAAAATGGAAGCTTTAGAAAGGATGCTTAAAAGAAAATGGAAGCTTTAGAAATGATGCTTAAAATAAAATAGAAGATTTAGAAAGGATGCTTAAAAGAAAATGGAAGCTTAAGAAAGGATGCTTAAAAGAAAATGGAAGGTTTAGAAAGGATGCTTAAAAGAAAATGGAAGATTTAGAAAGGATGCTTAAAAGAAAATGGAAGATTTAGAAAGGATGCTTAAAAGAAAATTGAAGCTTTAGAAGGGATGCTTAAAAGAAAATGGAAGCTTAAGCAAGGATGCTTAAAAGAAAATGGAAGCTTTAGAAAGGATGCTTAAAAGAAGATGGAAGCTTTAGAAAGGATGCTTAAAAGAAAATGGAAGCTTTAGAAAGGATGCTTAAAAGATAATGGAAGATTTAGAAAGGATGCTTAAAAGAAAATGGGAGATTTAGAAAGGATGCTTAAAAGAAAATGGCAGATTTAGAAAGGATGCTTAAAAGAAAATAGAAGCTTAAGAAAGGATGCTTAAAAGAAAATGGAAGCTTTAGAAAGGATGCTTAAAAGAAAATGGAAGCTTTAGAAAGGATCCTTAAAAGATAATGGAAGATTTAGAAAGGAAGCTTAAAAGAAAATGGGAGCTTTAGAAAGGATGCTTAAAAGAAAATGGAAGCTTAAGAAAGGATGCTTAAAAGAAAATGGAAGCTTTTCAAAGGATGCTTAAAAGAAAAGAAAGCTTTAGAAAGGATGCTTAAAAGAAAATGGAAGCTTAAGAAAGGATGCTTAAAAGAAAATGGAAGGTTTAGAAAGGATGCTTAAAAGATAATGGAAGATTTAGAAAGGATGCTTAAAAGAAAATGGAAGCTTTAGAAAGGATGCTTAAAAGAAAATGGTAGCTTAAGAAAGGATGCTGAAAAGAAAATGGAAGCTTGAGAAAGGATTCTTAAAAGAAAATGGAAGCTTTAGAAATGATGCTTAAAAGAAAATGGAAGCTTTAGAAAGGATGCTTAAAAGAAAATGGAAGCTTTAGAAATGATGCTTAAAATAAAATAGAAGATTTAGAAAGGATGCTTAAAAGAAAATGGAAGCTTAAGAAAGGATGCTTAAAAGAAACTGGAAGGTTTAGAAAGGATGCTTAAAAGAAAATGGAAGCTTTAGAAAGGATGCTTAAAAGAAAATGGAAGCTTTAGAAATGATGCTTAAAATAAAATAGAAGATTTAGAAAGGATGCTTAAAAGAAAATGGAAGCTTAAGAAAGGATGCTTAAAAGAAAATGGAAGGTTTAGAAAGGATGCTTAAAAGAAAATGGAAGATTTAGAAAGGATGCTTAAAAGAAAATGGAAGATTTAGAAAGGATGCTTAAAAGAAAATTGAAGCTTTAGAAGGGATGCTTAAAAGAAAATGGAAGCTTAAGCAAGGATGCTTAAAAGAAAATGGAAGCTTTAGAAAGGATGCTTAAAAGAAGATGGAAGCTTTAGAAAGGATGCTTAAAAGAAAATGGAAGCTTTAGAAAGGATGCTTAAAAGAAAATGGAAGATTTAGAAAGGATGCTTAAAAGAAAATAGAAGCTTTAGAAGGGATGCTTAAAAGAAAATGGAAGCTTAAGCAAGGATGCTTAAAAGAAAATGGAAGTTTTAGAAAGGATGCTTAAAAGAAAATGGAAGCTTTAGAAAGGATGCTTAAAATAAAATGGAAGCTTTAGAAGGCATGCTTAAAAGAAAATGGAAGCTTAAGCAAGGATGCTTAAAAGAAAATGGAAGCTTTAGAAAGGATTCTTAAAAGAAAATGGAAGCTTTAGAAAGGATGCTTAAAAGAAAATGGAAGCTTTAGAAATGATGCTTAAAATAAAATGGAAGATTTAGAAAGGATGCTTAAAAGAAATTGGAAGCTTTGGAAAGGATGCTTAAAAGAAAATGGAAGCTTTAGAAAGGATGCTTAAAAGAAAATGGAAGCTTTAGAAAGGATGCTTAAAAGATAATGGAAGATTTAGAAAGGATGCTTAAAAGAAAATGGAAGTTTTAGAAAGGATGCTTAAAAGAAAATGGAAGCTTAAGAAAGGATGCTTAAAAGAAAATGGAAGCCTTAGAAAGGATGCTGAAAATGAAATGGAAGCTTAAGAAATGATGCTTAAAAGAAAATGGAAGATTTAGAAAGGATGCTTAAAAGAAAATAGAAGCTTAAGAAAGGATGCTTAAAAGAAAATGGAAGCTTTAGAAAGGATGCTTAAAAGAAAATGGAAGCTTTAGAAAGGATGCTTAAAAGATAATGGAAGATTTAGAAAGGAAGCTTAAAAGAAAATGGGAGCTTTAGAAAGGATGCTTAAAAGAAAATGGAAGCTTAAGAAAGGATGCTTAAAAGAAAATGGAAGCTTTTCAAAGGATGCTTAAAAGAAAATGGAAGCTTTAGAAAGGATGCTTAAAAGAAAATGGAAGCTTAAGAAAGGATGCTTAAAAGAAAATGGAAGCTTTAGAAAGGATGCTTAAAAGATAATGGAAGATTTAGAAAGGATGCTTAAAAGAAAATGGGAGATTTAGAAAGGATGCTTAAAAGAAAATGGCAGATTTAGAAAGGATGCTTAAAAGAAAATAGAAGCTTAAGAAAGGATGCTTAAAAGAAAATGGAAGCTTTAGAAAGGATGCTTAAAAGAAAATGGAAGCTTTAGAAAGGATCCTTAAAAGATAATGGAAGATTTAGAAAGGAAGCTTAAAAGAAAATGGGAGCTTTAGAAAGGATGCTTAAAAGAAAATGGAAGCTTAAGAAAGGATGCTTAAAAGAAAATGGAAGCTTTTCAAAGGATGCTTAAAAGAAAAGAAAGCTTTAGAAAGGATGCTTAAAAGAAAATGGAAGCTTAAGAAAGGATGCTTAAAAGAAAATGGAAGGTTTAGAAAGGATGCTTAAAAGATAATGGAAGATTTAGAAAGGATGCTTAAAAGAAAATGGAAGCTTTAGAAAGGATGCTTAAAAGAAAATGGTAGCTTAAGAAAGGATGCTGAAAAGAAAATGGAAGCTTGAGAAAGGATTCTTAAAAGAAAATGGAAGCTTTAGAAATGATGCTTAAAAGAAAATGGAAGCTTTAGAAAGGATGCTTAAAAGAAAATGGAAGCTTTAGAAATGATGCTTAAAATAAAATAGAAGATTTAGAAAGGATGCTTAAAAGAAAATGGAAGCTTAAGAAAGGATGCTTAAAAGAAACTGGAAGGTTTAGAAAGGATGCTTAAAAGAAAATGGAAGCTTTAGAAAGGATGCTTAAAAGAAAATGGAAGCTTTAGAAATGATGCTTAAAATAAAATAGAAGATTTAGAAAGGATGCTTAAAAGAAAATGGAAGCTTAAGAAAGGATGCTTAAAAGAAAATGGAAGGTTTAGAAAGGATGCTTAAAAGAAAATGGAAGATTTAGAAAGGATGCTTAAAAGAAAATGGAAGATTTAGAAAGGATGCTTAAAAGAAAATTGAAGCTTTAGAAGGGATGCTTAAAAGAAAATGGAAGCTTAAGCAAGGATGCTTAAAAGAAAATGGAAGCTTTAGAAAGGATGCTTAAAAGAAGATGGAAGCTTTAGAAAGGATGCTTAAAAGAAAATGGAAGCTTTAGAAAGGATGCTTAAAAGAAAATGGAAGATTTAGAAAGGATGCTTAAAAGAAAATAGAAGCTTTAGAAGGGATGCTTAAAAGAAAATGGAAGCTTAAGCAAGGATGCTTAAAAGAAAATGGAAGTTTTAGAAAGGATGCTTAAAAGAAAATGGAAGCTTTAGAAAGGATGCTTAAAATAAAATGGAAGCTTTAGAAGGCATGCTTAAAAGAAAATGGAAGCTTAAGCAAGGATGCTTAAAAGAAAATGGAAGCTTTAGAAAGGATTCTTAAAAGAAAATGGAAGCTTTAGAAAGGATGCTTAAAAGAAAATGGAAGCTTTAGAAATGATGCTTAAAATAAAATGGAAGATTTAGAAAGGATGCTTAAAAGAAATTGGAAGCTTTGGAAAGGATGCTTAAAAGAAAATGGAAGCTTTAGAAAGGATGCTTAAAAGAAAATGGAAGCTTTAGAAAGGATGCTTAAAAGATAATGGAAGATTTAGAAAGGATGCTTAAAAGAAAATGGAAGTTTTAGAAAGGATGCTTAAAAGAAAATGGAAGCTTAAGAAAGGATGCTTAAAAGAAAATGGAAGCCTTAGAAAGGATGCTGAAAATGAAATGGAAGCTTAAGAAATGATGCTTAAAAGAAAATGGAAGATTTAGAAAGGATGCTTAAAAGAAAATAGAAGCTTAAGAAAGGATGCTTAAAAGAAAATGGAAGCTTTAGAAAGGATGCTTAAAAGAAAATGGAAGCTTTAGAAAGGATGCTTAAAAGATAATGGAAGATTTAGAAAGGAAGCTTAAAAGAAAATGGGAGCTTTAGAAAGGATGCTTAAAAGAAAATGGAAGCTTAAGAAAGGATGCTTAAAAGAAAATGGAAGCTTTTCAAAGGATGCTTAAAAGAAAATGGAAGCTTTAGAAAGGATGCTTAAAAGAAAATGGAAGCTTAAGAAAGGATGCTTAAAAGAAAATGGAAGCTTTAGAAAGGATGCTTAAAAGATAATGGAAGATTTAGAAAGGATGCTTAAAAGAAAATGGGAGATTTAGAAAGGATGCTTAAAAGAAAATGGCAGATTTAGAAAGGATGCTTAAAAGAAAATAGAAGCTTAAGAAAGGATGCTTAAAAGAAAATGGAAGCTTTAGAAAGGATGCTTAAAAGAAAATGGAAGCTTTAGAAAGGATGCTTAAAAGATAATGGAAGATTTAGAAAGGAAGCTTAAAAGAAAATGGGAGCTTTAGAAAGGATGCTTAAAAGAAAATGGAAGCTTAAGAAAGGATGCTTAAAAGAAAATGGAAGCTTTTCAAAGGATGCTTAAAAGAAAATGGAAGCTTTAGAAAGGATGCTTAAAAGAAAATGGAAGCTTAAGAAAGGATGCTTAAAAGAAAATGGAAGGTTTAGAAAGGATGCTTAAAAGATAATGGAAGATTTAGAAAGGATGCTTAAAAGAAAATGGAAGCTTTAGAAAGGATGCTTAAAAGAAAATGGTAGCTTAAGAAAGGATGCTGAAAAGAAAATGGAAGCTTGAGAAAGGATTCTTAAAAGAAAATGGAAGCTTTAGAAATGATGCTTAAAAGAAAATGGAAGCTTTAGAAAGGATGCTTAAAAGAAAATGGAAGCTTTAGAAATGATGCTTAAAATAAAATAGAAGATTTAGAAAGGATGCTTAAAAGAAAATGGAAGCTTAAGAAAGGATGCTTAAAAGAAACTGGAAGGTTTAGAAAGGATGCTTAAAAGAAAATGGAAGCTTTAGAAAGGATGCTTAAAAGAAAATGGAAGCTTTAGAAATGATGCTTAAAATAAAATAGAAGATTTAGAAAGGATGCTTAAAAGAAAATGGAAGCTTAAGAAAGGATGCTTAAAAGAAAATGGAAGGTTTAGAAAGGATGCTTAAAAGAAAATGGAAGATTTAGAAAGGATGCTTAAAAGAAAATGGAAGATTTAGAAAGGATGCTTAAAAGAAAATTGAAGCTTTAGAAGGGATGCTTAAAAGAAAATGGAAGCTTAAGCAAGGATGCTTAAAAAAATGGAAGCTTTAGAAAGGATGCTTAAAAGAAGATGGAAGCTTTAGAAAGGATGCTTAAAAGAAAATGGAAGTTTTAGAAAGGATGCTTAAAAGAAAATGGAAGATTTAGAAAGGATGCTTAAAAGAAAATAGAAGCTTTAGAAGGGATGCTTAAAAGAAAATGGAAGCTTAAGCAAGGATGCTTAAAAGAAAATGGAAGTTTTAGAAAGGATGCTTAAAAGAAAATGGAAGCTTAAGAAAGGATGCTTAAAAGAAAATGGAAGCTTAAGAAAGGATACATAAAAGAAAATGGAAGATTTAAAAAGGATGCTTAAAAGAAAATGGAAGCTTTAGAAAGGATGCTTAAAAGAAAATAGAAGCTTAAGAAAGGATGCTTAAAAGAAAATGGAAGCTTTAGAAAGGATGCTTAAAAGAAAATGGAAGCTTAAGAAAGGATGCTTAAAAGATAATGGAAGATTTAGAAAGGAAGCATAAAAGAAAATGGAAGCTTTAGAAAGGATGCTTAAAAGAAAATGGAAGCTTTAGAAAGGATGCTTAAAATAAAATGGAAGCTTTAGAAGGGATCCTTAAAAGAAAATGGAAGCTTAAGCAAGGATGCTTAAAAGAAAATGGAAGGTTTAGAAAGGATGCTTAAAAGAAAATGGAAGATTTAGAAAGGATGCTTAAAAGAAAATGGAAGATTTAGAAAGGATGCTTAAAAGAAAATTGAAGCTTTAGAAGGGATGCTTAAAAGAAAATGGAAGCTTAAGCAAGGATGCTTAAAAAAATGGAAGCTTTAGAAAGGATGCTTAAAAGAAGATGGAAGCTTTAGAAAGGATGCTTAAAAGAAAATGGAAGTTTTAGAAAGGATGCTTAAAAGAAAATGGAAGATTTAGAAAGGATGCTTAAAAGAAAATAGAAGCTTTAGAAGGGATGCTTAAAAGAAAATGGAAGCTTAAGCAAGGATGCTTAAAAGAAAATGGAAGTTTTAGAAAGGATGCTTAAAAGAAAATGGAAGCTTAAGAAAGGATGCTTAAAAGAAAATGGAAGCTTAAGAAAGGATACATAAAAGAAAATGGAAGATTTAAAAAGGATGCTTAAAAGAAAATGGAAGCTTTAGAAAGGATGCTTAAAAGAAAATAGAAGCTTAAGAAAGGATGCTTAAAAGAAAATGGAAGCTTTAGAAAGGATGCTTAAAAGAAAATGGAAGCTTAAGAAAGGATGCTTAAAAGATAATGGAAGATTTAGAAAGGAAGCATAAAAGAAAATGGAAGCTTTAGAAAGGATGCTTAAAAGAAAATGGAAGCTTTAGAAAGGATGCTTAAAATAAAATGGAAGCTTTAGAAGGGATCCTTAAAAGAAAATGGAAGCTTAAGCAAGGATGCTTAAAAGAAAATGGAAGCTTTAGAAAGGATTCTTAAAAGAAAATGGAAGCTTTAGAAAGGATGCTTAAAAGAAAATGGAAGCTTTAGAAATGATGCTTAAAATAAAATGGAAGATTTAGAAAGGATGCTTAAAAGAAAATGGAAGCTTTAGAAAGGATGCTTAAAAGATAATGGAAGATTTAGAAAGGAAGCTTAAAAGAAAATGGGAGCTTTAGAAAGGATGCTTAAAAGAAAATGGAAGCTTAAGAAAGGATGCTTAAAAGAAAATGGAAGCTTTTCAAAGGATGCTTAAAAGAAAATGGAAGCTTTAGAAAGGATGCTTAAAAGAAAATGGAAGCTTAAGAAAGGATGCTTAAAAGAAAATGGAAGGTTTAGAAAGGATGCTTAAAAGATAATGGAAGATTTAGAAAGGATGCTTAAAAGAAAATGGAAGCTTTAGAAAGGATGCTTAAAAGAAAATGGTAGCTTAAGAAAGGATGCTTAAAAAAAATGGAAGGTTTAGAAAGGATGCTTAAAAGAAAATGGAAGCTTTAGAAAGGATGCTTAAAAGAAAATGGAAGCTTTAGAAATGATGCTTAAAATAAAATAGAAGATTTAGAAAGGATGCTTAAAAGAAAATTGAAGCTTAAGAAAGGATGCTTAAAAGAAAATGGAAGCTTTAGAAAGGATGCTTAAAAGAAAATGGAAGATTTAGAAAGGATGCTTAAAAGAAAATGGAAGCTTTGGAAAGGATGCTTAAAAGAAAATGGAAGCTTTAGAAAGGATGCTTAAAAGAAAATGGAAGCTTAAGAAAGGATGCTTAAAAGAAAATGGGAGATTTAGAAAGGATGCTTAAAAGAAAATGGAAGCTTAAGAAAGGATGCTTAAAAGAAAATGGAAGCTATAAAAGGATGCTTAAAAGAAAATGGAAGCTTAAGAAAGGATGCTTAAAAGAAAATGGAAGATTTAGAAAGGATTCTTAAAAGAAAATGGAAGCTTAAGAAAGGATGCTTAAAAGAAAATGGAAGATTTAGATTTGAAGTGTTCTAGTTTTATTGCACAGAACAAATCAAGATTCTAAATGGATAATCATGATCTTTAATAACATATCTATTAGACAACTGTGATTTTAAAATGTTGAAATACATAAATTTAACGATGGAAGTATTAAGCCTGAAGGAGAATAAGAACTGAAATAAAGAAAGAGAAATAAGGAAGAAATGAAAGAAATAAACATAGTGGGAATAAGATATGAAAGAAAGAAGCCCCAAGAAAAAAAAAATCAGCTGAAAAAAAGAAAGATAAAAAGAAGTAAAAAGATAGGGACAAAGAAGCCTAAACAAAATAAGAGTAGAAAGAAAGAAAGAAAGAAAGAAAGAAAGAAAGAAAGAAAGATAGAAAGAAAGAAAGAATGTAAGAAAGAAAGAAAGAGAGGGAAAAGGAAAAAATGAAAGAAACAATATAGAGGGAAGGAAATATAAAAGAAAGAAAGAAGAGGAAGTAAACAGGGAATAAAATCTGAAGGAAAAGAAGGAAGAAAGGAAAGCTTAAAGCAAAATGAAATGAAGGAAGAAAGAAAGAAAGAAAGAAAGAAAATAAGAACTTAAAAAAGAATGAAAGAAAGAAATATAAAGAGAATGAACGGTAAGAAAAAGAAAGAAGGAGGAAAGGAAAGAAAGACAGAAACATAAAATAAATGAGAACAGAAAGAAGAGCGAATAAGTTGCCTTGAAACTAAGATTCCTTCTTGAAGAATCTTGGATAAACGTTTCCATTTACTGAATGGTTCAAATAATACCACAGAATTCTCTACCTTTCTTTTTTGTTTTACCAGTGGATTCATAACTATCTTATTCTTTTATATACCATATCTTTTCAGGTTTCCTGTCAGCGTAACTCTAGCCGATTTACCACTGCGCTTTCCCTTTGTGGTTTATCTTCTGTCATCTATTTACTCAAACTCATCAAGTAGATTCTTCTTTTGCTTCACTTGGCATCATTATGGCTGTGAAAATTACATACACAAATTCTTCTTTTTAGTTCCTGTTCTCTTTAAAACGTTCCGAAAATACTATGGACAGAATATGTCATGCTATTTTTAGAATTCGTCTGTTCTTTCAAGTCTCTTCTCGATAAAATTGTCCAGCATTCACTGGAAAACAAAAGATTACATATTACATCGCAGTACATTCTTTTCTTTGTTTCTATGGACATTTTCTAGTCTTGATAGTGTTCCCTAAAACACATTTATTGCCATTTAATATCATTATATTTTTAAAAAGGTACAACAATTATGTGAAATTTACACCATCGGGAACCTTAAAGGTAGTTAATTTAAATATGGGTAAAAAGTATTTACTCCCATTTGTTTACATCTTTGCCATATCCGTTTACAATGAGGACAGTCATAGCTTTACGCAGATTCGTCTCATTTAAATACACTATTCATATTTGGACTATCGTTCTTATCTTTGTTGTTGTTATCACAATATTTCGGCCATTGTGCCCTCCGGCCTTCATCAGGTATATATCCATCTGGCTAACATAGAGGGAATTCCAGAACGAACATTTTATTTAGTAGATTGTTCTCGTTTCACTGCTTATGTCTAGTGATAACATCTCGTTCTTATTTTGGTTTAGTACTATTCAATTATTGCTTTCCCGTTTCCACTGAGTGCAAGCACACACTGGCCGGCCCAGGGATTGAACTTGTGATTGAATAAAGGGTTCAGTTCGAAATTCCGGGAACGTTAAAACTAGTGTATAAGCAACAGCCCGCGTTTGATCGCTTTTCCTCTTTAAACCATAAACCACTAAAGCAAGAACCCTGGAGGAGTAAATGATTATCACCTGTAACAGACACACGAAAAAAGTCCGGTGGATATAACGGTTGAAATACTGTGACGATAGTAACCAGGATGAAGATAATTGTCCGATTAAATCAGTTTAAAATAAAGATAACACTTCACATAAAAAAAAAAAAAAAAATCAAGACAAAAATTAACTTATGTGCTACCCAAATAAAACATATCTATCAAAGAAAAAAGCGATCCCAGTTACCATGTACTGATATTATGGAGAACTGGTTGGATATTGAATTTTGAATTATATGTTAATGGGGGAACATGATCTGTGATGAATAGTAATAACAAATATCCTTCTGCTCTGCCTCGGTACCATACGACTCTGGAATATAAGGCTAACGGCCTCATGGGCACCTCGAGGTGGTGTAATAGTTAGCAAGCTTGTTTCACTAGAACAATTACGACTGAGTAGTGAGTTCGATCATCACAGGGTGCCCCATACTTTCGGCCTTGTACCACAGCTGAGCTACGCTTGGAAAATCACTATAAGGCAACGGCCTCTCCATACTAGATTTTATTGCTGTAGTTTCAATAGCAGGTAGGTTTTTATGGGGTAGATTTACCAGCTCCCCGCCCAACCACTTCAGAGTAATCCATCTCCTAGAGTGGTTGCCAACCAAGGCTTGAAAGCCCAGTTTGCTTTGATATTTAACTCATAGCTGGAAGGAGAAGAGTTGGATTCAAATATTTCTCTAGGGTATTTTGCAATGAAGGAGGTCGGAGTTTGAACTCGGGACTTTCCGCACGCCCACAATATACAGTATATATTACAGTAAATATTTTATTTTTACGTATACAGTATATAAGACATACAGGCATATTTCAACGGAGAATAATAAGAAAAAGTGTAATATGTTATGTTACTGCAACTTGATCTATGTTCCTTATTTGACCCAGCTCAGAAAGGGCCAATATATGTATGGCTTCATTATGACAATGTCAACCAGCATATTCAAATTTGACACATCTTAACAGAAATAGGAAGTGGGACGTATATATATATAAATAAATAAAAAAAAAAACTTGATAAATTTATTCTTGATGAATACGTTACACACATGAATAAATATAAGAACTAGTGTTCAATGGAAAAACAATGATGATTGACACGCGTTATTACCACAGCCAACCCAGAACGCCTGAATGTCCTAACACAGATTTGAGAAAGAGAAGCAAGAAAAATCGAGACTAGTGTATTATGACTGTCAACACCAAGCTGTTCGTAGTTGGTTCACCGAGACTGCTTAAAACTTGTGCATAAATAACTCTCCCCGCTTGTACGATTTCGTCGCAAGTTTTGAAAGGTTTAAACAGTGCCATTGAAGTTAAAAGTACTGTTTTCAAAACAACTGAAACAAGAAGCCTTATGATCTAGAGTAGTAAACGGGAGAGAAGATGAATTCTCATGAGCAGAAATGGAAGTTGTGATTACACATTAAAATCAATCAATATTCTTTTTGTTTTATACTTCGTTCATACATATATTTCGTTATATCTTCTGATATCTAATCTGCTGTTTGCTAGTCGAAAATAATGCATTACTTTATATTTTAAATAAATTATAAATAGTAATAAGGCATGATTGTTTTCCACTACGCACTGCAAGCCTAGATCATGCCAGAATAGACTTTGAACTTCAGAGAAGCAGGGTTGACCAGTGGGATGACATCCTAGCTAGAGATAGGCATTCGCGATTCCCCTGATGACATGTAGCCGACACAGTTCCGCCTACAATGTGCACGCGTGGACCTCCCAATCAATGATAGACATATATATAAACACCCACCATAGAAGGAAGAGTACCTCTTACGTCCAAACGAAAATGTCGGGATCACGTTTGAAAAAAGGCTCCAAAATCACAAACCCACTGACCGACGGAAAATTATTAGAAATGTTAACCTTTCAAACCTTTTAAGATCTGTTTGTATAACGTCAGCGTAATTTGTTTTATTTTTACAAAGTTGGATAATATTTCAGCTTTTTTTGTATTGATCACATGCTTATCTGATGAAAGCGGAAAAGGCCACCGGTCGAAATTCAATGACTCATTATCATAATAGTCTAAATATGCTTAGTAACGCCTTGGATAAATTTTAATTCAATTCAGTGAAGCCAGATCATCCGACGGATCATCTCCTAGCTGACCCACTGACATATGTAAACATGTGGTCGACTCAGATTCACCTACAATGTGCACGTATGATTTAAAAGAAATCTAAAAACTGATGACAGGCATATATATAAACACCCACCACAGAATGGAGATAATCTCTTACAACCATACGAAAATATTTGGTTCACGATTGGAAAAGGCCTTAAAGTTATAAACCCACTGACCGTCGTTACGTAACGCGAGATTAAGACTAGTTTCTTCATTAGTGATGTACGATGATAACATAAATAACGCACAAACAGATTTTTACTCTTTTGGGGCCGGTTGGTAAGTGTATTTACTTGACCCCCCCACTGAGTTAGGTTGTGACACAAGGTCAGTTTTTAACGTGGGGACCTGAATGTTTTCACTCGGGCAGCTGGTCCAAGCTGGTCATAGCTGGTCATAGCTTGTCCAAGCTGGTTAGAGCTGGTCTAAGCTAGTCATAGCTGGTCTTGGTTTGTCCTAGCTATCCAGACCAGAGCCGGTCCAACGTAGTCCTAGCTAGATACCACCAGCCCAGGGACGGAGCCCTGTGCCAGGTAAGTATCTGGGCCGGTTGGTAAGATTTTCACGCGAGAAATATATTTTCCTTGGAACGACTGATCTCGTCGATCTGACATCACATGTTGGCGAGTTTGGTTCGGTTTGCTTTGTCGCATATAAACCTTTTCCAGGTTATTTACTCTATTTACATAGTTCGGACTGTTATCCTCATCTTTGTTATCATATTCACGACGCTTCGACCGTTGTATGCCTCGGCCTTCTTCAGGATCTGTCTATATTTCTGAGATGAGGTATTGTAATTATTTACATTGTTTGGACTGTTACCCTCATCTTTGTTGTCATATTCACAACGTTTCGACCGTTGTACGTTACGTCCTTCTTCAAGTGATCGGAATTTCGAACCGAACCCTTTATTTCGTCCACCGGTATGGATTGTTCTATTTCCACGTGCCGTTCCTCTTCCAGATATCTCAATATCAGCTATCTCCTTTTTCCAGGTTACTTAAAGCTAAATTCTGTCGTTTTAATAATGTGGACGAAGAGAAAAATTAAAAAATAAAATGTACTATCCAGCGCAGTGATTGAGCTCACAACCGTCAAGCAGCTAGAGATTTTAGTTTTTGATGGAAATGTCATCAATATTAACCGGAATATGATCACCTAGTGTCGCTCGATAAAAGCCAGTGTTTTCTAGCTATTGAAATTTTCGCCTGTTGCCTGGAGAAAACTTGTCACTCAAGTGCTAACCCACATAGAATTTTTACCAGTTGCTTGATTGCTGAGGAAATCGAGTGGGAAAGAAGAAAAGAGATATCTAGAAACGAAAAACAAGCAGAGACTATAAGAATAACGACTATTACTTATTTTAAACTACAGATAAAGAGTAAAAATGGAAGACACAACTTTGGTTTGCACTAAAGTAAAAAAGGTTGGCACATGTACAGTAAACAGGTGACCCCATCTTTTATGGAGATTTAGCTCTCTGCACGGGGTGGCAGTCGATGTTTTCTCAATCCCAACCACAGTCAGACTTTGGCAGATCTTCTAACTACTTAAATCTCTAATGCAAACAGTTCAATTTATATTTTCCATCTTGATAACGAATTCTAGTTCTAATTATTTTCACAAGGTATCGCTCTTTATATAAAGATTATTTATTCATATAAAGATGATTTAGACGGTACCTAGTAAGTAACATGGTGGGAAATATGGCAGAAATCCGAAGGTGTATTGGAAATACGAATTATGTCTTCCTAAAACTAAACAATTAAAACATATTTTGTTAGAAACCAAAAGGGGGGTTCTGGACTGCTAAGTTGTTGTGACCAAGTAAATGGTTAAAGAAATAACAAAACAAGTGTTACAGATATATCCATATATTAAACAGTAAGTACAACAGAAGAGTATTACACGACGAGTGTTGTCTGTTGACCCAGCGTTCAATCTATTCGACCGTTGATATTTACCAGCCTCCCCACGATGTAGGATGTGGCACAAAGCCAAGTTTAATGTGGGGCAATCCGAGCCCGTAGACTCCGTATAAAACGGGGTCTGGTAGCTGTTTCCCGAGACGAGATTCTGCTCCTCGACATAGTCTCGTCTGGGGTTCCTCTCTGCCCGGAGACAGAGAGTATGACCGGCAAAACCGAACAGTTCTATTCGACTGTTAATATTTAACAGCCCCCCCCCCCACGAGGGATGTATGTAGCACAAGGCCGAGTTTACCGTGGGTTCTCCGAGCCCGTAGACTTGACCAAAAATATTCACTTAGAAGCCGTATAAACGGATTGAGGGTCTGTTTACCTCCCAGGACGAAACTTTGCCCTTCGGCAAAGCCTCGTCCGGGTTCCTCTCTACCTTTGGACAGCAGCTGCGAACAGTCACAGCCCGGAAGAACAATCTATTCGACTGTTATATCTAACAGTCCACCCACAAGGAATGTATGTGGCACAAGGCCGAGTTTAACGTGGGTTTCTCCGAACCCGTAGGTTCGGCCAAAAATATCCCCTTTGAACCCGCCTAAACGGGTTCAGGGACTGTCTACCTCCTCGGACGAAACTTTGCCCTGCGGCAAAACTTCGTCTGAGTTCTTCTCTGCTGAAGCAGAGAGTTCGACAGTTGAACAATCTGTGCGACTGTTCCCCCAAGGCCTTCTCTCCTACTAATCTTATAGTAGGCGGAAGAGTCCAACATAGACTCTGTAGAGGGAGAACACCTGAACATAAGTAATATTAACTTTGATATATATAACAATGAATTCGTAACAGTTTCCTTACAAATGAAAAATAATCGTGTAGCAATAAAGATATGGTTCTACAGAAGGATGCTGAGTATGCCATGGTCGGGCCATATGAACAACGAGGAAATTTTAAGTAAAATGGAAATAAAGAGAACACTTATGTTTAGAATCAGATAGGGACAAGTAAAATACTTGGGACACAAAATGAGGAAAGAGGGTTTGGAGAATTTGACACTCATAGCATATACTGGCGCCAAGAGGGACAAAAAGGTACAATGAATGACCTATTTAACAAGCCTATTTAAATAAATATCAGGACATGGAGTGGAAAGGATAATTAAAAAAAATTGCTAAGAGCTACAAAGAAAAGGAAGTTGTCGAGAGCCATGATCATCCACGTCCTGAAGGGACACAGTACATAAAAGAAGAACTTGAATCTAGCATATTATTATTTTTATTTGATTTCTTCTTTAGAAAATTTAACTAACGAAGGAGATTTTTAAACATTTGTTGTTTGCCTTGACATCAGAATAGGTTATTTGTCTTTCAGAAAAATCATTTGCTAAGTGCTTTTTCTACCAATGGATTAAAATGTCTCTCCTGACGTCAAATTTCTCGATCTTTAATGGATTTTTGCTCTTTTGACCAACTGTCTTGGTTTTTAAAATGCTCAAAGCAACTACAACCAACCTGTACCCAACTCTTGATGCGGCTAAGACAGCAGACTTTTTACTAACTGCACCAAAAGTGAAAAAAAATATTTAAATTTGTGCACACCTGTCGTGGCGTTATAAACGCCCTGAAAATCACGAGGAGAACATGTCCACGATTCTGAATATAGTTAGATTCCATCGCGAGTCGTTTACAAATTTATTTTTGAGAGAAAAAGTCGTTTACAAGTTTACTGGCAGTAGAGCCCGGCGTTGCCCGGGGATGTAACAGAAAGAGATAGATCAAGTATCGACCATCATAAAGACTGAAAAATAAAATTGACAAAGATTATTGTTTAAGGTTGACGGACACGCATGTCTTAATTAGTTTGTTATTTTTTTTTATTTTTTACGAATTGGTCAAACCCAAACTCAAACATTGTTTTCAATCGTTATGAGTCTACCGATTGAATAGCATTTTATTATAAACAATTGTCTTGTAAATGGAATTTTTAAAGCATTCTGAATGTAAAAAAAAAAAGTGTGCAAGACAATAAGAAACACTACCTGACAAAAAAAAAAGTGAAGTTTTGTTGAAATCGGTTGAAAAATGTAGGAAATCCGATCCCATACATAAACGAACGCACACACACAAACAACCTGGGTTTTATAATAAGTATAACTCGATATGAGTTGTCCCCGTTTCATTCTCGCGATGCCTCTTAATCGTGTTTTCAAATTGATTTTGTGCAAAAACAATTGTTTTTTTTTCCAATTTTTGGCGCTGTCAGAACCGCCGCAAGGTAACTTTACGTAGTCCTGTGAAGTTTTGTTGAAATCGGTTGAAAAATGTAGGAAATCCGATCCAATATATAAACGTACACACACAACCTGGGTTTTATAATAAGTATGATTTTTGAGAGAAGAATCCAATTGCAAACTAACGGTTTTATTGTGAGACATCGTTTATTTTAAATTCTGCAGAAGTAATATTAACTATTTATTAATAATTTCCAAAAGAATATATATGTTTTAGGTTAAGGCTACTGTTGGTGCTCCGTAATGTTGATCTTGTAGCAAAAGTTCCGTTTAATAAATAAATACCTAAAACGATTTGGCAATAACCGTGGTTATTATTATTATTATTATTATTATTATTAATATTATTCTCCGCCTCTTCCCCTTTTCTACTCCTTTTCTTTAAAGCGTTGGCGATCATGGCTCTCCACAATTTCCTGTCCTATGAAGTTCTTATTAAATTTTGTCTTTTTGTTATGTCCCCTAAAGCCTGTTCTGTCATCCATTTGCACAAGCTCATTAGGTAGGTTATGCGCTGTTTTCCTCTTGCCTTCAATTTGTCCTGTGAGAGGTCAAGATTTTTAAGCCCTTCCTCCTCATTATATGCCATGGAAATTAGAAGTATAAGTGTCCTTTTGGTTTCTATTTTCTCTAAAACATCGTCGTTGTATTCATGTTTGGTCCATAATATTCCCAGCACCCTTCTATAGAACAACATTTCTATCGGCTCAAGGTTCGTCTTCATCTGTGAGGTGATGTTCCAGCATTCACTGTCATATAAAAGGACTGATACTACATAACAGTTCAGTACTCTTTGTTTTTAACGAAATTTTCCTGTTTCTTAATACTTTGCTTAGCTTTAAGGGAGGCAACTTTCACTATCCCAATGCGTCTTCGGATTTCGGTGTGGAACAATTCAGTCTTCTGTTAAAACATTCCTTAAATATTTAAATTGTTTGACTTGCTCGATTTTAGTATTTCCAATTTGTTGTAATGTTCATTTTACTGATAACCATGATTTCTGTCGTCTTACAATTAAAAATTAGTTCTTTTCTTCTCAGTTAACTTCACAACCTTCTGTAGGATTTCTTGTAGTTTCATTTTTGTGTCAGCTAACAATGTCAGCCATCTGCATATCTTATGTTGTAAAGTTTGTAACCGCTAATGTCAGTCATCTGCATATCTTATGTTGTAAAGATTGTAACCGCTAATGTCAGCCATCTGCATATCTTATGTTGTAAAGATTGCAACCGCCAATGTCAGTCATCTGCATATCTTATGTTACTCCTTGCGTGCTAGTGGCACTCCCGCCTTGCTTGGGGTGAAATGCTTAAAAAAATGCCTTCTTAAGGATAGAAAATGTATTCAGTAAATATACTGAAATAGAAATCTTACTTCTCACTGAATCTATTCAACCGATACAGTGAGGAGATTCTGAAAAATTAGAAGTCCTAACCGCTAATGTCAGCCATCTGCATATCTTATGTTGTAAAGATTGTAACCGCTAATGTCAGCCATCTGCATATCTTATGTTGTAAAGATTGTAACCGCTAATGTCAGCCATCTGCATATCTTATGTTGTAAAGATTGTAACCGCTAATAATGAATCCTGTTAGGACTTCTAATTTTTCAGAATCTCCTCTGTATCGGTTGAATAAATTCAGTGAGAAGTAAGATTTCTATTTCTGTATATTTACTGAATACATTTTCTATCCTTAAGAAGGCATTTTTTTAAGCATTTCACCCCAAGCAAGGCGCCTGTGTCACTAGCACGCAAGGGGTAACAGACAGTGGGATCAAGAGTAAAGAGGCGTGATAGAGGAAAGGATGAAGAGGAGGACGGGGAATTAGATCAAGGTATCTGAAGATGTCGATTGACATTGCATTTGAATAATTGAAGATTATAGCAATCAGGGAAACAAGTAAGAGGAAGGGAGTTTCACAGGCGGGAAGTACGAGACCTGAAGTTATTGGAGTAGAAGAGACGGCTACATTTAACCGTTTCGACAGTGAAAGGTTGGGACTGAGTGGCCAACCTAGTAGCACGTTTAAATTCATGCTGTCTGGGAATCAACGAAAGTAACTCGTCAGAGCAGTTACCGTGAAAGTATTTGTAGAAAAGACAGAGGGAAGCGACAGTACGTCTGTCAGAAAGTGACTGTAGACGAGATGTCAGATCAGGACCAATAACATTGCATATCCGTGTCTGGCTTTTGTCGCGGACCTTAAGACGAACAGCAGGGGTCCCAAACCATATATACTAGCAGTATTCCATGCAAGGGCGAATGGTTGATTTATAGATGTGGAGGATGGACTCAGACGAGAAAAACCTTCTGGCGCGACACATAGAACCAACTTTCCTTGCGGTAGATGAAGCTATTGATTCAATGTATCTGTTCCATCTCAGGTCAGCTGGCAGTGTGAGACGAAGTAGGCGCAGAGTGGCGGTCAGATGGAGTTGAGCATTGGACATTCTAATGGGAAGCAGGGAGGGTTCTGTGTGGAAAGTAAAAGATAGCTGTTTTGTTTTTGAGGCATTAAAGTTTACCAGCCATTTCTTGCGAGACCAACGGCCAGGTTAGTTTTGTCAGCGATATCAGATTTGCTGCTGAGGCAGGAGTAAATAGTAGTTTGCTGCCCAGTATAGCTTCTGGGTTATTCTAATATCAATTAATTAACTATTAATAATAATTAACTTTATTAGAATTATTAATAATAATTAACTATTATAATTATTATAATATTAATAATTATTATAATTATTAATAATAATATTATAATATTAATAATTATTATAATTATTAATAATAATATTATAATATTAATTATTAATTATTCCAAGTAAGACTTTTATAAACAATGTAAAAGTAATTGGCATATTTCATCAATTTTTCAAAACAAGTAGGAAGGAATAATTCGTACCTTACAGAGTTGCGGATTTCTCACCGGTGCCAGGTATCACTGTTATTTTTCTTCTCTTTTTTTGATTGATATTTCACCCAATACAAGGTCCAAGAGCCACTCAAGGTAGAGGGTTACTGACTGAGAATGTAAGAGAGAAGGGAGGCGATGTAAGAGAGTATTATAAGGATTTGTAGGATAGATATCGGTTGACACCGGAGACCAAGATTGTAGTTGACAGGGAAGCATTCTCTGGATAGTTTGTTCCACAAATTAACTGTTCCAGGGGAAGAATCTGTCTTAACGGAACTTGCTTTTTATCAGAGGAACACGGGGGGAATGTGGGTGATTTGTCACCGTGAACATGGCATGACGGGTTCTAGCTGTGAAGATCTGAGCTGTTGGAACTAAGGAATGTAACTCGTCCGAACATCTGGCGTAGTAATAGCGATATAGTTGCGAAAAGCTGGCAACGGTTCATCTGTGGGATAAGGCTTGCAGGGTGGAGAATAATTTATCACCCACAAGGCTGCGCAAGCGCTTTTGAACTCCGTCGAGGTTGGACAGTGAAGATTGTACAGCACCAGTCGAGATATGGTAGCAATACTTCTTTCTTGGTCTGACCTGACTCTTGTAAAGACAGAGCAAAGCAGCAGGAGTTAAGTATTTTCTGAACTGACCATTTTCGGACGGTAGAATTTTCTTCATATTTCAAAAACTAATGCAATACAATCTTCCTATTTGCATTTTCTGTAAGATAGAATTTCATTTATTATCTGGCATCGAGAATTCTTTATTGAACTGAGTTTGTTACCACTTGGACAATATGAATATTTCAAAAGATTGCGACTAGTTACAAGCGGCAAAGGAATTTGTTAAAATCGGGGACGATAAGCGACGAAACACCGGAAGAGATAATCAGACTACTTACAAGGAATGAATTCTGATGAAAATAATCGAGTCTTACATTTATGGGGGCGGGAGGGGTTTACCACATTATACGATACTAGAAAGAGCCATGTAAATTATACGGATTTACTTATAGATTTCATAATGCTGCACTTTTCAACCCATGATCATTTCCAGATAAGAAAAATGATATAGTCGCCCTTAAAATACTGAAAAGTGATATGACGCACAACTTCGTTGATAATCTGAAGGAATTTTCCATAAATGTAATAAATACAGATTATATACATTCTCTACACTTGAACGGTAATATTAGAATTACTTATTTTAATTTTTCTCAATTAAAGTCTATAACTCATGTGTAAACTGGAGATGTATGTGTGCTTTAGAAATAGACAACAATAAAAATGATTTTTTTGCAATGCATCTAGTTTTATTCCAAACATTGTTACAATATTAATTTTCTTATAAAGATTTTAACAACTTACAATGATTTTTAGAATATGAGTGAGGGCAAAGAAATAGGGAAATTAAATCAATTTATACATTATGATAAAAATATGAAATGCAATCTAGTTGCTCACAAATAAATATGTTCTGATGATGGACTGTAATACATACATACATACATATGTACATTTGCTTAGGTCACATGAGGACACAAACAAAAGAATTGAATTCTTAATAGGTTCATAAATATTTAAAGAGAAACAATGGTAAAAGTTACTACACCAATAGTGCACTCTGCTAGTGAGATACAGAGATAAACTCAAGTCTTGAAGACAGCAAACGTAGAACTAAGAAAGCTTTCTAGTATAGAAACAAACGACGTAGATCAAGGACGGATTGCGTTAATTCGAGTCTCGAAGATGTAAAATCGTAGAAAGGTCGATTTCTGTTGGGTAGTTTATGAGTTAAAATGGCTACAATAAAATTCATTGTAAATTGACCCCCCCCCGCCATCATGGAATGAAAACAAACATTTTTTTTTATTTTTGAAAAAAATAATACTCATATTACTATCAATTAAGCACCGTTAGATCATCATAATCGAAAGAAATTGTCTGGTTTATTAATAATTCTAACAAATCACTATTAGTACCGTTGGAATTTTCACAGATTTCCTATTTGATTTTTAATTAGTTAATTAATTACTCTTTCTTTCTTTCTTTCATGTCGTGGATCTTACCGTAGCTATGTGTTAAACTAGACTCTCTCTCTCCTTGCGTGGCAACCAGTCTAGCAGAAAATTTAATCTGAAATTCAAAAACTGTAGCGAAAGCAAAGGAAATCCAGTTCACAAAGTCATGCCAATTCACAAATAATAAAGAAACGGAAACTATGGAGAGCCATGACCTGAAGGGATATGTCATTTAAAAAGGCTGAAATCTTTAATAAGGTTATTAATACTGTTTATTCTTTCATTAGTTTGCTATTAAAATTAATAGCACGATTTTGCAATCATTGTCAAAAGACCATTCCAGCGCACGCAAACATTGTTATCAAACCTGTAAAGCAATCTTCCAACATAACGGTCGCCTATATAAAAAGCCTGTATATTTCAAGGATTGGCATTATAGATTTAAAGGCATTTTTATGGTTAAGCAATCAGTAAGCTAAATAAACCATTTATACAAAATCTATCTCGAAAAGAGTAAGCTTTGAAAGCAATACAGAGCAGTCATACTGTTCTGCGAGAATAGCATTTCGTTAAAAAAAAAATCTTTATTTGCCATAATATATATACATAACAACAAAGCAGAACATTTGTTACAAAGGAAATAACACGAATTAATCCAATATATACGCATTCTGTAACTATTAAAGCACTGACCTGTGTTCGTGAATATGAACCGATTCGGTTTACGAGTTGAAAATTATTGTTAAGCTCAAACTGGGTTGGCACAAAGCCACAACTACTAATGGTTTGCAACACCAGCCTGCACATTATTGCTTCTGTGTATGCTGGCTCGTACAATGTTTACAAAATTAAGCTTAAGTCTGGCACAAAATAACGGCATTTGGGCACCCAGTCAGGATTGAACTCACTGTCATAGCAATAGCCTGGAAGGCGAACAGTTCAACCATTTATAGCAATGGCCCAGGTTGCGCGATTTGTTACTAGGGTTGCGATTCGTGAATATTCCTTAACAATACCAAAAACTAAGTGCGGGCCGTTGTTTTTCATTTTAGTCAGATTTTTAATACTTTTAGCATATTTCTGTAGGATTAGCCAGAAACATAAATAAATAAATAATTATTGTATCAGAGAAACAGTCATTGAAGGCGTTAACAGGTAAAACTTCCAAACAACAGACATCCCTGAGAATGCATCTACTTTTGTAGAGGCGAAAATGCTGTCGTGAATAGAAATGCAGATATAGAAAAGAGAACATATGTGTACTTAATCGCCGAAATTCAGTTGTGGAAGACTGCCAGGAATAATTTCCCCAGACATTTAAATATCAAGATCACACTACCAGAAACATTATGGCTGCCAAGTTGCTGACTTGGCGCCGACAGGTTCCTTTTCATTTTATTTAACAAAAGAAATACTTACGAACTGAATCCTCTCATTCCTACGAAAATCACTGATTTATTTTTTCTTCCTTCTGTTAAGCGAGAGGGAATAAATGAATGGCGGAGCAAGGTTTAGGAGAGATAAGAAAAAGACAAAAGTTATTAAGAGTTACAAAGAACAGAAAATTGTGGAGAGTCATGATCGGCAAGGGACACGGCACATAGAAGATGGTTTCTAATAACCCCTCAAAATATAGTTTTCAATTATAAACCAGGGCCGTTTGGGAACCATATGTACTGCATCTGTAACAGCAATAGGTGTGTTTAGGGTAAGATATCCATTTCTTCTTCAGGCTGGTTTTAATTCAAAGTTTTCCTTCTCCTAGACTGGTTTCCAATCAAGGCCAAAGTCTTCTCTGCTATTTAGCCTATAATTAGGGGAAAAGAGATGGATTCATTTCCCTTGTTGAGACACCCTGTAGCAATATTGGCGCTGAAATGGAATTAGGGTATCTAACCACTGAGCTATCTGTTAGCGTTAGAATCGGAAGTGTGGTATTTTTAAATTTTTCTTTTGCATATCAATCGGAAGATTGGTACGATCCCTTCTTTTGGCTTTATTTGTTTATTCGTATATTTGTAAAATCTGCAACGCTCAAATACTACGACCATCCGTTTGACTCAATTTGGAATGACGTGTTATTGTGTCAGATCATTGCAAGAGTTCGTACCCGATACGAAAATTAAAAACAAAATATCACATACTCATAAAAAAAAAACATTTATTAGTCAAGTACACAATCTTCATTGTTTCTCCGCTCGTTCTACAAGCTTGCTGATACCATTTTCATAGAAACTTCCTGTTTTTTGTTTTTGTCGGAATATGTTGTGAAGTAGTTTTCGACTGACTTTCCAGACTCAAGTTTTTGTCATTTAAACTGTTCTGTAGAGACCGAAGTAAATGAAAACCCGATGGAGCCAAGTTAGGAGAATACGTTGGATGCTGGAGGGTTTCTCATTTCAACTTTCTAAGCTTCTGCAAGGTCTGTTTTTCAACCTGCCGTCTGGTGTTGTCATAGTTGAAAATGACACATTTTTGAGTGGCCATAATGGGTCATTTTTTGAATCGCAAGTCTCTTCAGATGGCGAAAGGCAGTCAAGATACCGACTTCCAATCTCTTAGTGATTTCTTCCATCGAAATCTTCGGTTGATTTCTTTTTGTTTTTGTCTATGTTTTTGTCACTTTTGTTATTTAGTATCAAAACATTGTGACCATAGATCTGCCAATAAAGGTGAAATGTTATAAGAATCTTGACGCAAATTTACTGTCGAGGATCTAGCGATTAAATGAGTTCCTATAAACTTTCATAATATTGTTCTGATATATAAAAAATTATCATTTTCTCTCTCTCTCTCTCTCTCTCTCTCTCTCTCTCTCATATGTATATATATATATATATATTAAAATTTGTGTATTTAGACAGCAAATTCTCTTTTAGGCATGTCTGATTGAATAAATTACAAATATTACGCCTGCTTATTTTTATAATAATCCTTTCGTATTCACGGATATTTTTCCGTATATTATAATTGTAATATACGGAAAAATATTCGTTAATATTAAAGGGTTAACGGAAAAATATTCGTTAATATTAAAGCGTTATGATAAAAATAAGCAGTAACAGCATGAAACAGACGGTACACACACATACACACAGACACACACACACATATATATATATACATATATATATATATATATATATATATATATATATATATATACTATTTATGCTTTCGAAATAATTCGATTGAGCTCTCGGAGAGGAAGGGGTGACTTTATGAACTGCTGCTGCTAATGGAATGCTTTCCTACTCGAATCGAGTTCACCTAACTACTGACGTCTTTCTCATAGTAATAACGTTAAATTTTCCCTTACAGCTTGTCGGTAGAATCTCTGATTGATGTCAACTCAGTCGGGTTTCGATCTCGGCTTGAAGCAATCGGATGTCTAGCCACATGTGCTGTGATACAGCGAAACATTCTGTATGTGGATGACTATATGTGTGTATGTGTATTTATACTAATATTCACCTAATACAGGGCCTAATAGCTACTAAAGGTAGAAGGCGTGATGTGATATGAGCGTGAGAAAAGGCAAGAAATGAAGTTCATGAGGTCATGTATGAAAGATAACGGATGGGTAAATATAGGTAGCGAGCGATCGTATACAAATACATATAAATACTCTAGAGTGTAAGTAAAAGAGTACTCAGTGTTAAGTAATAGACCTATTTAATATATATATATATATATATATATATATATATATATATATATATATATATATATATATATATATATGTATATATATTAGGTTGGTGCAAAAATAATGTCGTTTTTGACGTTACGTCAAAAAACGACATTATTACGTCATTATTTTTGCACCAACCTAATATATATATATATATATATATATATATATATATGTGTGTGTGTGTGTGTGTGTGTGTGTGTGTGAGAGAGAGAGAGAGAGAAAAAGAAAGAGACAAACAGGCACAGAGAGACACTTTATTGGGTAATAAGTGTTACAAACTCGTATCGCAGGCCATTACTACTGTAATTAGTCCGATCCTTCTTGAATTCTACATGTAGACGTGCTAAAATTGCTATGCATTCTATTATATTATTAAAGAGAAAAAGCCTTCGACATAGAGATATTTTGTGAAAAAAAAAAGTTGTCTTTCTTAATATGGTAAAATAATGTTCGAGTCTGGGATACATGTCTTTGCTTTCGAGTCGCTTGATATTGATCAGCTCTCAACCAGACGACATCCTCTGATTACACCGACGAAATAGTGGAAGTAATTTCAGGTATCTGCATAACTAGTAGCGATATATTTTCGTGGAGTGGGTAGACCTGCTCACAGGAGTCACAGTTTTTTGCTTTTACGTTTACATGGGTGGTAAAGTAATGATAAGACAGTTGTTCAAATGCTTGTCACCTACTCGCTTTCTTATCGATCATCTTAGCAACGTGTTTATTTTTTTTTGTTGTTAAGGAATCTAACAGAAGTCCATAGCACAGGGTTGTGGATTTATTCCATTCTTAATGGTATTAGTTCTAAGTGACTACAAGAAACCTCACTCGAACTAATTCCGTTTTCTGTGTTGATAAACGTTACGCAACCATGCGTCTATTAGGACTCAAGATCAAAATGGACCTCCAGCGGAACTCGTACACACAATCCATCGCTAAAGATGATGCAAAGATTTTCGTCTCCGTGTACTGTTCCAGAAAGTACCTGAAACCTTCTGACATGCTCTATATCTAAAAGAACCAGATCAGATCCAAAATGGAGATTCCCAATCCTCACTTTCTAGCCTCGACCAAGTTTAAAAGCGTTTGCGCAGCCTTCTGAGTGAAAGATTTGTTTTCCACCCTTCAACCCGTCTCCCACAGAAGAAACGTTGCTAGCCATTTGCTACTCTATCGCTAATTTCACGGCAGAACTATATTCCTTGTTTCCCCCAGTCCAGTCCTTCAGAGCTAGGATCCGCCATTCCACACACCCCGAGTAGAATTATCTTTATTCCCTTCATATTCCACGGGTATGGAGTAAATTATTCATTATGGACCTGACAACCGAGAGGATGTTTCCCTGATCACTACAATTTTAACCTGTTCGAGAGTTTACCGTTATTTATCCTACATATCCTCATAATATGTAACCCTTGCTCCCTCCCAATACGCACTTACTGCATCCCCATTCGGTAACCCTCTACATTGAGTGCCACTTGCGCCTTGTACTGGGTAAACAGTAGTAAAAGAAAAACACGCACCTACTTCAGTAGTCTGTCTCTGTGCCATGTCCCGTCATGGCGTTGGCGGTCATGGCTCTCCACAATGTCTTATCTTTTGTTACTCTTAGCAATATTTATTCCTTTATATTCTTTATAATACTTGTTCTTCCACCCGTTTAAACTTATCAAGTATGTCTTTCTTGTGAGTGTTAAATTTCCATGCCTTTTTTCCTCGTGTGGCCTGCAAATGTCTAACTTCGTTTCAACAATTTCTTTGTTCTTATTTACATCATTTACATTCGTAATAATGTCCAATTTGTTGTTATTTGTTGCTTTATCTGTTGTGACCTGTGGTCTTTTTCAGGTGTATCTCAATCTGTGTAAACTCCAAAGTAGTTTGTTCAACTTCCGCTGTTGATGTCTACGATATATCGCGTTTTTTTTTAATACTACACGTTTATTGATCGTCCTATTCCCCTTGAATCTAAGTCTGTACAACCCAGGGAAATGCAAATAATGATAATTCCTCATCCCAGAAATTTAGATATTTCCTATTCTTAAAATTTCCTCTTTTCTCCGTTGTTCTGTCTATGGAATTATCCACATTCGTCGACGTCGCTGAAAATTTTTTATATACAGCTTAACCTAGGTTTTCGATCAGTAAAGAGAAAAACGAATTTAAAAAAGAAATTCTTCTTCTTTTATGTGCAGTGCTCCTTCATGGTCCTCCACATCTTCCTGTCCCTTGTAGCTCTTAATAAGTTTTGTGTCTGTTATTTCTCGCAACCCTGTTCTGCCATCTATTTACTCAAGCCCCTCAATTACGTTACGCTCTGGTTTGCTCTATCCTTTCCCCCCAATCTATCGTGTCAGTATCAGATTTTCCAAGCCGTTCTTCCTCAATGCGTGTCCCAGAAATTTCAACTGCCTCTTCCTGATGTTCAATATAAGTTTCCTTTTTGTTTTCATTCTCTCCAAAACCTTATTGTTGTTCACATATTCGGCCCATGTTATCCTCAGCAGCTTTCAATAGAATCACATTTCTATTGCATCAAGTTATCTTTGAGTAGAATATTCGGCATCCACTGCAGGATAACAGATAATGTAAGAGTTCTGTAATCTTTTCTTTGTTTCTAACGAAATTTTTCTGTCTTGCTTAGCTTTTGAAATACGTATATGGCAATTCCAGTACCTCTACGGATCTCAGTGTCGCACTTTCCATCCTTATAAATTACAAGCCAAAATGCATTGTTATCAGCAAAAGGATGGGCCTAAAATGTAAATTACAGGTCGGGGATACTAAAACCAAGCAGGTACAGAGAGTTAAATATCCGGGAAGTGTTCTAACAGAGGACGGAAAATGTGACACCGAGAAAAGAAATTGCAGGAACGCAATAGACAAGGGAATCCAGGTATTTGAAAATTACGAAACAAGCTTTATTTCACAAGTAAGACTTACAAAAACAGACACAGTTTTAAATTTATGAAAGAAAAATGTCATTATTTTAAAAAGAATAATGATAAAATGATAGTTCTCTGAGGTTTAATTCCACCCTAATAAACATTATTTTTCATTTCTATATTGTGTTATATCTATATAGTGTTGTTATAAATTTGGCGTGTATGTACTTATGTGTGAAATTATTTCATAGAAGAAGCGTAATTTAAAGAGGGTAGAGGAGCTAACTCCTGCTAATCGTTAGTTATGAAAATTTGACTACTTACAGTCACCAGAGTCAAAAGGAATTTACTATTTGAATAGTGGGATAAAAGAGATGTGATTGGATAATAAATATTAGGTTGGTACAAAAATAATGACGTAATAATGTCGTTTTTTGACGTTAAAAAATACGTCAAAAACGACATTATTACGTCATTATTTTTGCACCAACCTAATACAAATGTTTAGATGTGTATTAAGAAGTAATAAATTTAGCGGTACGGCATTTAGTAAAACCATATCAATAGTTTTCGACTTTTTTATTTATTTGTAACGAAATTGTCCTGAATTTTTAAAAAGGAATCTGCGTCACACATTTTTAGCAAAGCAGGCATAGAATTAAATACAAGAGAAACCCTTATTCATTCATACGTGAAAATATGAGGTTTGGTTAATTCGTCAAACATTTTCCCTGTTCGTTCTTAGGTATTACCTTATATCATCTGCAGGAGGTTTTTTTTTCAGTTTGAAATTTACAGCTAGTTTTAAGTTTTGATTTTTAAAAAAAAATCATGAGAGGATAACTAAAAATTGATTGCTTTTAATTCTTTTTTTTTAATACACGATAGCAAAAATGTTCTTGAAAACATCGTTTAAATTGAGAGACTGTTGGACATAAAATAACACATCACCTCTGATGAAGTTTTCTTATTAGGCTTACCTTTTATCGTAATGGTTACATCAGAAAAAGAAATTGGAGTCGTGATTACAGATAAGATTTTCGAACGGAAGAAGAGAAGTAACGATGATATGAATATAGAAAATTTTCATGAATGATCTTCATCTAACAGACATTTTCCCTGTCCATCGATGTTCAGCGTTTTGACTATCCACTATCCTTCTCATCCTTTCCTCTATCACTCCTATCTGATCTTGCTCCAAATCTTCTGTAACCCCTTGCGTCCTAGTGGCTTCCCGCCTTGCTTGGGGTGAAAAGCTTAAAAAAAATGTGTATATATATATATATATATATATATATATATATAACGAAATGGACAGAGTCCGACAATTTATTTATTAAAGACATTTTTATGTTTAACGTTCTTTTTATAGATACAAGTATTTAACTTCAATCTTCCATGAATCTCGTACATTCATAACTGCTCATTGTTTATAAGCAGTAAATTCGACCTTGTCTACCGAACGATCCTTGGTGGCCGATCGGTTTGGCACGTCAGGGTAAATGACGGTTCCGTATTGGATGCAGGTTCGAATCCTGTCCAAGGACGACTATTTTCTATGAAAATTTCTCGGACATTCAGGCCGGTAAATGTTATTTAATACTGTTTATTATAAACAGAGCATTTACTTAAATACTTGTATCTATAAAAAGAACGTTAAACATAAAAATGTCTTTAATATATATATATATGGCAGTAAATAAAGAAAGGATTAAAGCGTTTAGTTCTTATATATATATGAGAAGTAAGCGGTTTTAATCATTTCTTTTTATTTACTACCACACACACACACACACACACACACACACACACACATACATACATACATACATACATATATATATATATATATTCAAAACGCTGAACATCGATTAAAATCGTTTACTTTTAGCTTTAAATAAATTGGTGAAATGTTTTAATGAATTCTATACGCATCGAAATACGACAAATATTTTACGCTTAATAGCTGGGCATAAACAAAGCAGTATTCCAATTGGGTGTTTATTTGATGACGTCAAGATGACGTCATGTGAATAAGAGTGTCTGCTTATTGAAGAGTGGCGGTGCACAAATTTAATAAAATGTCCACCATCAATTTTAAATTATTCCCATTCAATGTTATTCACGAACACAGAAGATTATCAAGAAAAGAGGAAAAGATGAAAATACATGTACAGAGAACAAAATTGTAACAGCTGTATGAAAAAGGCATTTCACTTGAAGTGAATTGGAAATGTAATCGGAGAAAGACGTGTAAGGGAGAAAGAAAGGGAAAGGCATGGAGAAAAATATTGAGAGAAAGATAAGCGGAAATTTTATAGAAAAAAGAAAGTAAAGAAGAGGTAGCGAAATAATAATAATAATAATAATAATAATAATAATAATAATAATATAACGAATGTCGATGCGAAAGGTTTAATTGGCGAACTGAGTTCAAATTCTGGTCTAACCTGTTGCGTTCTCTTTGTTACGGGCCGGTGTATGCGTTGAGAGATAAACACGTGTGTCTCCTTAAATGCTCACAAGAAACATGGCAGACTCGGGATGTGAGTCCACATAAATAAATACAAAAGAAACGACAAGAAACGGTATATAAGTACAACAACAAATGATAATGTATTAACAACAAAAGTATACAAGCGACAAGACAATAATGTGTGTAACAAATGAATGGGGAAACTGTTTTTGTCAAAAGTATCTGTAGTGAGTGAGTGTGCGTATGTAAGTGTGTGTGTGTATGCATTGTTCATGCGTTTCCCAAATGAAAGGCGGTCTCCGCGAAAGGTTACATGTTGACGTATAAGCGGATGAGAAGAGAGCGAGAAAAAATATCATCGAGTATTTATAGACTGTATTAACCGCTGGCAGTCTCCATTCACCTATGTGGATGTGAAACGTGGACACTGTTGGCAGATGCAGAGAGAAGGATCCAAGCGTTTTTTAAGCATTTCATCCTAAGCAAGGCTGGAGTGCCACTAAAACGCAAGGGGTTACAGAGAGTGGGAGCAAGTGTAAAGATGCGTGATAGAGGAAAGAATGAAGAGAAAGAAGGGGAATTAGATCAAGGCATCTGAAGATGCCCATTGACATTGCATTTGAATAATTGAAGATTATAGCTATCAGAAGAGGAAGGGAGTTTCACAGACGGGAAGTGCGAGACCTGAAGGTATTGGAGTAGAAAAGACGGCTACATTTAACCGTTTCAACAGTGAAAGGTTGGGACTGAGAGGCCAACCTAGTAGCATGCTTAAATTCATGCAGTTTGGGAACCAGAGAAAGTAGCTCGTCAGAGCAGTTACCATGAAAGTATTTGCAGAAAAGACAGAGGGAAGCTACGCCACGTCTGTGAGAAAGTGACTGTAGACGATATGCCAAATCAGGGCCAATCACATTGCATATCTGTCCCTGGATTTTATCGAGGACCTTGAGACGAATAGTGGGGGTTCCAGGCCAAATATGGCAGAATATTCCATGCAAGGGCGTGTGGTTGATTTATAGATTTGGAGGATGGGCGAGAAAACTGGCACAGCACATAGAACCAACTTTCCTTGCAGTAGATGAAGCTATTGATTCAATGTATTTGTTCCATCTCAGGTCAGCGGACAGTGAGACCACGTAGCGGTCAGATGGAGTTGAGCATAGGACATTCTAATAGGAAGCAGAGAGGGTTTTGTGGTGGGTAAAAGAGAGCAGTTTTGTTTTTGAGGCATTAAAGTTTACCAGCCATTTCTTGTCCCAGTCAACCACAGATTGGAGGTCCTTTTCGACACCAACAACCAGGTTAGTTTTGTCAGCGATACCAGATTTGATATTGAAGCGGGGGTAAATAGTGGTGTCGTCTTCATAGTGTGATGTACCTACGATTTCATTAACTATATAGGCGTAAGGCTAAAAAAATGTCCACCATCAAAAAAAATCCACCATCAAAGAAAAATCCCAAATTCTCGAAAATTAGATATAAAAAAAATAAATAAAAATAGATAAAATCCAATAATTTCAACTTGCGACCGAATATGTTGTGATCAGCCATACCTTCTTCTTCTCTTCCAAATTCTTTAGCTCTTTACCTGAGAATGACCTGGTTCCAAAAAAATCTCGCCACCATCAGGCGGTTGACCATAAGTGAATTCCAGGCACCATCAGGCTCTTCTGCTGCGATTTACGTGATCAGACCTTACTGAGGGTTGGTTGAATTCTTGGCCATCACGCAAACACTGCGTGATTTGCGCGCTATCCTCCTGCGAAAACCGTTCAAGGACGAAGAGAACCCACGTGACTATCTTTGAGAACAGCAAAAATCTAAAAAAAAAGATTTTCAGTTTCCTGTCTGACCAGTGGCAGATGAACATCGCTAGGTGAATCGTCCCAATGAACATCGCTAGGTGAATCGTCCCGATGAACATCGCTAGGTGAATCGTCCTGATTCCAAATGGACTGTCCACTGAAATGAAGACAGAAAAGTCTGTTGACTAGAGAACGAAAGGACTGCTACCAAACTGAATCGACCAATGAAACGTATGTACGAGTTGCTGTGGACCCCGACCATTTCCGAAAGAAAAGGAACCCAGGAAAATTGCCGGTCGACCAAAATACTGTTTTAGCATAAGAACTCTCGCTTCGGCGAATTAGAAATCTGTGTGGAGATATCAACTCGACTGACAGATAAGTTGGCTTGATCTTTTTATATATATGTATATATTTGCTCGTACCTCCTGTTCTTTTGTCCTTTGTTAAATGAATTTTCTTTTTCTTTCTTTACCTGTTTATGTATTTATAAGTAAATATTTTATTTTGAAATCCATCGTCTTGCGTCTGTTTTTCGTTGACTCCCTTGTGTTGCTTCCATCCCTGAGTGTAAACCGAGAAAATATCCCACGTTTTCCTTTTTTTACTCGTGGTTCACCTATATGCTACAAGTTCGTAACAATAGATACCTACTTGGGAACTTATGACATCGGGAAGATCGTTAATGAAGATGAGAAACAGTGTAAGACCCAGGATAGAACCTTGGGGGACACCTGCTTTCCTGAGAAAGCAACTGGAAGAGAATACGTTTACGACATCCTTCATCTCACGGTTTGACAGGAATGATCGTATTAAGTCAAATAATCGTCCTGAAATTGCGTATCCCTGAAGCTTACGAAGAAGGCCGGCATGCCAAACCCTATCAAACGCTTTAGAGATATCTAGTGCCATGGCATGAGCTTCTCCGTTATTGTGAAGTGCTTGGTAAACAAATTCAGTTACGGCCGTGAGCACATCAATGGTTGATCGGGCAAAGCGAAAACCATATTGCTTGTCAAAAAGCACAGCACATTTCTTTCTTTCTTTCTTTCTTTCTTTCTTTCTTTCTTTCTTTCTTTTCCGTTGGCTTCTTTCTTTCTTTTCCGTTGGCTCCTTTCTTTCTTTCTTTCTTTCTTTCTTTCTTTTCCGTTGGCTTCTTTCTTTCTTTCTTTCTTTCTTTCTTTCTTTCTTTCTTTCTTTCTTTCTTTCTTTCTTTCTTTTCCGTTGGCTTCTTTCTTTCTTTCTTTCTTTCTTTCTTTCTTTCTTTCTTTTTCTTTTCCGTTGGCTTCTTTCTTTCCTTTCCGTTGGTTTCTTTCTTTCCTTTCCGTTGGCTTCTTTCTTTCTTTCTTTCTTTCTTTCTTTTCCGTTGGCTTCTTTCTTTCTTTCTTTCTTTCTTTCTTTCTTTCTTTCTTTCTTTCTTTCTTTCTTTCTTTTCCGTTGGCTTCTTTCTTTCTTTCTTTCTTTTCCGTTGGCTTCTTTCTTTCTTTCTTTCTTTCTTTCTTTCTTTCTTTCTTTTCCGTTGGCTTCTTTCTTTCCTTTCCGTTGGTTTCTTTCTTTCCTTTCCGTTGGCTTCTTTCTTTCTTTCTTTCTTTCTTTCTTTCTTTCTTTCTTTCTTTCTTTCTTTCTTTCTTTCTTTTCCGTTGGCTTCTTTCTTTCTTTCTTTCTTTCTTTCTTTCTTTCTTTTCCGTTGGCTTCTTTCTTTCTTTCTTTCTTTTAAAATAGTCCTGTATTCATCAGTCTCCCATTTTTATGTTCTTCTTACACTTGCATGTTAAAAACCTGTTTGCACTCTTTTTTCCTTCGGTTTCTTTCTTTCTTTTTCCTTGTTTCATTCCACCTTTCTCCTTGTCTTTCTTACCCGATTCTTGCTTCCTTTTTTCAAAAACATTCCATTGTTGCACGTACGCAGTACTTCTTCTACATTTTTTTTTATGATTCAATTTTAATCCATTGCTTTCATTCTCCCTTTTCGTTTTTCCCTCGACTCCTAGACGCCACCTTAAATCCAACCTAAGTACAACAAATTTATCAAAACAAACAACATATAGAATAAAAAAATAAAATTCCAAAATGCTTACTCAGAGTCAAAGGTATTCTGATATTTAAATGCAAAGAAACACGCATGCGCAAGTCGAATAACGAAATACATAAACTCATGAAACGGTTCCAGGCGCATATGTATGTATACAAAAGTATTTAAATGTTCAGGTACATTAAACTCGCAAAAATGGGCTTTAAATGAGACAATAATGACTCGGAATTCCTTTACTATCCAAAGTTACAATTTAGGGAAAAGTCAGAATATAAAAATTCTTGATATTTGATAGCGACTAATGATTTGAAATGAAGTAAATAAACAAAGGAGAACGGATTCGGTTTTGCTTTTAGGCTAAAATGATTATCTTGCGTAATTTGCCAACTATAAAAAATTAGTCTTCCACGCGAAAACAAGAACTTATAGAAATAATCTATTGTTATAATAATGATTCTTTAATTTTTTGATGGCATGCGTGGAAAGCGAGAGAAGTAGTGATTTTCTAAGCACAGCTTAGATCTGGCACAAGGCCGAAAGCATGGAGCACCCAGTGACGATCGAACTCACTACTCAGTCGTAATTGTTGTAGCGCGACAAGCTTTCTAACCATTACACCACGTCGAGGTGCCCTATAGTGATTTTCTAAACTTAGCTTGGATGTGGCACAAGGCCGAAAGTAAGGGGCATCCAATGAGGATTGAACTCACTACTCAGTCGTAATTGTTGTAGCGCGACAAGCTTTCTAACCATTACACCACCTCAAGGTGCCCAATTGTGATTTTCTAAGCATAGCTTAGATGTGGCACAAGGCCGAAATTAGGAGGGCACCCAGTGAGAATCGAACTCACTACTCAATCGTAATTATTCTAGCGAGACGAGCTTGCTGACCATTACACGATCTCGAGGTGCCCATAAGTGATTTCCCAAGCGTAGCTTAGATGTGACACAAGGCCGAAAATAAGGGGCACCCAGTGAAGATTGAACTCACTACTCAGTCGTAATTGTTCTAGCGTGTTCTAACCATTACACCACCTCGAGGTGCCCGAAAGCGAGAGCAGTAATATGCGTGTTTTTTTTTCACTCTCCATGTTACACTCTTAGTATTAGTATTTCCGTGATATACGAGCGCTATAACATGACAGAATGAAGGACTAGAATAACACAAATAAATCAGTACCAAAAATGGGTTATGCATGAAAACATTTTAGTTACATCACTGAAGAACACAATTATATGTTATACGAAGACCTAATATACACATAACTTTTCACACAAAAGTCGTTTTTCATATTTTGCTTTAGAGGCAATGTCCGTGATTGGGTTACGACATTTAAATTGGGAAAGGAATGAATTTATCTTTTCTTCGGCAGTTACGGTTTAAATAGTAGGTTAGGCAGGATTCTTTAGTCTTGGTTGGCAAACAGTCTAGGAAAAGAGCAATTTTGAATTCAAAACTGTGGGGCTGGCAACGTCATTCCATAAACACTGACTTGCTATAGAAAGTGTGCTGATCCTGTGGCCCTATACTTCACAGGGGAAGTCTGACGGTACTAAGGAGCAGGAGGAAAACAACTGTTTAGATATAACCATTTTTTACTGTCAGATCTCTATAATATTTATTGAAAAAACAACATTCGACGGTATCGATAACTGGAATTGAAGTGAATGGTTTGTGGGGGGCACGCGAAATTAACTGCATTACAAAATTCTCGAAACGAAACAATCATGGCAAACAGTGAAATGTCTTGATTAAGAGGGAATTTTTGGCGCATATGAGACTATGTGTACGCGTGTCATATATTTGTTTAACTTTGGCGAATTGAATACTTAAAAAACGGGATTGCATTTCTATTCATAATTTTACTAGTCTGTTATTAGCGACTGTTTTTTCAAGACAAATTCAGTTGGTGTAGTCATACTGGGGTGACAATTATCAGTTTTTTCTGGAAAAGAGGTTCAAAATTCGACATTTTTCAATTTGAGTTTGTCACATACCATTAGTCATACGGCTAAATAGTGACATTTTCTCTTATCATAATTGTTTATTTAGTGTAGCTAAGTCTGGTACAAGGATATATAAATGTGGTATTTGTGAGGCTCGGCCTCACCAAACTAAAAAGCTTTTTAACGAGATTTACTTTGTGTGTGAATTTCTATCATTATTTACATTCGAGCTAATGTCCTAATTTTTGAGGTTATTATCACAACGTTTCGGTTGTTGCACTCTCCTGCCTTCTTCAAATGGCCAAGTACTGGTTCGTGAATTTGGTGGTAGAGTTTTTTTTAGTTCTATTCCTTGGCCGGGTAGTACAGACTTAGGCCTAGAAATAAAGAGGGACAGTGGAACAATCTATCCCTTTAGATTAAATAAAGTATGTACTTCTCTGAAGGTCACCCGGATCGAGAGAGAACCTGAAGAAGAATGGCGGTGTGCACATCAGCCGAAACGTTGTGATAATAATTATATGATAAATGTGATAATAATAACGAACATGAGAATATTACTCTGGATGTAAATAATGTAAAGAAAGCTTCCTTTGCTATGGAGCTTCCTCTTGTCTCTTTTTTTTTTTATTATACATTCGCAATGTTTTTTTCGTATTTTTTTTTTAATCAGTAGAAATTTAATGATTTTTTTAAACGTTTAAATAAACAAGACGAATAAAAAGTTAACAAGACAACCCTAAACGAAAATATAAAGAAAATAAAGACAATTCAATTTTACAAAAATAAAACAACTGTTTCTCCTTGTTATTAAACAAAAATATATAAATTAATTTTACGGAGAGCTGACTAGTTGACCTTCCAATGTACAGGGTTTCTCGATTATGTAATGAAATAACCTGTCAGAGAGGAACTCCAGACGAGGCTATGTCGACGGACAGAGTCTCTAATCGGGAAACAGCTACCCGACCCCGTTTTATACGGGGTCTACGTGGAATTTTTAGCCGAGCCTACGGGCTTGCATTACCCCACATTAAACTCGGCCTTGTGCCACATCCTACCTCGTGGGGAAGTTGGTATATATTACTAGGTGGGATCTGTTACGCAGCTCTTACCTGTTCTCAAACTCTCTCCCTTCGGGCAGAGCGGAACCCGGACGAGGCTATGCCGAAGGGCAAGAGTCCCGTCCGGTGAGGTAGACAGACCCGAACCAGTTTATGCGGGGTTTACGGGGAATTTTTGGCGGAGCCTACGGGCTCGGACTGCCCCCACATTAAATTCATTGTGCCACATCCTACCCCGTGAGGAGGTTGATAAATATTACTAGATATGATCTGTTGAGTACGACTCAGACTTACGCAAGTACTACCGACCTTCCAATAGTAGCACTCACTACTGGATTGACAACGACCTTGTGCATAACTGTTACTTTTATTCTTATTGTACTGGTTTTTACAATAAACCATTATTTATTTTATCCACCTTGTTTTTCAAATATATATTCCTATTAGCACGGAATATAACACTTGAAAATCTTTTTTCTGGATACGGTTTAAACATCTAACTGGACGGAAAGTGTAAGAGAAATTAAGATGTGAGGTCTGGTGAAGCTAACAGTTAGATCTTGTTTCTATATTAATAAACTTATTTGCACCTATCTACGTTAATTTGGTGTAAGTAAGGTTTCCAATAGAACGATATTTTCATAGAATATACTGCTGTATACAAGTACCAGTGCTTTAAATCAGATGTTCCCAACCTTTTCTGTGCCATCGCCCACTTTCACGTGGAAACAATTTCCACCACCTACCTGTATAATAAATATACAAAAGCATACTTAAATTCCTTTGTGGGTGACGATTCATTCTCCACCCTTCAGACTCTCACCCACAGGCGGAATGTTGCAAGCCTCTCGCTGTTCTGTCGCTACTTCCATGAAAAGTGCTCGGACGAACTACATTCCTTGGTTTAGCCAATTCAAACCATCACAGCAAGGACACGCTATGTCACTTAAATAGTAGCAAACCATCCACACACCCTCCGTATTCCATCGGTGAGAAGTAAGTTGTTTATCTTCTTCTAACGAACTAGTGACCTGTGGAACCGACTCTCTAGAGGATGTTTCTTCGATCACTACAATCTTAACCTGTCCAAGGCTAGGATTAACTGTTATCTTCCATTCCTATCCACATAAATTGTCTCCCAACGGAACCCTCTATTTCGAGTGGCCCCCGGTAAGGTTCACCTTTTACTGTAAAAAAAGCACAAAAACTGTTTCGTAAATGTTTGTTACTGGTTCATAAACTGACTTTACGATGTAGTAAAAAATACCAAAAAAAGAGGTAACAAATAACGTTGACTTAAGCGGCGACTGCTGATGTTACTACTGTATTAAAAAAAAAAAAAAAAAAAAAAACGAAAGTAAACTTGACCATTGAAAACTATATACATAATTTAGGTTTATGGTCAAATATAGTTTTATTTCTAGCGTTAGTGTTGCCAGTATTGGCATAAAAATTAAACGATTTTTGTTCATAATTATAAAATTAAAAAAAAATATACATGCGTATCAACTAATAAGTATTCAGCAGATATTTTTGTTGTTATTGGTCTTTCCTTATCTGCTTTAAATTCGAAGAAAAGATGTTATTACGTCTGAGGAACTATTTGAGTGTTAATGACCCTTCTCAAAACTATAAAAAATACCAAAATATTAGTTGTTTGCTTATCTAGAAATATTATCCAATTATTCGCATTTAACCTCCTGCATATTTTGTATATTTTTTACTCTACATATCTCCTTTAAATGTTCTTTCGGGTAGCATATTTTGAAATACATTTTAATGCTCAAAATCTTATATCGCCCTCCAAAATTTCCAATCGACCGCTATTTTCTGTTCTATTGTTTATTGCCTACTAATCAGTTGAAATTGCACACTGGTGGGTGATATCGCCCAGGTTGGGAAACCCCGCTTTAAAATATTGCGTTCTACTCTATTAATTCTGTCTATTATTCCTTTGCAGATTAAATAGTTTGTCATTAATAGACTATCAATAAGATCAAAAGGGGAAAAATATGTTAAAGAGTCGATTATGTATGGGCCTGTCGTTGAAGCTTGTGTTGGGTCGGTTAATCGGGAGGACACTCGTGAAATCTGTTACTGCCTGAGTGTCACGTGCGGGTCCTTTTAAGCAGTCAGGGTGGATTTATAAATAAGTGTTTTTTTTTCTTTTTGTCATATGTTGCTTTAGAGGCAACGTCCGTGATTAGGTTACGACGTTTAAATTGTATTTTATATTTTTGAAGGATTTGTTTTGCGAGCACGATGCAATCCTCGGAGTCCCTGCGCAGAAATCGATTTTTTTTTTTTAAATTTTTGCTTTAGTAGCGTTTGCATCCGGCCACCAAAAAGAGATCTAATTTGAAGCAGAGTATTGCAATATTAATTGTCCAGAATTACGCGGGATCTGATAAATATATTTATTTAATAAACTACATGTTCCCAGTGTATCAAGGAATGGGTTGCCAGATGCTGTCCTTGGATGGAATTTCCATCAATTATCCATCAACGGATCTTGGTCTGAAAGCGAGGAATTTGAAAAGAGATTCCACCAAGACATTGAGATAAAATCGAAATAGGAAGGTCGCTTCTCCCTAAACACGGTGTATGATTGCTTCTGGTTTCTACAACGAGAGACTTGCGCATCGAAGACGCACAAGAACAATAAAATGTTTTATATTCATTGTTATTTCAACTTATCTAAATTTTCCTCAAATATAAATGTAATATATACTGATATACTATTTTTACAGAACTTAAATGTATGATATACTGTCCTAATATACTCATTACCGAAGCTGCGACTGAGCCTTTTCATTCCAAAGCGATGCGGGCAATGAATGAAACTAAAAAGCCAGCACATCGTTCATAATTTGCTGTTACATTATTGCATATATTGAGTCCCATACTTGTTACGTGTAAACTTCAGCTGATGATATTGAAAGGTTTGGTATAACTAAGCAACTGCATCATAGATATTTTTACACTCCAACCTCTGTTAATAAATTTAAAAAACAAAATATTTTAGGGAAAAAAATTGGGTGAGTGGTCTACAGTTTGGTTAAGTAATAATAAAGTATTTTTAATGAAATTAACTTTATCAAAAGACTGACTCATTTTTAATGTCTTATAGCTTTAAATTTAAAAATTACAGCGAAATTATTGATTTTTCTGATAGTATTAAATATCTCTATCTATAAAAGGCAGGATGTGTGTGTGTATGCGTAACAAATGCACGGCCGCAATTTTCGACGGATTTGCACCAAAATTTACATGCACATGCTCCAAGTTAGCGGGAAGGCCAAGACAGACGTTGCATTTCCCAACACCCATTGATAATAGAAATAATCGATTTTTTCATGCTTCTACGGCAGTTTTCATGTAGTTTGCGCCCATTTTGTACTGGCCATAGTGAGAGCCTATAGCTGGCTGCCACAAATAGGCAGGAAGGTTCTATTAGCCAGTGTGAGACCCAACAGCTGACTGACACGAATGTTAACTAGCATGCAAAAAAATCGATAGTTGCATTCGTCACAAGTGGGAAAAATTTAAATCTGCATGGCACTTTACTCCAATTGGCTCATTCGCTTGCTTAAACTCAACGTTGATTGTGATTCCGCAGAACTAGGTTGGGTGTGAAAAAGTATTTTTTGTTAACATTCTTTTTTCATTCGGTTTTTCCAGTTACGAGTCCTGATCGTTTTGTGTTCATTTTGTTTAGTTCTTTTTTCGTAACAGATTTAATGTTTAGTATAGAGCTTAGAAAAAATTCGCAGTGTGAGATAGACAAGAAGTAAGGCATGTAGCAACATCAGCACGGCAAAGAGCACTCCTTTAAAATCAAGGAAGGGCAAAAATATTTTAAGTCAAGTGATAGCGATTGCTGTATGAGTCGTACGATTTTTGAATCAAGCACGGGCAACGCCGGGTCATGCTGCTAGTTGACCATATAACATTTTTAACTTTTTATCTTTTAAATGTTGGCAATCTTTAAAAAACGGTGTAATAAATAGCGGTGGAAAGATTATTTTTTTCGGACACAAGGGTTAAACATTGCCAAATTATTTGTCTTTTCAAACAAAATTTTTCCCTTTCAAGTAAAAACAAGGACATGTCTCATTTTGTTCTCCCTCTTTTTTTATACAGTATGACTCAGAGATAAAACATGTATCTTATTCATCTGAACACAACAAAATGTCCTCAGTTTAACTAACTATACACATGTATAAATGAAATTTCAATGAAGACAAACAAATCTCTTTTCAAATGGAAGTCTCTCACAATACTTGACAGAAAATTCACGCATACATATATACGGAAAATGGCGTCTCTATATCCACATCTGCATTGGTTTATTTAACTTTCATTCAGTTTTGACAAGGTAACAAAATATTGTTAACTGTACTCAATTGTTTGCATATTCATTGTTATACTCTAATGTGTAAAGAAATTTGAAGGTGTGTCTACTATCAACTAATCTTACTCTATATCAGTGTTTCTCAAAGCATCAGCACACCTAAGCGTAAAGGAAAATATCACAGGACAATTAGCAATTTTTTAAAGGGTATTCATTCATTTTTTTAATTAATAAAACCATAGGGCTTTAAAAAAATACACACACAAATATGAACTTACTTTATTTCAATGTTTCTATTCAACTTATTTACTTTGAAACTTGTGACGTGTTTTTCAGCGATTTCTTCACTGTTTGGTTGGATGCACGATAAGCAGACCATCATTTCTTTTCAAGTTAAGCGTAGTCTTTCTTGCTTCTTATTTTTGATGTTATTTAGGGTTGAGAAGGCTAATACTTATTCATTTATTCAAATACTAACGCTGTACCATTACTATTTTCACGCACACGCACACACACACACACACAGTGACAATTTCGCGGCACACCTGTGAACATAAATATATCAACTCAACAATTTGTAATTCCGCAACAACTGTTTTTCTACGACAACAGCAATTTTGTCAAAGTTGTTGCACAGTGTTTCAATAAAGCAAACCTCTTCTGACAAAAATCTTTTAAAATGTTTAAAATTTGGAAACATTTGAAATTATATTTGATTACGACTTTCAACTAAGAAATTAAATTATATAAAAATGGTAATGATCATGCATTATGAATTGGCTTTTCTTGATACGTCCCTTCCACACCCTATCTCCCTTAACATTGCTCTTCGGTGTTATGAAGAGGTACCATTAATAATATCCAATTATGACACTGTAAGGAAATATTATTTTGAAGAAATATAACTACCGACCCTTGATCAGATTGTTTTGGAAATCACATACAGATTTAATGGTACTGGTTTTATATTATTAGGTTGGTTCAAAAATAATGACGTAATAATGTCGTTTTTTGACGTATTTTTTAAAGTCAAAAAACGACATTATTACGTCATTATTTTGCACCAACCTAATATTACTGTCAATACTGATGACGAAAGCGTAAATGGATTGCTTTTAAATGTTCACCGTCTGAATACAGACCTTGTGAAGGTAGAGAATATACTCATCATGTGTATAGAATTCTCAAAGGAAGAAAATCCGTCAAACTTTACTAAAATCGTTCTATGATTACATGATATTTTCAGTTTTTTCTCTCCATATTAGTTCACCAAATATATGTTGGTTGACCTTGGTAGTATCTGGCCGTCGAAAACATAATAGTTCAAACATTTATACAAAAAAACAAACAGATAATAGCTCAAACATTTATATAAAAAACAGATAATAGCTCAAACATTTATATAAAAACAGATAATAGCTCAAACATTTATAAAAAACAGATAATAGCTCAAACATTTATATAAAAACAGATAATAGCTCAAACATTTATAAAAAAAATAGATAATAGCTCAAACATTTATAAAAAAACAGATAATAGCTCAAAAATTTATGGAAAAATGACGGATAGGGAGAAAGCCGAACAACATAAATGAAGTATTTATTTCATAAAACGAGAACATGCTAACAACGTACAGTAATGTGCTATAGGCTTTCTCTCCGACACTGAAAAGAAAAACTATTGTATGTTACAAAAATCTGTCTCTCTTCACAAGTCCGACACATCATGTTGCAAAAGACTGTGTCTAACCATGCGTCAGGAATTTATACTCTCTTAACGGCTCCTACCCAAATAACTGTGTCTATGTACCGTCCGAACTCCGCTGATTGTCTATTAAGTGTCACATGACTGTTCAAACGCGACGCATACTAATTTGAGAAGAGGAAGGAATGTTATCCCAACAACCAGTTTGGGAAGATTTATCCACATTTTTTTCACTATTCCATGAGTAAACTCCTCTGCTGATTTCGAGAAACCGACAACAAATTCTCACTTATTTGCTTTACATTCTGAAAGAAGAAAGACTTTCACGTTAGTCTATTACACATTCCTTTGTCTTCTTCTTTTTTTGTTTTTTTTTTTGTTGAGTTTTTTTAAAATGATAGTTTGAGACAATAAATAAACAATCAATCGTATAAGCGTTACGATTCTTTCTAGTTTTCTTTTTTTACTCGTGTGGACTTACACCAGAAAAAATAAATTTAGTAAACAGTTTTTAGGTACCTATTGAGACATGAAGTCTTACAAAATGATTTGGGACATAATTGTTGATTCTTTTTGTAAACGTAGGGGAATATAGAAGAAATGATTGGCTATTAATTGTAATGTAGACAATATATGATTGTCAGCAAAAGGAGCAGCCGAAGATTCAAGTTACGAATTGGAGACGTTCACATGGAATGAGTACAGAATCTTATTATCTAGAAAGTGTTATAACAAACGATGGAAAATATGACATAGAAATCCGAAGGCGCATTGGAACAGCGAAAGATGCCTTTCAAAAGTTAAACAATGCATTAAGAAACAAGAAAATTTCGTTGGAAACAAAAATAAAAGTGCTGTTATGTAATAGTTCTCCTCCTATATGGCAGTGAATGTTGGATGATTTCCTCACAAATAAGGAATAGACTGGAGGCAACAGATATGTGTCTCTATATTAAGAATACCAGGAATTGAGCATCTGAAGGACAAGGAAGTTTTAATATAATAAAAAGAATATAAAGGACACTAATGATTAGGGTAGGAAAGAGACAGATTGTAATTTCTGGGTAACATAATGAGGAAAGTGAGCTTGGGGAATTTGACACTCACAAGACATATTAAAGGTGAGAAGGCACCATCGTGTACTCTACCTAACGAACATTGCTTAGAGTTACAGAGGACATGAAGTCCACAGTAGAAAAGTCACAGTAGGAAGCAATTATTCACATGGATTATTAGTGCAAAACAATATTTCTACACGGTATCCCCCTTCACTTTGTCGCGTACCTCGTACCAGACTTGAATTGAGTGCCAATTTCGATCCTGTTTTCGAATAAACGACATTCCTTTCCTTTTGTAAAGATTTCTTCAAACTTATAAAACTGAAGCTCTGCTGATGAAAATTGATTGTCTTCGACTGCTATTCTTGATAATCTTCTACTGGAAAAATAGATACAATTTTAAGACAGCGAGAAAGCAGACTATTTTTAGATGTGTGTCGATCTGCTGACGTAAGTTGCGAGACGATGTCAGACTGGTGCCGCTTCCCGTTGTTTAAAGGTGCAGAAAAGGAAGATATTTGGAATGTATATGACATGTGTGTAGAGACAGTAACACGTGATATTTTTAGATTTTTAAATAGCAAATGACATTAGGAAATATTTTTATAATATTTTATATTATCATCGGTATAATAAAATGGTGTTGTGAAAGAATATTTTAAGAAAATTGAAATGTACTATTTTCCACCTTACAAAACTAATACCAATTCCCCATTGTAATTAACCTGTAAATTTTTAGTTAAGCTCCTCATAAACAATATATTTGTAATTATTCTAACATGAAAGATGAAAATGATTACAAATTTAAATTATTCTCATCTTTCAAATAACATTTAGTTCTATATGAAAGAATGACATATTAAAAAAAAAGTCCGAAGGCATTAAAAAACTACTTTAGTAATAAGCTACATTAGCTAGAGGACATGTAGATAACATGACGTGTTATTGAAATCTGACTGATCAAGCGCAAACTCTAAAAGTCAGCCCGAAGGAAACAAGACAACATGGCATATACAACATACCAAATTACATTAGCAGAACTGATAATCTACAAATATTCACCTCAAGATGGTCGGGGAATAAACCGCCGGAAATATTAAAAAGATAAATAAAATCTTTTTTTTAAGCATTTCACCCCGAGCACCAGTATATGGGGGGTGGTTACAGAGAGTGAAAGTGAGAGAAAAGACTTGGTATAGGGGAATTGTGGAAAGGATAAACTATGAACGGGGTTCAAGTCAACAGAAGATGGCAGTTTACATTTTTGAAGATCGTATTTATCAGGGAAGCAAGTAAGAGGAAGGGAGTTCCACAGTCGGGAAGTGCGAGTAGAAAGGAAACTGTTGGAGTAGAAGTGGCGGTTACATTTAAGTATTTCAACAGTAAAAGGGTAGGACTTAGGTGCCAATATAGCAGCACGCTTAAATTGATGTAGTTGGGGCACCTGTTTCAAAAGCTCGTCAGAGCAGTTTCCAAGAATATATCTGTAGAAAAGACAGAGGGAGGCCACATCACATCTGTGAGAAAGTGACTGAAGTCGAGATGTCTAGTCAGGATCAATTATATTGCAGATTTTGTCGAGAACCTCGAGATGAACAATAGGGGCACCAGACCAGATATGGCAACAGTATTCAATGCACGGACGAATGGTAGGTTTATAGATACGTAAGATGGAATCTCACAAGAAAAACCTTCTGATACGACACAGAGAACCAACTTTCCTTGCAGTAGATGAAGCTATTCAATGTAGTTGTTCTACCTCAAGTCTGTCGAAAACGTGAGGTTAAGAAGGTCGAGCATCAACCATGCTGACGATGGGCAGTGAAGTTTCTCTGGGGTGGTTAAATGAGAACAGTTTAGTTTTGGAGGCATTCAAACCATTTTCTGCCCCAATTAACCACTGATTGATGGTCCTTTTTTTGAGAGCATCGGTCAGTTTAACTTAGTGCAGCCTGATTTACTATTGAGACACGAGCAAATGGCAGTGTCGTCAGCATAGATGCCTACTAGGGAGCTGATGACATCAGAAAGGTCATTGATGAAGATCAGAAACAGTGTAGGATAAAGGATAGAGCCTTGGGAAAAACCCACGTTCGTATGAAAGGATATGGAAGAGAGCCCGTTCAGAACAACCTTCACTTCACGATTTGACAGGAATGATTGGTTTAAATCAAATAATCATCCTGTAATATCGTAGCCCTGAAGCTTACTTAAAAGATCAGCATTCCAATCCCTGTCAAATGCCTTAGAGATGTCTAGAGCTACAGATCAGGCTCCGCCGTTATTATCAAGAGCTTTATATACATATTCAGTTATAGCCGTAAGCACATCAGCGATAGACCGGGCAAAATTGAATCCATATTGTTTGTCAGAGAGTAGATCGTGAGAGGTAAGATGTTTAACCACTTCGGCATCGATGAAAGCCTCGAATACTTTGCTGAAAAGCGGTAGGAGACTGATAGGGAGATAGTAAGAAGGGTCAGAAGGTTCTCCAGAGTTCTTAAAAGCGGGGACTACAGAGAGGGACTTGCAACAGGTTGGAAAGCAGGAAGTAGAGAAGCAATAGTTGTGTAGTTTGGAGAGAATTGGAGCCAACACCGGGAGCACATTTTTTTAGGATGATGGCTGGATTCCCGTCATCTCCACTTGTCTTATGGGAGTCTAATTTAGAAATGATGTCCAAGACCAGCGACAGGGTTATGCATATATCACTCAGTTGAGCCTCAGTTCTAGGGTGGGGGAAATGAGGTGTGAGCACTCTGGATGAGTCGAGTGTTGTTGGATGTAAATTTCTGAGCAAAGCATTCAGTCCTATCTGCTGTAGATTTTAGGACTTCGGGCTCCTAAATACCAGCCGGAAACAGCAACCAGAAAACTGTCAACCGAGTACTCACAATATGAAGAGACGTTGTCACCAACTACACACATCACAAGAAATTCATGACAGCCCCACTATTAAGTCCAGAGAAAAAGGAAAGGATCCGGGAACCCCTTCCTAAAGAGGAAGCAAGGGATGATTCTCTACCCCTGTTCAAGAGAAGTATGGACTGGGCGATAGGAGAGCCTATTTACTTCCATTAAAATATACTTGAGTTTTAGCTTAGTATAAGTTCGAATGACAACTCCTACAAAATGCGAAACCGATCCCTCGCCAGTAGCCAGAAAACGAAAAAAAAATCAAAGTTAAATGCGACGAACTCGATCAAAATTGATATTGCTTACTACGATTAGTGCAAATAAATAAAACATTGTAGTAGAAAAACGAACGAAGACGTTGTGGAGGATCAAGAAAAGATTATTAAGTTAAAAACGAACACATACATTACATTCAGAAAAAGACCGGATTCGTTCATTAGGGCTGGCAACATTTACTTTTTCGTCACCGAAAATTGTTGACGTCTGTGATAGACATTTTGCTCGCCAGAGAGTTTGGAATAAAGGGAAAACGGGTTGAATAGTACAGTGTTAATACTTCTTCTTTTTGGTGGGGGAGGGGGCGCTATAAGTATATCTTCTTACTTTTCTTTTAGAGAGGAAGAAAAGAACTACCAACTCCTACAAAATGCAAGGTCAATCCCCAGCCAGTAGTTAGAAAACGAAATAATATCAAAGTTAAATGCGAAGAACGCGATGAAAATTGATATTGCTTTAATACGATTAGTACAGATAAATAAAACATTCTAGCAGAAAATACGAACGAAGACGTGTAGAGGATAAAAAAAAGTATATTAAACTAAAATCAAACACATCTCTATCTATAAAAGGCCGGATGTGTGTGTGTGTGTGTGTGTGTGTGTAACAAATGGGCGACCGCAATATTCAACGGATCTGCACCAAAATTTACATGCACATGCTCCAAGTTAGCGGGAAGGCCAAAACCAACTTTGCATTTCCCAACTCCCATCGATAGTGGAAATAATCGATCTTTTCATGCTTCTACGGCAGTTTTCATGTAGTTTGCGGCCATTTTGTACTGGCCATAGTGAGAGCCTATAGCTGGCTGCTATGAAGAGGCAGGAAGATTCTACTGGCCAGCCTGAGAGCCAACAGCTGACTGACACGAATGTTAACTAGCATGCAAAAAAAATCGATAGTTGCATTCGTCACAAGTGGGAAAAATTTAAATCTGCATGGTACTTTACTCCAATTGGCTTATTCACTTGCTTAAACTCAACGTTGATTGTGATTCCGCAGAACTAGGTTGGGTGTGAAAAAGTATTTGTTGTTAACATTCTTTTTCATTCGGTTTTTCCAGTTACGAGTCCTTTTTTAAAGCTGATTTGTGTTCATTTTGTTTAGTTCTTTTTTCGTAACAGATTTAATGTTTAGTATAGAGCTTAGAAAAAATTCGCAGTGTGAGATAGACAAGAAGTAAGGCATGTAGCAACATCAGCACGGCAAAGGGCACCCCTTTAAAGGCAAGGAAGGGCAAAAATATTTTAAGTCAAGTGATATCGATTACTGTATGAGTCGTACGATTTTTGAATAAAGCACGGGCAACGCCGTGCCATGCTGCTAGTCTATAATAAAAATGAAAAAAAATATACGACTCAACAGTTTCAGTCACTTTCTCACTGTCGTAATGTAGTTTTCCTGTCTTTTTTCTATAAGTACTTTCATGATAAATATGTGAAAAAATGAAAAGAAAAAGGAGATTGATTGATACTAGATCAAGCCATCTAGAAATGCGTTCTAGGACATTGTCAGTTATCTGAAAGAATTCTTGCAGTTAAACTGAAGGGGAAGCCTTTCAATATATCTATTAGATTTGTGTATGCACAAAGAACGGAAGAAGAAATCGAATCTTTTTACTCCATGCTAGTCAACGCCAAAACTCGGTGTAAATCAAAAAAATTTTTAATTATCATTGGAGACCTGAATGCCAAAGTAGGCAAGGAGAGGGATGGTGAAATATTAGGTTGGTGGAAAAATAATGACATAATAATGTCGTTTTTTTACGTATTTTTTACGTCAAAAAAAACGACATTATTACGACATTATTTTTGCACCAACCTAATAGTTGGCATATTCGAATTAGGAACGCACAACGAACGCGGAGAAAAATTGGTCCAATGAAGCACGGCGAATGATCAGGTATTAGCCAACACCTGGTTCCAAGAATATCCAGGGCGATTATTGATATAGAGAAGCCAAAGAGGAGAAACGAAAAAAACAAATCGGCTACATAACTATCAAGAAGGGGTTCAGGAATGCAGTTGTTCATTGCAAAGCCTAACCAAGTGCCGAGTACGGAAGTGATCACCTCCCTGTTATATGTAAACTAAGAATGAAACTACAGAAACTGAAGAAGCCTAACGCAGCACCGAAACTGTAATATAACGACCCGAACCTGAAGGAAAAAATATATGGACGGTGCGAAAAGATAAGATGTACAAAATGGAAATGGAAACTCGAAGTGGGATACACTAAAAGAAGCTTTTGTAGCATCAGCAAACGGCATCATCGCAAAGGAAAATGGACGAAGAAAAAAAACGAATGTATCACAAATGAGATTCTTGACATTATGCAAAGGAGACTGAAAACAATGCCAAGACATGGAACAGAATACCGAATACAGAAAACTACATAAAGAAATAAGTAACAAATGCAGATAGGCGAAAGAAGAAAGACTTAACGAAAACTGTGCAGAAATACAAAGAATAAAGGCGATATGTATAAAAATTAAGAGAACTAACAGGACAAAAGACATACTCATCAACAGGCTTCATAAAATCCAAGGACGGAAAGCTGGTATTAGAGAAAGAGATGGAACAAATATATCGGAGATCTCTTCCACGACAAAAACGAACAAGCGGAAATACACAGAAATACCGACGGACCGGAAATATTAAAAACCGAAGTGGAAGCTGCACTGGCCAAATTGAACACAAATGAAGCGGCAGGGCCAGACGGAATCGTAATAGATATGCTGGAAGTTTAGACGATCACAGAAACAATAAACAAAATCTATAACAGTGGTGATATAGCGGAAGTCCTAAGGCAATCTATTTTCATAGCACTGCCTAAGAAACCATGTGCAAACGAATGTGAACTCCACCGGGCATTCAACCCAATGAGCCACATAACAAAACTCATCATCCAAATTCTAGTGAACAGAGCCGGCAGCAGAATCACACCAGAAACAGGACAAGAACAGTGCGGGTTCGTCAGACACATCGGAAAAGGGAACGCGATATTTATGCTCATAATGCTATCACAAAGAGCAATACAAATTCAGAAGAACTTGTGTTTTATACAACACGTAAAGGCGTTCGACAAAGTACGCCACAAAAATATGTTAGAGCTGCAGAGCAACCTTGACATATTTGGAAAATACATTATAATAATCAAGAATCTATATTGTCAGCAAACTGCCTGCATACGGACAGAAAATGAGTTCAGTAGATATACACAAATAGAAAGAGGTGTAAGACAATGATGTGTCTTCTTACCGGATTTATTCAACCTATACAGCGAGGCAATTCTGAGAGATTTAAAAGTCCTACCAGTATTTACTATTGATGGCCACAATCTTAACAATATGAGATACACAGATGACACAGTACTGATAGCAGAAAAGGAAATTGCAAAACCTCCTACAGAAGGTATCGAAGGAAAGCGAGAAGAAAGGACTAAGTATAAACTACAAGAAGACAGAATGTATAGGTATCAACAAAAGGATGAGCCCAAAGTGTAAATTACAGGTCGGGGATACTAAAATAAAACAGGTACAGAAATTTAAATATCTGGAAAAACAGAAGAGGAAAGTGCGACACTGAGATTCAAAGATGTATTGGGATGACCAAAGATGTATTCCAAAAGCTAAGCAGAGTATTAAGAGACATTACGTTGGAAACAAAGAAAAGAGTACTGAACGTGATATCTGTACGTGATATCCGTCCTCCTGTACGGCAGCGAATGCTGGACAATCTCCTTAAAGATGAAGAGACTTGAACAACAGAAATGTGGTTTTGCATAAGGATGCTAAGGATACAATGGTCCGAACATGTGAGCAACGACGAAGTTTTAGAGAAAAGGAAAAAACAAAAAGGACACTTATACTGAACATCAGGAAGAAGCAGTTGAAATTTCTGGGTCACGTAATGAGGAAGGAGGGCTTAGAAAATTGATACTTACAGGAGAAATAAAGAGGAAAGCAGCGCATGACATACTTGATGGGTAAATGAATAGCGGAATAAAGTTTGGGAGAAAAAAACAAAAACAAAACAAAGCTACAAGGGACAGGAAGATGTGGAGAGCTGCGATTGGCTACGCTCTGAAGGGACACGGCGCATAAAAAAAAGAATAGTTTAGCAGCAAGGTCTGATCATTTTATAGTGGAAATGGCTATATGTAACCGTACAGTTTCTGCTGACAGTTTCGTCTCTCAGATATCTCGCTTGTGGATATTTCTTATTAATCCTCGCTTTCCAGCCAACTTTGATCTTCAAAAATTTAAATGCAATGTCAATCGTTATCTACCGTCTTCTTGATTCCTCTTTTATTGTTCTCGTTCCTTAACAATGTTTCTTTTTCTTATTCTTTTACACTCAGTAAACATTTATATCTTAGTAGCTTTATTGCCTTGTTTGGGGTTGAAATTATTTAAAAATAATAATAATATTGACATATAAGGTTATGTTAGTAGAAAGTATAACTCAACGCTAGTAGGTGATGTTGCTTCCTGTTAACATAACAACGGAATATCTCATTATTAAGTTATATAAACAGCTTATCAGTATAATGCTGTTTCTTTTTTTGTTTTGTATAATGAGTTTAAAAAGAAGATTTTTACAGATGGAAATTGAATTAATAGAATAGATAAATATTCTAGAATATGCAGAAAAATTTACAAAATTAATTATACCATCATTTTGTGACAATTCAAGGAAATTAGTAAGATATAAATAATGTGAAAAATGAATATTCTTATGTATTTTCTTACAGCAAACAGTTTTATTATTTTGAAATGGTCGTAGAAATAGAAGTGTCTGAAATAATAAAATATACAGTGAATTTCATTTCTCAGAGTATACATGAGAAGAGGGAATATAGGCGAACTAATTTAGAAAATTTGATATGTACTCTAAATTGTATACGTGTCCTTTGATTTGTAGATGATTGGTTTAGTTTTACTCTTTAGAGAAACGAAATCATTTGGTGTAAATTTATGTAGACAAACTAGCATTTTGTGTTAACTGACTACAACCATTTGTAAAGTCTCGATTTTAGCAAATACAAACTCAAACTTTTTAATTAACTAAACCCAACAATTATTGGTTTAAAATTCTCTAGCTATATTTTCTACTCCGTCTGCAAAACTAATAGTATTTGAGATTTTATTTTTCGCGGCTTTTATCTGAAGCCTGCTCTTTTGATATGTTGATCTATTTTTTTTTTGTGCATTTTTGTGTATTTTCTATCTCTCTAAAATCTTTCTATTTAAAATCTTTCTATCTCTTCAAAATTTTTCTCTCTCTTTAAAATCTTTCTGTCTTTCTAAAACCATTATATGTTCGCTTTATTCTAATTATTAAATTTGATTACAGCTACAATTGTTCATCATGCACCTTTATCATTTGAACCATGAACATCAACAGTTGCAGATGGTCTCATGATGTAGGCTTATTCCTAATTCTTCACTGGCGTTCGGTGCTGTCATCTTTACCCTAGTAATAACTGTAATGCAACTAGGAAACGTATACTTGTAATCAGAAAGAGACAGATGAAATTTATGGGAAACATAATGATTAAAGAGGACCAGCAGAAATTAACACTGACAGGAAATACCGAAGGCGGGAGAAGTAAGGTGAAACAGAGTGTAAGCTGCTTAACGTGTTTCTGTAATTGAATGGCAGAATAGGAAGACACAGGGATATTAATGTGTCAACAATATTTAGAGCCACAACAAACAGGGAGATGAGGAGAGTCATGATCACCCATGTTATGAAAGAACTTAGTACATAAATTAACAGAAGACATATTGGCAATAATATTAGCTTTATTATAAACTTAACTGTAGACACTTATTTCGTCTTTTTTGTTTTGTTTTTCTTTCTTTCTCTTTTGATGTTTTCCCCCTTTGCAAACCGCCACCTTCTGGCTATCTAAATTCCCTCTCTCTTCTTTATTAATCTTTTCATTATCATCCCATCTCTCGATTTTTTTTAAACTAACAACATTCAACGGAGCGTTTTATTGTTCTCTTTTACTCCTACCCCTTCTCTTTTAAATTGTTTCCCTCTTTTGCAAACGTATTCGCTTTTATTCCGAATTGGTTCATCATCTCACATCGCAGGGTCTTCTTTCATATAAGCAATATGAAGTTAGTTTCTCTTGGTCAACTACTGATGTATTAACGATTACTGCTGAAAGAGTCTATTAAACCTTAGGTAAGAATGGTAAAGTTCGGTCTGTTGATTTAGATATCTCAAAGGCTTTTGACAGGGCTTAGCATACTGGTCTTCTTCACAAGTTGAAAGATTATGCCATTTATGGACACATTTTGAACTGATTCAGTTTTTCATATCAAATCGCAAAATGAAAGTTATCTTGAATGGCCACTCTTCTAGATCTTTTTACATAATGGAGTTGTTCCACAAGGCTCTATCCGTGTACCTACGTTGTTTTTAATTTTCATCAACGCCTTTCTTGATGTCATCAGTTCTCAACTCGGTATCAATGCTGATGACATAACTATTTACGCCTGTCTAATTAGTAAGTCTGATAGGTTTGATAAAGTCCAATTGACAGCTGATCTCAAAAATGGCATTCATTATGTTGTTAACTGAAGCAAGGTCTCATCATTTTACAGTTGAATTGGATAGATGTAACTGTGAGTTCTATGCTAATAGTTTCATCTATCGCACTTCTCACTTGTGGAACTCTCTTCTGGCTTCTTACTTCCCAGTCAGCATTGATTTTCAAAATTTGAAATGCAATATCATTCGTTATCTTCTGTCTTCTTAATTCCTGTTCTTTTATTGCTTTTGTTCCATAATAGTGTTTATTTTTCTCATATTCTATAACACTCAGTAACCCCCTTGCATCTTAGTTGCTTTATTGCCTTGCTTGGGGTAAAATGATTAAAAACAAAATCTCCGAATCTGTTCTCTCTTCTTTCTATCATCAACTTATCAGCATTCAACGGGATTTTTTTTAACTTCCTGTTAAGCCCCTGTCTTCATTTTTAAATTATTGCTCTCTTTTACAAACGTATTTTTCTCTTTTACTCTCTGAATCCTTGTTTCTTTTCTTCGTTTCGATCATACGTGGTTCATATTGTAGCATATTTCTATGCCTTCTTTTTTCTTTTCTTCACTCACTCACTCACTCACTTATTCTCTCTCTCTCTCTCTTTCTCTCAATCTTCTATTTCTTAATGTCTCTAATTCGCACCATTAAGTAGAGTCCGGTCCATTGATTCAATGCGGCTTTGAAATTATTTCTCTGCTTTCTTACTTTCTTCCGCTTTCTCTTAGAGTTCGACGACCTTCCCGTGTCTCCTCTACATGTAAAAACATCTCTGTCTCGTACGTGACGCCACAACGATTCCAAATAACATCCTCCTCGCCGGACACTTCTTCGTCACTCTACTTGTGACATAAGTAAATAGACGTTATTATTTCATCTAGATTTGACATTTAATAACGATATACTCACAGGCAATGGATCAATTGACTATAAAATTGCGAAAGAAACGTCTAATCATTTCTGAATGCCTCGTATTTCAAGAACATAAGAATTTTCAGATTTCCAAAGGAGCGTATTATTGGTCAGTCTAAAAGCGGCGTGAACCAATGTCAAATGCCATCGAAGCTGGGAATTTCATTCTGTATCTTGAACTGTGTGATAGCGCCATTCAGCGATGAAGGACAGAAAACCAATGCATGTTGTTCAGGTCAGCCTGGTCTATTCAGACCGGGAAATTGAACAAATATTCTAAACCGATAAATGTGAGAGTTTGTACTATTCAACCAAAAAAGGAGAGTCAAATATCTTTAGTTGGTTATTGTGGTAAAGCAGCTATATGAAAGTCATTTTTAAGCCGATTGCGGGCAATTGAAGTAGAACAAAAAGTATGAAGCTTCTCAAATGAGTTATTAATTGTTCAATTTTCCAACAGCAAATGGGCATAGGTCTGAAGATCTAGTTAAGAATTGTGTTTGACAAGCATCCAATCCGCTAACCATTCGCCTCGTTTCCAACAGCTATTAATAGTTATTTTTACAAAAGGACTATTTTCATATGGAAAAGAGAGATTCATACCATACATTAAAAATAGACATAAAATAATCAAATCAGTGTTAGAAGACTCTCATGGACAAATCAGGCTCCTGACATGAATCTAATTGAATTTCCTCGAGTTATTTTGAATTATGATATAAGGAATATATATAGATTTATTTTCGGAATAAGAAGACTTTCTCTGTGTTCTGAAATCAGTCTGATCAGATATCCCAGAAGAGAAGATAACAGATCTGATAAATTCTATGCTGAAAGGGTAGAAACTTTATAAAAAAAGGATACTGATGAGTTCAGCATTTTTAATTCAAACAAAGCATTATTTGTTTATATCGTCGAACAATTGTTCTGGTTTGAAACAAATATATTTCTATTTGTTTCGTTTTTTTTCTATGTGTTTCTTCCTTTCGTTACCCGGCCCCTGATCTCGGGTTTTATACTACAACTAAGATAATATTAATAAATCTAAGGCCCTTAGCAGGGGTAGGGGGTAAAGGTTAACAATCTAGGTAACAGCCGAGTAATGAGTTCGATCCTCACTTGGCTCTCCATATTCGTGACCTTGTGCCAAAACTAAGCTATATTTAGTCAATTTCAGTTACCTTGGCCTGAGGTAGTTATCAGCAAGCTTGTCTCGCTGACCATTACTACTAACCAGTAAGTTTGATCCTGACTAGATTTTCCCGACCTGAGTTTTGTGTTGTTGTTCTTAGTAAATAATAATATTAATAATAATATATTCGCAGTTCCTTTATGGGAATTGACGCGAAATATTAACCAATTTCCAGTTTCTTGAGATCTGTACCAGAGGGTCCCCACTGCATTTAAGATTAGGGGGTCAGAGAACTCTCTGATGCCTGAAGCATCCCGTAAGATGGGTTTTTGAGGAAGCTTGTCTCACCAGCTATCCAGCATAACGTTTCATTTCTTGAGGACAAAAAATGCCTACATCTGTCACGAAAACTATGGACATCCTTTTGTTCTCCTTTTAGGGCCACAAAAGCAAAACCTTTTACAATATTTAATTCTACACAGTTTGTGCCTCATGGCAACAGATACATCATTATCATCAATAATTGAACAGCTTCTTGTTCTTTTAATTATTTACAAAATACGAAAGCATCATCATTATCAATGTTTTCACATACAGTTTACGTGTACTAGTCTATAGGATCCTTCTTAGTTTCGACCCCGTCAAAATTTATGGAATATTTGGTCGATAAAATGTAGAATACTAGGAAAGAGTAGAGGACATCAGATAATAATAACAATTATTTCTTCCGGTTACAGATGCGATTTAGGGATTAGCAGCGATCACACACTTTATCAAGATTTAGTTAAAACTTCCCAATTTTTCTTCTGATTGATAATGGTTACCTTTGATGTTTTTGGTCAAAACCATAAGACATATAAGCACCCGACAACAATCTCTTGCGTGTATGCTCATGCACAAAAGCACAAATATGCATCTGCTTATACGTTCTATAGAAGAAAATTTCCCCAAATAAGACCACAAAGGGTGAGAAGAACTGTCATCGCGAGTGTAATAAAAAATCATCCCATACTTTGTTTTAGTAAATTCACCTCAAGCAAAACAACATAGCCACTAACATGCAAAGGGTTACTAAGTGTGAAAGAATATAAGAAAAATATTATTAAGGAGCGAAAAAAAAAATAAAAGAACAGAAATTAAGAAAACAAGATAACGAATGACATTGCATTTAAAGTTTTGAAAATCAAACTTGACTGGAAAGCAAGAAACCGGAAATTAATTTCAGAAGCGAGAAGTGCGAGAAAAGAAACTGTTAGCATAGAACTTGCGGTTACATCTAGCCATTTCAACTGTAAAACGATGAAATCTTGCTGCCAATATTTTACTGCGCTTAAGTTCATAACGTCTAGGTACTATAAAGGAGAGTTCATCAGGACAATTAGCATGAAGGTATTTATAGGCTCAGAGAACATACAGAGTTATTAAAAAAGAATGAACCGATTTCATAACGCATAGCTTCAGTTGTAAAGCATCATCATGGAATGAGTCAGTGACCATTTGAAAGAAGAGCTTTCTAAGTTATGAATGGCTGTCACAGGGGCGCTGTTGTCGCGTCGTATCTCCGGCAACGTTCAGTTATTTGTTTAACCCCGGAATGGCGAGTCCTCAGCCAAAGGCGTCCTGCGTTCTAGAGGTCGCGTAAACAAATACGGTTGTCACGGTGCAGCGTGCTTTTCGAAGATATTAAACCGCCCTCTCCTAAGAACAATGTACGGTGGTTTAAACAGTTTCAAGAGAGTGGGTGTTTGCGTAAAGGAAAAAGTCCAGCACGACCACAAATTTTGGAGGAAAAAGTGGCGAGAATCCGTGCTGCATTTGAGGGGAGTCCACAAAATCCACAAATCGAGCTAACCGTGAGCTTGCGATCTCTCAATCCACTATCTGGCGTGTGCTAAGAAGTCGGCTACGTTTGAAACCTTACAGGCTACGCCTTGTTCAAGCACTTACGAAGACCTTGCTATTTGTGTTTGGCCTGGGTGTGTGATTTTTTCCTGTGGGAATACATAAAAGATCGCGTTTATGTTCACCGCTACCCATTAACTTCGATGCCCTTAAACATCGAATAACAACAGCGATCAACTCAGTGGATCGTGATATGCTGATACACGATTAGGAGGAATTCTCTTATCGCATTGATGTTGCCTGTGCTGCAGGTAGTGGCCACATTGAACACTTGTAAGACAGGAAGTAAAAGTTTATTGTGAGTAGTGTCTTTTAATATTTTTTAATAACCTTATATATTATGATGGTGGGAATTCTAGGTCAGGACTAATAAAATTACAGGTTCTTATTTTATCAAGGATCTCTAAATATATAGCAGGTGCACCAGACCATATGTGGCGGCAATATTCAAATCAAAGATGAAATAAAGATATAAATAAGTAAAACAAATTTTGGCGAGAAAAATTATCTAATCCAACACAGAAGGAAGCTATGTAGTTATGGGTATTCCCTTCGATTATTTATCATTGTAAATCAGTGACATTATAAATAAGATTGTCTATTTAATAAAATGTCTATTTAATAAATTTATATATATATATATATATATATATATATATATATATATATTAAGATAATATATAATATAATATATTATAATATATATATAACATACATATGATATATATATGTATAATATATATATATATATATATATATATATATATATAATATATATAGTAATACTCTGCGTGCCAAATTATTATTGAGATAACTTTTTTCCAATATTTCAACCGTCCAATCAATTCACACAAAATTTTCACATAATGTTGGCAACACTGATCTGCGTAATCACTGAAATTTTCGTACTGATCTGCGCTATGTAAACAAACTGGCGTCATATTTGTGGGCTCTCGTTTAAGTCGTGACATGAGACGATGTGAAATAACCCTTGGATTGCCTTTATATGACCTTTTGCGTACTTGTGTAGGTTCGGCGGTGATTTTTTCACTGTTTGATGACACTTCCCTATCATTTTAAAAATTTCTAGTGTAGAGATACCTTTTGAGAGTTCTAAGGTAAAAGTTTTCTTTTCAGCATCACTTAAACTGCTTTTACGGCCCATCTTTTCACTAAATTGTCACTATCATCGTGCTAATAACAAATATTATTTGTTATCAGCACGATGATTGAAGCGTGCCAAAATATTAGAAAAGTATAAGAATTTAGTGAAAAGATGGGGCCGTAAAAGAAGAGAACTTGGAATGTTTATACTAAATCTTGATACTTTGCGCGCCACTAACTTTGCGCCAACTATTGTCTTTGATAAACTACCAAAATGTCGTGGGAATTAAAACAACTTCATTTCAGCCCATTAAAGCGTATTCGGGATTCTGAATTATTCTACCATGATTCATAGTATGTCCATTTTATCACAATCATACGATTGTATATATCATTTAAATCGTTATATATATATATATATATCAATATATCATTCATTATCTCGTATATATAATTCAAATCGATTCTGTGTTTCCTCTCGGAGATTCGAACACCGGTTGCATCAAGGGATAACAGTAATATTTGTTTCTGTATTTTCAAGAAATTCACGAATTCTTTCTGAAAAGTCCAACTGCTTTTAATATTGATGAACCGGTTACGCAGTCCTCGCGTAACTTGGCAACGAGCCAGCGATTCCCACTGACTCTTTGAGCATGAATGAAGAAAATCATGATATGAACCATGGTAGAATAAGCTTTAATAAGCTGGATGGAAAGTTATTTTAATTCCTACATTCATGATGTTAATTTGTCAGTAGTGAAATTGTATACAGTGTGACCATCATATTCACAATGATTACCTTTTTTTTTTCACAAAACATTGTTTCATCCAGGTTGGTTAGCTGTCACCCATACGTTCCAGATATGCCCTCCTACGATTTACCCAAAGCCAAAATCTTCCCTGAAACGCCGTGGATAAGTTGAAAGTGACAATTTGACAGCTATTTTGAAAATGGCCGTTACAGTTTAAATAATAGAAGAGACATCGAAATATTTTTCTGAGATCCTGATGGGAGTACTTTGAAAAGAATTAAGGCACATTATCCTAAGTTTGTTGTTAATATTAATGGCTGAATACTTTCCAGATAATCTTCTCTGTTACGTAGAGTGGCGCTGAGCAAGTTAATCGTTAATAAAAGTTGTTTGAATTTCTGTGATTATTTTTTTTTTCATATTATTTCACATATTATTCAGACTAGTGACTTAATCGTTGCTGTTTTGATTACAAAGTTTTGGTCTCACTTTTTCAGAATATATGTTTTATGCAGTTAACATTAGCTGCTGTGTCGTGTTTTCTTGAGAAGATAAAAGATAACAAAAAAACAAAAAACAAAAAAAAAAAATAAACATCGTAGCTTAGCAAGTTCTCGTAGTCAAGAGTTAAAATCTCGTGCTCCTGAGAGAAAATCCGAGTGAAGCTGTAAGTGCCCAAATTATTTTTATTAAAGAAATGAAGAGTACTGTTAAGAGAGATTTTAACCCTTAAACGACGGGAGAAGGTTGCACGAATGTGCAAGTCAAAAGGATAAATAATAAAAAAAATTACGAGAAAATTTAACTTTCAAGGGTTAACGTTTTATTCTGACATGTGATGGAAAGATTATATTAAATCAATTCTACATCTTCTACTAGGAAAGTTGCTTTACTCTCTCGTACTAGACAATTTCTCTTACGTCTACTAGTCATCTATCCTTTGAATATTGCTGCCACATATAGTCTAGTGATCCTGCTATATATTTAGAGATCCGTGATGAAATACAAAGAATAATCTGCAATTTAATTGTTCCTGACCTGGCATATCGGCTTCAGTCACTTTCACGCCGCCGTAATGTAGCTTTCCCGAGCTTTTTCTATAAATACCTTCGTGGGATTGCTTTCAGGAACTTTCCGCAATGGTACCTAGACTTTATGAATTTAAGCGTAGTACTTGATTGCTTGCAATGTGTCATGATTTTACAGCTGAAATGGCTATATGCAACGGTAATTTCAATGCTAAGAGTTTCTTTACTCACACTCCTCGCTTGTGGAAGTCTCTTCTAATATCTTATTTTCCAGATAAGTTTGATCGTCAACAATTTAAATGCAATGTCAATCGTTATCTTCTATCTTCTTAATTTCTGTTTTATTGTTCTCGCTTTTTGATAATGCTTTTCTTTTCTTATATTGTTTTACTCAATAGCCACCATCCTGTGTGTTAGTGGCTTTGTTGCCTTGCTTGGGGTGAAATTATTAATATGTATATATATATATATATATATATATATATATATATATATGAAATTATATATATATGAAATTATGAACATGACAGTTAAACCTTTCTACATTGTAAAAATAAAGAAAAACAGGTAATAAAAGTAATGTTAAGTTCTTAAATTTTATATTTTTAATAGTTTTGATGATATCCGCTGATCTCTTGACGATCACCTATTGGTAGCTGACCTCTCTTCAGAGAGAAAAAAAAATGGATGGTTACATTCAATGCCTCGAAAGCCAAACTGGTTACATTCTATCACCACCGATCATAACCCAAACTACCTCCAGTCACAATGAATTGATGTCCCCTCGAGGAGACACCATGCCTTGAGAGAATATTGGGCCTCAAACACACCGTCGACCTCGTGGAACTCATATATACGATCCATCACTAAAGATACAAGTAAAAATGATCGGATCGCTGTACCACTCCAGTAAGTACCTGACTTTTCATGCTATCCCCTACCTTTATATGAACCAGATCAGGCCCGAAATGGGCTGCTGTTACCATATTTGGGCGAGAGCTGCCCAGTCCTCACGTTCCAGTCTTGATAGAGTTCTAAAGCGTCTTTAGGGTGACGAATAGTTTTCCACCCTCCAACCTCTCACTCATAGGCGTGAAGTGGCGAATCTATCACTGCTCTGTCGCTACTTCCATGGAAAGTGCTCGGACGAACTACATTCTTTGGTTCCGCCAAGTCAAACTGTCATTGACTAGGACTCGCCATGCCACTTACATAATAGCAAACCACCCAGACAGCTTCCCTCCCGCGAATCATTGCCCTGTGAAACAGACTCACAAGAGGTTGTTTCCCCGATCATTACAATCTTAACTGTTGTCTTCCCCTCCTATTCATATAAACTACTCTATAACGTAAACCTCTAACCCCGGGCATTGTATAGGATGAGCCTTATTGTAAAAGAAATCCAGTGAATCGTTAATTCATTATGCACGTCGTTTAAAGTGTAACGCCTAAAATAGTTATGCTTAAAATAAGAATGGAATCGAAATATTTTGAATAGGCTTGTCTTCTTTAATAATGGATATTCTTTTCGTTTTTCGTCTACTTTAATGCTTGGTCAATGTACTGAACAATATTAAATCTTTCCTTTCATTACATTTTAAAGACTATTACTGAAAACTTTCTATCTTTTCTTTAATTGTTTTTTTTTTTTTTTTTTTTTTTTTTTTTTTTCAATTTTCTCTTCGTGACATCGTTTATATCCGATAATATATTCGCTCTCATTCTCTCTTTTATTTCCAAACTTATCGGCTGGATTCTCTCGAATACAAAAAGCTCTTTCTGAGTTTTTAGTTCTTTTATGTATTTTCTATCTTTTGATTTAGCGCCGCCGTCTGCTTCCCAGTCACGCCGTATACTTTTTCTTATTGTTAGGTTGGTGCAAAAAATAATGACGTAATAATGTCGTTTTTTGACGTTAAAAATACGTCAAAAAACGACATTATTACGTCATTATTTTTGCACCAACCTAATACCTATGTTGAAAACCATCATCCTCGGACTGTACGCCCAATCCTGTGTAAAGTAGCCTATAACCTGGAAATAAATTCACGAATAATGTCATAAAAGCGCCAAAACAAAAATGATTAGGAAGGGTAGGTTAATATTTGATATGCCCAGCTTAGCAACATTGAATTGTTAAATCTGTTATGGACTGAATCCCTCAGATTTTTCAAATGCAACGGGTAGAAAATCATTTAATAAAGAGCTGCCACATCTTGAACTCTTTGATAAAATCCATAGAAAAATCAGCAATATTATCGGTCTTGATCTGGCAGCTCGGCTTCAGTGACTTTCCCACTAAGCTCGATTCTCTGTGTTTTTTTTATAAATGCTTTCATGGTAATTGTTTAGATGAGCTCTTCGCTATGGTATTATTGTAAATACACATAGGGGTTAAGTTTTTAGAATTGTTATTTTATCCCCCCCCCCACAGACAACGAATTGTAAATATGGGGACTAGATAATATTTTCATAGAGACAAAGAGGTATTATGGTGGTTGTAGTAAGAAAGGTACGTCTGAATGTGTTGTTTTGGTGTGAGGAATATTGTTTTGTACGATTGGGTCAGTGCTTGCGGCTAGCTAAGTTATAGTTAAGACAGAAGAAGACCGTCCTTTCCCCAATCCCCTTTTCGGCCTTTTGCCACATTTCTGTAGATAACAGAATAAATATTGCTCTTCGCTATGGTACCGAAACTACTGAATTTAAGCGTAATACTAGAATGGCGTTGAGACCGCATCAATTTACAGTCGATCTGGCTAGATATAAACGTAATTTCTATTATAGCAGTTTATTTTCTGATATTTCTCGCTTGTGGAACTTCCTTCCGGATCCACGCTTTCCAGCCAACTTTAATCTGCAAATATTTAAATGCAATGTCAATCACTATCTACTATCCTCCTGATTACTTTTTTCACCTCCCGCTGATTATTAATGCTTCTGTTCCTAATTCTTCCATACGCAGCAATTTCTTGTGTGTTAGTGGCTTTATTGCCTTGCTTTGTGGAATCCGATTAAAATAAGTGAATCTGTGTCTTCTAGAATCATTTTATTTTTTGTTACTGTTCCTTCATAAATGTTTGGTCAATTTTTTTCAACGCAGATATTATTAGCAAAAGATCTACGATAGAATTCTCTTAAGTTGCGATTTTTGGGAACTGTACTGGCAAGGAATTTAGTTCTTATTGAGAGGCATTTTTGTTGAAAAACAAAAAATACTATGAATTAAATCTTCAAACTATTAATAGTCAAATAATAGCTAAATGTAAATTACTTGAAAAACAGTATTTAGTAATGCCTATATGACACTATGGAACTCGACTATTACTTAAAATACCCGCGAAGTAAAATGGACTATTAATGATTTTTTAGGGTGAAGTGTCTGATGATTTATGATCAACATTAAAGTCTAAAAATAAGAGCTTAACAGCGGCCACACACTGAACGAATCGAATTGGAGTAAATAAATAAAAGCTTTTGGGATCAAGTGTCACTTGGCCGAATATTAAGAGGCTCAGTTTGTAGGCTAATATAAGAAGTATCAAAGTTAGGATTGTGAGTTGCGAGCCGCGCGTCGTGATGCAGAGATAGACAAAGAGTTAGTAGGAGAGATTCGGGGATTTCGCTGGCCGATGGGGAGATCTGACCCTTTTCTTTGTCGTCAGAGATGAAAAGTAGCAGCGAAGTTGTCCCAAGTGTCGTCTATTTAACCGCGTCATGCAAATTTGTGAATAAATAGTCAAATATACTGAAAACAGGATTCACGTTCTCTCTCGTCGTAGCGATATTTTCACATTTCGTTCTTTTGTGAAGATGCGACTGGCTTTTCCCTAATTTTCGTTCACACTGACGCAAACTGGAATGGAAACACAACGTGGTATGATTTGTCCAGTCGGTTGTGTGTTTACAGGCTGGTTCATTATTTTGTATAGGCGTGTATCCTTTCGCCTTCCGTTTCACAAATAACTAAAGCGCCATATTTAGATTTCTATGACTTTCTTGTATTCTTTTCAGTATTACTTCTCTATATTCTACGTTAGATTCGGAGCATTTCGTCTCATATAAATTATTTCTATGTCAGTTTCTCTGTTTCTCTCTCTTTATTCTATGATATCGTCTGACTGCATTCACCAGTTGTCAGTTACAGATTTGAATTTGACCACATTTATTACGATTACATACATAAGCGTAATGCATGTAACAGATCAGTGTTAGCAAGCTAATCGCCTCGGCCATTGCCTTATTGATATACAAAGTATGCTTCATTTCTGTACTTTTATACCTGACAATATCAGTATTTATCTCAATGTTACATTAAATTTAAGTTTCGTATTTACAGTAGTAAATATGAACAAAACCTTCAACAAATATATTTATTTGTAATGCTTCAAACGGTATTAAAGTACATATTTCTTATTTGAAATAGACGCCCCATTTTTAGTGATTAAACAGTGTGTATTACATCTATATGCTTGCGCTTTCGAAAAATATTAGTAAAAAAATGTGTTCTCGACAGGAATCGAAAAAATCATACAATCTAAAATTATTTTCTGGTTTTATATAATTGGAAAACGCTGATAAGCCTTAAAAAATAAATTAATTAGTCAGTTAGTCATACCCACTGGCCAACGGTAATTGACGAGATCAAGAATTGAAATAAGAATTTAATGTTACGTGTCATATATTATGCTTAGTGTTGTCATTAGTCATAACAACGATGATATTACAAAACGAAAGATCTATGTTAAAATCTTGACATCAGTCTAATATACATATAGCGATGTAAGGTGAAAGTTGTGAGTACGCAACATAACTTCCTATCTTTTGTAGCTCATAGAAAACAAAATTCAGTAAGAGCTACAAAAGATAGAAAGTTGTATATAGTCATGATCGCTCACGTCCTGAAGAAACACGGCAAATAATAATAATAATAATAATAATAATAATAATAATAATAATGTTAATAATAATAATAATAATAATAATAATAATAATAATGTTAATAATAATAATAAGAAGAAGAAGAAGAAGTAGAAGGATAATAATAATAATAATAAAAATAATAATAATAATAAGAAGAAGAATAAGAAGTAGAAGGATAATGATAGTAATAATAATAAGAAGAATATGAAGTAGATGGATAATAATAATAATAATAGTAAGAAGAATAATAATAAGAAGAATAAGAAGTAGAAGGATAATAATAATAAGAAGAAAAAGTAGAATAAGAAGTAGAAGTATAATAATAATAATAATAATAATAATAATAATAATAATAATAATAATAATAATAATGAGAAGAAGAAATGACTTCAAGCTATCGTCTGAAATCGTTAACACTTTTGCGTTAAACATGGCTGGATGTAGGTGATGCGACATACCTATATATTAAATAGCTCATATTTACTGGGGTATATTCCTTTTTTTTTTTTTTTTTTTTACTAAAATTCACCCAATAAAATGTTCGAGAGACACTTAGGGTAGAGGGTTGTAGAAAGGGGCGTGTGACTTCGTAAGAAGTGAATATTATGAGCATTAAGTGGGCAGATCACGATTGACTCCTTACTTAAAGAGGTTAAGATTTTAGTCTTCATGGAAGCATCTATATGAGAGTTTGTTTCACAAAGTAGCAATTCTTAAAAAAATGGCTGTATGAGTGGGTGGAACTTCCTCTATACAATTGTAATAAGAATGAAATGAGGTCAACACCTGTAGAACAAAAGAATGGATCTCATCTGTACATTTGCCACAGGAATAGCGATTAGATTAAATCTGACATACTAGAAGATCAGCAACATTTCGAAATGGAAAGTGCCTTAATGAAAGCGTTTCCGTAAGACAAATTCTTAGACAAAATTTCTCATAGATTCTTCTCTCTGAAACCATTCATATGCTAGTAAAATATTCTTTAAAAAAAAGGGCAGAAATGAAATAAGAAGCTTGCGCTGGTGAAATACTCATTTTAACGACTTGGTTCTACTTATTTGAATCGAATAAAGTCTGGAACAAGGTCGGCTAGAGAGTTTCGTGAAAATTGAAACCTATTATCAGGGAGTGTTTTAGGAATGAGCAACTGTCGCTTTATCATAAGAGTAGACGTTGATTGGCAATAAAATTGGTCCAGTGCATATCAGCTGTTGCAGAAGACAGAGTAAACATGGCAGCACATTCCCACGCAGTTGCTAAAACGAAATACAGCAAGCGAAACTAAATAACCAACAATTATAGAAGAGAGAGTTGAAGGCTAGTGATCTGAGGTTCCCATCTTAAGTGTTAAGTTTGTAGACACTTATCACCAGAAATATTGTTCCCAGAAGGAGAGTAATTTATCATATGATAATTCTGTTTGTTCCTACGTTAATTAGTAAGTTAGTGCCTGCGTTAAACCTTGCCACAACCTCAGACAAATAATGGACCATACCATTTTGGTGGCGATAAAGGATGGGAGAAAAATATATCAAAGTTACTGTTTGGTTTTAGTGAGAAAAAGAGAGTACACATAATAAGAAGAAATGGACACCTCAGCGTAGTGTAATGGTTAGCAATTTTGTCTCGCTCGCAACCATTACGAGTGAGTTCGATCCTCACTGGGTGGCCTATATTTTCGGCCTTTTTGTCACATCTAAATTACGCATAGAAAATCACCATAATAAGAAGAAATAAAGGAAGGATAAAGGAGGCGATAACGCTGTCATGCATTTAACCTCTGCTTCGGTGAAATAGAATACCTTGTCAATTTTAAGTATTTTCATTTGTACCCTCTTACTTCTTTAAATACTGATTTACGTTCATTTTTAATGCAATATGTTGTTACACTAAAATATTTAACGATGTAATGGGGTATTTTCATTGGTATGCATAGTTTTTGAACTTGCAAAGAGTTTATTCCTTCATTAAATTAAGAATATGATTCATCAAAAAAATCAAGAAAATATAACTTTGATATTTTCACGGTTACTGCTAGAAGTAATAAATTAAACAAGAATAAAAAGAGAACGAAATCATTGAAAATGCTCAAAGAGATCGAAATCCAATCAATAATTGACGATTGAAACTGTTGTATAGGTTTAAGTCATTAGTAATTATATCTTTCACTTTTTCTTTCTTAAGTATTTTAGGCAATCTTTAACCTTCGTTCTCGCACCCCCCACCAAAAAAAAAAAAACACAAAAAAAACGGTGGGTCAAAAGGGCGGTTTTTCCCTTGACACCACTATTATTTAAACTACCTTCAATCCTCAGCAATGTTTATTGTTTTCAAAAGCGATGATTAGAATTTTAATAAAACCTAACATATGATGAAAATGAATTCATACATTTTCTTTGTTCTTGACAAATGAAAACAAAAATAAACAATATTTGTTTATTATATTGTTTATTTACATTATTTAATATAATGTTCATTGGAATGGTTGGTAAATCATCGACTAATTGCCAATTGATTCGAAATTTATAAAATGTTAAATAATAAAGATTTACTTAAAGCTGTTTCACATATTTTAATAACTTAGTAAGTAATTATAAATATATAAATAAAAACCGTTTTCATATTTATTTTTTACTAGCTTAAAAGACACCCTATGGGGTGGAATTTAAACTAACTCCTGTGGAGGGCTCTTGATTGGGTCTTCAGTTTGTTCAGGAGTTGGAGAATGCCTAAGTTTGTGCACATTCTCAGTATTGGAAGCTCTTCTGGCTGCCGGTTGATCTGGGTCTTTCTTTACCTCACTGCAGCCTTGGCTCTTTTGAATGCAATCTGGTCTTCTGTTGATGGAGATTTCTTTTCGCGAGGCACACAGCTGCCGTATGCGATAGGCAACAATAAACTACAGAAGAACTCAAAATTGATCGCTGCATTTAAGTATTATATTCATATTTAAGCTTACATTTAAAAATTCTGCCACAACTTAACTTATAGACAATTTGATGTACATAGGTCCTCACTTTCCGTACAATCATTTTTATTTCATAGGTGACTTTCGCTGATTTTACAGTTAATTTATTTGAATTATTCTCAAATTTATTTCCAATTTATAAAAATTGTTATCGTACAAAAAAATTCGTCGCAAAAAATCACGTAAAAACCGCGGAAAACAATTGCAGTAATGAAAAATTGGGAATCCAATATTTCGGGAATGCGCATTGAGATCCGACCCGGAATGTTTTTAATTTGCCCACGGAATCGGCCTGATTTCAAAATAGTATGATATGTTGGGCTACGGTCTCTAGGCGGTAAAGTTGAAAAAGTGTGACACAGTGACACACTGAAATTCGTATTTATTTATGTATATAAATTAGTAAATGATGAATATTGCATTGCATTAATTTTAATAAAATTGTATTAGTTTTTAAAATGTTGTAAATATAAAATTATTATTGTAAATCTAATCTTATCTAATAAATAGGGTTAAATATTTTTATTGTATTTTCTCAAAAATAAAAAAAGTATATGTAAATTCAAATGTTTAGGTTTTATTACAATTTTAATCATCGCTTTTTAAAACAATAAACATTGCCGAGGAGTGAAAATATTTAAAAAAAAAAATAGTGGTGTCAAGGAAACAAACTGTCTTTTTGATGCAGTTTTTTTGGGGAACGAAGGTGAAAGATTGCCATATTTTATACCTATTTTAATTTATTATACCTATCTATTTTAGTTGCATCCTGTTTATCTCTTGAGACATGGGCACAAAGTCACGCAAGAATTTGTGTTTACGATCGAAGTAAAATTATTTGAGACCTTAAAACTTGTTCTTGTAAAAAAAAGAAATTCTTTATTTTAGAACTAATAAAACAGCGAATAGAAATGGCCACAAACATGTCTTACGCTTCACTAGCCTTCTTAGTTATTTATAAAACGTTCATATCTATTTTGTTTGTTCTACTTTTTCTGTCCCAGTCTAATGCAAATCAAAAAACGAATTTTATAGATCTGAATTATATTTAGAAAAAAAAAAAAAAAAAAAAAATTGCACATGCAGCAAATCAATATGTATGCTACGAATGTCTAAAAACGATCAGGCCTACATTTGACATATTTGGTATCTATGCTGATGACACAACCATTCACTCCTGTCTCGATAGAAAGTCTGATCATTTTGATAAGGTCAAATTGGCGGCTGATGTTAAAAACAACATTTAGTCTGTTGTTAACCGAGGTAAAGACTGGCTTGTTAATTTTAACGCCTTCAAAACTAAACTGCTCTTTATTAATCCCTTTTTACCTTCCATCAGCATGGCTGAGGCTAAACTCCAGGAGAGTGACTCGTTGCGTCTTTTCGGTTTAACGTTGAAGTGGAAAGACCATATTGAATCTATTGCTAAGTTATCTGCTAAGAAAGCTGGTTCATTGTGTCGTGTTAGACAATTTTTTTCACTATAATCTATTTTACATATATAGAAGTCTAGCATTCGCCCATGTTTTGAATATTATTACCACATATAGTTCGATATCCTTGATAAAATCCAAAGAAGAATCAGCAATAATATTGGTCCTGATCTGACATCCCGGCTTCAGTCACTTTCTCATAACCGTAAGGTTGCCTCTCTGTATCTTTTATATAAATACTTCCATGAGAATTGTTCGGATGAGCTCTTTTTTATGGTACCTAGACTTTATGAATTTAAGCGCAGTACCATTCTAGCGATCATGAATTTACGCTTGAGTTTGTTAGATGTAACCGTTCTATGCTAACAGTTTCTTTTATCGCACTTCTCGCTTGTGGAACTCTCTTCCTGCTACTTGCTTTAAATGCAATGTCGATCGCAATCTACTTTCCTCATGATTACTATACTTTCGTTTTCTCTCCTCATTAATGTTTGTTTTCGAATTCTTCCACACCCAGTAACCCCTTGTGTCTTAGCGGCTTTACTTCCTTGCTTGTGGTGAACTCGATTAAAAAAAAAAAGATTAAATTTGTCTTTTCTCTCTCTTGGACACCCATGCCCTTGCATACGTGCATGTACGGATATATTCAAAAAGATTCTCACGTGACACCCTAATTGTCAAGGATAAAAACGAGAAGTGATTATGGATGCGATCAAAAATGCGAGAGATAGGTTCGCTGATAAATCCGACGGCAAAATGAAAGCAAACAAGAACACTAGAGACATGAAGACCGATGTCATTTATGATCTGTAGGGAACCGTGACAAATTAACCTAACAACTTCCTCTGAAACCTTATTTAATGGGAACCTGATTTTCTCCAGATACACCCACTCAAATCGATCACATTCACATAAATACAGTAGTAAATACTGTATGTTGGTCTGCAGTTGGAGATTCGTCTCCAATTGTGCTGGTCAAACTCTCTGCCTCTGGACGGAGAGGATCTCCAGACGAGGCTATGTCGAAGGGAAGAGTCTCGTCTCGGGACACACTTTCCCAATCCCGTTTGATATGAAGTCTACGGGGAATGTTCGGCCGAGACTACGGGCTCGGATACTCCACATTAAATTCGGCCTTGTGCCACATCTGACCGCTTGAGGCGGTTGGTAGATATCCCGCAGTTGGAGATTCATTGTAGAATTTACTTGATTCACTTCTAGCAGTTGACTACTTCTACGCGCAGCTGGCGAATCTTATATGTATTGTTTGTGTCCTAAGTATTATCGTTCATTACCAACATTCATGTGACTATTCTATTCAGTAACCTTCCCTAGGTTCCACACGCTTTGCACACGTCATCTGGAACTCTTGCCGTAACTGAATCTACAAGATGTATTGTCTTAATCGCAAATTATTTGAGGCATCTACTGGGGAAAAACAAATTGTTCCATCGAATGGTAATATAATTTTTCTTACACTAAAATACCCTACTGTTATGGGATCTTACCCATAATAATAATAATGGACTATTCCATACTTAATAAATATTGCTCCTCAGGAGTAGGCAACAAGTTGAGTCAGTAGTTCGAGTCAGTAGTTCAAGTCGAGTCAAGAGTCGAGTCAGAGGCAGTCTGAAACAGAGTCGCGTTCAGACAATTACTGCAAGACATTGGAATAGTGATACTAGTCGAGACTACATTGTTCTCTCTACTAAACCTGATTGTTCGTACTAACATTTTCTACTTCTCTGTATATATTCCTGTTTGTAATATATCTGTGTTATTCCATACCTGTGTTCGAGTTCTTCTTTATTGGTTCTATCTTGGACTATCACCGTGGTACAAGGAACCGGACCATAACACCTACTTTTATCAATATTCATGAAACACTGATTACAGTCACGTTTGTTTAAGAATAAAGAAAAGAAGTGTGGCATTTGTTTAAATACCACGCCTTTTTGGGTCGTAGGTGATTATGACTCTCCGCAGATTCCTTTTCTTTATCATCTGTGAATTGCAATGCCTTCTGAGAAAAGATAGCAGTGGTGTTTTTGTTTTCTTCTCCACGGTTTGAAATTCAGAGCCCTTCTTCTCTTAGACTGGTTGCCTGTCAACCCATAGATGTAAGAGAGAAAGAGAAGAGACGGATTTCTTTCTTCCCCGAGAGCATTTGTGTGAAAGTGAACGGAACAAATTTAGTCTAAATCTATTGAACTTTCCTTGCCGAAATCCCTTTCATCATGCACTCATAAACGTTGGCCTTTCTTCCATGTTAAACGCTTTCTTATAAAGATTTCCTGCTTTGGTCCCAAAAATTTATAATTGCTATCCGAATCACGATACGAACCTAAGTTATCAAAATATAAGTTGATACTCATTAACAGCGGATACGTGATGTTGACATTATACGAAAAAAAAAAACTGTTAATTTCCCTTTCTTTTAAAGCAGTTCCTACGGCTATTTTTGCGATAGAGTGGGGCGGTAAACTAGTGATCAAAGCGCTTTGTTTGGTCTAGTTTGTCGCTGTTGTTGATTAAATTAGCGATTTAAAAAAAAATATTTTAAAAGTATTATTTGTTATATTTTTGTAATATTAGGTTGGTGCAAAAATAATGTCGTTTTCTCACATATGTTACTATGTGAGAAAACGACATTATTTTTGCACCAACCTAATAATTTAATAAAGTTGGACGCTGAATGTTATTCGTTCCATGTTGAAATTTACAAGCATATAAAAGTTCGACCAAAAAAAAAAGAGCTGAATTAAAAAATAACATTCTCCACATTGTCTTGCATACAGCTGGGAACTGCTTGTAAATCGAAATTCCTACTGAAATTCCTATTTGCACGTCAGAACGAATACAACCTCCGCTACGCTTTGTCAGCTTTCGTATACGGCGTCAAAAGGAGCCCAATGTCCCATAGGTAATGAGAGAAACGAACATTGTTTACCAATGTTATAAAAGGTGTGACTGGCAATTATACCTGGTCTACTAGAATATCAGTTGTTTGCTATTTGAACGTAGTCAGCGAGACATTACGTAACAAAATGGCGGAATGTTGTTTCCGGTGAGCGATACAGGTATATGATTTATTTGTATCATCCTCATGGCCTTATGAAAGAAAAATTAATGTTATATAGATGGAAAATAAATGTGCTTCAAATGGAATTGACTCAAGGATAGAGACTAAATAATTTTAACCTCTTTATCATTTATTTTATTTACGTTTTGTAATTGTTTTTCCAGTCTTGCTGCGCATTTTAATTCTATTTCATTCTATCTCTTATTGTTTGCGCTTTTATAAATAAGCAACAATAGTCATTTCTTTTCATAGTTATATGAGAGCATAAGGTGACTAAAGATGAAAATATTAGTAAAATCAATATTTGTTATTTGTTATTAAAATATTAATTATCTAAAACATGCTTTTCAGAATTATCTTAATTGTGTATACACCTGTGTTTTTATAATTCTTTGTTGTAGCCGACCGCACAGGTGTGTGAAAAAGATAAAAAAACAAAAACGGGAGGCATATAGACTTAATGAGTTCCAACATGTGTACATTTAATTAAATAAGGGTAAAGATGTATATGTGTGTATGTGTGCGTGTGTGTGTATGCGCGTAAAAATTAAGTTTCTACCAGTGTTTATGTTCGTCACAGTATTTGTTAACTAAAAAAAAAATGGTGAAAAAAAGAGAACCACAATAACCAGATGAGCCGATTGATGTATATACACCTGTATCTGCCTCACTATTCGTCGCCTAGCGTAGAGGCTATTTACGTACATTCTCACCATAGTAAGTTTGACACAAGGTCACAACTAAGGTGGATCCCCACAGACGTACATGCGGGTGATGCCAGAAATTAGTTTCTTCTGCACTTCCCATTTTCGAACGATTCCGACATCGCGACACTTCTTATTTAAACGCAATGGGAAAGTTGCAATCTAGCTAGGCAAGTACCTTGGAACTGAACATTGGTTGATTTTCGTTCCGATTGCAATAATATTTACTAACTGTATGTTTGACATTAAGGCCACAAGTATAAAGTACCCAATGAGGATCAAACTCGCTACTCTGTAGTAATGGTCACTCAGACAAGCTCGTTAACCATTATGAGTTTGCATCACTAGGGACTTTAGAGTTCTATCTAGGAGAATACAGGGTATTTCCAAAACATTGATGTAATTTGATTTGTAAATATCTGAGTAACTATATAGTCGAGGGAAATTAAACTAAACAAGCTTATTGTTGAGCAAAATAAGATTTATAAAAAATTGAATGAGAAAGGTATGTGTATTTCATAAACGATTTCACTTCTTTTGTATATCGACAAAGATTTGCTTGTGCTTTTGCTGTTCATCTGTCTTCAAGGCCTGAAAGAACTGCGGTTGTTATTCGCAAGCGTTTCCTTGAGTTACGCCAATCGGTCGTTGTAAGAATCTAGGTTTACAGACATGCTCTTTTTATGGATTTCCTGGGACTTCGCAAAAATGCTTCCTGAACCCGCTCAACCATGTCTTCCGATAATGGTGGGTCGTCCAGATTCTTTTGCCCTGCAGAGACTTCAAAGACATCCTCTCTAATCGCTTTGTGCCATGTCCAAATCGGCATTGCAGCTGGTGCATTTTTAGCGAATTCTCTCACAAATGCACGGCGCACAGTTCGACTGTGTTCGAGCAACAATGACACAGAAAACACCTTTTCATTTTGATGTAATTCCGTTTCTATAACTGAAAAAACAAAAGTAAAAACATTATGCTGGCATTTTGAGTTGTTTCTAAGCAAGATGTTAAAATTTGAGATCATTTGAACAATAATTTGTCTAGTTATTGTATTACAAAATTATATTGTTTCAGAAACACCCTGTACTTTGTTTATCTATCTATCTATCTATCTATCTATCTATCTATCTATCTATCTATCTATCTATCCTATGTATTTGAAACAGTATTAGAAAAGAGGCAAGTAAGGGCAGATGGAAGATGAAGAAACGATAAGGAGAATCGAAAACAAGGAAAGCGGAAAAAAGGTGTGTATATGATGGCGGCATCATAACAATATGCATAAAATGAAAACAGAACGACGTCAGCATTTCAAAAGGTGAGGATAAAAAAGTGTTGGATCCGTTCTTTCACTTTGAAGAAATGCTTAATAAAAAAAAGGCAATTTTTTTCAAAGCGTGTGTCGTTGATAAATTTGTCTTTTGTCTCGATAACCACTTTTGTTGCGAAGAGATTGAAATAACCTGAAACTTTGTGAATTCCTATTTGAGTCAGTATGCATGGTACTGTGATTAAGACCTTTAGTTCATTTTTCTAGTGTTCGTACAAGTGTTTACGTTTCTGGACACAAAGTGTGTAAAAACTGTCCAAAAGAAAACGCCAAAACAAAGTAGCATTGACTATGAACACGGCCACAGTATACTGACCGTGTCTGGAAAATTAAACATTCCTTTAGAGACATAAATAAAAAACACAGATTCAAACATATATATATAATTGTTGTGATATCCTCCCTCTAAAGAGTCTATGTTGGTCTCTTTCGCCTACTATAAGATTAGTAGGAGAGAAGGCCTAAGGGAACAGTCGAATAGACTGAACGCTGGGTCAAACGACACACACTCACTAGTCGTGTAATACTCTTCTGTTGTACTTACTGTTTAGTATAGGATATATCTGTAACACTTGTTTTGTTAATTCTTTAACCATTTACTTGGTCACAACAATAATAAAGATATTTTTTTAAATTTTAAATCTAACCAAACACAAAATGGCTTTTACTACAACCATGCTCTCCCGTAGACTTAACTGTTGTCTTTCTGATCTTAGTTCTATTAAACAACATTTCTTAGTGTTATGTGACCTTACCCATAATAGCATAATGACTATTCCATACGTAATAAATACTGCGCCTCAAGAGTAAGCAGGGAGTTCAGTCCGAATTCGGGCGACCGGCTGACCGGCTGATCGGTTGAACTCTCTACCTTCGGGCGGGGAGGAACCCGAACGAGGCTATGATGAAGGGCGGAGTCTCTTTCGGGGAGGTAGACCAACCCTGAACCCGTTTATACGGGTTCAAAGGGCATATTTTTGTCCGAGACCACGGGCTCGGAAATCCCATGTTAAACCGGCCCTGTGCCACGTGATTCCCTCGTGGGGGGGTGACAAAATACTGTTCAGTCTGAAGTCTGGAGTGAAGTCCGTCAGGAGTCTGTCAGTCAGTCAGAGCGAGTCAGTCAGTCGAGTCAGAGGCAGTCCGAAACAGAGTCGCGTTCAGACAATTACTACTAAACCTGATTGTTCGTACTAACACTTTCTACTTCTATGTATATATTCCTGTTTGTAATATATCTGTGTTATTCCATACCTGTGTTCGAGTTCTTCTTTATTGGTTCTACCTTGGACTATCACCGTGGTACAAGGAACCGGACCATAACACTTAGTAAAACATAGCCATGTAGATAATA
>OZ010580.1:80649069-80661569 GCA_963932145.1 Acanthosepion lycidas | reverse complement strand
TATACACACACCTGCATATACACACACATATAAACACACGTATATATATGTATATACACACACATAATATATACACATACACACATATATACACGCATACATACACATACTTATATATACACACACTTATACACACACACACACATATATCGTTTATTTTTATCGTAGGGTTGACTCTGTGTGTGTGTGTGTGTGTGTGTGTGTGTGTGTGTGTGTATGTGTGTCTGTGTATAGACCCCCCCCCACATTACCTCGGTATTCCATCGGCGATAACTAAGTCCCTTAACACCTTCTTTCCATGAACAACTGCCCTGCGAAACGGTCTCCCAAGAGTATGTTCCCTCGATTACAACAACCTTAACCTCGAGTGGACTCCGGAGCTTGATTGATAGACGGCAATATAGGCAGAGAAGTGGGTAGGTAAGTCAGAGTGACATGGAAAAAGATGTTTATTTGTACATTTTAGAAGTCAGAAAGCGAACAATCTGTCAGTCAACGCTCACGTGCTGTGTGTTTATAAACAAACGCCCTCACGGAGAAAAAAAAAAAATAAATAAATAAATAAATAAAAGAGATTACATACGCGCAAACGTCTACAAAATTGATCGATGAATGGATAGAAATTGTTTCGCCTTGAAGGGGTCGAAGAAAAAGAAACGAAACTTTATCCCTTTTTGTACTTTTAAGTTGATTAAAATAAAATATTCCAAAATATATTTTACCTGTGTGTGTGTCTGTTGAAACAAAGAAAGTGAGAAAAAATAAATTTATATAGGTAAATATAGCAACTAAAATGGACCGTGACAGTAAGTGAATTGCAAAATATTTGTTTTAGGCAAACGGATTGACAGATAAGTTAGCATGAGAAAAGGGAAACGCGCGCTTAAAAAAATATAAAAGACTTTCTGTGACGGCTACAGCCATTGATACCAACTTATCAATCTCCTACTTTGCTGGTAGTAGGACGACTACTACACGGGCAATTTCGCGATGCAGACCCTTCATCTTCATTGAAACAATTTATCTTGCATTTCTTTTTTTCTTTTTTTTTCTTGGTAACCCAAGAAATACCTTCTTTCTCCCACCTTCTCTATCTATTCAACTGTTACTGTTCCCCTCTGATTCTTTTTCAGAAGAATCGTTTTCTCTGTAATTTTTAATTATTTTTCCTATTCCTTCTTTTTTGTTCTTTTTCCATCTTTTCATCTTTTTACTATTTTACTTTCTTCTTTTCTACTACTTTTAAAACTTCTTTCTTGTGTTTTTTTTTCTATCTTTTAATTTACTTAAACTTTTTTTTTATATTCTTCCTGTCTTCCCGCGAACATTATTATTATTCGTATGTAAATTACTTTGCTACCTGTATTTTAGATCGTCGTTATAGCACCCACTCATTACAGCGCTGCCATCAGCAAAGCATTTCCTTCTTTTTTATTTATGGTGTTTAGATTTTTATTGGTTTATTTTTATCTCTTTGATTGAATGTCACTCTTTTTCTCTTACTTTCTCTTTACACGTACATATAGCAATTCAGTTAATTTCCTTCCTTTGAAAAAAAAAACAAACAAAAAAATAAAGTAATTTTAATCACAGCATCTCCGCCCGTTTTCTTTAACAGCTTCTTTTAAGCTATCTATACACTTTCTTTCTTTCTTTCTTTCTTTCTTTCTTTCTTTCTTTTTAATTGCTTACTATCACTACTGCTACCACCAGTATTATCACCAACACCTTCAGCATCAACATCGGCCTTTCCTGCGACGCTTTCTGTATCGCTTCGTCCGTCGCGGTTTTTTCTTTTTTTCTTTTTTTTTTCTCTCTTTTTTTTTTTTTTTTCTTTTTACACTACTTTGCCTTATTTTTGTCGTCGTTGTTGTTGTTATTGGCTGGAATCATGGCTGCTCCTAAACAAACGGAACACTATTCTCTCCTGGCGACCACGGTGTGCACTGTTGTGTCATATCTCTTACAGATCGTGGCCATCTGTACGGATTACTGGTTCATTTTACTCATTCCGCGGGGATATTACCGTAACAGCACTGGACTTTATATGATCAAAGCCACTCTTGGCCTATGGAGGGTGTGCCGGGTTGAGGTGAGCAATGTGTCCGCCGTCAACCCACCCATCAAAAGTAAGGCAGTTTCATTTTAATTTTATTTATTAACTTTCATTCTTTTATTTGTTCTTTGCATTCTCCTTTTAATATTCAGTCTACGGCAATATATACAAATTAAAGGTAATATGAGTGTGTGTGTATATATATATATATATATATATATATATATAAACCCCCATCAATACTGGAAAAAGCGATAACAGAGCTACTGGACTTGACAAACCTGTTCACATAAAAAAGTGTTTTAAAAGGTATATTTTATAAATTTCAACCGAAAACAGTACTGAATGCTCGAATAATGAATGCCAAATGTTTCCTTATAGAGAAACGGCTGATATTTTCATTACTATACATACATACATACATACATATATATATATATATATATATATATATATATATATATATATATATATATATATATATATATGTAAGTATGTATATATATTATATATATATGTGTGTATGTATACATATGTATGTGTTTATGTATATAAATATGTATATATATATGTATGTATTGTACATATATATGTATATACATATGCATGTGTATGCGTGTATATATATGTGTGTATATATATATGTATATATATGTGTATATATATATGAGTGTGTATATATCTGTGTATATATGTATCTATATATGTGTATACATATATGTATATATATGTATGCATATATATATGTGTGTATATATGTATATATATATATGTATATATATATATATGTGTGTGTGTGTGTGTGTGTGTCCTTGTGCATGTATGAATAAATGATGTTTATTGTTTACTTATGTGTTATTTAGATTTTACTTTTCAGCATTTCCATTTTAAAAATTAATTCACACACGAACAGATGTCAACGGATTTCTAAAAATATCACAAATATGTTTTTACTTATTTTTTTTTATAATGCGGCTACAATTTTCTTTGATTTTTACTCAGTGAGTTATATGAAGACATATCCATACACATATATTCACATGCCACGTGCGCACAAGATTTAAAGAAAAAAAAATCTTGGAAAATAAAGGACTTATGATTTATTTGTAGTCTGTCGATTAAATAAATCCCCATTAATTATAATATAAGAAATATTAAATTTATCTATATATACCTCTGTACATATTTCAGTGATCATATGGAATTTAAAAAAAAAGAAATCGCTTTTAAAGATATTTTCTTTACAGCTGATGAGAATATTTTTAAAAATTCTTTTTCGAACTTTGCGATCCTTATATATCTGAGACAATCATTCTGTTCCGAATTCTTCAGATTGTGACACATTCTCAAGGTAATTTTGAATATGACAATGAAGATCGCCTTCTATGACAAGTAATCCAATATTCTGGCTGTGAATTCAGGCCGTCATTTCAGAATGTAATTGTCTTTTTAGCAGAATTACTTTCAGGACGTTCACAAAGAATTCAATACTTAACATCCAATACTCAGAGGCGTGTGAACAAACAATATAGATAAGCATAAATATACATCTGTATAAAGTATAAAACACAAACTCACTCACGCCTATATGTGCATGTAGGCATTGATAAATGTAACTACATAAACATATATATACAACAAATACGTTATCTATCTATCTATCTATCTATCTATCTATCTATCTATCTTCTATCTATCTATCTACCTATCTATCTATCTATCTATCTATCTATCTATCTATCTATCTTATTCTGTTCATATCTATCTATCTATCTATCTATCTATCTATCTATCTATCTATCTTATTCTGTTCATATCTATCTATCTATCTATCTATCTATCTATCTATCTATCTATCTATCTTATTCTGTTCATATCTATCTATCTATCTATCTATCTATCTATCTATCTATCTATCTTATTCTGTTCATATCTATCTATCTATCTATCTATCTATCTATCTATCTATCTACCTTATTCTGTTCATATCTATCTATCATTTTATCTATCTATCTATCTATCTATCTATCTATCTTATTCTGTTCATATCTATCTATCTATCTCTTATTCTGTTCATATCTATCTATCTATCTATCTATCTATCTATCTATTATTATATCACTATCTATCTATCTATCTCTTATTCTGTTCATATCTATCTATCTATCTATCTATCTATCTATCTATTATTATATCACTATCTATCTATCTATCTATCTATCTATCTATATATCTATCTATCTATTATTATATCACTATCTCTCTCTCTCTCTATCTATCTATCTATTATTATATCACTATCTCTCTATCTATCTATCTATCTATCTATCTATCTATTATTATATCACTATCTATCTATCTATCTATCTATCTTATTCTGTTCATGTCTATCTATCTATCTTATTCTGTTCATATCTATCTATCTATCTATCTATTATTATATCACTATCTCTCTCTCTCTCTCTATCTATCTATCTATTATTATATCACTATCTCTCTCTCTATCTATCTATCTATCTATTATTATATCACTATCTCTCTATCTATCTATCTATCTATCTATTATTATATCACTATCTATCTATGTATCTATCTATCTATCTATCTATCTATCTATCTATCTTATTCTGTTCATATCTATCTATCTATCTATCTATCTATCTCTTCAGATCTATACATACTTATCATTAAAAGTTATTTATTTTCAACATAATATCCTTTCTTGTTAATGCACTTAATTCGATGATAAATATTAATAATATAGAACAAACGAAATATACTGAAAATTTAATGTAAAAAAAAAATCAGCTAATAACTAAAAATGCAGGCAAGGGATTAATTGATTCATGTTTACAATGTCTTAATCATTTTATACATCGTAAACTGACTGCTCGAAATTTGAATTTTTTCGAAATGTTTTGATTCTTCATTTGATAATAATCGTTTAACAATCCTCTGACACATTCTTGAGAAACTTTCTCCTGTCGTAGTCCAGATCGAACCCGCCTTCATTTCTATACATACTTTTTACTGCCGGCAAAATTTAGGAGCCGTTGGTCATTTTCACTTTATATATATATATATATATATATATATATATATATATATATATATATATATATATATATATATATATATATATATATATATATATATATATATATATATATATATATATATATATATATATATATATATATATATATATATATATATTAGATCTTAAACAGGCTTTAGATATTAAACAGTACCAAAAATATGAATAAATATTCGTATACCTTGTTTGCGTCCAGAGAAAAGCTTGGGTTTTATTTCGTATGTTCATTTATCAAAAGAGGTGACAACTGGCCTAAGAAATCGATTCTATACGAACTCCATTCCTTGTAATAGCAAAATTGTTGACAGTATTGTATATATACGTGATTTATCTATCTAACTGTTCATAGCACTTAGCGTAAGAACCTCAATAAAATCAGGATTCTGAATGATTTTATGACGCACAGCCCCCGATTTTACTACACTAGTAGCTGTGAAATTGTAAAACGTTAAGAAATATTTAAAGCATATACATACATAAATACACCGGTGTACATATGATTCGAAGAAAATCAAAAATAATAACGGGACTTTTGGTGTTAGCACTCAGCAGGTAAAAACGAGGATTTCAACGCAGTTTTTCAAGGTAGTTAATACTTTTGCATTTGAAGAACTGTGCTGCGCCAATGTTACAACCTATTTTCTCCAATTATTTCTGAGTTGGACTGAGTAATGCATAAAACAATACCAATAATAAACAAAGAAAAAATTTAGTAAGCTTTGAACAGTAGAATTGTCTACGCTCTTATTTTAAGAAACAATTCCAATTCATTCATATATACGTGTGTGGAGGCGTGTGTGTGTGTGTGTGCGGAGAGAAAGAGAGAGGGAAGAAAGATATAGATATTGCTACAGGAATCGTTTTTAATAACGAACTCAAAAGAGAATTATTTTCGGAATTGTGATTGTGGAATAGTTGAATCCTTAAGTTGGGACAGTTGAGTTGCTATATTAGTAATTCTTCGAACGCTGTCGCATTCATAACTCGATGTGATAGAATAACTTTTAAGAAAATAAAAATATATCTATCTATTTCAGTCTCCTTTATTCTTCTACCATATTCTTTCGTTCCCCCTACCCTCTCCGTTTACATGTTTTACAGTCTTTCCCTCGCTCTACTTTCTTTCTTTCTTTCTTTCTTTCTTTCTTTCTTTCTTTCTTTCTTTCTTTCTTGCTGCCTTCTTCCTTGCTTTCTTTCACGCTACCTTCCTTTTTTCTTTCCCGTTGCCTTTTTTCTTGCTTGCTTTCTTTCTATCAAAAAAAGACAAAGAACATCTTTATACTTATATTTGTGTTGTTCATGTTTGTGGGCATTTTAATGCTAGTAAGCATCATTCTTTCCTTCGCCCTATGCAGTGATGTTGGCCCTAAACCCATTCATAAAGAAAGCCTCTGTATTAATCGTTGTCCGTGTAGCGGTTGTTGCATTATTTTCATAGGTAAATACTCAAAACGTGGTCTTTCACGGTCGTTAACTTATAAAATCGGATACGTGCAGATGAAAAGTAAATTTAAACTGGAAAAAGAACAAAAAAAAAATGGCTTGTAATTCCCCATTCATTCATAAATCTGAGAAGTGGTTGGAATAGACTTACTTCCCATTGGAATTTATTCATTTTGTTCTCGCAAAAGTACAAAATGATACCGTATGTTGGCTGTAAATAGACTCACTCGATACGGTGGAAGGCTGAGTGATGTATTAGGTTGGTGCAAAAATAATAACATAATAATAATGTCGTTTTTTGACATATTTTTTAACGTCAAAAAACGACATTATTATTATTATTATTATTATCAAAAAATGACATTATTACGTCATTATTTTTGCACCAACCTAATATAAAGCTTTTAATTTACACAGTGAATATTTATTTTTCAAAATAATATCCTTTTCGGTTCATACACTTAATTCAGAGGTGAATAATGGGCACACACACATACAGACACACACACACACATATATATATATATATATATATATATATATATATACAGTAGCGTCCAAAACTAAGGGACAAAATATTAAAACCTAATATTTGTTAGAAATAACAACTGTGAAAAGCTGAAATTTTGACAACTGGTAGTCGTTATCATCCATAATAACATACTAAAATTTGAATCATTTGCAAAGGATAGAAAAAGAATTATAACAATTATTTATTTATTTTCAAATTTGGAACGTCCAAAAGTAAGGGACAAAATTGAGAAAAACAATGTAAACAGCAAAAAAACAATAAAAATACATGTACAATCAATATTTAGTAAATGAACCCTTGCTCTCAATAACAGCTGCACATCTTCGACTACAAGAACGAATCAGTTCTTGACAATCCTCGATACTAATTTTAGACCATTCTTCTTGAAGCTTCACCCACAAATCCTCCGTGTTAGTGGGATTTCTTTCCATAACTTTCACTCCTAAGGTCTTCCAAAGATTTTCTATTGGATTTAAGTCAGGACTTTGCGGTGGCCAATCCATAATTTCCAAATCTTGCTCGCTAAGGTAACTCATTACCACCTTTGCCTTGTGACATGGGACATTATCTTGCATAAAGGTAGCCCTATCGAAACCTGAATTCTGTATGATTGGCACAACATGATCTTGAACAATATTTTTTATAGATCTGCGCGTTTACACGAGTTTGTAACCGGACAAGAGGCGTTGTACCTTGGCTAGAAAACATTCCAAATACCATGACGCTTCCGCCCCCAAACTTGACAGTTTTCTTAGTACACTTTGCACTTAATCTTTCACCAATACGTCTCTTTACATTGTTTTTTCCATCATTTCCAAATAAATTAAACTTGCTTTCATCACTGAAAAATACTTTTGCCCAATTTTCATATGTCCAAATTACGTACCTGTTTGAAAACTCTAATCTCTTCTTATTCTTCGAACTAACAAGTGGTTTCTTCCCTGGGGTTCGATTAAACAGCCCTATTTCTTGCAGTCGTCTACAAACAGTCTGTCTTGATACATTAACACATGAGGTACTATTCATAACCCTTTTAATTTCTGTGCAAAACTTAAAACGGTCCTTTAATGACATACGCTGCATTATTCGATCTTCTCTTGCCGAAGCTTTGCGGGGTCTGCCGGTTTTAAAAGCACTAACTATTTTGCCAGTATCATTGTAGGATTTAACAACCCTGCCTACAACACTCTTGGAACGTTTCACTTTCTCTGAAATCTCTCTAATGGTGTGCTTTTCCTTGTGTAGCTTCCCAATAGCTTGTCTCACATAGTAATAAAGTTTTTGGCGTTTCGCCATGGTGCCGGCTGATGCAACGTTTACAAATGACTTAGTAAGACTTATTTTTTAGAGGAAATCAAAAAATTTGAATATAGCATACTGTTTACATTGTTTTTCTCAATTTTGTCCCTTACTTTTGGACGTTCCAAATTTGAAAATAAATAAATAATTGTTATAATTCTTTTTCTATCCTTTGCAAATGATTCAAATTTTAGTATGTTATTATGGATGATAACGACTACCAGTTGTCAAAATTTCAGCTTTTCACAGTTGTTATTTCTAACAAATATTAGGTTTTAATATTTTGTCCCTTAGTTTTGGACGCTACTGTATATATATATATATATATAAATATATATATATATATATAGTGTAACCCGGATATAAGAGAGTTGTCGGGACTGGAGAAAAGTCTCTTATATCAGGGTTTCTCTTATATCCGGGTTTGGTCTATTTTGATTAGGTAAGTATGGGCTCTAATTTGGGACCAGATAAAATCTCTCTTATAACCGGGTTTCTCTTATATCGGGGTTACACTGTATATATAAATATATATATATATATATATATATATATATATATATATATAAAATAATAAATAAATACAGACACACACACATACACACGCATATATATATATATATATATATATATATATATAATTTAAACTCACACACATATGTATATGTGTGTGTGAGTATAAATTATTTTCAAATAGAGTGTATTTGTAAAGAAAAAAAATGAATAAAAAGAGACAAAAGGAAAAACTACTCAACCCACACGTTTCATCATTTGCCTTGATAAAGCCCTTCAGACGAGGAAACGCGTCGGCTAAGAATAGTTTTTTTCCGCTGTTCTCTTTATATATATATATATATATATATATATATATATATATATATATATATATATATATGTTAAAAACACTTTAAAATGGTATTTTTATATTTTTTTTAAAGTAAAATATAAAATTTCATTAAATACAGTGTATTTGCTTTTATTTTGAAAAAACTCTTAACTGTCAAAAAGAAAAAAAATCATACAATAGCATCAGATTTTGCTTTACAAATTCTTGGCATTCTTTCCATCAGTTTTTGAAGAAAATAAATGGCAGACTTTTTCAAACATGCTTGAAACCCTGAAAAAGCTCAATTTCAGTGTTTTGTATTCTTTTCGAATTCTCCTTTCCAATTCATAGTCTACTAATTTAATGGGAAATTGGTCAGGTGATTGAGGCAGTCAAGGTGCAATTTCCAAAATTGTTTTCTCTTTTTTTCACTCAAGGTAATTTTGACATAATTTAGAAGAATCTTTTGTAGCTTTGCCTCATTGAAATTTGATTTTTTCCCCCAATATGCATAAACCAGACGGTATAACATGTCTTTGCAAAATCGAATGATATTATTTTTTCACGATTCCCTTGACCGGAATCAAATCTTCAGCCGTCTCCCCGACAAAAAAAACAAAACAAACAAACAAAAAAAATAACAACACACACCCTCCCACCCCCCACCCCCGAAAAAAAAAAAAAACACTACAATAGACCCACTACCACGCTTAACTGTTGGAACCACACATTCATCATTCAGTCTTTGTCCTTACTTCTCACATACACTCTCTTCTTAATACCAAAAATTTGGACTCGTATTTTCACAATATATTTTGCTACTCCTTCAATGTCCAGTTGTTATTACAATCTTTTCTGCTAATTCACCTTCAGTAACGGATTCTTTGATGGCTATGCACTCACTGAGACACGAAGTCGATTTTTCACAGTTGAGAGCGACACTGGTTGTTGTCGAGATAAATTAAGTTCAGCTATCAACTCTGGAGCAGTTTTCTTTCGATTTCTTTCGCTCTCTCTTCAGCAGCAGTTTTCACTTTTAATGCTCCAGCTCACCTTCTGTCAACTTTTGCGACAGTTTCTAACTACCTTTGTAACGAATATTGAACGCCTTGAACTCCATGTCTAGAATTTTTCATCAACAATTTGTCCTTGAGAGTAGACTTCTTTGAATAAAATATGAATTTTTGTCCTCACCATTGCTTAGCAGCTTTGATTTTGCTATTTTGTGCAAATTACTTCAAAATTAAAAAAAAAATAGATTTAAAAGAATTATGAAAATACTGCTGCAATCATTTCTTTCTTCAAACAGAGACAGCTACATACGTTTTATTTACAACATTAGTCAGTGCTGAGGTAACAAGTAAAACCTGTATTAACATTTAACTTAGTTTAAAATTTTCGTAATCACAAAATCATCTAAGGGGTTAATGGTGAAAACAAAATATAATGTTTCGCATACAAAATATTCATAATTTAGCAACATTTTGAAATTTTCGGTAGTAAGGGGAGACTAGAGAAAGACTGAAAAATAAAGGCAAATACGCGGTAGTTACAGAAAATGTATCTTTTACCTAAAAACATATAACATATCTCATTTTAAAGTATTTTTAAAAAAAGGCAGAGTAGCCCCTAACATTTTGCCTGTAGCACACACACACACACACACACACACACACACACACATATATATATATATATATATATATATAAACAAGTTTTGTTAAAGTCAACCAACACGTTCTGTCTATGCCATTAAATAAAAATAAATGTCGTCTTATTTGTTGCTATTAATGCTCTTGCTACTGAATTGCTTTAATTACAACAAAGATTGCTTTGCTTAAAGGCGTTATCTTGCAGAATACGCTGGTCAACCGCTTTTTGGGGATGAAGCACAATATTTGTTTTGTATATATATATATATATATATACATACAGGGTGGATCAAAAATGTCCATATAAGCATCTTCGTATTATGGCGTACGATAGGATCTCGGTTTTTCTCGATCCATACTTCCTCACACCAAACAAGGAGAAAAGTCTATATAAACGTATGTCCGCAAATATTTCGCTTTTGAGTTATTAAGTTTAAAGAAAGTTTACGGTAGATGGCGCTGCGTTGCCATGTAGACTAGTTTACATTTGTCATTCGTGTACATTTGTGGCTAGTCTGTCTTCAACGTTTAACGTGCGTAGTAGTGAGTTAACCGAGTAGCGTTCTGTTTAACAATATCAGGATATTCATATCATGTACAAGCAGATATGATTTTTTACATACGGACGCGCGAATAGTAATGGGCTGCATAACTGTATCACATTGCGTTTCTAGACTGAAGGCAGCCGAGTCATCCGAACCTTGTTGCTGTTTATCATCGCGTTGTTGAGACAGAATCCGTGGCACCACAACATATGACGACTGAGATCCGTTCGTACGCCTGACCATGCAGAGCACATTCTACTGCCTATCAGCACATGTCAAGTAGCCCTGGCATGTCGTACATCTCATAGTACCGCATGGAAGGTACTTCAAGCACAGTTCATGTATCCTATTTGCAATGTGTGCGGGGTCTTTCGCCCTCTCATCACTCACCACGGGAGAACTTTTGCCGATGTTTTATTGCCCAAAATGCAGATCCGTTGTTTGTCTCTTCAGTATTGTTTACAGATGACACAACGTTTGGAAGAGATGGAATAACAAATTTACACAACCAACATTTGTGGGTGGACCGGAATCCCCATGGGGCAATACAGACTAGGCACCAGCATCAGTTTATGATTAATATGTAGGCTGGAATTGTAGGTGACTGTTTGGTAGATCAATATGTTGTCCCAGCACATCTAACAGGAGGTGTCTTCAGAATCTTTATTTCGAACACACTTTCAGGCCTGCTAGAGGATGTACACCTGTTAATACGAAGACGCATGAGGTCCATTTCCTGATGGGTCTCTAGCTCATTTTAATCACATAGTTTGCGATACGATGACTGATATCTGCCATAACAGATTGAGAGGTAAGGGGTGGGCCCGGTACCATGGTCTGAACGTTCCTCCGACCTCAATCCTTTGGATTTTTATCTGTGGAGCCACCTAAAAAAATTGCTTTATGCAGCAGATATTAATAATGCAGATACGTTTCATCAACGTGGCATGGGGGCCTGCGTAACTTTTCGACACTGTGTGAGAGAGTAATTGAAATGGTCCGACGGGTGTATGCGTGTGTAGATACAAGCGGGGGACATTTTTGAACATT
>OZ010580.1:80574069-80639069 GCA_963932145.1 Acanthosepion lycidas | reverse complement strand
ATCTTCATTCTATCCCCCATCCTATCACTCACTTTATTAATTATAATAATTAGATAATTACGAAAACACACTATTACTAGTGTCGGCAGGCACGCCTTCCCTGCCTACCACATAAATACTATGCAGTCACTTGGGATATCAATTATTTGCGATGCCACAACTGGTGAATTCTGCATAGAGGGACCGGGGATCTATTTTATGACCAAAATAGGTAATTTCTATTCAACTAAACGAAAGGGTCATAATACATACAACCTTGATCAGTTAGAGTGACAAATTAGATCTAAAAAATGTCTTATAATAAAATGAACAATTTCTGTTAATACCGTTAAGTCATATCAAGAATTATAGGCACAAGCATTTAGGAACGAAACATCCAACTGCATGTTTCGTTCCGAAATGTGTGTGCCTATAAACTCTTGGTATGACTTAACGGTATTCATACAAATTGTTAATTTGATCCTCTTGGAATTTTATGGTGGTTTTCACGGAGTTCTTCCCGAAGCTAAATATGTGCCTGATTTTGTGGAATTTCTAGACTGAAATATTGGTGAAGTTGATTGATTTGATTTTTTTTTCGTCTTATCAACACTTTGTGGGTTATTTAAAGCCGAACATTGGGAAAGAAAGGGACGCATGGTATATGTTCAGAGCCACGAAAAAAAAAATTGATTTCGCATATGTCTAAGAACTTTTCGCGACTTCAAACAGGTTAGAATCTTGGATCCATCGTGACAAAGCGAGTTGAAAATGGGTTCTTGAATTTGCACAAAGAACTACAGGATTCTTGATTTGAAGTGGACGAATGGAAACGTTTTAGAAAAAGTAAATGACAAATATAAAATATTCCGATACCTTGATTTATTACTACGTCGGATTTTGTGAAGACTTCGGGTAGGAAATAAGTTTAAAATATTGATAGAAAGTTAGTTTGGTTTGAAAAAAAAAATCGGTTTTATTATAAGACATTTTTTAACTACAAGCAGACATTTTGTTTACGATATGTATGCAATTCTTAAAGTCTTTCTTTAGGGATTTGTTGCATTTTATTTTTATATGTATAAAAATAATTATGTAAGAATAATAATTTTTAGTAGGGGGTTAATGGCAAAAATACGCTTTAAGAAAACTTTATTCAACTGAGAATACAAGGTTCGCGTATAGTGTCCTTTTATAGTCCCAGTAAACAGAAATAGCTCTCTCAAAGAGGAGAGTATTCATAACAGAGAGTACACCTAATTTTAATGTATATGTATAAAAAGGTTGCAATGACATTTTTTGTTTTGTTTATCTTGAATTCACCGTACTATTTGAAATAGTGAGTGATCTGATCTTTGAAAAAGAAAATATGATTGTGCATGAATAACTTTACAAGTTTTCCATGAGCATGAGGATATATTGCTAATGCTTGAGAGAAAACAAATCTTTTTAATAGTTTCAGGCACATGTTCAGATCGATCTTTCTGTGTTTTTTTTTCTTGTACCATTCATAAGTTCAATCCATAACTATTGTGATGTTTTTATGTCGTTTTTGATAAATTTATTGTCGTTTCTTTTATTCGAGTGTTACTTAATGTCGTGCTTTAAAGATTTGCCCACAAATCCTCTGCGTCCGACTTCTATGGCTTAGAACCAGGTGTGTCAGTGTTGGTCTTTGCAATTTTCACTTAATTCTAGATATTTGCCAAGTTTCATCTTCTGGCATAAAAATAATTATGTAAGAGTATTAAGTTCCACAAAAAATGCATGCATTTTTTTTCCAAATGAAAGCATAAAAGTGTTACATCCTCCCCAGCAATGTTTAAAAAATAATTCACAAAAATCAAGGAATTATCTAATTAAAAAAAAACAACAAAAAAACAAAAAAAACAAAAACGTAAGCGACATTTATTCATTAATGAATGACTTGTTTACTGAATAGGTTATTTCATTATAAAACTTTGTAGAAATATTTTTTGGAGTCAGGTGCCCTCATTTCGATGCATCCTGGATACTTTTAAAGGTAGGGAGTGATGACATTTTTTATAGTCGTATGAAACCTGTGAAGATATTATTTTAGTGAATAGATATAGCATCATCAAATCAGAACACCTGTAATTTGTTTTAAGCCATGCAAAAATAATTTGATAAAACTAAAAGAAATGAGTTGGTGCTTGCATAATTTAATAAAACAGACTTGACAATTAAGTTTTTTTCTTAAATTATTTGTAATTTTTCAGTGTTATTTTAAAAATCTTCCGATTACTGATGACAGGTCTTTTTATTAAATAAAGGCATATGAAGAATCGAAAATGGTAAAGTTTGATGCCATTTTCGCATCAAATATATTTAAAAGAATTTTATTTCCATAACTATTAGATTATTTTTGTACCGAAGTACCTTCATTGACACCTCTATTGGAAGAGTAATGTGATATTAATTTAATATCAATTTCCTATCTCATATTCTAAATCAGTTTTGTGGATCCATAGGTCCCCGGGTGTATTTTTTCGCGTGTATTTTCCTACTTATTAAATACTGATTATTTAATCTTGTAAAAATCTGACGGGTAGCATTTTCAGTTTTTTTTTTCTCAAAAAGTGATGTTTGAAGGTGTCTAAAATTTCTATGAAAATGACGTCTGAAAGAAATCAGTTAACAATATCAATTCAAAAACTTTATCAATTTTCTCCAGTTTTTGTTAGTAGTAATTTCATTGTTTTGAAAATTTTTAATTCCAAATTAGTCCCCATTAAATGTTTTGATATCAAATAGGTAATAAAATATTAAAATAAAATATTAAAAGAGTAATTTCATTAGATTCCAATTTCTTTTTGTTAAACACCTAATGTAGAATCAAAAAAATATTAATTCGAAGTGTCATAAAAGGCTACAGAATAAAAACATTCTTAAACTATTAGTTATATACGTTAAAGACAATATATCTTAAATATAAATACCAATTTCTGCTGGTATTCTATATCTAAATTTAATAGAGATGACAATATAAATCTAATGTTTGTGACGTATGACCTTGATGACACCACGCAGGCTACCGTACATAAACATTTACTTGTTCTAGACAAAAAGTAAGCTTTACTTTTACATAATTCAGTTAATTAATTCCTAAATTTACGTTTAAACACCTAAGACAAATATTGGTATTTTAAGAGTTTTAATATATTTTTACATTTTTCCTCTATAATTGTACTTCAACGATTGATGGGTGAATGTGCGAGTGTTTTAAAAATGGCTAAAAACTTTATTTACATATATGAGTTTATTTTCCTTTTCACACGGATTAGAGTTAGACTATTATCTTTCAAATGAAAAGAATTTAACTTGAAAGATATTTTAATTATCTAAAATGTGTTTTTCAGTCTTGTTTTTTTTTCTTTGTTTAAGAAGTTTGTTGTTGTACCTAAATAATATTCTGGAAATTTCAGTTGTTTTCTCAGATCCATTTGCCAGTTGAGTGCCGTGTTTAGCATATTTGATTGCCTTTTTACTGAAATTTTCCATTTCCATCCAGCTTTTACAAATAGTAGCAGCTTTTTTTCTCCGGTTGATATTCGATTATCTTGGATGGCAATGTCCCCTACAGTGAAATTTATTTGCAAAAGGCAGATTTACTATGAAGATGTCATATTAATAAGTAGTTTTGTAATTTGCCTCTGATTGGCGATTGAACTGTTAAAGTTATGCATTTGTGTAAATGTTTACACTTTTAATATTTTATCAGCTGTCAATATAACTCATAACACCACCCTAGAGCGCTTAGCCTTGGAGCGGGTAGAATGGAGATCAATGTGTTTTAGTTGACTCAGCAGTTTTCAGTCTGCTAGTCTGAATCGTCTTCAAGAAGCGAGAGCAAGATCTAAAAGGTCAGCCAATCTAACAGTGATCTCATCCCACGATCCTCACTCATATGCAGCCGCCTTTGTAAATCATTTAAGATTATCGCACAAGATTTCATAACTGAATCAATTGGTTAAGTTGTCAGATCCTCATAAGTTGAAACCGACAGGAGAGTCCATTATATAATATATATATATATACCAACACACACGTGTGTGATCATTTTCTAAAGTATGAGTGCTCTTTTAATAAAGCTTAAAATACTTGAAAAATAAAGTCTGCTTTATTTATCCATTTACAGTGCTTTCAGAATTAGCGATTTTTCAAAAGGTGTAGGTGTTTTAACTTTCCTATATATATATATATATATATATATATGTAGAGAGAGAAAGAGAGAGAGAGAGAGAGAGAGAGAGAGGGAGGGAGGGAGGGGGAGAGGGAGGTACGCTGGAGTAATGGATAGCGGCTTGTATTGACGAATCGGAGAGCCAAGTTCGAATTCCAATCGAATCCAGTTGCATTCAGTTACATGTTAATACCCTTGGGAAAGGCGTGAACCCTCTTCTTCTGCCTCTAGCTATGGGTAAATAGCAGGACAGACTGGGTCCTATAGCCTTGGATGGACAACTCTGAACCTTCGGAGGGTCGTTTGAGGACCTTGTGGCACGTAGTGCACCAGATCTCTGTATTCGGCCTTTCAAAAAGTGTGGATAGTCCTGCACGAAACCTTCACTACTATAATCAAATCTCATGTGCTGTTGTCGGGCTGTCGGTTTCCTAGGAACTGATCTGCTTGACCCTCATACGTAGAATTCGACGGGAGAGTCGAATAGAATAATATATATAATACAGAAAAAGTTTACATAATCAATAAGGTCTTGAAGGCAAATGTAATTTCTGAAAATAAATAGAATTTTAAAATGAATTTTCCTGAAGCGTGGATGTATTTTTCGCGAGACTCACATTAGACAAGATAAATTTAAGTTTAGCATTGCTTAATCTCTTGATATCGGACATTATAATTACAAAGACTGCTTCCAGAGTTATCCTATTCGACCGTCTCTTTTTTGAAAAGGCGATTGATTGATTGGTTAGTTTTTACGGCTTATAAACCTTTTGCAGGTTATTTAAAGCCAGAAAATAGTTTTAGATTTTAAGAATTTTTTGGATAGTGGTTTAGTGATACTTACTAATTAACCTCTAGTTGGGGGAGAATACGTGGATTCATACATTTCCCAAGAGTACTTTCGTGTAAGTTATATATAACTTACCCAACAGGAATTGGAACTCGGCACTCCGATTAACAATTCCGAGCCATTATCCATTACAGCACTGACACATCCAACTTTACGGCACCTGATATTTCGAAGCGGTCAGCCATGTAAGTACTGACCAGGCTCGACTTGGTCGTCAACGGGAACTGGTGTTTCAAGCCACTTGCAAAAGATAACCTTTGTGTATATATATATATATATATATATATATATATATATATATATATATATATATATATCTTTTTTTTTTTTCAACAGCCGACAAGAAAGGCACAGATTGGAGTTATTTTCAAAATAAAATCACGATTTGAGTAATTAAACAGGGATTTGGGCTTACTCAGAGAATATAATTTTCACAGTGAGCCCTCTAACCAACAACAGCATTCCCCGGAAGAGAAAGTTTATTCCTGGTCGCGTTGAAGAAGCACGGGCATGTTCCCAAAATTCTGACTTTAAAATCTTTCTCTTCGTGCATCAATTTAGTCAAAATAATAAATATCATCAATCTTATTGTCAATATCTTTATCATTTTGTGGGCTTTTTATTCTTCAATTTTTATTAATCGGCCTATTAAATACACACACACATATATATATGAAAGAGACATTGGCAGAGATTGTGAATATTATTAGATTCACTAATCGCAGTAGTCATAAGCGTAATCTTTTTTCAGAATAACATGGATTTCCTGGGATTTTCTTATGAGTAATTTTGTGGCTGTGTTTTAATCTCACATTCTTGTACTTTCTATTTCCAGTTATTTATATCTGAAGAGTTTATCAGTCTTTCGTTGAAATGTTTTTATCAGATGATAAATTCGATAAGACACCATTAATGTTCTTTGAAGATTTTGACCTCACTATCTGCTCTATTAGCATAGCCATTTGGAGCAGCATGCTCATATTAGCTCTTATACCGACAACGTTTCGGTAATTGTACTCGATAATCTTGTTGAAATTTTGAACCGACACTTTATTCAATATACGGGGGTTGATTGTTGTCATTTGGCTTTCTATGCTTAGTTAGTATTCACAAGTTTCCTTCAGTTGTCTGTTCGCTTTTTCCACTGAATCAGATTATGTTCCTACCCGACATAGGGATTGAACTCATGATATGTTTTAACCGAAGTTTGATCCACTAAGCAACATGTCCCTTGGACGATGTAGTATTAAAATTAGGGAGCTTTAAATTTGATGCATGTAGTCAGGTGGTAGAACTTATGTGTCTTGATTCTGTTGATTGAATTTCTTTTGAGTTTTCTTTGCGTGATCAGATGCTTCCAGATGCTATAGTTATCCTAGGCCTACTGAGGTGTTTTTCAGTGCCTAACATATCCGATAATTCTTTCAATTTCCTCTCCTTTCAGTACTGTTTTTGTCTATTTCATTCCACAAAGGTTGATCATCATTTTCCTTTCATATACAGTAGTATATATATATAATAGTTATGTATTTCCACAGAAAACTGTCCTTTGAGGTTCATTTCTTCCTTATTCCTGATTTAGTAGGCGACTAGTTTCTATCTTGCCGCAACCACATGCGATGCACACTGTTCGTGGTCATGTTTTCTTATGAGAGATGTCGCAGGGTTGAACTTATTTAGAATACCGTCCTAATGCTCACTATTTACATTATTCTGACTATTGTCCTCATCTTTGTTGACATATTTATCACAACGTTTTCTTCAGGTGATGGGAATGTCGAACTGAACCCTTTATTTTGATCGCTGGGGTAGACTGTTCTAATTCCACGTGCCATGTCTAATGGATGTCAGTTATAAGTTATCTTCTGTTCATTCACCTCTCCAAGTTCTCCACTGCCTTAACCAGGTATTGAACTCACAACTCTTTGTGTCCTCTCACTGGATCTAACCAACGCCTTTATTCACTGTGACATGTGTCCTTAAGGACATCTGTATATGAATTTCTGGGACATTATAAACTTAATGTCTAATGTCGCATACTCAGCAAATCCTTTGAATCTTTTTAGATCGTCTTATGTATGTTAGAGACCGTGGGTGTAATCATAAAAAAACAGTATGCCCGTTTAAATAGTACAGCATATAATAAAAATGACACATCTAAATATTCCGTTAAAAAGGCCTATTAGCTAATATAGTGCAGTCGGTGTATCTGAATTACCAGTGTAAATTAACATCTAGAACTGGTAGAGGGTTTTACTCCTGCTAGTTTTATACATGAGGTAAGTTATAATGTTGACATAACATCCAATGAATGTATTGCCTTACCCAAATATATTTAGTGTTGGGGTAGACAGATTAGGTTAATAGACAGATATTAGACGTTCAATAATCTCGTTAGCGTGAGTTCCAAAATGACGCATTGGATCTACTCTTTTCTTTAAAAACGATTCCTCTTAAGATATTGACTGTGCGGAAATTGGTATCAGCGAGTCGATTTCAAATTCTTTCCTCGTCTACTGTTTCACTCTCGCATTAATGCTCTGGGAAAATGCGCGAATCAATATCTTCTGTCCGCCAGCTATGGGTTAAATAACAGGGTAGACTGGGTTCTCTAGTCTAAGAGGACCATTCTGAATTCCAAACAGCCGAAAAGGCTATGGGATACCACGGCTATTCAAAGATAAGAGACTCAATAGTTAGATGGAATCACTTGCATGCTCAAGGAACATAACATTTACGAAAAAGATAAAAGTAGGCATTTATCTTGAGCTGCTAGGATTAACCTAGAAATAATGTTCTTGGAAAATGCATGAGCCCATCTCTTCTCCCCACCAGCTATGTGTTAAATGACAGTAGACTAAGGTTTCTAATCTTGGGTGGCAGCCAATTCTAAGAGGAGGACAATTCTGAATTCCAAACCACCGAGAAGACGATGTGATACCACTTTTCTAAGAAATCATGACTATTCACAGATAAGGGAATCAATATTTAGATATAATCGCTTACGTACTTAAAGAAGATAACGTTTACATAAAAGGAAAAAAGAAGCATTTATCTTGAGCTGCTAGTATTAACGCTTCTGTTTCTGATTTTAGGCCAGATGTTTACATCTATTGAAGTTATTATATACTAATAGCCAGTGTAAATTAGCTGAAAAAATAGTATAAAACAGTTTCGTAATCATGTCATTTTATTTGGCTTCGATTAATTGTTCGTAATATACATTTCTATTCATAATCAATCACTTAAAAAATAAAGCAGTCCGTGAAACATACTCGTCCGAATTCTGTTACATTTTTATTTTATTGCATTTATTGAAACTTTTAAAATAACTGAGTTTCCTTTACATATAATTATTAAATGACTTTGAAGCAACGTGTTGAAAAAACATGACATAAAAATGTATTTATGCAGAGAGGGGGGAGAGAAGAGGGGTAGGGAGCGAAGGAATAAAAGGGAGAGAAAGGAATAAGCATATTTTTTTCACCTGACAATGTGTATATATGCATGTCTGTGTACAGTGTGAGAATATGAGCACGTGTGGCGTAAAAAACGGGTAGCAGATGCAGTAGGTGCAGTCAAGTAACAGGTGTTTCTCAGGAAAAAAACAACCCTGAATTGTATTGGTTTATTTGATCGCTTGGTCGTACGGTGTATTAATTTTTCATTCATACATAAAAAGACAGTTATTTAGTATATATATATATATATATATATATATATATATATATATATATATATATATATATATATATATGTGTGTGTGTGTGTGTGTGTGTGTGTGTGTAGGCAGAGTTCGCAGACACTCCAAAGTGAAAATACAGAGCAAATATAAAATATATAAAGAAAAAAGCAGCACTGATATATATTTTACTGTTACCCATAGCTAAAAGTATATATAATGAGTGTTTATATATATATATATATATATATATATATATATATATATATTTATTTATTTATATATAAGACACTCATTATATATATATATATATATATATGTATATATAATGAGTGTCTTATAAATATATATATATATATATATATATATATATATATAAGACACTCATTATATATGTATATATATGTATATATATATATATATATATATATATATATATATATATATGTATATATATATATATATATATAACGAGTGTCTTATTGCCTCTTTCTCCGCCTGATGATTGTGACTAACATTACACAACTATACGAATCCCTATGATATATATCCCTATATATTTGATCTCTCTCTCTATCTCTCTCTCTATCTCTCTCTCTCTCTCTCTCTATATATATATATATATATATATATATATATATATATATATATATATTGTATTTGGGTAGAAATCCCTCTTTTATACATGTATCGTTAATGACGACTAACAAGGTACTGGGATTAAGCTTTTTAATTTTTCTCGTGTACGTAATCAGTTAATATTTTTTATTTAAATCGTTGTTGGTAATGGCTAAAAGAATAGCCGAAAGCGCTCGGATATGCAGAACTCTTGAACAGTTTTGACACACTTTGTGAACAGAAAAGCAAACACTTGTAAGTACATAGGAAAAATTAAATAAAAAAACTTAATCACAATACTTTGTCAGCAGACTTTAACGAAACAAACATATACATATATATATTTGCGTGTGTGTTTGCGAGGGGCGCTGAAAAGCTTTTAGTTCGTCCAAGAACGTATTCCCTATAATTCTAATATCCCTCATTGGTACCTTGACTTTATAAATTGAAGCATCATTGTCAACTAGTTCTTCCTGTCGGAGAGATACAGCAGTATGTTCTATTCTAATAGTTTTTTCTCGCCTGTGAAATTCTTTTTGCGGTCTCTTGCTTCCTTATCGCCTACGATCTTCAAAAATTTAAATGCAAAGCCAATCACCATCTTCTGTCTTACAGGTCTTTTATTGTCTTTTCTTCTCACTAAATTCTTCTCATTCTCTTTAGCATCCATTAACCCTTAGCGTCAGTGGCATTATCGTCTGACTTGTAGTGAAATGATTAAAAAAGAAAAAAATAGTTAATCTGGTAAGATTTTGGAATATTCATCGGCCCGAGAGGTTTTCAGCCCTTCCACGTATTCTGATCGAATTTGGTTCGTTCATTTCAAGCAGATGCACTTGGACAAAGGCATGAATCCATCATTTTTACACATATGGGTAAAAATAATAGATCAGATTTTGCTGTTTGGGTTCAAATAGCAACCAGTCTAGGTCTTTTTCATGTTGAATTTTATATGTTCTAATGTTAATTATGTTTTATGAATATGTCCTGATGATGGTCTAAAATAGACCGAAACGTCCGACGTTGACTTTATATTAACATTAATACAGCATAATTACATATTAAAATTTTTGTTTGTTTTTTCTGTATATTTTTCTTCATATATATATATATATATATATATATATATATGTGTGTGTGTGTGTGTGTCTTGTAATTGAACGATTACTTTTCGAATGAATAAATCATATTTTATTACCTTTATAACATTTTGCTTTTAAACAAAATGTTCACGATTTTCTTTCTAAACTTTATAACATATAATGAAAGTGTTTAATTTTCCCGTAATAACCATAGCTATTGTTAATATAATCTGTCATAAACCTTTTTGTGGAGACATCCTGGGGAAGAAGATAATAGGAAAATAACAGCTTGAAGATAATAACATAATAAAAATTGACAGCCGATTTTTTTAAGGATTGGAATATGACTTTGAACTCTGAATTCCGAAGATTAAGTAACTAATACATTCATAAATGAACTGAGACATTTCACGGTAAAAGCTTGTAGAAAGAAAGAAATAACTACCACACCCGAACATATAGATAGGTTATTCTTGAAGACGTGTATGCCGACATACTTCAAGATACCTCAAAATAGAAAAAGGATGAAACTCATTACTAACGATTTATAAGATCAGTTATTTAAAGTCCATACATCCATTTTTTTTTTACTTTTCTAAACAAAATGTAAAAATAAAGATCACTTTTAATTATGCCTAAAAACTCGGGTAATTTTTTTATAACATTTTTTACTATTTTTTTTTTAAACGGACTAAAATTCTTCTGTGATTTTGAGGAGGTGGGGATATCCTGACGATTAACAGTACTAGAACTGCAATACGGAAACCCTGTTTAGATATCGGTTGAAATAGTTCCTGTTTATTTCATACTATTGTCCTTGGGAAAAGCATGAATACATACCTCCTTCCAGCTTCCGGGTAAATCACAGGAAACAAAGTGTTGAAGCCGTGGTCTCTCACAAGCTATTGGATAAACAGGAAGCTAGACTGGACAACTCTACAAAGAGCAACTGTGATTCCAGACCAAAAGTGAAGCCTCTAAAGCAGGCTTGTTTCAATTGTACCACCGATATTAGGCTACGGATTGCTGGCAAACGCTCAGTTCGCTTTTAAGCGACCCCTAGCACTATTTCCCTCCTCAGTAATATTTTTTCAACTCACACAGGAAGATATCACTTGTGGACTGTAACACTATTCGACTATATATATTGTTATAGTGGAACACACCTATTCTATAGTTAATAGACTCTCCCACCTATAATAAGTAGGAGTAGTAGTAGGAGTCGGCAGAGAGCTGGTCAGTCAGTCGACTGGCTGATCGGTTGAACTCTCTTCCCTCGGGCGGGGAGGAACCCGATAGAGGCTACGCCGAAGGGCGGACTCTCTTTCGGGAAGGTAAACCGACCCTGGACCCGTTTATACGGGTTCAATGGGCATATTTTTGGAGATCCCACTGGCTCGGAGATCCCACGTTAAAAAGGCCTTGTGCCACATGGCGCCCTCGTGGGTGGGTGACTAAATATCGAGCTGGTCAGTCAGTCGATGTCGGATCACCGTTAGTCGGATATTAAAGTATCAGCCACCACAACTATTAGGTTGATGCAAAAATAATGACGTAATAATGTCGTTTTTTGACGTATTTTTTAACGTCAAAAAACGACATTATTACGCCATTATTTTTGGACCAACTTAATAGATTACTGCGTCATTACCTATTATATCAAGTTCCTAACGTTTTGTACGTCGAACCTATTTTAGGACCGACTTAGTACAAATACAAGCCTCCACTGTGAAACCACTACACACACACACACACATATATATATATATATATATATATATATGGTGTTAATACATATTTCGAGTACTTTACGATGATATTCTGAATGAGTTTTACATAGAACATGTTATATATATATATATATATATATATATATATATATATATATATATATATATATATATATATTCTCTGTAAGACACATTCAGAATATCATCCTAAAGTACTGGAAATATGTATTACACCCTACAGCCTTCGTGAATACTCGTATTTTGAATTTTTTTAAGTAGTGTGTATTACGTCTGCCGGCCTGCGAGGCGAAAAAAAAAAATTAATTACACAGGTCTATATACGATACCAGTGGATGTACGCCATGTTCATGTTCCTTATTTCTTATATAATAAATCACATTGCATTACTTTTAGTTTTACTCTTTTATACACACACACAGAGCCACAGACGCACACACACACACATATAAATATAATTGTATTTAATGATTAAGTATACTTTATACAAGGGGAACTAATTTACATATAGGGAGCAAAGTTTTTATCTTTTTGACAAAAGAAAAGAAATTGCTACTAGTATTGAACTTTGAATGTATTTATGCTTATTCCAATTTTGTTTGCGAAATTAAAAACATGTTTTGTTTAATCCCGTAAACGATTTTATTTGTTTTGCCATCTTAAGTTACAATGTGTGTTTGCCAGGATATTTCTCGGGTTTCTAAGTTAAAAATTAACACCTTACGAATCATCTACTGCTAGTTAGCATTAAGTCCGGCATCAGAACATAGGATCTTGATTCAACTAGGTTTATTACTGGTTATACATTTGAGAACAGGAGTAGAGATTAATACCTTATTTCCTGTTTAGGACTGGGTTTCCGGTTTCTTCTAAAGTTTTTTTTTTTCTCTTACACTGCCAGTAACCCTTTACGTCTTAGTAGCATTAACGCCTTGTTTGGGGGGAACTGATTTAAAAAAAGAAAAAAAAAGAAAAGAGGTGACAAACCTCTTAACAAATCACACCAAAACTTTGTTCAGCTTTGTGGGTTCTCCGTGAGCTCAGTTCGCAGTGAAATGTAAAACCTGAAGTCTTTTTTGTAATGAAACCTACCTCTCTGGGATATGTGTCGTCTGTCAGTGGCAAACCTGCAAAAGACGTAGAATCTCTGCCTGAATATTAATCCATGTAGTTAAGCCATGATGAAAATTAGCCCAGTCTTTCACAGGTGCTCTCAATGTTAACTGAATTGGCAAATTGGTCAAGTGAAAAGATTTTCTAACGACAAAGTTATGAAATGATCTTTGTCCTATTTCGAATTAAACTTTCAAATGACAAAAGAAACGGCTAGATTGCGCCAGTTAGGCATATATTAGGCTTTGTGATACCAGAGAAAATGACATTTTCAAGGGTATTAGTGCAAAAATGAGCGCTGCAGAAATTTGAAATTTGATCGCTGATTCCACAATCAGCGTTGATAACTGTTAAGCTACCTGAATATCCATCGCAACAGTACTATGGCGTTCCTAATTCAAAGTGTGGGAAAACAAAAAAAAAAAAAAAAAAAAAGAAAAAAAAAGTACATTTGAGAATTATCCGATACAAGTTGACAAGAGTTGGAGAGATAACTTTTTTCCGATTTCGGAGTGTTCATTGCTAATTTATGGTGTACCTTGATTATAACAAGTAGAAAAATATGCGGATTTTACCAAAAAACAAAGCAAATTTGGAATATGGAATTAACAGTTGTATCCAGTATTACTGGAGAGCTTGGAACCGATCCAAAGATTTTGGCATAAAATCGGGAAGAATTGGAATTTTGAGAAAGACCTGAAAACGGGTAACAACAGCATTACTAATATCGGAAAGAATATTAATATTAGATTGGTGCAAAAATAATGACGTAATAATGTCGTTTTTTGACGTTAAAAAATACGTCAAAAAACGACATTATTACGCCATTATTTTTGCACCAAACTAATAATAGTGCTAGATTATTAGGAAGTAGATAAGTAAGTTCGCCTATCGTCCGTTTCACACTACGTCCTCGTTTTTTTTTTTTTTTATAAACATGAGTAGAAGTTTGTCCTTTATTTCGAGTTTAGAATTGGGTTTCCTGTTCCTTCTAAATACTTAATTTCTTTTATTCCCAACAGCCCTTTGCATCTTCGTGGTATTATTGATAATAATGATAAAAAATCATTGATATTAATGATAAAAAACAAAAATAAAATCACAAGTATTAAGATATGACAAGGGCAGCCATATACTAATATTATAATTATTAACAGGAGAGAATATTGACTGTATTTTGTACTATATATATATATATATATATATATATATATATATATATATATATATATATATATATATATATATATATATATATATATCTGTGTGTGTGTGCGTATGTATATATAATTAAAAAGAAAGAACAGTAAGATATATAATCCGGTGTTCTTATAAATATTTTTATTTTTACAAATAGTGGTCAATGTAAATTTAAAGAGCATTAATTTTATAAATTAATTGATTTAAAATTAATTGATTTAAAACTTTGAAACATGGTTAGAACTGTGTAGCCAAAAAAACATATTTTAAATCAATTAATTTATAATATATATATATATATATATATATATATATATATATATATATATATATTGCACTGGTAAGTAAACTGGGAAAACTGGTAATTCAAAGTATTTGAGAACTATTCAAGACAATGTAAGGTCTACGGTAAACCTCAATTTAAAGAACTAATTGGAAGTGGAGTGTTCCTTAAATTTTATAGTTCCTTAAATCGAGGTTTTACTGTACAGTTAAAAATTGCAACCAAGTTGATAAAAAATGTTTGATTTCAAACAGGAGAGAGGTTAAAAATGAGAAAGAAGTAAGTTCATGAATATTTGTAGAAACAATGATTCGTACACAATGATATCGACATTGTTACGAAGAGGACAATTGAAGAGAAATTGAATCTTTATAAACAATTGTGTCAATAAATTATCTTAAAACCAAAACAGGTACCACACAGAAAAATAGTAAATATTGCCCGCATAAAAATGGATTGATATCAGTCACATTAAATGAATTCCAAAAAGTTAGATCAGAATATGAACAAAAATAGGTATGAGTGGGTGGGAAATTCCTCAGGGAATTGTGCAAATAACTACAATTTGACGATAAAAAAAGCTGTCTTTCAGAATAAAAAGGCGCTTTGAAATTTTATGCGACCCAAGATAATAGACAAAGAAAGCAAGAGGAAATGACTAACCATTCATTGTCAGAATGCAGAGGTGTCAGCAAAAGAGGCAGCTCAATATGTGAGCTATATATTGGGGACGTTAAAATCAAACAGGTGTCGTAAGAGGTTATTCATTCCTGCTGTCATACAGAGATTGTAGCACAAAGCTGAAGGGGAAATGGGGAGAGGCTGGTCTTCATTTGCTGTCTTAGTTAATAAGACTCACGACCCATTCCTTTATTATAATTTACTCATTCACCACAAGTAACTCATCCATCACCACTCAATTCTGCATATACTGAATCAAGAAGAATCATGGGCCATAACAAAAGAGAATGCCGGGAACAGTCCGTGAGCAACGTTAATTAGGAAAATATAATAGTATTTAACTTAACCAGGTGAGTGTTCACAGGAAACCGCCCCGTTACATCAAGGGGACATAAAAAGAGAAAATCAAGGCTAGTCCCGTTCACGCGAACCAGGCTCGCCACAGTCAAGCAGGTGTAGAAACAGGCAACTGAAATGTTGACATAGAAATGTGAAAGACATACCGTAACTACACGAAAATAGTGGGAGGGCGCACTATACACGTGACTTTTTTTTGAAGAGTTTAAAAAATCATGCATTTTCAGTGACCAGTTGCACTATACACAGGTAAAAATATTCTGAAAGATTAAAATTCATGTCCAAAAAAAAAAAAAAAAAAAAAAAAATCAGTTGTCGTACTATATATGAAGTCGTCTTATACACGAGTAAATGCAGTATAGCGGAAGATGCCTTTCAGAAACTGACCGAAGTAGTAACGGATCGAAATTATCCTTAGTATTACAGCAGGATTTTTCTTTTCTATGTAGTGTCTAATCGCATATATTTTAGTAATTGCAGGACAATCTACTCACGGAGGAAAAAAGACTCAAAACGACAGAGATGTAATTCTCCAGAAGAATATTGAGAATTCTATGGACCGAACATGTGAGCAAGGTTTTAATGAAAATAGAAATTACAAGGAAACTCATGTTTACAATCGGAAAGAGATAGCTGAATTTCTTGGAACACATTACAAAGAGGGATCGAAGAATTTACAGATGTGATTAAATATACTTTAATATTTGAAAAAAAAATATTCAGTATTAGTATTGTTTAGATAATAAGCATTAAGAAAAATTTACGAAAAAAACAAACAAAAATCCTAATATGCAATTATGCTGTTTTAATGTTAATTTTAATAATGTTAATTTTAATAATGTTAATTTTAATAATGTTAATATTAATAATGTTAATATTTAATGTTAACATTAAAACAGGATAATTGCGTATTAGGATTTTTGTTTGTTTTTTCCGTATATTTTTCTTCATTCTGTCGGATCTATATCCATATATTTGCTTAAGCATTATAACATAGCACAAATAGCCATATTGTAGAAAAAGGAATTTTTGATAATACCCACATTTTTTACGTATTTATGCTTACTTTTTTAAAACTTTTATCACAAACGTTGTTTTTGATAAAATATGGTTTGGTTTCCTGTAGTTGTGGATAATATTATACATTAATTACTATTTTTTTTTTAATAAATAACTATTTGCGCTTCGTTGTTGACATTAACAACTATTTTCTGATGCGTTGATATTTTGGAATAATGCAATTATAAAAATTTAAATTTTATCTCTGACAGATGTCGCGATCTGTTAACATTCGGGATATACAAGAAGAGGCAAAAGAAGCAACTAACCTATTTACAGAGTTCGTGTGAATCGATAGCAGAACAAAAACAGAGGGTAAAGTGTCAAAATGTATTTAGATCAACTAAAGACATGAAGCTGCGGAGAGCCGCGATTGGCCATATCCTGAAATATGGCGCATAAGAGGAAATAAAATATATAATTTATTGTGGATGTTTCAGCAAAACTCAGAATAAAATTAAAAACCAAAATGTTAGAAAGATTTTTTAAAAATTTTTTCTCAAGAAGTGAAATCACGGAGTTGACATTTGTACCCATCATTTTTGGCATGTCTGAAACAGTTCTGAAGAGCCTTGCAAAAAGAATGGAAGAGCTGAGAAACTGAGAAAGATTTAAAACCATTCACGTATCGACTGAAAAGTGTGCAGCATAGAGGAGACTTATTGTCACTTGACTCTGAACAGTGATCTCCATAGATATCTGGTAGAAATATGTAAAAAAAAGGAAAAATGGAGAAATAATAATTCTTATTTCTTTTACGATACAACAGAACAAATGATATTTATAAAGAAGGTTTATCTTAATATCTGACACTTGTATCTTTGTTTGTTGAATGTTAGAAAGTGCCCCATCTTGACCTTGTCATTGCTATTATTATTATTATGGTTGCTAGTGGGTCTTTAATTGTGTTTTGTCGTCGGAGAATTGATGTCGTTTCTTGGGAATGTCTCTGAAGCAATATTGATGCAGTCATGTCCCTAATCGATACAAATGAACATTAACTGCAAAGTCGACACATTCTTAATTACTAGGTTATATATTATAGAAAGGCAATAACGCCTCCAGAAAGGGAAAAAAAGGAAGGAGAGGAGAATGGTGGTTTCATTTTGAATACCTATTCCTACTTAGCTTCACATAGGTACATAGCTACATATACGTGTAGTGTATGTATGAGTGTGAATGTAAGATGAATTGTTAATGGATGATCACAAATGACTGAAGAAGCCTTGTCGATACACAATATTGCAATTTGAACTTCATCCACCAGCGCATATGATTAATTTCCTGTCAAGTCTTTATATTTAATTCTAATGATATATCTCTTTCACTCCACCTTTTCTTTCTTTCTTTCTTTCTTTTTCTCTCTTTTTTTTGTCTGCTTATCTCTTTCTTTCGTTCTTTTTTTTTCTGCTTATCTCTTTCTTTCGTTCTTTTTTCTCTTTCTTTCTCTCTCTCTTTCTTTCTTTCTTTCTTTCTTTCTAATTCTCTCTCTTTATCTTATTCTCTTTCTTTTTTTCTCTCTCTCTCTTTTTCTTTTCTTCTCTCTCTTGTCTTGTTTTGTCTTCTCTTTCTTTCTTTCTTTCTTTCTAATTCTCTCTCTTTATCGTATTCTCTTTCTTTTCTCTTTCTTTTTCTCTCCCTTTCTCTTTTTCTTTTCCTCTCTCTCGTCATGTTTTGTCTTTCTTTCTTTCTTTCTTTCTTTCTTTCTTTCTTTCTAATTCACTCTCTTTATCTTATTCTCTTTCTTTTCTTTTTCTTTTCTCTCTCTTTCTCTTTTTCTTTTCCTCTCTCTCTCTTGTCATGTTTTGTCTTCTCTTTCTTTCTTTCTTTCTTTCTTTCTTTCTTTCTAATTCTCTCTCTTTATCTCATTCTCTTTCTTTTTCTCTCTCTTTCTCTTTTTCTCTCTCTCTTGTCTTGTTTTGTCTTCTCTTTCTTTCTTTCTTTCTAATTCTCTCTATCTTATTCTCTTTCTTTCTCTCTCTTTTCTCTTTCTTTCTTTTCCTCTCTCTCTTGTCTTCTCTTTCTTTTTCTTTTTCTTTTTTATTTGTTTAATTTTCCTCTTTCTCTCTTTTTCTCTTTCTATCTTTCTCTTTATCGCTCTCGTTTTTTTTCCTTTTTTTCCTTTTATTTTTCTTTCTCTCTCTCACTTGTCCTGTTAAATTACCTGTTAATTCTACTTTGTTTCTCTTTTTCTCGTTATCAATTTGGACTTCTATACAAACAGCCTTTGTCGGAATCTAGGATGCCAGTATTGTTGCTGACGCTAGACTGTATTCCATCCCAGTCAGAAATCGGTACGGTTTAGATAACTGGATATATATTTATCCTAGAAATGTATAACTCTAATCAAGTTAACTATAAGCTTCTTTGATAATCGCTTATTTAAACCACAGGGATATTGCAGATTTTTTAGAAAAGATACAAAAATAGCACATAGTTTTCATGTAAGAAAATCTGCACTGCATTAAAAATCACTGTATGAAATACGAGCTTTTATAATCTATAAGACTATTAGAAAGATAAATGTTTATACAATGGAAAAATGCAAGGATGCGCTAAAGGTGTTCGGAAGATCGTGCTGTGATAATTATTTTCTTTTTTAGTTGAAACGACTTGGCGAACTGCAAAAGCCGCAATTAAAAACATCTTTTTTATTTTGAATTGAACATTGATCATCGGCATCGAAGGAAAATTAAGTATTTAAGTTATATCACTATTGCTAATTTTACTGGTATAACAACATGCCGATATTTCGAGAGATTGTGTTGCGCCAATATATATTTAAAAACGTTAATCGTTACGTATTTGTAGAGTGGGGGTTTTAGGCTATTTAAAAGCATCACGAGGTGAGCTGAAAAGATTTCGGCCCGACTCACGTAGTCAATCAAATTAAAATCTAAGTCGAAGATATTATATTTTTTAGACACATTTTATAGGATGTTTAATCATTTTGATAATTAGCCGAATAAATATCTGTATTTGGATAGAAAAGTAAGTTGTAATAGAAATTCTCTTTAACTCTAACATTCCTAAAAAAAAACCTTATTTTCTAAAGTTCTTCTTGCCATTATCATATGTCCATTGACATACAAAGAAACATCTGAACTTTTACTGTTTGTATTAAATAATAATAACGAATTCAGCAAATATTTTATCACTTGCTTACATACTTCGATAACATTTTTAAGTTAAATCTAAGTAAAAAAATTATTTTGACTTATTTAGATAATTCTGTAAAAGCTTTGTTTACTACGTTCGACTAATTTGTAGTAATGTGAAATGTCAGACGACAATAGTGGTTACTCCGAATGATGCAAGAATTAAAATCGTAACTAACGTTGCTCGACTTAAAGAATTCTATAAAAAATTTAATATTTTAAAAAAATTTTTACAGTAAGTCCGCTTTAAAAAAAAAGTAAGTATTTGGAACTTAAGAATACATTTATTTTACGCTTTCATTAAATGTAAACAATGCTGATATTTTTTTTTTCTGATAACTGAATTTTGACAAGGTAGATATAAATTCCTTCTTTACAAATACGATTGATTAAAAATCTTGGATCTTTTGTGTTAAATCACCCCAAATAATGTAAAGTTACTTATCACAAATATTAATTCACCCCAAGAAATTATAACTTTTAAATCAGTATTTTTTTTTATTAAATTTTTGGCATTCTTTAGAAATTATAAATTTTAAATCAAAATTTGTTTAGCTTGCCTCGCAACAACTCCAACCTTCAGAATGAAAAATTACCAAAAATCAGGGAGTTATTCACATTTCATAAGTGCAGATGATATTCGAGGTATTTACTCTTGGAGAATTTGGTGTGAATTTTAGTAAATATAATTTTTTTTCTTTTGGTGTGAAATAACAGAAAAAATCCAAAATCTTTATCGATTAAAACATTGCTTATGTATTGTGATTTTTCATTTTTTAAAAATTTGAATAAAAACTAACACAGATGAAATATTTATTAAAATATGCTTGTAAAAATTTAAATATTAAATTGTTATTAAAAATTAAAAAGATTAAATAAATCCACTTACGTTGTAAACGCCATTTGTTAATATACATACTTGCTCGCTGAAAAACAGCATAGCATGATGAAAAGAAGCCCCAAAATAAATTTTAAAAAGTTTTATCGTCACAATGTTTGTTATTATTAAGAGGAGAGACCAATGTATTTTATATTATTTTAATAAATTTCTTAATCTTTTCTCGCACGTTTGAAATTTGTGTTAAAAATCATGTGTTTTTCACGTCAGCGGCCGACGTTTAATGTTTTTGCGCTATTTTCCCGATGAAAAATATTGGTTTGGAAATTCTTGCAAAAATCAAATAAATGTCGGATTTTAATTAAACTTTCAGGACTTATTCACAAATGAATAAAATTATTTTTTAGAAAATCTTATCTTAAAAATATTATTTTCTTCATATGTTATCCGCACTTACTTAATTTCATGAAATTTCGAGAAATTAAATTGCAATCTCAAAATCATTTAAAGCAGGACTTTTTGAAGAATGTAAACATTTTTTTTTAAACTACTACTCATTTCCCAAAAAATTGCACCGAATCTTAAAATAAAAAAGCAATAAAACTATGACATTATTTAATTAGAAAACTTTTTAATTGATTTTATAAATAAGATTTATTAAAAACACTATTGTTATAAACAAAAAAATTCGATGAATAATGAATTTATACAAGAATAGTTTACATTTTTTAAATTTTAATTATAATAATTTATAATATAAATCGTTTAAAATTCTGCATTACTTCAATCCGGTTAGGCGATATTGTTATTAAGTGAAAGCTATATTCACGAATCAAAAACTGAAAAGATCAATAAAAATCATTTACACCCAATATTTTTTTTATGTATATAAAATATTACGTAACTTTCCCCTGTTTGAAAGTATTGTTGCCCATACACGTCATAATCAGAAAATAAGAGTGACGACTATAGCAAATTACGGAGAATATTTTCTAACATTTGTAAGATTACTGAGTAGTTAAAAATTATATAAAAATGACGCTCACCCATCATTTTCTTAAACTGGGTTTTAACACGTAAAATCTAGGTAGAACAACAGTACAGGTGTTGACAGATTTTATCATCGCTTGTGATCTACGAATGATATCGACAGTGTTAAGCGCGTAATCACCGTTACAGTTTATTTTAAAAATCCATTTCTGTGTTATTTTAAAGTTAAAATAAATAATTTTTCAAATCAGATTAATCATATTTTGAACCAATTCCTCAAATAAAGTTTCAGAAAAGTATATTTTATTTTTGGAAGATTTTTTGAAACAAAGAATTAACTTTTGTTTACAAATGAGTCAGAATATGTCAAAAATGGCCGATTTTGTGAAAGCGACCAAAATGATGAGATTCCAATCAATATAATTTCTGTTTGAAATACACCAGAGCATTGTGCTTACTGGAAATAGTAAATTTAATTATTTAGCTTTCAATTAAAGCTAAAATGAAATCTTCAAGAATGCTTTTACATTTTTAAAAATTCATTTTAAACCATACGCATCGACAATTCAGTGGAAGTGCCTACATAAAAGTTTAATAGATTTATGGCGTCTTAGCTGTACGGCCTGGACTATTTTGTTTTACTGGTGTAAAAATTTTGCCATGCGCAAATATATAACGGATAATAGCTAGGGCAACTTTGGTCATTTCTTACAAAGTACTGCATCGTCTTTTAATAGTACCTACTAATGTTTATCTTTTAATAGTACTATTTTAGTTGCTTTTCAGGTTGATAACAATAACCTTCCTGATAATGACCAGAAAGTACACTAGCACTATGGTCATTGGACAGTTTCGCCAAAATATTTTTTCATATATGCGAAAAATTATTCCCAAATTGGACAAATGTAATAAAATCAAATTTAACTGACACTTTATAAACCGATTTTAATAAAACTTGTTTGAATGAATTCTTTCTGCCTAATTGTTCATATAGGATATTGAACTTACCTTCACTTCCTTGGTTGAGGGGTCTAAAGTCATACCAGGCTTAATCGGAGATTTTCTTTAAAAGGGGGCACAGGTTCGAACCCTGCCAGAAGGTACAGTTTCTTTAAGACTCTCGAATGCACAAACCGGTAAGCGCAATTTTACACGGTTTATAAAAAAAAGGATGGCTACTCACGTATCAAATTAGATTTTCTTACATGCAATTTAAAATGTGGGTAAGAACGTACAATATCGTTTATAGATATACTGCGGACATAGGAATCTACATTGCATAGTGATTATCTATTTCATATTCAATGCGATTTTCTCACCTAAAAATTGCATTAAATGTGAAATTGACAGTCGACATAGTGTTAATTCCTATGTCCATACTGTGTATATATATATATATATATATATATATATATATATATATATATATATATATATATATATATATATATAGTAGTGGGTAGCAAAAGTATTTAACACATTGGTTTTTCTTACATATGTCAAAAAATAACAGATCGATTTCAACGAAACTTATAGCAACTATTTAAACGAACATTGTTGATCAAAACATAAAAGGAAAATTTAAAACCACTGTTTTGAGAAACATTTATTAACAATAAATAAAATAACCCATATGCAAAAGTATTTAACACCCTTTACTAATATTTAGTACAGTAGCCTCAGTTCTGCTTCACAGGCTCCAGTCCTTTCCCGTAGTCTTCAACTAGTTTCTTGCAGGTACTTGTTGGTATTTTGACCAATTCTTCTTCACAAATTTTCTTCAATTTGTTTAAATTCGATGGATTTCTTTTATGAACTCATAACTTCAATAGTTTCCACAAATTTTCGATTGGATTTAAATCCGATGACTGGCTTGGCCATTCCAGGATATTAATGTCATTATTATTAAACCAATTCTTAGTTGTTTTAGCAGTATGCTTCGGGTCATTGTCTTGCTGAAATACAAAATCCCAAAGATGTAGCACTGTTCAAGAGTTGAGTTGACAAAAGTTGAGTGTATTTTGCAGCATTCATTGTTCCTTCGATGATTTTCATTTTTCCTACTCCATTTGAGGAAAAACAACCCCACATCATAATATTTCCACCCCCATGTTTGATTGTAGGGATGCTATTTGCTGGCTCGTATTCCACTCCTTTTTTCCTTCATATATGAGTGCGCATGTTTCGTCCGTAAAGCTTAATTTTTTTAATTGTCTGACCAAATTACTTTCTCCCAGAAATCATTAGATTCAATTTCATATTTCTTTACAAAATTCAAACGGGCTTGTACATGTCGGCATTTCAGTAATGGAGTCTTTCTCGGTGATCTTGAAGTGAGACCTGCACGATTCAGTGATCTTTTAATTGTATCTTTACTAACTTCAATTCCGGCATTTTTCAAATCATTCTGAATTTCTCGACGAGTTGAAAATGGATTTTTCTTCACAGTACGGGAAATGTATCGCTCATTAGCCTCATTTAAGATACGGGGATGACCACTTCTTTGAACGTTTTCAATAGTATCGAATTTTTTCCATTTTCGAACAACAGCACCAACTGTACTCACAAGCAAATTCAAATCTTGAGCAATTTTTCTATATCCCTTACCATCTTTGTGATTCTTTATGATCTTGCGCATGTCGTTCGACAATTCTTTTGTTTTCACCATTTTCTTGCAGTAGTGGCAACAGAATAGCTGCAGTGTCTCAGAGCTGTTACCTAATAGCCAGTTGAGTGTCGTGCAGTGCTGTCATTGGTCGACATATCACATCATATCAATATGGGTAGGAATCATGACAACACGTCTCTTCTAGCATAATATTTACATTGGTATTAAATACTTTTGCATATGGGTTATTTTATTTATTGTTAATAAATGTTTCTCAAAACAGTGGTTTTAAATTTTCCTTTTATGTTTTGATCAACAATGTTCATTTAAATATTTCCTATAAGTTTCGTTGAAATTGATGTTATTTTTTGAGATATGTAAGAAAAACCAATGTGTTAAATACTATTGCTACCCACTGTGTATATATATATATATATATATATATATATATATATATATATATATGCATCTCTCTCTCTCTCTCTCTCTCTCTCTGCGTCTCTCAGAAATTACAAAAGTGTTTCAAATGATATTTTTGTTATTTGGATTTATTCATCCAAAGTGAATTTTCTTAATCCCAAAATATCTTAACAGGAAAAAAAGCTTGCGTGTTTATTATCAATAAAAAGAATTAACATTTTAAAACAGTTTGTTACTTTTGGGTCACCATATACGTATTAACAAAGTGTACTGTTTAACTTTATCTGGATCAAGACTATTGAATTGAGGTACCCAGTGAGGATCGAACTCACGCTATACACTAGAGAAGTAAGGACTACATTTGCTACCCATACCTTTTCGAAATGTTTATGAGTTTGTTACCTAAAGGAATAGAAAATCTTTGTGAAATGTCTAGAGGAGAACTTGTTAGAACTATTTGAAGTAACTTTTCTCCTGAAATTAGTCATCGTTTCTTTGTAGCGAGAGAAGATTTTGTTAGAAAAGGAATCATAAGCATTTCGCTTCCATTTTCGTTTGTCTTCTGCAGCCTTTAGTACTTCCGTACTTAACATATAGAAAATATTAACGCCTTTCCTCATGCGCGACTTCCACGAGCGGATGTTGATGTTTTTTTATTAGTTTTTTATTAGTTCTTTTCAGCAGTCACTTTCAAGGGATATTTACTGTGTAAACGAACAGTAACACATGTGAAGTACGGTTACACGAAAGTGCTATAATTAAAAAAAAAAGAAATTATTACTATAATTACGAAAAAAGAACTAAACAAAATGAACACAAAACGATCAGCTTTAAAAAAGGACTCGTAACTGGAAAAACCGAATGAAAAAAAAATGTTAACGACAAATACTTTTTCACAGCCAGACCACTTCTGCGGAATCAGAATCAACGTTGAGTTTAAGCAAGCGAATGAGCCAATTGGAGTAAAGTGCCATGCAGATTTAAATTTTTCCCACTTGTGACGAATGCAGCCATCGATTTTTTTTGCATGCTAGTTAACATTCGTGTCAGTCAGCTGTTGGCTCTCACGCTGGCCAATAGAATCTTCCTGCCTATTCATTGGCAGCCAGTTATAGACTCTCACTCTGGCCAGTAGAAAATGGCCGCAAACTACATGAAAACTACCGTAGAAGCATGAAAAAATCGATTATTTCCACTATCGATGGGAGTTGGGAAATGCAATGTCGGTCTTGGCCTTATCTCTCACTTGGAGCATGTGCATGTAAATTTTTGTGCAAATCCGTCGAAAATTTCTGACGTGCATTCGTTACACACACACACACACACACACACACACACACACACACACACACACACACACACACACACACACACACACACACACACATCCTGCCTTTTATAGATAGAGATGATCTAGCTATCTACAATTCTTGGTTCCCGCCAGTTCTAACATTCACAACTAGAACCCGCCATGTCACGTACACCGAACCGATTCACCCTCATTTCTTTCATGTCATTGGTAAGGAGTAAATTCAACTGAGCTTCTTTTTCAAATTTCTTGTTCTGTAGAACACTCCCGAGAGGATGCTTCCCCTATTGAAACAATCCTAAATTCAAATTTTGGTTCAACTGTTATCTATCCTCCATATCCTCATAATATATACGTTGTACGCTCTTACATCATCATTTAGTAATCCTCTAGCTTTAGTGGCTCATGGGCCTTGAATTGAAAATAGTAACACATCGTTTTCTGTAGGTACGTACAATTTTAACCGTGTAAAGCTAAAAGGAAAGCCGGATTTTAATTGAAAAATTGAATGCTTTTTCTATATAAATGTCACTTCAGGCTCTCTGCTTGCTAATTTTAAGAATGTTGATTTTCAAGGTAGTGAACACTTCCAACCGGAATATTGACCCAGCAAATTGTTCTTATTTTTCTCCAGTTGGCTATTACCATTACCAACTATGAAACTGATTACTGAAAAATAAGCCATTCAAATTGCATGTGCTTTTAGCGTAACGACATTCGGTATGGATTGTGTCGCTTCTTTCATGTTTTAATACCGTTTGGAAAGGCATCAATTTATCTCCTCATCCCGCCCCAGTTATGGGTTAAATTGCAAATTAAACTGAGCTTTCTAACCTTCAGTGGCAGCTCATCGAAGAGAACTACTTTGAATTCCAAATCGTTGAAGAAAATTTCCCAAGAATGCATGAAAGTTCACGCATATTAAAAGGAAAAAGAAGCCGTGAAGCGCTGACGGTCTACGTTTTGAAAGGACATGACACCCAGAAATTGTATAAAATCAACACAACAGTTTGTATGGAAAGAACTGGCACAAAATTCTTATCCAGAAGGTGATATCGAATAATAGTTCTACAGATCAATAACCCAGTGAATTTGGTGTCATAATAAGTCCAATCTCTGGATCGAGCAGTATGTACTTGGACTCGGTAGAAACAAGGCGAACAGTACTAAAACTAGACGAGATATCCCTAGACATATGACAGTGGAACGAAAACAATCTACCCCTGTAGATTAAATAAAGGGTCCAATTCGAAATACCCTGTTGCCAATATATTTTTTTTTTTTTTTTAGTTCGGGCTCATATTTTCATATAGGAAATCGAAGACGGCTTAAGTCCACATTAGATAATAAAAACCGTTTCAATAATTTTCACACATGATACTGTAATTAACATCAAGCTGATATTGCTTACAGTGATACATAATACAAGAGCAACTATTGCGTGATTACAAGAGTTATCAGTTCAGACCTCCTGGCTGTACGGAGTAAACAGAATGTCGACAAATGCATGAAGCTTTATTAACTTTACTTACTTGTTCGCTTAAACCAGCGCTTCACACGAAATACATAATAAATTAATGATTTTTGGGCTGAAACTAGACTCCACCTACACGAAAAATCAGCTTATAGAGAAAAATGGGAAGGAATTTTTTTTCTCCGAACTTCTACTCAAATTTGTTTGTATAAATGATAATAACAATAATAATGTATTTAGCTTTGTCTGGTTCGACAGGTAGATGTCAGCATTTGCACGCCAACTTGTCAAATTTTCAGGATCTTGAAAATTTTTCGAAGATTTTGCACTTATGTTGCCAACATAGACGGCAGTTTGACAGAGAAAATGTAAAAACAGTAAATATGGATGTGAAACAAAAAAAAAAAAAAAAATAGCGGGAAATATCGAATCAAAAATAAAACAAACGAATAAAAAATATAAAAAGATAGGAAACGAAGAGAGAAACATGAGGAAAGGCACAAAAATATCTATAGATATTTTGCTCAATCCATCTCTCTTTCTCTGACCGTATCTTTCTCTCTATGTCCCTATCTTTCTCTCTATGTCCCTATCTTTCTCTCTATGCCCCTATCTTTCTTTCTCGCCCATGGATTAAATAATAGGGTAGACTAGGCTCTCTAGCTTTAGGCAGTAAACCAGTTTAAGAGAAGAAAAATATGAATGGAGATTCTGGGGAAAGCAACAAGAAATTAATACATTTTATTTCCCATGAAGGTAAAACAATCCACAGATATTAAGACAGGAATCTTTGGAGAGCCATGATCGCCTACACCATGAAAGGATTTTAAATATATATATATATATATATATATATATATATATATATATATATATATATATATATATATATTAAAATTAAGAAATAATGCGGCTTAATTAATATCGTAAAGTAGTCAATTCAAAGAATAAATCAATAAAGTTAATGTAATTAATGGCGAACTCACTTCGCTAACAGATTGAGAATGCATTAACTCACTGATCATTCTTTGAACGACACAATCCTTGCTTTTATTAATTGAACCATAGATTAGATTTTCAGTTCATATTAGTTTGCAAGCACTTTCCGTGAATACATACACCATCTTCAGGCATAGTCTATATCACATTAACGGAAAAAAAATCACTTACAATAATAGAAATTTACTATTAAGTTGGTGCAAAAATAATGACGTAATAATGTCGTTTTTTGACGTTAAAAAATACGTCAAAAAACGACATTATTACGTCATTATTTTTGCACCAACCTAATACATTACTACAATATTCAAAAATCTAGCGTCGCATTTCTGCACGTTCAAAAAATATTCTTCATTGTTAATGACACCACACTTTTTAATAAAACAAGTAACACATTCATTTTCGTCTTGTAATTTTTACTCGAAATTAAATGAAATTGAGGATAAAAATAACATCTATGCCTGAAGATAGTGTATATATTTACCGAAAGTGCTTGTAAACTATATGGACTAAACATCTAATCCATACTGCAATTAACAAAAACAAGGATCGTGTCGTTCTGCGAGTGGTCAGTAAGTTAATGGCTTCTTAATCTGTTAGCGAAGTTAATTAGCCATTAATTACATTAACTTTATTGATTTATTCCTTGAATGACTATTTTATGATATATATATATATATATATATATATATATATATATATATATATATATATATATATATATACCCAAAATATAATTGTTCTGTTTCTCTTTTTTACTCTTGTTTTCATGGGTATCGTTCCAATTTTTAGGAAGCTGTGAAATTTACACCCCCCTGCCCAGTAATGAACAGCTAATATTAATTATACAAAGAATTTCCTCAGGATGTATGCAGATATGAAGAGTACAATCTTTTGTTGTTTTCCTGTATGTGATTTACCTGGGAATTATCCAGGATATTAAATAAGTTTTCTCTCTATCTCTCTCTCTCTAGCAGAATCTGCACTCATATGACTGAACTCAAGATCTTACAGTCCAGAGTAGCCCAGTTTAAGGATCCAAGACTGAGTTGTCCATTTGATTATGTTGTCATGCCAACTTCTTCGCTGTCCTCTGCTTCCTTTGCCAGCAGCCATTCTTTCAATTCATATTTTTGATAACCTTCCTTGTTTCGTTTTATGTGGCCATATAACTTAAGGGTTTTATTCTTTATTGAGTGGAGAATTGGGGGTCATACCAGTTGTGTCCAGAACGTTTTCTTAGCATGATGGGATTCTGGAATGTTTCCAATTTCTTAAGTGTTATAGTCCAGTTAACACAATGGAGGCCGTAAATGAATAACAATAACAACAATAAGACTTGAGAAACGTGTTGATATTAATAACAAGGATGTATATATTTTTTTTCGTGGTGTGAATTACAGATATTTGTATGGCTTGTGATAAAAACGTTCTCACTGACACTGCCTCTTTTGTTTCTTTAAAAGTTTGTGCTTACTTGTTTTTGCTGGTTCTGAGAATTTCGTTGTTATGGATAGCGTTTGAGATCGTCACCTCTCGATTTTCCGGAGCGATGGTGTTCTATTCTTTTTTAATACTGCTACTGCTACATGCTACTCTAGTCTACTGCAGTCTACTGACCCTACTGTCCTGGCTGCCCTCGCTTGTGGTGGAAGGGTTAGTTTTTATATTCAGATTTCTCATCTTTCATCATTGGCGGTAAGGTTGTTTTTAGGATGTTGAAATTTTTGCATTTCTATTTCAGGGATGATGAAATATCCCTATTTTCTGTCATCACTGATGGCAAGGTTATTTTTAGAATGAAGAAATATCATCATTATTCTGGATCATAACACAATCAAAGCTAAATTCATAAAAAAACACAAGATCAAAAAATAAAAAAACCTGGTATCACTTTATACAAAGAATTTTCTCAGGATGTGTGTAATTCCTAAGAGGACAATTTTTTGTCGTTCTCTTGCATCTGATTTAACTGGGATCTGCCCAAGCTGTTAAATTCAGTTATAATAATACCCACTGCCACTGCTACCATTTCTTTATGGTCCCTATACATCGAATCCCGATTGTAGATTTTACTATTTCATTATCTCTCTTGATTTTATGAGAATGCATGTCCGTGTCTTCTTAACATAAAATACAATGAATGATCAGTTGCCAATGTTAGTGACCGCATTTGGCACGTATCCAAACCAGCACTTCGATGCATTATAGTCAAGTGCTTTGCAGTTTGTCAGATTGCCACCTTGTGCCTACACAGATATCAAGATTTTGAGGGAGAGGGCATCTCACCGCGTTACAATAGCTAATTTGCTTTCACCTAGGCTTTAACAATGATGCATTTAAAATGGTAGCTATTTATAACATTAACTTAGTCTGGCACAAGGTACTCAGTGAAGATCAAACTCATTACACCAGCGAATTGTTATTTTGACTGAAGTTTCTTCAGTTTGAAAGGAATTTTCATTCCCCTCCATTTTCTTTCGCAAAATTAAAGCTGAACTAATAAAGATATAGGTTTACATTCCCTGGTGGTTTTGTTTATTTTCGTATTTTATGTGCATCACAATCATAAAAAGTACAACATTGAATCATTGTACAACAAAATAAACGCATAACGTAGAAGCAATCTAGTAGAAAAATAATTGCGATGTCATTGTTCAAAAATATTCCCTTCATTAAAAGCTTAAAATATTACTGATTTCTAAAACTTCAGTCTAACTCTTGTGAAATAACAATTATTGGCTCAAAAGCATAATGTTATTAAATGCAAATGAAGATGTCATAATCGCCTTTTTTTTTCTTTTTTTTTCTTTACACAAAACAATTGGTGACTAAATTAAAATTTGTTGTTTATTTCATTGCTAACTCACGTTTAAAATCCTCCAATGAAACATTATTTTTGATAAGAATTTCAAGCAAAAGTTTATGGAATTAATGATTCACAATTTTGTTTTGTTTAAGCACTAACTCCAAGATGAACATTGCTACAGAATGGAACCAACGCAATATCTTATTTCATTCATTACTGCAATCCTCATATTAAATAACTCGGCAAGAAACTTATGAAGAGTTTGTGCGATATAAATGTGGGGACTTTTTGTGAAAATCAGTAATTTGAATGCCTGAATAACCCTCACTAACGACCTGAAGGAATATTAATGACTATTGACTCGAAATCTTTCGTTCGTTTACTTATCGTCATGAAGGTCATAAAGTAGCTAAGGTCAGAGGTTAACTGTCAGAAGTCACATGATTATTTTGTATATTCGGAATCGAGAAGAATCTTATTACCGTATATACTCGTGTATAAACTGACTGCATGTATAGTGTGATCTCAAATTCTGAGCAATACTAGTGGGCCTACTGTAGTGAAATATTGCAGTACTAGGTATCATCCGGGACATATTTTATAGCAAATAAAGGGTCTTCATTCTTTTGGTATACAAAGCTAGGGGTTTTCGATACCTAAGGTTTAAAATTAAATTTTAAAAATGAAAAATCTTTCTTGAAGCTTTAATTGAAAGTTTAATAATTAAATTTATTATTTCCATTAAGTAAAAAATATACATGGTGTATTTCAGATAGAAATTATATAGACTGGAATGTCAAATTTAATTTCGATTTCTTAAAATTTTCTTAATTTTAAGAAATTTGTAAACAAAACAAATTTTTCTATTTTAAAAATTCTTTCAAAAAATAAATATATATTTCTGACACTTTATTTTAGTAAAATTAGAAAATTTAAAGTTCAATTAATCCGATTTGAAGTAAACATTACTTGCTTATAGTATAAAGAAATAATATACCACCAATTATTAACGATTGGTCCAGTTCATCTGATCCAACGTTTGATGGACTGCTGTTAGACGAAGCGATGACACCTACTATGGATGACCCAATTGTCAGAAATCTAAGTGAACGCATATTTTTAGTTTTTAACTACCTAGTTATTTTTACAAATGAACATATTTTCCGCAATTATTTAATATTTTATTGACTTTTATTTACCTTTCGAAGATGCAAAAATAAAAAAAATTAAAATACTATAAAATTTTCTTCAATTAATTTTATAAACTAATAACAAATGAAATACCATGATTATTCAATTGAAATATGCCTCACACTAATGTAAATATATAAAATAAAAATATTTAGCGAAATAGTAATTGAAAAAATTAAACTTAGTTTAAGCTTTAAATTTTTAAAGCTGGATAGAAATTTTGAAAACCTGTTGAAACGTAACTGCAGCAACATAATGAAGGGACAAAACTTTTAGATCATAATAATGGCAATTTCAGTCTACCATACATGAAAATAATGAACGGATTAAGTAAAAAGATACAAAATAAAAAATTATTTTAAAAATAGAATAGCACAACTAAATTGATTAATCTTTTCAATTTTGGATTTTGGGATGTTTGTTTCCACTTCATTATTATATCACATCCAGGAAATAGCTCAATACAGAATTTTACACGATTTTAAACTATTATAAAATATTTTTAAAATTTAAAAAAAGAAATGAAAAAATTCTTGTAAAAATTCATTATTCATCAGAAAAATGTTATTTCTTCAGACAATATTCCTTAATATTACTTATTTACAAAAGCAATTAAAAGTTTTTTTCCAGTTAAGTAATGTCATAGTTTTATTGGATTCATTATTTTTCAATTCAAAGCAGATTTTCGTTCAGATAGCTCAAATTTGAAAAAAAAGTAGGTGATTTACAATCTTCACGGAATCCTACTGAAAAAAAAAAAAAAAAAAAAAAAAAATCAGGAAATAGAAAGGTTTTGTGCGAAATTTCATGAAATTAAGTAAGTGGAGAGTAACATATTTAAAACAATATTTTTTCCAAAATTTTCTAAAGAAAAAACATTTAAGAAATATTTTCATTCATTTGTGAATAAATCCTGAAAATTTCATTAAAATCGGACAATTACTTGATTTTTACAAGAATTTCCAAATCAATGTGTTTTCAACGGAAAAAAAGCCCCCCCCCCAAAAAAAAAACAATTATTTTCATATTACCGCGATGACGTAAAACAAAAGATGACTTTAACCAAAATTTCGAACGTGTTAGAAAGGATTCAAAATTTTTTAAAAATAATTAAAAAAATACTTTGGTCTTTCATCTTAATAATAACATAAACATTTTGACGATAAAACTTTATTTTCGTTAGGTTTGTGGCCTTTTTCATTCCACTATCTGTTTTTCCGCTAAAAAGTCTATACAGAGCTACCCCAAAATTGTGAGAAAAAAAACAAAAAAACACTAAATCTTTTATACTAATTCACCCCAAATAATGTAAAGTTACTTATCGCAAATATTAATTCACCCCCAAGAAATTATAACTTTTAAATTAATGTCTGTTTTTTGATTAAATTTTTGAAATAATAATTTTTAAAACAAATTTTGTTTAGCTGAACTTGCAACAACTCCAAACCTCAGAATTAAAAATTACCAAAAATCGTGGAGTTCTTCATATTGTGTAAGTGCGGATGATATTTGAGGTACTTACAAGGAATTTTTTACAATTTAAAAAAAAAGAAAAAGAATTTTGCTTGTTTATCAGGTTGGGCGCGAATATAGACCTCACACTTAGAAATAGCGCACCCGAGTCGCCGAAATTGAAATGCTTGTTAAATAAATTTTCGCATTCTTGGAAGTCGGTTCCACAAAGCAGTGGTCAGTGGGAAGAGGCTGCTCGAGTAGAACTTACACCTCATCAATGGAATATGAAGGGAATGAGAGTGGTTCACGGCTAAGCCGTAAAGGTTAGAGAAGTTGTGGAACTAATGAGTTTAGTTCATCTGAAAACTTTCCATGGAAATAGCGAGAAGCTTGCGACGTCTCGTCTGGGAGAAACAAGTTGTCAACCAAAAGGACGCAAGAATGCTTTTGAACACTATCGAGAGTGGAAACTGAAAACTGGGCAGTTCCTGCTTATATATGGCACTAGTATGCCCTTTTCGGCCTGATCTGGCACTCGTAATGGCAGAGGATAGCAGGTGTCAGCAACTTATAGGAACGCAACAGGGAACCGATTATTTTCCCAACCTCTTTAGCAATGGGTCTCCAAACTGAGAGCTTTTCAATATGCTCTCGTAAAAGAACGTCAGACACTATTTTATTCTATCCTAAGCTAGGGAGCTCCATATGCTAAATGTTCACACAGCTTTTTATAACTAAAGTCTTCATATATTGTTTTTTCTCGTTTACTGTTTGGAATTTGAATTTCTTTTACGTGGTTGTGGCCGGCATTTCTTTATCGTGAATGTGGACGGTAGTTATTCTGGGGTCTTCTGTGAACATATTTCAGCATAACTAAATAATTGTTTAGTTCTGAGATTTAAGACTATTCTCTTTACTCAAATACAGCTGACGAATTCATTAGCTTTTCACAGGCACATGTTGCATCCGGTCTGTAAAATTCGCTTTACAGCTTTTTCCCTCTGTTTTATCTCATCAACCGGAAAATGACTTTAAAAAAATTACAGGAAGAAATATTAAGGTATTGTATTAATATATAAATGAGAACAGGTGTGATTGGAATTTGTTCTCTGGTTGAATTTTGTAGAGGAAGGTTTAACAGGTTTATAGAGACCGACATTCAACACGCCGTAGTTGGTAAGGAAGGCCAAAGAATTTCATTTGTTTAAAACAACAAAAAAGAATAGTGCGAAAAATATGTAAGAAAAATAAGAATTATTCATACATTTTAATCATTTCACCCCAATCCACTAAGATGCAAGAGGTTACCAAAATGTGAGGGAATAAGAAAAAAAAACAAAAAAAAAAAAAACATTAAGAGGAGAGAACAATAAAAGAACAAGAATTAAGGTCTAAGAATAGAAAACCTGCATTAATGCAAAATGATTTAGAAGAGTGGCCGTTTATGACAAATTTCATTTCGCGGTTTGATGAATATTAAATCTGTTCGAAAGTTTGTCAAGAAATACAATAACCTTTCAACTTATGAAGAAGACGAGCATACCAAATCCTGACTTGGAGATATCCAAAGCTTTCAGTTCATCATTCTTATCTAAAGATCGATAGACACTTTGAACAATAATCGTTACATTAGCAGGTAGCATAGAGAAGCGAAAGCCATATTGTTTAACTGAAAAAAAGACCTCGCGAAGTGAGATGCTTAACTAATTCAGAGTTTGATTACAGCCACTAGTACATTGCCAAAAAGTGGTAGAAGGCCAATAGGCCGGTAACTAGAAGGAGGAGGCGGTTCGCCTGGGTTCTTAGACTGGAACAAAATAAGAGCTTTTCAAAAAAGCAGGAAAGCAAGAAGCAGCAAGGCATTTATTGTAGAGTTTACTGAGAACGGGACCCAGTTCAGGAGTCCATTTCTACGGACTCTAGCAGGGATACCAACAAGTTCACATGCTTTAAGGGGTCCAGCAGATTATAGCAGAAACCACTGGACCAAGTTATATGCATATCACTCAATAAAGACTCAGTTGTGAGTGAAAGGTCAGGCAAAGATACTTTAGATGAGTCAAGAGAAAAATTGGAAGAGAATTTACGAGCAAAACATTCTGCTTTATCAGCAGAATTTAACAGAGAGGAGAGATAGAAGACTTAATCTTGTTTAACACGCTATTACAGAGCCACCAGTAGTGACGAGGACAAAACTTGTTAGGGCCTATACGGTGCCTCATTGTGTCAGCAAGTCAAGACTTAGACTCTTTCATAACACGATCAAAGTTATTAAGTGTCTGTTGTAATAAGAATTATCACGCTAGTACAACTGATAGCAAGTGAAACAGCCGGTGTGAATCTAAGTAAAGATTGTGGTTTCACCTGGTATTTCTGAGAAGTTACAAAATCATCATTGCCGGCTTTAATCCAAGAAGAAAACTTTGTGGCACAATTGTCAATTTGAATGTTAAGAATATCAATCCAAGTTATGTCTCGAAGATTGTTACGAAATGAATCCAAGTTAGTACGCTGGTAATAAAAAGAGGTTTTGGGAACAGACCAAACTGGCGACGAAGTTGGTTAGACGTAACCATAAGTTCTATCCTAACAGTTTCTTTTCTTGCACTTCTCGCTTGTGGAACTCTTCTCCGGATACATGCTTTCTAGACAACTTTAATCTTCAAAAATTTAAATGCAATGTCAACTGCTTTCTACTGTCCATCTGATTAATATTATTTTGTTTCTTCTTAGTAAAGTTTCTGCTTTCTAATTCTCCAACGCCTAGTAACCCCTTGTGTCCAAGTGGCTTTCTTAGGGTGAAATCGATTTAAAAAATCCCAAATTTTACGTAAATATTTTATTCTTAAAAACTTATATACATAATTTTCGGAGATTTTTAACGAAAGAAACTGTTCGATTTATATTGCTGGAAGATACATTGAAAGAAAGTTAAAAAAAAAAGAAGACAAAAACAGACTGTTATGTTTTGCATATCTCTCTGTGTAGCCGTAGTCATAATACAGTTCTCTGTGTCCTGAATAGCAACTGGGTTTTTTAGGCACAGCCATCCTATGTTCACCAGTGGTTCTCTATTTATACTTGTTTATCTAATTTGCATACGATACTGCACAAACCAAAATGGGAAAATAAAAATAAAATATGAATACAAATATGCGAAAATATTTATACAGTGACAAAATGTTTAACATTTCATTCGGTGGAATAATTTAATAAAATTTTACAATACTTAATTCATTTAACATTCGCGCAAAATAAATGGCTATTAATTTCTTTATATGTGCGTGCGTGCGCTCCAGCATGTACAAGCAAAAAGAAAGGTGAAGCCAGAGGAGGGATAAGAAGGGGAGGAGGAATAAGAGGATGGGGATGATGCATAAGAGAGAATGGGTATGTTGGGGCAGGGGTAATAAGAAGGTTTGCAGAAGAAAACCAGAATCAGGGAGAAAGAATAAACATATCAATGATAACGTTTACACCGGAGATTATGACATTTATTTAAATAGGTGCATTTTTCTGTGAGAACGAACTTAAAAATATGATCAATTACCACAGCAGAATGTTTTGCTAACGAATCTAGTGACATTTTTTTTAATAGAAAGACAAATCAGGTGATATTACGGCATGATTTCGCCAAACAATTTTCAAGAGAGGATGAAAGTATGTGTGAGGATTCTGCTAAACCAATGACTAATGTTATGCATATAATACGAGTCATGACTAGTATTATATTACACTAATCATTGTTTAGCAGAGAAACTAGATGGCATAACACGGCCTAATGATAGGAATACATATTACTTCAAATGTTATTATAATGAACACTTTGTATTTGAAATTATTTCAAATGTCAAAGGTTCATTATAATAGAGCTTAAAGTAATATAAACTCAAATTAAAAATAAATCTAGTAATATTTATATATATATATATATATATTTGGATGGCAGCCAATATGTGAGAAGGAAAACACTGATTTCAAATCGGTGTCGTTAAGAACGAGAAAGGCATTTCTTGTAATGAAGTGCGACGTTTTCCTTATATTTGAAATACAAGGGGAAAGCAGTTTGATTTGATTCCGTGAAAGTAGTCTGGTTTTTGGAGGGCCAAAAATTATCAATGCGAAAAATGACTGGGGGCTTTTCTACCAAGTAACAGCTGTTTGACAGACGCGAGGGAGAAAAAAAGTTTGGTCAATGCCCCGATATTCTACTACAAATGTTTACATTAATCAATGGAGATATTCAATAGACGACATCCAAGTTGAAAACTATTTTCCTTCTCTTTCTCCTTCTATTACATATCACTCATTCGCTCCTCACCCTCACTCATAGAATTTACGATTATCTCTGGCAAAAATATCTAAACGATTAACTTCACAAAGAATGAATTATGTTATCTGTACGACAGCATAAATGGACGCATTCCTGTAAATACTTGCTGCTGCAAGAAATAGATCTGATTTTACTTATCTGTGTCAGACACTAGAATGTTAACTGACTTACGATGCTCCTTCATTACACCATCAGCGTCTCTCGAAATGGTCGACCCAGAATTTTGAAAATATTTCTCCAAACGTGCCAGTCGTTAATCTGAAACTTTATATTTACATCTCGTTTTTATTAACCCCTTTTCTTTTTCTTTTTTTTCCAACATTTCCTTATTTTCCCCGTTTTTTTAAAATTCTTTCTAGATTTATTTTGTGAAATGATCGTTTTGTTAAATTTTTCCTCATTACAGATTCCATTTTTTTTTCTTTCTCTCATCGTATTTACATTTTTTCCAACGCTCATGACTCGACTTTTATTGTTTTCTTTCTCGCCATCATTAACTAATAACAACGGCAATAACAATAATATTTTTTAGTACAATTTAGCCCCCCTGTGGCGTAGAGGATCGCAGTCCTGTCATACCAGGGACTAATGCTTGTATAGCAAGTCATTTTTTTTATTGGTTGTGTTGCCAGTCACACGTCCAACCGATTTCTATTCAGACTTGTCCTTCTCCTTTCCAACCAAAGCTAAAAAAATTTAGTCTGCCCTGCTATTAGTTGATGGAGAAGACGATCCATACCCTTTCTCAAGGGTATTTATGAAATAGTGAATACAACGAATGCGATTTGTAATTTGAACTCGACATCCCAATTCGACTTTCCGCACCGCTAATAGCTACGCTACGTGCACATCTACTACTACTGCTACAATAAATAATAATACAAATAATAATAATACAAATAATAATGCGGATAATAATAATAATAATTATAATAACAATAATAATAATGATAATACTACTACTACTACTACTACTACTAGTAATAATAATAATAATAACAATAATAATAATGATAATAAAGCTACTACTACTACTACTAATAATAATAATAATAATGATAATAATAATAATAATATATATAATAATAATACAAACAATACAAATAATAATAATAATAATAAAATAATAATAATAATAATAATAATAATAATAATAATAATAATAATAATAATATTTTTTTTTTTTTTTTTTGTCAATGGAAAGTGTCATGATGCCATTTCTAACCTTAGGTCCCTAAGCGGGACCCGGAAAGAAATGTGTAAACGCCAGAAATCAAAGAAAATAAAAATAATAATAATAATAATAATAATAATAATAATAATAATAATTATTATTATTATAATAATGCATTTTAATGCATTCCAGTTGTTTCGTGGTTATCGCTATGAGTCGAGTATAAGTTTCTTCACATTTCAAGCACCTTCGTCAGTACTCTTAACACTGTACTGCCGTAATCTGCTTAGTCTCAATCCTTATTCGAATCTCCAATTTCTTTTGTGATATCATCAATGATTTGGAGATAACTGTAAGTACAGCCATTATTGTTGGTGTTGGTCGTTTAACATTTTTAAAATAATTATATTATCACTATGTGCAAATCTTCACAACGAAAACTAGAAATTAAATAAACAGAAACTTTTTAAATACAAAAAAAAAGCTGGACACTTTTGCGCATATTTAATATTACCAACCAAAGGCGATCTAAGACCGTTAGTCTCAATTCTTGAATCTCATTTGGAACTTTTTTTTTTATTATTGGAGACAATTTTTGGATTTTTATCTTCGTCTTTATAGTGTGTCGATTGTTAGTTTATTCAGCCGATCTCGGATGCATGTTGCATGCGATGTTCGTTAAAAATCGCTTCATAGTTGTGTTTACTTCTTGCTTAGCAAATTCACTTCATGGAGTCTCGATGTCTTGTATTCACGTGAAAACGTCCTGTCGAGATTGAAGAATTTTTCTAACTTAATGAGATATATTCCTGTTGAAATGAAATACTATGACTTCTTAAAGAAAAGCACTGAGTGCAAAAAACAGCTACGGAACGTCACCATAAAAGGAATGAATTTGAAGAGACAAGTCTGAAAGGTGTGTGGAATAATAGAAGCTTTCTATTTTAAATTCCGTAACATAAATAATTACACAGACGATATACAAATTTAAAGAGAAGTCTTTTATTTTGGAATTTCAGTCTGCTGACTTCAGAGAAGTTGATTAACAAAGAATGACACAAACAAACCACAGAAAATGTGTAAAATATTTAATACAAAAAAAAAAATAAATAAATACTATACTTTGACTATGATATCTATTAAGATGAATCACAAGCAATTTCCATTTCGGGGAACCCATTTTAATGACGTAGATATCCTAAGTAAACGTTCCTTAAATATATTATGACAGGTGATGAAAAGTGGGTTACATACAACAATATTCAACGTAAAAAAAAAGCAATGGATTGACAACGATAAATCAAAATCTGAAATTCATGGAAGAAGGTAATGTTGTGCATATAGTGGGATTGTCGAATTATTATTCATTTAAAGTTCTTAAAATGCATCAAACACTAAATGCTTATATGTCCAGTAGCGGTAATATGTCCATAAAAGATTATCGATTACTTATCAACAGGCAAAATGTTATCTGCTATGACAATGCAGTGCCACATGCAGCAAGAGTTGGGAGCGTAGCAGAAATGCCTCTCAAATAATGACAAGACATTAGCTAGATGAAGGCATCATTGACACTAATGTCTTTCCATTATGTTAGAAGTATTTAACTATTTATTCATTTAGGGGAAGGCACAGTGGAGTAATGGATGATGGCTCGGATTCCAGTCGAATCCGTTACATTCTGCGATTACCCTTTGAAAAGGTATGAATCCTCTTCTTCTCTCCCCCCAACTATGGGTAAAGGACAGACCGGGTTCTATAGCCTTGAATTGCAACTGGTCTACCGCAGAAAGAAATGGCAACCTACCACGGGGGAAAAAAACTGCCTTGTCAGTCATGTATCGAGATACATGATCGCCTAAGCGTGTATCACGCATGGCACATTACTGACTGTGAGTCCTGCTCACGACTTCGGGAGTAGGCTGGGCAATCACCGCCTTCTCTGTCACCGCCACCACAGGAAAGAAAGGGAATAAGGAGAAGAGATGGCGAGCCCGATACTCGGATATAAGCAGGTGCCAACTAATTCTACCTCACTCTGTAAGGGAAAAAAGAAAAAAACCTTTGGAACCCGGTTGATCTGTTCCACTCCACTCACTAAATCCACCCGACCATACGCTAACAGATTATTACCTTTTCCCATCACTGTTGATGGAAAAAACTTTCTCTAATGAAAAGCAGATTCAAGAGTTCGTCAAAAAACTATTTTATATTAAAAACTTCGGAATTTTAGTCAAGTTCTCGAAGACTCCCTGATAAGTGGGCACAAGTTATTGCAAATAACAATGAATATAAAAGGTGTCCCTAAAATCTAGACACTGGCAAAAATGCATATTCTAAAGAAATTAAATTTTCACCAACATTTTATTGAATTAGAATACAGTGTATATAAGAGAAACCCGGATATAAGAGAGATTGTATCTGGTCCCAAATTAGAGCCATACTTACCTAAACAAAATAGACGAAACCCGGATATAAGAGAAACTCGGATATAAGAGACTTTTTCTCCGGTCCCGACAACTCTCTTATATCCGGGTTACACTGTATTAACATATAACATATTCAGTGTGGTTTCCATCATTTGTGATGCAAAGTTTGAAGCGCTTTGCAAGATTCACGTGAACCCGATGCAATAACTCCATATTGCCGTCAATTTTAGCACATCCACTCTTTATGTGTTCAATCAAGTGTGTTGCATGCTATTTTCATTTACACCTTCTTTGGCATAAAAGAAATCAGTTCTTTCTTCTTTCAACAAAACCATGTTTAATCTAAGGAGATAAAAAAAATATATCGTTAATAAGATTTCCCGTGTTCTGACTTTAGGGACAACTGTATTATGTAATTGTGCATTATATTTTTAAGTGTAAATTTGATAAATAAAACGGAAATTATTTATGACTCAACCTAATAGATTATGTAAGTGACAATTTTTTATATATCTATATCTATAATTCTCAAAATGTGTGTGTGTGTGTGCGTGATCGGATGTTGTTTATGCATTTCCACAGTTTTCATCCGATTTTGATTAATTTTTTTTGTTTGATAGATAATTCTTCAGTGCTGGTTTTGAATCCAAATTTTTGGCGACAATGGCTCTCCACTACTTCCTGTCCATTATAATCCTCAGCAACGTCTTTCTATTTACTATCGGTTGTTGATATATATCTTTCATAAAAAACTGTAATAAAAATAAATAGTTTAAATTATTACATTAATATTATTTATTATTATACAGTTCCTTTTTCAGGGTCACCCCCATTCAAATTGCTACCCCCCCGCCATTTGCGGATGTTCCCCAGTTGCATCCAAATGTTGTTACTAATATTGATTTTCGGGTGGGCTGACTTTAAACTTAAACTGCTCCAAATGAACGGTAAAAATTGTCAGTAACGAAAGACCCGATCGAAGATGGGTTATACTGCTAGTTTAGAACTCTTCACTCTAGCTGCATAAATAAACTCGAAAAGGGACAAGAATAGATATACTGCCAAGATTACAAAGTAAACGTAAATAATAATTTATATGCAAACCTACACGCAGTAGCTCTAGAGTCCCTACATGTTTTTATAAAACACATTGAAATTTAAAAAAAAAAAAAAATTAACAATAAAATGAAACCATTTACTGCATTAGCAAAAGTAATCCTCAATGTGACGGCTAATCTTTGCACAGGTGACATCATTCAGAAGCATTTCGAAACGCATCCTGACGCCCTTTGCAGCGTGATTTCATCTGCCGCACTTTATTGTTGCTTGATTTCGTTTAGCGGCATATCAACAGCTTTATGGATTAATTAATGTCGAAATCTAAATATTTTAAACACAATTTTATGGCCTCAGCTAAATATATTTTAACACAATTATACGCCTTCAACTACAGATAAAATCTATTGTTGGTCATTTCGACAGAAAATGTATTGTTGGTAATTTTTTTATATAAAAATGTATTGCTAGTACTTTCACCATAAAAATGTATTTTTATATTTTCATAGTGGTAGTGGTGGCGGGGTTAACTATTTGTCCATAGTTCGAACCCTTACAGGTTCTACCACTCCAGATTAGGATGGATCTGGAAACAACAGCAATTAAGAAGTGGTTCCACGCCCCTCAAAACCTCCAATTGCTTGATCAGAGTCCTTGCTGCTGAATACCCAGGACTACTGTACTCCGTGTACGTTTACGTAAATTATCGAGAGTCGTAATCATAGTTTTTCATTGATATCACTCCCAAGCAAAGAAATCCATCGTGCTTAGATCCGCCCATCGAGGTAGAGTAACTGTTATTTCCACTTCGAATCCAGATTTTAAAAAGCATTCATTCAAGTAATTCCAAACAGTTATGGCATAATGACAAAATGGGCCATCTTCTTGATACAGGACAGTGCTGATTATCTCAACTGCGCCAACTGAGTTTCAAGGAGATTCTAGAATTAGTCAAGAGAATCTGGTCCTTCACCTGTAGTTTCGACAAAAGAAAAAAGCTTCATAAGAGTTAGATGTCGTTAAACTCGACCACATATTTACCTTAGGCGAGTCTCTTAACATAGTGCTGGATATTTCCAATGTCAGCAGTACTTAACTCTATCTATGCTGATGACACAACTATTTACTCTTAAATCTGGTAGGTTCGGTAAAATCAATTTGGCAGCTGATTTCGAAAATGAACTTCAATCTGTTGTTAACTGGCGCAAGAAATGGCTTGTTAATTTTAACACCCTCCAAAACAAAACTGCTCTCTTTTAATCATATTAGAGGACCTTTTTTCCCTTCTATCAGCATGGCTGATCCTAACCTCCAGGAGACCAACTTTTCTCGGTCCAACCTTTTTCCCTGATGTGCAGTAGATTGATTATATTGAATCATTTGCTATTGCTGTTAGGGGCGTTGGTTTACTGTGTAGCGCGAGGCAATTTTTCTTACAATCTTTCACCTTTATAAATCTTCCATTTCACCGCCTATCGAGTATTGTTGTCACATCTGGTGTGGTGCTTCTGTTATATATCTAGAGATTCTTGAAAGAATCCAAAGAATCTGCAACGTTAACGGTCCTTACCTGGCATCTAGGCTTTAATCACTTTTCCACTTCCGTAACGTAGATTACCGATGCCTTTTCTATAAATATTTGACGGTAATTGTCTTGATGAACCTTCTTTTTTTTTTGGTACGTCGATTTCACTAATTTACGGGCAGTACTAGATTGGCAGTTAGGTTTCATAATTTTACCGTTGAAATTGTTTGATGTAACCGTAAGTTATATGCCATAATTTTATTCTCCCGCAATTTTTCGCTTGTTTTACTCCCGCCCGACTTCGTGATTTCCGGTCAACTTTGATCTTCAAAAATTTAGATGAAACGCTAATCATCTTCTCTCCCTTTGAAACCTGTTCTTTTATTTACTGTTTCTTTCATACTCAGTAACTCCGTGCATGTTATTGACTTTTATCGTCTTGCTTGGGTGAAATAAAAAAAAAAAACAACAAAGACGTTTAGAATCTCATCTTACGAAATAAAACAATTGTTTCCCTTTTCCATACGAAATATCGTAACGTCGAAAATACTCCAGAATGTTTGGAGTTTCTCAGAGAAACTCAGCGCCGTCATTTCAAAACTTTTGAAACTTCATATAGTATTTCTAATCTCTGATTTTATTATTGTTTTTATAGGTGCTTCCATACTTCTACGGCCTGATGATGAAAATGACATTTGCTTGACACAACAAATATTATTGTTTTCAACACAAACTCTTTAATTAACTATGCTCCCTTAAATTCCCAAAGTATGTTCGACTCCAGAGTTATAATCAGATGAAAATGTTTTTTTTTCGGGGGGGGGGACTACTACGGTTACAGGATTTATCGTTATATAATTGTCGCCGATTTTGTCTGAACAAATCTCGACTGCCAACAAAAGAATTGCAGCTAATATAAGACGGATTAAAGAAAACGTAAAATTTAACCAAATGCCAAGGCGTGTTGTTTGGCACGGTTAATTAATTGTTTATGTTTTAAAAACAAAAGAAATTGATAAAAATTGACAAGGGTGCGATAAAACAATGGAATCTATATTATATAAATATTGTTTTACATTGAAAATGGACGCGAAAAAACTAAAATGAAATTACAATTAAAAAACTATTAATGAAATTACCATTAAAAATGTGTTGCTTTGTCACTAAAAACAGAGGCGGGAAATGACCACACAATTTCTAATATTCCTCGTCTTCACTAACAAAAACATAGTTGTTCATATTCTTGTGTGCCAATTAAAATCAAGGTTCTTTGACACAAAAGAGTATTTATTTAATACTAGCTTAAAAGATGCACTCCGTGCGGACTTTTGAGCTAGCTTCTGCGGAGGGATAATTGGTCCGGAGGCCCAAACTAACAGGACCTAAGGTTTATCTTAGAACAACGATGTTAATTTTGAAGAAATAACTTTGAATTCTACAATTCACTCCATGGAAATTCAAAACATCACTATAAATCTATAAAAATAAATCCAATTCAGCCCTAGAATTGAATTACAAACACCGTGTATCTTCAAAACCTGACGTCACGAAACCGCTCAATTTAACTCTGATTAACTTGGCATTTTGAAGAAATAAAATTCATTTCCTCGATTCACAAAGTTTTGGAGATATTTTAATCTGAATTTATAGCAATTCGCAAAGTTTTTGTTTGTTTGTTTTGGTTTTATGGCATATCAACCACTGTGGGTTATTTAATGCCAAATCCAGTTTATATGAATTTTAAATGCCTATTTTGTATGGAATAAAAAATGTATAGCTGGCAACATTATTGTTTCAAAAAAAACATATAGCTGGCAACATTATTCCTTTACAAAAAAAAAAACGTATAGCTGACAACATTATTCCTTTACAAAAAAAAAACGTATAGCTGGCAACATTACTCTTTTACAAAAAAACGTATAGCTGGCAACATTATTTCTCTTACAAAAAAACGTATAGCTGGCAACATTATTTCTCTTACAAAAAAACTTAGAGCTGGCAACATTATTGTTTCAAAAACTTAGAGCTGGCAACATTATTTTTCTGAAAACATTATCTGAGACCTTGCTGTTGGATGCAGTTTATCGCCATACTCAGGACGCGGATGTAGTTTACCGTCATACCCAGGACGCGGATGTAGTTTACCGTCATACCCAGGACGTGCAAAGTTTTTGTGTTATTAGTTAGGTGGAAAAATAATGACGGTTTTTGACGTATTTTTAACGTCAAAAACCGTCATTATTTTTCCACCAACCTAATACTTTAAAATCAATATAAATTAAAAACTTTTCAAATAACTAATTTTTCTTCAGTTATTTAAAAATTTTTAATTTCTAACTGTTCACTCTTTATTAGGACAGAAATCCCAACGATAAACGTTCAAGCACCAGATGAAGGACAGATTTTTCAATTCCGGAATCATCCTGAAAAGATATATGCTCATGTCGTGCAAATGTGATTTCAGGCACACGGACAGACAGACAGAATTTGCCGTTAATTTATTTAGATGAAATCAAAAACTTATGTAAGTAACAGCAAAATTTATCTGTCAACAAGAAAAACGGATAAATCCCTCAAACTTGGTAAGATTAGAAGATAATTAGGTGTAAAAGAAACAGAAGTGGTGCACTTACTAACAAGTAATAGCTTGTACTTTGTTAGCGATCATTTTTAAGATGGAGTTTAATTGGTGACTCTAATTACTTGCCCTACATATAAAAGTAACTTTCTTTCCAGAAATAATATTGAAGCTACAAGTAGTTAAGTAATAATAATTAATACTTATGCACGATTTAACGCATGCACCATTGACCGACACATTTCTGAATAATAAGAATCTTGTTTATGTCTTAAAAGTCAGACACTTGACGGCTTCGTTTATTGCCATTAGCTTATGAAAGCTTATATTGTTTAAAAGGTCAAAGGAAATGTCTAGAGAATTCGAAAGAAAAGACATAACAAGTCTTACTTAGTCCAGTTTCTATCCAGAACAAGATATTCATTAATCGGCTTCGAAATCTTGTCAAATTTTTCGCTCGACTATTTCATTAAATCTGAGGACCCCAAGAAGAAATATCACTATCGTTACCATCTTGAAATCAGTTATCCTCGACAATTTCTATTAACTTCATAAAAAGTATCACTTTTCACAGCGAGGCCCTAAACAGTATGAGAATAAAAACGAATGCTGCATTACATGTGATTCATTGGAATGCAAATAACGCAACCCCGTTTTTCTCAACTTACCTGTTTACTCAGTTAGCCTAGCACTTGGAATTGCTTGTTTATTTTAAATCTCGGTGCAAATAAACGCTTTCAAAAATGTACAGTGTGTTGCTAGAAGCGAAATCAAGTCTTATGATTCCATCAGTAATATGGACAATTTTTAAAATTCGATTCTAAACTTTAAGTAATGTAAGCCAGATTAAAGACGCAATGAACATGCCTATGCACGAAATGTGTGTGCAAAATAAATTCTCTATTATAGGATAAATCCAAAATCATCGGCGAATTAATCCAGACTAAAAGACCAGATTAATTTTGTGTGTGTGTGTGGAAAAACTGTTCTAGAATGGAAAAAGCTGATTAAGCATCTGTGTATCGCCAGACGTTCGGATAAATTATTTATGAAAGTTACGGTTATGCCAGTCGTTGTTGGAGAACTGGGAATTCTCCTAAAAACATAAAACAAAAAAACGAAAAAACAAAACAAAACAAAACAAAACAAAATAAAAAAAAAAATAACAAAAAAAAACAAAAAAAAAAAACAAAAACAAAATAACAAAAAAAAAAAAAAGACAGAGTCACAAGAAAACTAAAGAAGAATTAAGAAATGCCAGATAATGACACGAGTGGAAACAGAATAATGATGAAAATTAAATTCAGACAAGAAAAGATGTTTTTCAAGTTAATTAAATAGATTCTTCCTCAAAAGATCAATGTTATAGGATTAAAAGCCGTCACAATTCCGTACATATCGTTTCTAACTGATGACTTCTTAAAAAAGTACATTTATGACCAAATCTATATTTTAACACAAGATATACAGGGTGTCCCCCAGATTAACGTCATTTAAAATGCGAATATCTGAGTAACTACATGTCCCAGGCAAACACAATAGGCGACATGTTGAACAATAAAAGATTTATTTCTAAAAGATCGAACAAGATATTCAAAGGGATGTAGATTTTATAACCGATTCCACAAAACTTCAATATGCACACCGCCTGTGACACGACATATGTCAAGTCGGTGGTCCAGTTCCTGCCAAACACGCTGTAGCATGTCTTGCGTAACATTCTCTTTCGCCTAAGAGATTCTAAGTTAAAGTTACTCTAGGCTTGTAGCAAGAGAGGGGGATATAGACCTGTCCTTTTACACAGCCCCATAAAAAATCCTGTGAACGCGGGGCCCATTTCAACAGACTATTGTCATTATCACTTGCACGCCCGATCCATCTACCTGGTGTATTCTTATTGAGATAAGTCTGCACAGTCCACTAGTTAGCTTTTACACATTTTGTCAAAATTTGAGATCATTTGAGCGAGAATTAGCCGTGTTATTAGGCTAAAAAAGGATGTCAATTTTTTGCGCTAAGCTAGTTATAAATATATCTCTACGATTGGAGCCACATTGTAGTTTCAATGAACAGGTCAGTCAGTTAAGTGCCATACGGGATAGACGCTTGGACGATCATGTCTCTTTCGGTGCATGACTAAGCAGAAGATTTTCCCGCAGTAGGCTACCATTTCTTTCTTCAATAGACTAGTTGCCAACCACTGTTTTAGGAACCATCCTGTTATTCAGCCCCTAGCTGCGGGAGAAGAGATGGATTTATACTTTTCACAAGAATTCGAACCTTGCTCTCTGATTTCTCAATCATAATGAAGTTACACTACTCGAAAAAAAAAAATAGTTAAATATAGTAAAGACGACAATCGTAGATTAATTCATTTTATAACGGCAGATAACTCTTTTAAATTCAGGAAACTGTTCTGAAGTTAAAATATTAATTTTTACTTTATACTCTTGTTTCAGTTATTGAATCTGGAATTGTAAATAAAAATAAAAATTCCTCAACTGAAAATTGAATTCTGTTACTTGATTTCCTTTAGCCGCACCATCATTTAGTAAGGGAGACATCACAAAAAAATATCTGCACAGATATTTGAAATAATCCGTCCCCATTTATTTAAGTAGGTTGGAATTTAGATATTAAATGACCTTGCTTCTATTTCAAAAATATTTCCATACCTTTCAAATAACGATTGGTATTGCTGAATTCTCTTGTGTTGCTTTCACTGTATAGCAACCATTTTTATACAACACTTACCCATCCATTTCATGTTCATAAAATTCAATCGACTTATTTTCATTTTGCACTTAATAGAAACACAATCAGGTTAAAAAGGTGATCTTTCTCACCCTTTAGTTCTATCGATTCAATCATTAAGCATTCCATCAAGATCGTCCATGCGCGAAATCTTCCCAACACTTGAAAATAATGCTTTTAGGTCATAAACGATTTTTCTTGTTGCTTTTTAAGCAAAATTCTGCTCAATTAGACTTCTCTTCCATTCCAGAGGCAATCACTTTCCCTAATAAAATCTTTTCAAAATCGATAAAGTTATAGACAGGTATTGTCCATATCAGTTATAAAGAGTTTTTAGATACGACTAAATATTGATGTACTGGACGGATGAAATATGCTTTCTATTGTCTTCTGTTTTATTAAACATAGAAGACAGTAGAAAGCATATTTTATCAGCAATAAGATTTTGTCTGTTCGTTATACATAATTGAAAAATGCTGTCCCCTATTCATTTCTCACTCACTGGCGTATAAATTCACCAAGGGGGGCATTGAACTCTCTACATCAAATTTAAGTATTTAAATTAGTGGTGGGGGCAACGAAGGGACCCACTCTGTGGGCGGCTTGCCTTGTTGACGATCGAGATGCGCTCTTTTAGGTCTTGGACGCCAGCGGAGAGTTACCTTAGCAACCCTGAGTTTTCGCTTACCAAGAGATTGATTCGAAACATGCTATCTCTCAATGATGTATCATTCTGATTGGGCTGGGCGGATTTTCCCGACAGTCAACGGTGTGATCTTAGTTTAGAGGAAACGGCTTCGCACGTCTTTTACCATTCTGCTCAGGTGCGCGCCGTTCTGGGACTATATTGGCGAGCTGAGGGCAAACCGACCATGCATACCCGTGTGATAATGTGCCGCCCCCCGTATTCCGGGATGAAAGGGATGCTAGCCGTGGCAAGAATGGGATATTCGGACGACGCGAATGGAGGGAATCTTGCGTTACGAACGCTATTCTCGTCAGGTTCTGGTTGAATTCCTTCGACATCAGCTAAAGATAAAGATCAGAATTGATATAAAGCGTTTGGTGCTGACAGATTTCAGTGAAATGTGGGTGAATGTCGCGATCATGGTTCGTGTGAACGGGGCTAACCTTGAGTTTCTTTTTTTAATCTCCTTTGGTCACAACGGCGCGATTTTCTGTTGAATCCTGCCCTGGTTAAGATAGACTCTCTTTGTTTACATAGTTAAAGTGAGTAAGTGTCGTTTCCGATTTTTTCTTTTTTGTTATGATCCAAGTCGATATTCTCAACCTCCCCAGTTTGTTTTTGGCCGTCTTTTCATCTCGACTAAGACATTCTTTGAGACTTCCACTCGGTTCTTTTTCACCCTCCCCTCTCTGTTAGTGAGTGAGATTCTTGATTCTGTCTGAAGTCAGAATACAGCGGCCATTTTTTATTTTTGTGGGATGGACGGTTCCTACTAACATCTGTTATTTTCAGTTTGATATTTTGTGATATTTTAGTTTGTTTTGGGTGTGAATCCCCTCTCCCTCACTGCATACCATCAGTATATTTTTAAATATATTGCTATAAAGGACATTTGTACATAGAGACTTTTTATGTCATTGGGTGTTTTAGTATATTCCCTATGAATATGGGGTATTGTAGTATATGTAGTAATGAATTTTTGTAGTGATTGAGTCATATGTAATGAATCGATGGGTCGTGAATCTGATTTGCTAGGTAAACGATATTTAATGATGACCAGCCTCACCCCACCATTTCTTTTTGGCCTTGTGTGCAAATTTTGTATTTTACAATAATAAAGCATGAAATTACATATTCGTATAAATTTATTTTGCCGTTAAGACTGTCAAAATTTTCCTTGTTAAATTTCTTGCAATAAGACACTGTGTCGTAAATGTATTGTTTTTATTGAACAGAGAGGTAATAAGACTTGATTATTATTTGAGGGCGTTGTATTTAAGATAGATTTATGCCAAGGGTTTTCCGGGTTTACTTTCAGTTCTTCACTCTTAGTTGAATGGCGCCATATTCTGTTAATTTCTTAGTAATATCAGGTGTTCCCGGGTGAATCTAAATTTATTTATTTTTTCGCTGTTCTTCCACGGGATTGTTTTTTTTTTTTTAATCTCCTGGCATCATAAACATCTTGTAGCATTCCACTATTACCATAACAAAGACATTATCAAATGTCACGGGAAAAATGTTACAAATATGGCGCATGCATATATATATATATATATATATATATATATATATATATATATATATATATATATATATATATACTTCCGACTCTCCCGTCGAATTCGACGTATGAGCGTCAAGCAGATCAGTTCCTAGGAAACCGACAACCCGACAACAGCACATGAGATTTGATTATAGTGGTAAACGTTTCGTGCAGAACCTTCCACACTTTTTGAAGGGACGAATGCAGAGACCTGGTGCATATATATATATATATATATATATATATATATATATATATATATATATATATATATATATATATGTGTGTATATGTATATGATTAGTTTTAAAAAATTATAAAAGGAGAAAATTTGATTAAGGAATGTCTTTCGTGAATTAAATCTGGCGTTCATCACGGTATTAGCGAGAACAAGAGTGTCACTTGGCAATGCCAATCTCCTAAACTCGTATATGTTAGAAAGTGCTAGGATACATGATAACAGTATCAGTAAAGAAAATACTGGCCTCAATGCTATTTCTTAAAATTTCAACAAGGCAATAAAGTCATTGAAACGCAGGGATGGGTTACTTAGTGTGAAAGAATGAGAAAAAGAAGAACATCAAGTGAGAGAAATAAAAGGGCAGGATTTGAGATAAGATAACGATTAATATTGTTGTTCAATTTTTGAAAACCCAAAACTGTCAGAAACCTTTACTATAGAACTTAATGTTACATAAAAGAATTTCAATTATAACATAAAGAAACCTAGCTGCCAATCTAGCACTGCGCTTAAATTCGTAAAGAGGAAAAACAAAATTCATTTTACAAATACAAAAATGTGACACAATACCAAATGGAGAAAGACTGGTCTTCAATTTGTTTTATCTTAAACTTAGCTAGCAATAATTGCTAATCTTTTTTCTTACTTTTTTTCCTGTGTTTTTTCTTTCTTTTTTCTGTCTTTATTTCTTTCTTTTTCTGTCTTTTTTCTTACTTTTTTCTTTCTTTTTTTGAGTGCTCAATAAGATTTTCAGTCATACGAAGTAATATTCACAATAATAAGATGCATTTTATTTTGCATGTGTGAATACTCAAGTACCATAAATATATATCACATACGGCAGATAGAAAGTCACTTGGACAAAGACTTCTTCTTTCACCTGGTCTCATTTGTGGCAAAGAATTACTATTTCTGTCAATGAAATCATACATTTAGATTTCGCTCAAGTAATAAGCAACAGAAAAGATAGGAAAGCAGCGAACGTAATGGTGTCTTAGCTTCCAGCATCTTTACACAATCCTTTACGCTAACCAAGCGAATAAAGAAGATAGGAACCAGATCACTATTTCATTTTTTTTTTTTTTTTTTTTTTTTCAAATACCCTTTCCCTACCTCGGCTTCTCATCAGGTTTATGCATTATTTGTCTAGTTTCTCGGTGGTTATTATTTTCCTTGGCCAAAGACTCGCCCACCCACGAACTCCAAAGGCCCCAACCATCTTTGTAGTTCAGAACACATGGTTATTAATACTACAAACCGAGATATCGATGAAAGGATAATCGGAATGGCAAATCAACACCTGGTGTTCATAGATACATTTGTCTATGGGTAAAGCATACGCAGTCATTCTTAGATTGTTGTATACGTGTATATTACAGATGTTAACGACATTTTAGTGCTGTTATTAACCGAATTCTTCAGAACGATACTAGAGATCTGGCAATTTAAGATTTAATCAGTTTTGTGAATGATTTTGAGATTTTTTTTTTTTTAAATTATACTATACCGTAAAACATTTTAATCGAAAACAAAGGCCAAAACATAAAAATCTTGAAACATGATGAAATAGGGTTGAAAAATATGATACTTACTGGACATATTGAAAGCAAAAGAGATACGATAAACAACGCACGACCTATTAGGTTGGTGTAAAAATAATGACGTAATAATGTCGTTTTTTGACGTATTTTTAACGTCAAAAAACGACATTATTACGTCATTATTTTTGCACCAACCTAATATTAAGAGGAAAGTTTTTTTTGATTATTTTATTAATTTTTAAAAATCTTTTCTAGCACGTTCCAAATCTTATTTTTCTAACCTCTACGGTGGGCCAAAAGATTAGTATAAGGATTTTTAGCGATTTTTTTGGGGCGTTAAAACACATTGTTTTGAAAATTGTTGCAAAAATCAAATAATTGTCGGAATTTAACGAAATTATATTTTAAATTTCTTTTCTTTTTTTTTTTCTTTTTTTAGAAAATCTTGATAAAACTTTTTTCATTTTTTACCCCCAATTAATTTTGTGAAATTTGGATAAATTAAAATTCCAGGGTCTTTGTAGTTAAAACAGGACTCCTTAATCAGCTATTTTAACAAAAAAATCATTCCAGTCAATTTAAATTAGTTTTTAAAATACATCAAACTACTTTGCTTATTGGAAATATTAAATTTAATCTATTAGCTTGAAATTAAAACTAAAATAAAAGCTTCAAGAATTAATTTTCATTTATTAAAATTAATTTTAAACGTTAGGTATCTTGTTTTCTGTTTTTGTTTCTTTTGGTATACCTACTTTAGTGCATACCCATGATCTTAACCCATTAGAGTTGTGTTACTTGAGAGATAATTCTCCATGAACTATATTTATAAATATTGTTTTTCGGTAACGAGTCGTCAGAAATCTCTACATGAACCATGGAAACTTGCATTGTAAAAAAGATATATATTTTTAAAAATTCTTTAAATAGAACTCATTATTATGTAATGCTGTCCCTCGAATTGTTAGTAAAGGGTGCAGCAGAAATACTCCCACTATATACCTGCCAAAAATACCTCTCACATAATGGTAAAACATTATTTGCAATGGTGTTTTCATCGAGCAAATGCTGCATCCAGCAGCAAGGCCTCTGATCGGAAGATTGGAGATTTTGAGGCGCGTGGAAGCACCTCTTAGTTGCTGTTATATCCAGGTCTACCCTGACCCGAGGTGGTAACAATTGTTAGGGTCCCAGTCATGGGCAAATAGTGAACTAAAAAAAAAACACACTGAAAGTATTAAAATACATTTTTATAGTAAAATGACCAGCAGTACATTTTATCTGTAGCTGAAGGCATACAATTGAGTTCGAAATATTTAGATTTCGGCATTAAATAACCTATGCGGGATGATATGCCGCTAAACGAAATCAACGAAATAACCAACACGAAAGAACTATCTATCTATATATATATATATATATATATATATATATATATATATATATATATATATATATATATATATATATATATATATATATATATATATATATATATATCCTACAATTCAAACTGTATTCCAAAATATAAAATATCAACAAAACCAAGGCACACATATTGCTGCCTCTAATAATTATGCTCACACGAACATGTATCTGTCTATATCTCTGAGATGAGGTATTATGTTTATTTACATTATTCGGACTGTTATCGTCATCTTCATTGGATAAAGGCGTTAGTTAGATCCAGTGTCTAGACCCAAAGAATTGTGAGTTCAATACCAGGCTACATCAGTGGTGAACTAAAAAAAAAACTTCATAATAATAATAATAATATATATATTTTTATTACTTCAAAACTCTCAATAAAATTAAATTTCAGCATTAAATGACCCATCAGGATCTGATATGCCGTTGAAACAAAACAAAACATCTAACTAATGTCTTACAATTATGTGGGATGTATTTCTCTTGCACGCTGCATTATTGACTTATGTTAATGTTAAACAACAAAGCCGTAATCACTTTTAGGTTTGGTGAAAGCAAAGATTATTCTGTAAGGGTTGAATAGATAGTCTGACGGTATGTAATTAAAATATTATTCTAACAAATAATATGTGAGGCAAGCTATCACTCATTAAAGGTAACGAAGAAGTAATTGTTCATTGAACAATTTGTTAATCGAATTCATACAGGAAATTAAATTCTATTTTATCAAATTTAACAAGATTTAGCGAGAAATAAAAAAAATCTAATCCGATAATAAAAAAAAATAATTTAATACTCAATTAGAATTAGAAAAGGGAAAAAGTATTATTATTATTATTTTTTTTTTATAAATACAGGAAAAAATTCTTCCATATTTCCAGATGAATTTTCATTTAATTCTTCCTAAAATCATAACGGAGGATTAATTCTTTTCAATTGAAAAAGCGAGTTGTTTCATAGTCACGTGGCAATGAGAACATGCATATCTTTTCTTTTCTTATCAGAGCAGATAACTGCCTGAAATGTATTGCATCTTATACAAATCGGTCAGTTGAACCTGTAGATTCCTCTGTAAATTATAGTGTCATTAAAATCACCAGGTGAAGCGGCGCTAATACTCTCTTTTTTTATGTGCCATGTCCTTTCAGGACGTAGGCGATCATGGCTCTCCACCTCCCTCTATCCCTTGCAACTCTCAAACTAACTCCCCCAGACCACGTTCTATAATTCACTTGCTTAAGCCCGCTAGGTATGTCACCCGTTGCTTTCCTTTGTCTTTCTTTCCCTCTATTTGACCCGTGAGTATCAGATTCTACAGGCCCTCCTTCCTCATTATGTCCCAGAAACTTCAGCTGCCTCTTCCTGATGTTAAGTATAAGCCTCCTTCTTGTTTGCACCTTCTCTATGACCTTACGCGCTCGGTTCATGATATCCTTAGCATCCTTCTGTAGAACTATATCTCCGTCGCCTGGATTCTTTTCTTCATCCTTGAGAAAATTGTCCAACATTCGCTGCCGTAAAGAAGGACAGATGTCAAGTAACAGTTCAGTATTCTTTTCTTTGTTACCAAAGAAATCCTCCTGTCTTGCAATACTCTGTCCAGCTTTTGGAGTTTGTCCTTGGCTGTCCCAATACATCTACGGATCTCAACGTCGCACTTACCGTCCTCAGTCAGAATGCTTCCCAGATATTTAAACTTCCGCACTTACTTGATTCTAGTGTTCCCGACCTGCAAATCGCATTTCGGGATCATCCTTTTACTGATGACCATGAATTCTCTCTTCTTCTCGTGTCCCTAAGCAAGTAGGTTTTAGAGGGTGGAGTCAATAGCTCTACGCAAAACTGGTTTTGAATTCAAGCTTTTCTTTCTCCTAGACTCATCGAATCGAATATACACTGCCATTAACCTGTAGCTAGTTGTGGGAGAAACGATATGAATTCATATCTTTCCTGAGGATACATGTGCGAAAGCGAACGTCACACACCTCTGCGAGAATTGAACTCTGCTAGCTGATCCTACTTCGGCACCGGCAACCGTTACGCTTCGCGCAAACCCAAATCAACGTTAGGAACTTTGGTCTACAAAGACTTGATCTCTGGTATTCCTAACGTAACGGATACCATAGTGAGTTTTTTTTTTTTACTCGGTGTCACCTTAGAACGCCTGATGTCAAATCAATCAAGTGTAGAATCGGACTTCAAAGCTTATTGGTAGATGCATTAACAAACAACAAATTAAATAAATTATAATATTAGTCGTTTCTTTTAAAGGAAATATTCGGCATTCATTGATCGAACATTTAAACTTGCTCTCGGTTGAAATTTATAAAATCTTTCATTTAAAACAGCTTTACGGTAAAATAGCTTTCTAAAGTCAAGTCACTATTAAGGCTTCATTTCTGTGTGGTATAGTCGGACGTCAACGCCTTGATTGTCATTATTCTTTCTTCGAGTTACATGTGCTAATCATTTTAGTTGTTACTGCTGTTGAAAGTCCACAAGTGACGTGGTTTATCTAGACAGCCCTTTGTGATTCTGTAACGCGAGTTTACGAAGTTCAATGAAAGATGGCCCTCCCTTCACTCGTTCTGAGAAATCGGCTGTATATAGCCGACAGTTTAGATATTTTTCAACGGGTTTGACGCCTTGCATGGCATCCATATGAAAGTTTCGATCTGATGAGGCTATTCAAGAACATGGCATGGATATATTAATATTTTGGTTTTGTAATAAGTTGCGGTGTTGAACGAAACTATCCCTAGAACGGTCTATTCTATGTTCTATTTCTCTGTTCTATTTCTCTATCTTTTATACTAAATTTGTTGCAACTGATTCATACACCGAGGTATTTTAATTGCTTAATATTTACAAATTTCACATCCTAGATTTTTAGGAAGGATTCAAGGTTAGTTTTAATTCCAATTCCAAATCTTTGTTTCTCTTTGAGAAACTTTTATCCCGACTCTTACATCTTGGAATACTTGGTAAAGGACAATGATTTTTTTTTTGTTCAAGATCATTCTTATCTCAACTATGAATACCTATGTCATCAGCATGGCGCCTATTCATCCTCTGTACATTGGTCTTGGGTAAGGAAATCTGAACACGGCTTTCTTTTAGTAGATTAATTTAGGATACGATATGATCACTGTCCATCGCTTCATACCTGTGCTTGTATATGCGTAAAGTACAGTCATGGAAGAAAATAAATAGATTGGAACTCACATTTCCCTCTTGTCGTACTCCAAAATGAGGCTTTGGATGTCACGATATTGTGGTCATCACTCGACATATACGATATTGTAGGCCGATATAGTTATATCAGATCTAGAAACGCAATGAATTCAGAGCTTGGAAGGCGATTTCTAATGGATGAGAAAAGGTAACCTCTTTTAGTATGGTTTCATTCTGCTGTTAGTTCTATATGGCGTGTAAGCAATTTCCTGGCGTTGTCTGATGGGATATACTATCATTGTACCCTTTGCCAGAGTTAAAGCCTAACTGAAGGAGTCGATTTTTATAGAACGACGAAAGTTAATATAATGTTCATTATTACTTTACACAAGACAACCCAATAGTAGGAAGTTATATAATCGCCTGATAAATGAGGCGAGCGGCAGACTCTTTTACATCTTCAAGATCGAACGTTCGTAGAAAGCCTCGAAACAATATACCATTGATTCAGCCAATGTTAATTTGACGATGTCCAGAAGTGAATAAACAGTTATTTTACGTATGAAAAATTTAGTCTTGTATTCTTATCAGACTTTACTAACATAACGTACTTATTATCCGCTGCACTGTTTTGACAGCTGCCTGAATTATCTAGTAATCTCCAATACCGCTGAAATTACTGCTGTTGTCAATGATAACGATCACCGACATTTATTACACTCACAGCAATCGATGTATTGTCAGCGTTGATAATCTGCGAACAATACGGGTGCGTACTTGTTTGATGGTCACATGTTATCGATCTGCTCTAGGCTGGACATATTCATCCGGGCAAAACGAGTACTCAATTCAAAAAGCAGCAATAACTCTCTGCTTTCTAACGCACGGTTGGTTCAACTCTAGCACTGATCAGTAGTACCACACCGTGTAAATATAATCTGGTTGAATGATTCTTCATTCAACCAACCGACTAAAACGGCAGTTCTCACTGAGTGAGAAACAAAAAAATAAATAAATAAATAAAATAAAAAAAAACTTTTCTAGTCTACAGAAATCTCTCGTATATTGTTTATATGAACGGAAGTTTTATTTACGCATCCAATGAATCTTTTTACATATTTTGTTATGTGTACGACTATGTACATGACTATGAATTCATTAGAAGACAATTGTAAGTGTGCGTATGTATGTTAAAATTATATGTTTTCTTATAAAGAAACATTCGCCATTTATTGACCGAGCAGTCATAATTCTTTCGGTTGAAATTTATAAAATCGTTCTCTTAAAACAATATTTCAGGAAAATGTTTCTCATATCCACGGTTATCGCTTTTTCCATTACTGGCGGTGGTTTTCTTCCTAACCTTTTGTTCGAAGTCGTGTGGAACATCAACTTCTTAATTATGTCATTATTTTCTCTTCAATTTACATATGCTATCCATTTTAGTCTTTGCTGTTGCTGAAGTCTTCAAATTTCTATTATTTGGTACAGTTCTTTGTTTGTGATTTTGTAGCGCCAGTCCATAAGGTTGGAAGAAGAATTGTCATCGCTAAACGCTACATGGTTCATTCACTCGAAACCATTTTAACTGTTGATCTGAGAAAGCAGTTGTATAGACCTAATAGTTTTCCAAATTTCCATTATCAACACGTCAACAGATGAAATAAACAGCTACTGTCGGGTTACAAATGCATTTCTGCGATATTTTAAACTTAAAGTAAATAATATCTGTTTCAAATCAAATTAAGTATACTTTAAATCGACTAATATTCCTCAAATAAGGTTTCAGAAAAGTATATTTTATTTTTGGGAAATTTTTTTAATAATTTTTTTAATAAATTTAAATTTAATAATTACATTTTGATAAACGAGGGCTAAAAATAGCACTGAAATCATTTTTTAAGCAATAAAAAAACAAAAAAACAAAACTAACAAACTCCAGACAAGTTAAATTAGTTTTGGAATAGAGCAAAGTATTTTGCTTATAGGAAATATTAAATGTAATCTATTAGTTTGAAATTAAACTAAAATAAAAGCTTGAAGAAAGATTTTTCATTTTTTTAAAAAATTATTTGACACCTTAGGTATCGCGAATCTAGGGAGGTACCTTATATATATATAGACACACACACACACACACACACATATATATATATATATATAGATGCATACACACACATATATATATATATATACACACACACACATATATATATATATACACACACACACACATATATATATATATAGATGCATATACACACACACACACACACACATATATATATATAGATGCATATATACACACACGCACATATATATCTATATAGAGAGATGCATATATACACACACACACACATATATATATATATATATATATATATATAGATGCATATACACACACACACACACACATATATATATATAGATGCATATACACACACACAAATATATATATATAGATGCATCTATACACATACACACATATATATATATAGATGCATATATATATACACACACACACACATATATATATATATAGATGCATATATATACACACACACACACACACACATATATATATATATATATATATATATATATATATATATATATATATACAGAGAAAGAGAGAGCCGCCTTATTGGGCCAACCAAATGTGATAACCGTTCTTTAAATATAGCAAGCGATTAAATTTCCTTGGGTCTGAATTTCTCGAATGAGGAGTTATGATTTGATTATTTAAATCCAGACTATTGTCCTCATCTTTGTAGCTTAACGTTTCGTGAATGGAACTCAGCTTTTTGGGTAAAGTTGTGGTGGGGGATTTTATGATTGTCGATCCATTGATTTTTGTTTTGCATTCGGACATTGTCCTATGTGCCCCAGTTTTTATAATTTTTGTTTTCCTTTGATATTTATAGTCCTTATATTTTGTTGTTGTTATCACCACATTTCGGTCGTTTCATTCTCCGACTTTCTTCAGCTGTCTCTTAATTCGGGTAACCGTCAAGGACTTTCGAACTTTACTTAATTGTTCCAGTTCCGCTGTTAATGATAGCGGTATCTCCATATGATCTTATTTTAATACTGTTCAGTTACTGCTAGACCTATTTATGTGCTACCCAGCGTAGGTACTGAGAGGTATAATTACTATGGTACTATATTCACTAAGCAATGCTTCAATCCTGAAGTTAGAACTTAGCACCTTAAACCGTTTTTTTTTTTTTTTTGAAAACAGCAAATTTTTTATTCACATTATTTACACTTGGACTAATGTTATAATCATTGTTGTTACCACATTATGTCCCTCTTCAGATGTCTGTCAGTCTGTGAATATCAGGGAATTTGGAACTGGACCATTTATTTAATCGTTATATTGTACACATTTTGCAGTCCGCATCTAGGGATAACTTGTCTTGTTCTTATTTAGTACTGATTAGTAATTACTTACCATTTCCATTGAGTCTAAATCCGTGCTACAAAACCCAGGAGCTGAATTCACAATTACTAGATCACCAAATTAACGAACCGATACTTTAATCCACTAGATTATTGTCTCGTGACAATTATTCGCTAGGTGTCTTTGAAAATCCTTTTTCAGGTATCTGTCGATTTAATCTATAAGGCGCTACGGCTTAAACGTTGTAATAATAACAACAAAAATGAAGGCATTAATCCGAATATAAAAAATAATTTAAACAATATATATAGATCTGAAGAATTTAACTTTTCTTTGATATTTACAATATATTTCAATTTTGTTATAGTTGACTTAATGATTAATTGGTATTGGGTTCTAGCTACCAGATGTGTTTTCTTGTGACAAAGGCGATGTTAGCCTGTGGCAATAAGTTATTTGTGCTTTTGTAGGGGTACTGGAAAATAATACCCCTACGAAAGAATGCAATTAGATGAGAAATATTCTGGAAGTAGCTGGATAACTCGTAATAGTATAGACAATACTTTCAATCAATCTAATCTGCTTTAAATACATTGTTGTGATACTAGGAGATATGTAGATATTTAGTTAGTTCAATTCGGTCTTGAACATGGATTAAATAATATAGGCCTCTCAAACTCAGAATGAAATACGGAACTTGCTTGCCCGATGTTGCTTATGGCAAGCAAATTTTATATTGGTAGGTAAATAGGTAAGAAACAGAAATTTTGTTAGTTTTATATATACTTAATAATAATTTTAGAAATGAAATATTTTGTATTTGATACAGTGATAATTAACAGGCAATAACTGAGCAAAAATAATGTGCAGGTGGCTTTTTGTTGTGTTCAGAGATAGTTTTATTCCGGTAAAGTCTGTTGCAATCACTTTCGCACTAATACTCCGAGGAAAGCCATGAATCCACATCTTCTCTTCCATCCATTAAATAGGAAGGTCTAATTGGTTTTCTAGCCGTTTTGGTTGCAATCGCTCTAAGAAAAAACATTAACTCCAAACCATGGAGAAGGTAACGGGGTAATATTCCACTATCTTTCTCAAGAAAACCTGGAATTAAACACGTAATGAAAAAGAAAAACAATCTGGAAAATCCTGATCATCTCCGCCCCAGATAGACATGCCAATGAAATAATATTTTTTTTTACTAATATTTACCCCTATACAAGGCTCAAGAACCACTTAAGCTATACGATTACTGAGAATGTGATTGTATGAGAGGTGAGAGATAAGAAGTGCACTTTATGAGGGTATGTGGGAAAGATAACGGTTAATCCTAGACTTCAAGATGTTAAGCTTCTTTTGGTCGGAAAAGCATCCCCTCGGCAGTCGGCTCCACAAGGAATAGAGAATATAAGATAGAAACTGGCTTTTACTAAAATGCAGATACGAAGCAACAATGGAAAGCCGGTAAAGATGAAAGTAATTGTACATACGAACTTTTTAAAAAAAGGCAGGGAGAACGTGAGATTTTAACACTAGAAACCAGTACTCAAATAAAAATAATTTTAGCAGTTAAAGCTGATCATACCTAGAGTAAATATAAGGACATTTAACGATCTTACTTTGAACAAATAGTATCAGAAACTGATAACCACTCACGCACTAACAGGAGAACAAATTCCAATCTCGCAAGTTCTCGTTATATCACTGACGGTAACACGAAACTTTAGCACTCAATCCCGTGATTCATACCAGCAGTACCCATCAACAATTCTCACAACAGGGATCAACCAGAAGATAAGTTTCAATCTCCCTCGTCCTGACGTTATGACATTGATTGTAACACGAGATCATATCACTCATCCAGTGATTCATAGCACAAGTGCCTATCAGCGCTTCATACAAACAATGAACGGATTCCAATCTCGCATGTCCTTTCTTTCTCGCTATTAGCAAGATACATTGATATTCAATAATGTGATATTGTTGTCATAGTATGTTCCAATTTAGAAGAGAAAACCAAAGAAGTCTTATACAAATTCTAAAAACTGGATACGAAAGCCTGTGGAACGCTAAAATATTTCTCTGCTGAAACGCTAAAATATTTCTCTGTTGAAACGTTGCCTTAATAAAAAAAAAAAAAAAGAATACAGTAGAACGATTAACACATTTATACATGATTTGTAATTAGTTTGATGTGGTCTTAATCAGCTTCGGGCACCAAGCCTAATAGATTTGAATATATTATATATGAATATATTGAATATATTATAACTAACGATCCAGATTATAGTTTTGTACCATAGCTGTTTGGATCCTTTTTTTCGAACAAAAATATTATAGTCTCCGTGCCAGAGCTGAATAAGACTATTCCTAATTTCTTCTATGTGCTGTGTCTCCTTAGAACGTTGGCGATCATGGCTCTCTACAATTTCTTGCCTATAAGATACTTTCTGATTCTTAGTGCAACTGTCATTTTGCCTTCCACCTTCCTATTTTCTCACAAGTTATATCCATGGTATTCTCAGCATTCTTGTATAGAACCACATTTCTGTTGTTCCTAATATCTCCTTCATCTGAGAGATAATTATCCCACATTATCTGCTATATTGTATTAAGAAAATGGAAGTATTCGTTAGAAACAAAGAGTTCCTAACTACTACTTCCAGTTTCTTAAAACTTTAAGGTTTGGCAGGCATCTTTCACTACTCCAATACAACTTCGGATTTTGGTGTCACATTTTTCATCGTCTGTTAATACAATTCTCTGATAGCTAAATTTCTATACGTGCCTTGTTTTGACATTTCCAATACGTAGTTTGTATCTTGGTCTATCCCTCTTTTTAAGTATTATACATTGTCTTTTTACAACTGACGGTTAGTCCTTTCTTCATGCTTTCTTTTACCATCTTATCCACGATTTTATTTCTATGTAACTCATTTTGATTTTAGCTTAACAAAAGCTTACTAAATATATTTTTATATAAATGTTATTGCAACAAGAAATAAGACTATGACCCAAACAAT